>CM062810.1:28086221-29286221 GCA_031772625.1 Pinus tabuliformis | reverse complement strand
TGATGGTCTGCTAGTTCTTTGACATGCATCGTATGCCTTACAATACGCCTTGGAATCCTTGTGCATCATTGTCCAACATAGACCTATGCGTAAAATATTTTGCGCAGTCGCCTTTCCTACATAATGAACTCCCACAAACCCTCCATGAGCTTCACATATCTTCGCAATATTTCATCAGTACCTAATTTCTACAAATGTCCTGCAATAACTGAAAAACCTGCCATGGGAAATACTAGTTCCTTCTTTTGCTAACTAGTATACCCTTCTGATGTCATCCTCGTAGTCAAGAAGTGAATAATATCTGCAAAATTATTATCCGCTATGCACACCACAAAGAGCTACGCATCTGAAAACCCTTCCTCCAAATTATTAGGCTCCTCTCTTGTTTCTATCTGTGACAGATGGTCAGGTCCCATGTTTAACCTCCTTGGCTTCACAATTACTTCAAATTCATACTCCTGGAATAGTAGCAACCATCTGCAGATATTCCCCCCCAACACAGGCTTATTGACCAGGTATTTCAAAGCAAAATGATATGTGTACATCTTGAAATTCCCTCCTAACAGATAGTGCTTGAATTTCTATAGTGCGTACACCATGGCCAATCCTTCATGCTCAGTCGTTGAGTAATTCTTCTCGGCCTTCAATAATTTCCTACTCGCAAAGGCTATAGGATGGTCCATTTCTCCTTCACTAGCTTGTGTTAACACTGCATCCAACACAATGCATGAGGCATGCACATGTACGCGAAACTCCTTTTTCCAATCAGGGAATAAAAATATCGGTGCAGTGACCATCTTTTCTTTCAATACATCTAAGTTGCACTGACATTCTTTGTCCCAACAGAATGTTGCATCCTTCTTCAGCAGTTTCTCCATGGGTGTGGTAATTTGAGCATATGCTTTGATAAAAATTTTTAATATCTCTTATGTCCCAGAGTTGCGCGTTGCTGCTTAACGTTCCTCGGGTCCTCCAGGTTCATTATCACCGCAATATTTGCAGGGTCCACCATCAATCCTTGCTTGCACACCACGTGACCCAGCAAGATTCCAAATGGAATATAGAAGATGCATTTCTTCAAATTTAGTGCAATCTGGTATCTACAACACGTATCCAGCATCAAGCGCAAACTTGCTACATGGAAATTTACTAATCCAAACATTGTCCAGTCATCAAAGTATACTTCCAGGAACTTATGAATGAACTCCTTGAACACTGCGATGACTACATGAAAAAATATTGCAAGTGCATTCTTGAGTCCAAACTACATCAAAGTGTACTAAAAACAACCCCACTTTGCCGCGAAGGTCATTTTTCTCCTATCCTCAGGCACGATCTTAATCTGATGATATCCAATAAACCTATCAGTGAAAGAGTAGACCTCTTTCCCTCCAACATTGTCTAATACTTAATCGGTAAACGACGTCAGGAATGGATCATGGAAACATGCATCATTAAGCTTTTTCAGATCTACACAAATCCTTATCTCGCCCTTATGCTTCTTCTCCTGAACCACCGTCGGGCTCACCCAATCAGATTCTTCAACTGGTTCTATGATGCTTGCTTCTAGCATCTTATCCACCTCTAGGCGAACCTTTTCCTTGTACTTAGGATTAAGGTGATATAACCTCTGTTTAATATGCTTTGCGTCCGGCTTCAGAGTGATATTAATAAGGTCCAAATCACCAATTATGCCCTTCAAATTTAAAACTTGGTAGGGAAATATCTTGATATTCACAGAGTAACTCGAAAATTTTATCCAAGGTAGCGTCGTCCCAATAATCTCCAATCATTACAAACTTCAGTTATGCTTCGGTACCAATATTTACTTGCTTTGTCTTCAATGGCACAATGATGTCCGGGTTGTCTATTTGTGGACCTTCGACTTCGAAATGCCCTTCTACCTCAGGAATATTAATGTTTCTTGGATCTTCATTCTCCTCTTCATCGATCACATTATAACATTCCAGCGCATGGTGCAGCTAGGTGCTCCAATCTATTTGGATCCACTCCATAGGTTCTTTTGATGTTCTGAAGATAACTACCTTAATCTCCTGTAGAGCTTCATCGATGCTTGTGAATCCATCTTTAAAAATGAAGGTCAATAAGAACCCTTCTCTCAATATCCCACTTCACGGTGCCATGGTGGAGCTTCATTTCCAAATACCATTTCATAGTAATGGTATCGAAAGTATGACAAAATATGTGTACCCACTCTGGCTGTGGTTTTGTCCCCCATTCTTTAGTCCATTTTGTTAAGTGATCGTGTAGATCATCCCTTCTGTTATATTTCTCCGTCAATATTGTGTTAGGCCGGCCAAACTGTAACCTCATCATTCTTCTGTAATCTCGCCATCCATCAAAGCTATCCTTATGCGTACCTCACCATCGTGCGGGCATAGCGAGTAGTGAAAAATCTAATGCTTGGAAGTGGTAATACTTAGGGACTTCACACTCAAATGCATCCAAAAGCTTATCTACATCAGTTAGACCATCATAATAGGGTAATTTTCTTACCTCCGATGAAACACAACGCAACGACTTTGTCATCATATTGCATCGCAGCGTGGATACTTCATGCAAACGATTATGCCAATGCTTCAACTCTTCGTCTGAATCAGAGGTGCAAGAACTCACCCGGTCCCATGCAATTCATCCATCTATCGTTGAATTGATCCATTCATGGTCTCACACTATTATTTTTTAGATTTGATCCAATTCATCATCACTTTCCTCATAATCACAGACTGGTTCAGTATAGTGCACCCCTTCTACAGGGTCCAACAGTACTACAACCTGAAGAGATTTCCCTTCAAACGACATTGTCCTCTTCTTCAAATTGATGACCCCATTCATATCAATGGCCCAGTTAATTCCTAGGAGTGCAGGGTATGGTTTACATGATTCAGATCAAAACCCACTTCCTTCTCTGTGTCCTTGCGAACCCATCTGTCTTTATCATTGCGATTCATTATTCCGCTTCTCAGCATTATATTTACGCTTTGTTCTTCCTTGCGGGACTCAACTCTCATCATCTGTAAGTTTTGCGTAGGTTGCTGCGGTTGTGCTTTCTTCTCTTGCATTTTAGCTATCAGCACCAGGAATTATTCTATACTATGGTCAAACTAAGTGGAGTATTGACATGACAGGCTTGTCTAATTCTGACATTCTCATGCATAGTGTCTTGGCATTCCGCAGTCGTAGCAGATGACCTAACCATAGCCTCTACCAAGCCCTCCTCTTCCTCGGCCCCGTCTGCATCCCTAATAACCTCCACGCACTCCTTTAGCGCCCTGCTCTGGAGGCCGAGTTTCTGCTTCCATCCGATATGCAAGTGTTCGTTCCATCATCAACTCATAGTTGTGATAGTGGCACTCATCATGGCCCACTGACTTGAAGAGTTACAGAACAATTGTTGGGGTGTCTAGACAAGCTTTTGAAGTAGCTGACAATTATCCATCACATGTTGGACAACAACCTGACAAATAGCGCAGCCAGCACACTAGGCCATATTGGGGCTTCCAGCTTTAGGGGAATTGGTCTCCCTCCTGTAATATAATTCGAGTAAACAAGAAAATGGTCTTTATCGTGCCCCTAGCTTTTTCACTTCAAACACCAGAATTTTGCATGCACCTCTGGTTTAGTCTCCCTATCTTTCTTCAAGCTCTACAATTCTAAGCAAATTCTTTGTAACTGAGAGTGGATCTTTTGTACTCCCAAGGTCACATCCTGAATAGGGGTTGCATGCAACCTCATCATGATTTCCAAGGCTTCTACCTGAGTTCTTCTTCAGTTGTGACAGAACAATTCTCATGTGGGGCAGAAGTGAAGCTATAAACCACTCGTGCTGGTGACCATCTGTGAGATGGATGTTAGATTATCGAATCTGACACTTCAGGCTTTGATATAATTCCCAAGGTGTCTCATCGACCCTCATCATGATTTTTGATCCTATAGAGTGGCAACCAATTGTGCCTTCTTATATTGTCATCATTAATCTTTTGTGCAGTCCACACAGCATTCGCAACAAAACAAAACTGCGTTTTGTCTTCACTCCCAATGGCTTTGAAAATCGGTAACTTCATTGTGCTCGCCATGTTAAATGGTGGTGGTGGAGGTGGAGGTGTGGGCAAAGGTGTATGCAGTGGAGGTGGAGGTGGAGGTGGAGTGGATGGATGATGTGTTCGTGGAAAACCCTGTGTTATCAACTGGACAACACTTTGCGGTGAAGCATGTATCGCTCCTTCATCGTTAGTTGAAGGAGGTCCAATTAACGAATTATATTCAGGACCTGATCTCTCTTGATCTCTAAAGAGTCTTCCACTTCACGTAGCTTCAAACATCAAGGCAATGGCATAACCCATTTTTCACATAAAAACATTTTAATCCATGTATTCAAAGATCTTAAATACTTACCTCGTGGTCCCTTGAAAAATCACCACTATGCTTCGTTGTAGTTGATCAAGGTATCAACTGCAAATTCTATAACAAATCCTCCCAGAATCAGATCGAGCCAATGATCAACAACTCATATGATCTTGTATTCAGAAGCTTCTAATCATCACACTAGTTCTGGAATCCACACTATAGGACTATCAAGCTTCCACCTTCCTTGATTGTCTGTTAATTTATCTAACCACTCGTATAGTTCATTGGGAAAAGTGAAGAAGAATATCTCATGTATCTCTGTGTACAAATACTTGTTCAACCACTCTTCTTTTGACAGGCACGGATTCCTATTTTCTTGCATCGCGAACTTGTGAATCTTCTGATCCAACCACTTTTCAATTTTTTTCTTGGTCAGATTCCAATGATGTGACATCACACATCTCTTTCAAGCAGATCTTGGTCCCAACAACAGAACCATTTATTGGCTTAGGGGGCCTTGACCCAAGATCAGAGTTAGTTGCGCCAACCAACAAATCCCTACACTATTGGCCCTTTTGGAAACAACCCGTGTAGCGCAGGCTGCAATCTCACCTGAAGCAATATGGGGGGATGCTAGAACCAACTTTCTACATCCAAAGACTAGTGTGATGTATTTTAGCACCTCAAATCTATCTCCGCGCAGATCAATACACCCTAGGGCACATTGTTGCAATTTTGTCAAAATGGCCTTTAAACCTTCATGAAGGTCTACGATTAGTCTTTGCGGACCTTTAACAATCAATCTATCTACTTATGTGCATCAAAAAATGGTCCTAAATTAGGGTTCACGCAGATTTACTTAAGTTATTATTAAATATCATAGAATTCATCAGATTCTTTGTGAAAACACATAAACATACATTGTGTACATCATTAACACTTATTATATAGAATCACGCAACATTCAATCACCATTTCATAAAAAAGATCATTCATTGACAACATATAACATTAACAACAATACGCAGATATACACATTAATTCTTTGGAAACTGTCTTTATTGATCTTCAATGTAGGATTATAGACTAAAAACTACCTTGTGCACTCAGTTGCAAGGGTTTGAGCACTCAACGACAGACTCTACCTAGGCCTCTACGCACTCAGCTGCAGAGCCTTTCCTCTCCTATCTGACTCACTTCTCTTCGCTAGCACTTCTCTTCTATTGACCCAGTGCTTATCATTACATCCAAGAACATGCCTTAGACTCTCTAAGACACACCTATATATAGCCTTTAGCATATAATGCCATGGTCTATGAACCATGGGTGGATCTCAAAGCTAACTCAAACTTTACATAAAACAAGGGTCTAAACCTATTTAACTCCTAATCCTCTACGCACTTCGCATCCACAAATCGCAGAGACTTTACATTAGTTACAAAAATGTATCAAAACTTGGGTTATCTTAACCCCAAAACTAACCCAGGGAACCCCATCCCAACAATAATGGTGAGATTCTATGGGCCTTTCATTGAAAATTAGGGATCGCCACCAATAATGCAATGGATCCCCATGCCATGGAGGATGGGCTTGCAATAGCAAAAGACCATAATTTTGTCCCGCTAATTGTAGAGGGTGACTTTACGATTACCACTCTCGCTTCTCGCAAGCTCTAGCACAGTTCCTTAGTTAGTAAAGTAGCTGATAACTAGAGGCCGAATAGAACCTTCTACTACATACAACAACACATCAATGATTTGGGAGGGCTCCACTTCCAAGTAGTCCGAAGGAAAGAAAACATCATGTAAGACTAACTTTGTCAATGAAGGGACAATTGGCAGGGACACATTAGTCTCCCTTGCATGGCAGGATATAAGGGAAGGCCCCCTTCTATGATTGTGAGATAATCAATCAAAATGACAATGAAGGATGCAGCGTTAATGAGCCTTTCACTCACTCGCAGAGCACCTCTGCACGAATCACAAAATTCCTCTAAGATTATGCAATGGGAAAATATTCGAGCATAATGCACCATGATATTTCCAAGGTCCCTCTGATCTCAAGCATGCCTCAGTTTGCAAGCATCTCCAACCTAGACATGTGGCCAGTAATATCCATCATTCCTCCATGGGAATTGATTTTGATGATCATGTGATATTTCATGTTTTTAATACCCTCATCATTCTCCTCTGCCTCCTCATCTCCTAGATACCCTATGAATACCCCCTACCTCACCATTCCCTCTCCCCTTCCCCACTCCCACTCTTGCTCCCTCCCACTTTCTTTCGCTCCCCTAGAAGTAGTGCTCTGCATATTTTTCCTACCCACATGCCTACCAATATGGATCACACCCCTCATCCCAGTAGTGGACCATCAACTAGCAGGCAGAAAGGTCAGAACATGCACCATTGGTTTCAAGCCAATATGAGGCCAAAAACTAGGGTTGAATTAGTTGCTCGGAAAGCCACTTTGAAAATTTTCAATTCCACCCTTGAGGAGATCCAGGACTGGATTGCTAACTTGGAAAATCAAGTGAAATATGTCATACGACATACTAGCATGGATGATTTTTATGCCCAGTTTGAGTGGATTCCTCATCTGAATCTAACGAGAGATTGGGAAAGCTTTTACAACAAAAACATCAATCTTTCCTAGAATATGAAGACAATGTTGGGTCTAACTATTGTGATGCAGGAAAGTTCCCTCTGTGGATAGAGGAAACCCCTCTAGCCCTAGAGTGGGTCTAGTCACAGCAAGACAAAAACAATAGCTAACTCCTTAAACAGTTATCGTTGAAGAGGCCTACCTTGTACCAGTGTTTGATGAAGTCTTCGTCACATTGCTTCAACTATCGTTTTCCTCTCCTTAATGAATAATTCGCCTGAAGCAACATAAGAGAACGAAAAAACACATAATAGAGCACAACAACAAACTATCTACTTATAGAATCAAGGAACCACAAGCTATCAACATACATTTCATACATGATATAGGAAATAAATATTGATTGTATTAATATAAACAACAACAAAGCCTACAACCACACCCTGACATTGCAAGCTTCCTTGAAGGGTTTGATCAGTATATCTCCATAAGCATTCACTCTCAAAGGTCTCCCAGAAGAATTGATGACTCTCTCTCTCACCCAAAAGCACAAGTATGAGACTAAGGCAATCACAACAAGTCTTCCTTCTTACTAAACCATTTTTCACTATCAATCCACAATCTATTGCTAGGCTATTAGCAATCCAAACTGTAAGCTAACAATCCAACACCAAGAACTAGCTAATTTTCTAATTTGCCAACTAGCTGATCATAGCCATGGAGGATGCTTTTATGAGAGGAGAAGCCTCCACAAATGAGGGGAGAGGAATATTATCTTCATGGGAGGTTACTCAAAAGGTAGACTCACCATCTCAAATGAGGAAAGGTGAACTCCTTTGACCCAACAAACATCTCTAGAACCACCCAGAAGCATTATGTTTGAACTAATTCGCCATATCTAAGTCGTTGCGGGTCAAACACTAAGACTCATAGATGAAATCGCCTGGAATTAGTGCATTCAGGGTTATCATCACATGAAGGATACTGATGACCTGCGACGATCCCTAAAATCTGACCATCACTGAGAACAGATGTACTCTTGCGACGAGGTTGCAAGGATATCGTTCACTCTGGGCCATCGTCGCAGGCAGGATATTGATGTCCTGTGATGATCTTGAAACATATGTAAAAAGGGTCAACTTCAAGATTAATGAGCACAATTAATCTTCTTGAGTGATATGGAATATATGGACACATATTTTGATGTATGACACAGAGCAGATGCCATTCAGGGACCGAATAGACCCAGGATCAGGGGATGCAAGGTCGGTGACAAAATACTGTGTAACAGATGCCCCTAAAGCATGATGGCTGAGAGAGTGGGAGGGGTGAAATGATTTATGAAACCATAACTGAACTAGAACACCATCGTGGAAAACCTACAGACGAAAGTAAAACTGATATCTTTGATAGTGAAAGAAATACATGTAGTCGAGGTATGGGCACAGCCATCCAAAAGACAAATAGAATTGGTCTGTGGTATGGATGCAGCCACCTAGTCAACAAGACCATATGAAAATACAAGTATGGTCGCAACCATCCAATCAAAAGAGTCATGTATAAATAATCCACGCAACCTAAACTTGTGCGATCTTAGCCCAGGGTCTTGAATCCCAACCTCTCCATTGTACAATTTCTAATATGCAAATAAATGTGTTGAAGTCAAGCATACTAGAAAATCGCTTGATTACCGACCAATGATGTGAACCGTTAACAAGTGTGAGAGAGACCACCAATAATGTCAATGGTTCTCAAGGTACTTCTAGTACAATCCACAAAGTGTGAAGAATGATCTAGAGTCAAACACATGTGAAATCACCCAATTGAAGACCAATAATGCAAGCCTGTCGTTGATTGTGAAGAACTTACCATTGAGGCATGCAAGCTCCAAGGTACCTGAAAGGGGTCTTTAGATCAACTTCCTGGATAATGAGTTGATGTTGACAGGAAGCGATCTGTCACAGGAGGGCCATTTCCCACATCAATGACATGAGACAAAGGAACAAGATGAATATGGATGAAACAGAGAATCAGAGGATGATGTGAGGGTGCAAACTATAGAAGGATTAAGCTCTCGAACATATTGGTGACACGACTCCAGAATGTGGTAGCATTTTTGTACCAAGGGATCGAGGGTCATACAGGGACAATAGGGATCGAATGGAATGAGGCAAAATGACGAACCCAAATCTCGGAAGGCCAATGACAAAGTGAGGATATCCCAAACCCGGCGAGAAAAAAGTGTCGATGTTCAAGAGCGACAAGCTGCCGTAGGTAATCAACAGAATATTTCCAAATTTCCCCCCAGCATTGCTGGCGAGTACCCCAATTATTTTTTGAAACACAAGCTTGAAGGGGATATCATATGCTTGCAATATAAGTTTTTCCTTCCGACAAATCCAACCCAGTGAAATTTTAACGATCCCTAGGGAGGAGAAGCTCAGGTCTCATCATGGCAACGAGTCCAATGTCGTCATGTTTTAATGAGTCCAACATAGGTAAAACTTGGAGTCTTTTTCATATTTAGAGAGTTTGAAAAAGACACTAAAAAGAAAACTCCAGATGGGCCCTTTTCGTATGTTTGTGTCTCTCAAGCCCGAAAAGGTAGAAAACGATATTGGAGAGAACCGCTTGACCATTTTAGTCAAGGAGTACTTTTCGTAAACAGTGCCTCCAGCCCTGAAAAGTAAAAAAATTACTAGAGACATGAAATTTCCTAACCATTAACAAGCTCGAAACGACAAGGGCTCAACAATCTTTTCATGTTTAAGAGTTAGAAAACAGCTTAAATTTGACTCGGAAAGGATTTTTTCGGTATTGACTGAGTATACAATTCATGCATCGATCATCGCCAATGCTTGAAACACCTGTCGCTACACAAAAGATACAAGAATAATATTTGCCTCAAAAAAACATGCATATAGGCCAAAACCCTAATTTCAAACCTTAAGAAAAACCCTAATTTTTTTAAAAAAAGGTTATAAAAGAGACTTATGGTTAAAAAAACCAATTTACTTGTGTTTTTTACTATGGTAAAAACTTCAAACATTGCATACCTCGTGAAACTTGGTGATCGATTCCAGGAGGCTCAGTGGTCCATTGCCTTTCGCACTTCTTCCAGGTAAATGCCCTATCCTTACTTTTGTTTTTATGCCAAATTTAGATGCAATTTCATGTTTTCAACTTAGTTTTAGAGGAATTTTTTGAACAAAAATTTTGCCTCGGTCGTCACAAGTTCCCCCTCGGGGTTGCGACGACCAAGAAATTTACATGGGACAAAAACTGGATCGTCGGAGGAAAGTGATGTACACCTACGACGACCTGAAATTTTCTGAACTATGTAAATCAGCCCATCGCAACTATTTTAAGAACTGCGACGAGTGCCGGAACCCAAAAATTTTCATTTATAATTAGTTTTAAACAGTGAAAATGGTTGGATGGTATTTAACAAAGGGATGTTTGTGCATGCAAGAAAAAATGGCATTCTCATGGCAGGAACGTACCCATGATGATGATGATGTGATTGGAGCGGTCGATCCTCATTGCCTAAACATCCTATGGAACTATGGGTTGCTGAAATTCTTCCTGACACCACTCCTAAGAGTGCAATTAGATTTTCTAGATTACTTGATCCGAGCCTGGAACCCAACAGAAGGAAAATTTACAATCCGTAGGCAATAAATTGAGTTTGATGCCACAGATATCTATTTTTTTATTCGATTGTCACGGAGAGGGGAGAGACCTCACATGGTGGGTACTCGGGTTACTGGAGACTCTTTGGACACTCTTATTAAAAGAGTGTGCCCAAGAACATGGAAATCATCTACAAATGGAAAGCTGCAGATTACCATGGTTAATGATTTTTCATTACGAGTATTGTTTTTCACCGTCACCAAAGTGGCTGGGTCCCAAGCCCAGCATGAGGCAACCAAGACCCAACTACAGTTAGCCCTAGATTGCTTAAACCCTACCATGTTTGATTGGGCAGAGGCCGTGTCTCTTAATATGAAGAGACAACTAACCAAGTGCCATCGGGGCAAGACAAAACAGTTTGGTTACGGTTCGATCTTGGTACCGCTCATGCTGGAGTGAGTACCAATCCTCCAAAGGTAGGACGCAACAATGGGATGGCCAGGACCACGCGAGACACAGATTATTTGTTGGGCTCTTGTGATGCTGCGAGGAGGCAATGGCCAGCCTGTATCCTGGGGTCCAGAATTCGTTGACTGGATGAACCGTCAACAGGTCATAGTTGAGGATTGCATGTACACTAGGATGGACTTTAGGGGCGACCCAGACATGATTCTTCCTCCTGGTGAATAGTGTGATGAGAGAGGTAAAATACTGGGTTTGACCAACAAAATTTTTGTGATTTTTGTTGGTTTTGGAATTTAAATATACATGCCCTAATTATCATGTTCAATTCATTGTAGATGTTGGACCTGAGAGACCAGTAGGTCTCGCTCCTACTGCCCGAAGAGTTGACAGAGAGATTGACTTACCACCTCCAAGTGGAGATGCTGAGGAGGAGATAGCCCGTAACCTAGAGGGCTTGACTGATGGAATCCCAGATTAAGCAGGATTCGATGAGATCCCCAAACAGTACTAGCGACACACCGTGGGTGTGTCGAACAGGATACACCGGTTGCTTAGACTGGTGGTCTGGGTAGTTTCTATGGGGTAAAATGCACAATGTATGGAGAATGAAAACTACCCTCAAAGGCCTTCCCACGACCCTCAACAGACTGTAAGATTATTTGTAGAAGCTACCAAATTATACACATGTTCATCTATCAAATATCAATTAACAAAGTATGGAAAGAGGATTACCTCAAGTCTCCTTCTAGATTTATTTGGAGATCGCAATGCAACCAAGAGGAACTCCCTCAAAGCCAACTCCAAATCAATTCCTACACAAAGGAAAGGCAAACACAATCACAACATACAATCTTGAAAAATAATATAATAACTCACAATGAACATCTATTTGCATACAATTAAACCACTCATCTAAACAAGTATCAAATGAACAACTTAATGAACAAGGTTACCGATACCATGGAGTAGGGAACACAACTGCAGTTCTGTATTGATAACGGAAGAGTAATTACAACCATTTGTTGTATCAATCTTCCTTTGCCCCTTCCGCTTCTCTCTCTCTCCCTCCTTTAGCTCACTTCTTCAAGTATGTGACAGTTCACAACAACTTAGTAGGCTATCCTTTCAAATGATTTGACCCCTTTCATAATGACCCTCTCACTGCTTATGTAGAAATCGAGTTAGGGTTGCCAAGCTCCTCATAGATTTCATTAGGGAAAAAGCAATGAACCTGCCATGTTTTCTAGCTCTTTCCCATTTTCCTTCTTTTTTAGATTGGAATTTCCCCAAATAGTTTAAATTTTGGGAATTTCCTTGTTTTTGTTGAGTAGATTTAGGGATAAATATCTAGATATTTGTGAGCATATTCATTGGTTTGACCCACTGAACTCCCTTAGTTTCACTAACACTACTCCTAGTCTAACAACTTGAATTAGCAGGGTCACTAATGCACCCTTAGGCTTGGTAACAAGCTTTATAAAGCAGGTTTTCAGTGTGCAACCGGCGTTAGTGTGGAGTCAAGGCTTGCAATTGTGGTATTTGCTTTAGTCATGTTGTCTTTCACCTCTGAGTTGATGAGGAGGTCATTTTGTTGTATAACAGATGCCCCCTAAAGTATGCGATTAGAGGAGGCAGAGACAATGGCTGAAATACTTTACTGAAACTGTAATTTTTCCTGTCAAAATGTAGAGAGAAAGAGAAGCTTCGGGCGGCAAGGGAAACCTGATACAACACACATATATAAAACTTCTAAAATCATGTCCTAAGTTGGGCATTCCGATGCTCAGTAGCTATGTTAGAGTAATCTTCTCAAAAAGAGATATGATGATACTGGCCGTCGATAAGCACAATGCGGCTCCAGTGTCATAATAGAATCATCCTAAAACAATTGTCTCCAAAAGACAATATCCGCAGCTTGGGAGAGGAAACAAGGCTGAACAATGTAAGCCTCTACCCAATGTCTTGATTTCCGCTTCACCAAATAGCATAGATCGATACATGCGAATATATGCGTTGACGTCGAACATGTACGAAATCATCTGATTACTGGCCAATAATGGAGACCGTTAACAGATGTGAGGAAGGCCACCGATAATGGTGATGGTCTCCAATATGCACAGTACAAACTAGCAAGTGTGAAAGATGTCTTTGTCATCGAACACCCGTAGAATTGCTTAATCAAGAGCCAATAATGAGAACCCCTGACCAAGCACAAGGCAAACTGCCACTAATGTCTTCAAGTACCAAGGTACTAGCTATGTCTGGGTTATCTTCCTAGATAGAGTGTTGAAGTCGATAGGAAGAAACTTGTCGAAAGGTAGGCAATAATGTGTCCTACATCAATTGACACGAAACGGGACAAGAATGATTTTGGTTTTTGAGGAATCTTTTGAGCATTTGGGTCTAAACAACGGAGGGCATGATGGAAGGATATGCTTGATCGGTTGATGGAGGAAACAAATGGGTAACCCTTGAACAATAGAAGGCACAACAACGGCTTTAACTAGACAGCACTAGACTCATGAACACTACAGAGTGTTAGGATACAAAGACACAATTACATCAGGGTATATAGGCTAAAACTCATAGGATGATAGTGTTCATATTGAGAGGCCATCAAAAGGAGGTTTATCTGAGGGAGTGCAATTGTATTGTCCACTTTCCTCGTCTGATCGACTTGACCTTTGTAGAACAGATTACTAGCAATCTTAGAACGGACCTTCGTGCTTTCAAATTGTGGGTGGGGAATTTCCCACCACTTACGTACGCTATTGCTAGGCCACCAAATAGACTAGACCCTGCCTAGGATTCTTGCCTGAAAACGACCATCGCTACATCGTGCGTTAGTTTAATTTTATGATTCCAGACGAGTAAACTCATTGATCTTTTCATTTTTAAAGAGTCTGAAAGGGACCGAAAAAAGAGTGACTCTTTGCCCTATCTGATTAGTTTAATGAGTCCAGACAGGAAAACTCGTCGATTTTTTCATGTTCTAAGAGTCTAAAAAGTATCGTAAAAAGAACAACTCTTTATCTTGTCTGTGTAATTTAAAGAGTCCAGACTAGACAACTTAGTGGTATTTTCATATTTAGAGAGTCTGAAAAGATTGGCAAGAGAGACTCCATGGTGGTCCCTTTGTCATAGTTGTTAACCAAGTGCGACAAAAGGTTAATAGTATACCCAGATTAGTTAGTTTTCCATTAGTTAATCTATTGAACCCGGATAAAGAGAAACCTACTTTCAATAGTTGTCGACCTCATTTTGTTACGAGTATGAGGCGACGGACTAAACTCATTTTTCGTTGTGAATTTTTAATGAGT
The DNA here is from genome assembly GCA_031772625.1 of Pinus tabuliformis. Classification (NCBI taxonomy): domain Eukaryota; kingdom Viridiplantae; phylum Streptophyta; class Pinopsida; order Pinales; family Pinaceae; genus Pinus; species Pinus tabuliformis. Next base: position 29,271,831 of record CM062810.1, on the reverse strand, counting down.
CACGCAACGACAAACTTAATACTTCATCAAAAATTTTAATGATTCAGATGAAGAAAACTTAGGGTATATTTTTTAGTTTAGTGAGCGAGAAAAAGAGGGAAAATAATAGCTCATCCCTTCTTCATAGTTTTACAAGCTCGAAGGAGGGGAAAAACTCAAGGATTTTCGATTTAAGAGCGAGAAACGGTCCCAAAAAAGAAAGTGCTCTTGTTGTTGCCATGTATTTTTAACGAGCCCGGTAACAAAAGCTCGGGAATTTTTAGTTTAACAAGTGAGAAAAGTACCTAAAAGAATGTTCGGGTCATTTTTATCAATTTTAACGAGCCTTAAGCCAAAGCTCGAGATTTTTTTTCAGTTTAAAGAGTGAGAAAAAAGCACCTAAAAAGAATGCTCCCTTGGTCTTTTTCAATTTAATGAGCTAGAAAAAGATCAAAAAATAGTTTCTCAGAGCATCGTTGTATATATTTAATGAGCGCAATGATGAAAACTCGAAGATGTTTCTTATATTTTAAAGAGAAATAAAATGTCACAAAAAGTGCTCTGACCATAGTCGTGTAGATTTAACGAGCTCAATGATGAAAACTCGGAGATGTTTATATTTTTTAAAGAGCAATAAAATATCTCAAAAAGTGCTCTAATCTTCATTGCAGTAGTTTAACGAGCCCAAAGAAGGAGATTCGAGGTTTTTCGGATTAATGAGCAAGAAAAATACCATAAAAAGAATGCTTGATCTTCTTCTTGGTAGTTTAACGAGCCTGAAGAAGGAGACTCGAGGATTTTTCAGATTAACGAGAAAGAAAAATACCATAAAAAGAATGCTCGATCTTTCTTGATCTCATGCTTAGCAATAGAAGGGTCTATGCCATGAATTTCCTCATAAGACAATGGGAAAACATCGCGGAAATCCTTAAAATGGTAGGTGAAGTTCGTAATTTCCTCAGGATTGCATTGGCTCCAATCTGTATGTTTTCCACAGTGCCTATCTTGACAAAAATATCGATGAGCAATGGCTTTGAAATATTTCCCATGTTTCCTTCCACCTCCAAAGTTTGGAGGATCGTATAGGGTGAGGAAACGGTTTCTAGAATGTCAGGGGATATGATTTGAAGAGGCATCATGTCCGAATCAGATATTGAAACATGATGGTGCGAATCCTCCCAAGGTCGCTCTTCTAAACTCCTGATCTCTCTTATAGCTTCATCCATGGGTAGGACTTGATTGAGTGGATCGAAAGAAGGAGCGTTATGGTATGGGCAGTGGTACTGTTGGCCGAAACCAAAGTGACTGGAGATTCGAATGTAAATTGAATGGCTGGGTAGGCCGATTCAGCTGGTGACAGTGGCATTTTTTCTCCGTATGTGTCAATGTCTGAAGGAGCCGGTAGGATCTATGGATAGGTCTGTTCATGAGGAATAGATGAAAGTATATTGACCATTTGTGAAACCTTTGACAGCTGAAGAGGGAAACAACCCATGAGGGAAGAAGCCTTCAATAGACCGGTACCAATACTGACATAAATGTTAGGCACACCACCTACTAGAGGTACGGAGCTACTTGGTAATGGCAAATAAAGACAACTGATCTAGCATAAAGACAATTGATCTACTTTAACTACCTTTCCATCCAATGGGAATTGGATGATGCAAAAGATAGTAGACACTATGGCCATCATGGCTTATGTCTAACTGCGACCTAACAAGAGATTATAGTCAAGTTTTTTGTCTATGACTTCTATGTCGACCGTTACCGTTTTCCCATACAAAGTGATGGGGGCAGCTAGCTAGGTATCCTTTTGGGATGAAAGTGCGGCCGTCGAAAGATTTTAGGGAGTTCGATGGTGGGGTTAGGGTTGGAGAACCCAGGGTGAGCCAACATGAAGCTGACATAATGCAGGTACAAGCACCTTCATCGATGACAGTTCTGTGTATACCTTTACCTTTTGAAGTTATATGCACCTGGAATGCAAGCTGGTGAGAAAGGGGAGGTTTACACTTGTCCATGTCGAAAATAGCAAGCATGGAATCTTCTGGGTCGATACCACCAATAGCTGAAAGCAAAGCTTTTCGTTGTGTTGGGCATGTTTGTAATACTTCGACTGTCGACATAGAAGATGGTGCTTGTGCCAAATCTTCTACAATGTTGTATTTTTTGGTGGCATGTGCAGATGTATTGTGCATTGTGCATCGAGGTGCCCCTTTTGGGGGTCGAATTACAAGGTCCATAACCGGCCTCTCGGTATGCAAATCGTTCAGTTGCGGTGGGTTCAGACTTGAGGAAGGTTCTGCTGCAGGAGCGACAAGAGATCCATAAGATTTGGCTCTTGTGGTGAGTTCTACCATTTAAAATGTGAAAATGGTAGAAGATCCTTCACCAGATGAAGGATTTTGTGAACCATCGTTGCCCCCTTACAAGGGTTGTGGTTGGTTTGCAATAAGGTTTTGCTGCTGTTGAGCAGGGAAAGGATTTTTGAGGACAACAGGGGTCTGGCCAGTATCCTTTCTAGCAATGTATTCTGTGCATTCCAGAAGATGCAGACAATGATAGGACATGTGGTCTTCAGCAAAAAATTTTGCAAGGATATCTGGTGGGTTTATCCTTTCCCTCATCAGGAGGTGCATCGACCTTTTGTTTTAGGTTGGGCTGCTTTGGTGACTGCTCTTCAAAAGGAGCAGTCTTTTTCTTATTCTTCTTGTTCTTGCCACTGGATTTTTGTGTAGACTGCATAGAGTTTATCGTAGTGGTAGGAAGAGCAGTTGTATTGGTAGAGGGGTCCACAGCCAGCTTGGCAATGTGACCACTGAGTTGTTTTACAATAGCCCCAGAGGTTGCGCCGACAATCCCATCGACGTGCACTTCGGGGTGCTGAGTGGAGGAAGAATTGGGGTTACCAGGAGCATTGGGGATTATGTAGTAAAGAGTGCCAGACTGTGAATATATCAAATCTAAGTGTTGGGCATAACGTATGGATTGGTCTTCTGTGACCGCACCACTTAGAGTGACATCTCTAGTGATTTGCAGAAGTAAGGACCTACAGAACCATTCCATTAAGAGAAAGTCTGGGAGGGGAGATTTGACTAACCTCCACCTACGTTTCCATTCATGTATATGATCGAAGATGTGGGTGGAGGTATCTTGAAGAAATGAAGTGAGGAGCTCTATCCTAGTCTCATATCGGATGGGTAGCTGGAAGTGCTTTAGGAATTCCATCGCTAAAGTGTCAAAGGTGTCTACTCACATGCATGGTAACTCAATATACCATTTCGCTGCGTTGCCAGTGAGGGTGCGGGGAAAAATACATAACCGGACACTATCATCCACCATAGAGTTTGAAACACACCAGAGATGGTAGGTGGTGATATGGGTGCCTAGATCCTCCCCTTTTTTCCATCGAACTTTGGGATGTTTGTTGGTATTTTATGCGAGATTGGCGGCCATTGTAAGTTGTGATAAATGGGGTCGCTTTTCAACTTGTATAAGTCAGGTATATCCAATGTTGCCAAGAAAGGTAAAGAGTTAGGTGCCCCAGACTCGGACCATGGTGATGACGGATGACTTGAGGAGCTTTGAGCTCCTCCCATCGTTTGGTTCCCCATATTATACATGGGTTGCGTGGTGTAGCAGTTTCTTTGAGTTATGGTGTTGTAGAGTGGATTTCCATGAGGACTTTAATACTGGGGTATGAAATTACCCCCAGTATAAGCGGTCCCTGCTTGACCCATTTGAGTATGTGAGTAGGATGCCCCCATGGACTAGTTGGGAACCCCTTGTGGATTCCCGCCCGACACAGAACTGACCATTTAGCCGTGATTGACAGAGGGAACACTCATGTCAATTAGCGACTGATCATGCATGCCTAAGAACGAAGGGGGAAATGTTACGTTCCCTACCGACATGTGCATATTGGGAACCCCCCTAAGTATATGAACCTGGGGGTTTGAACTGTACATTGGTGGCCGACCATGTTGTTGGTAAACACGAACCGCACCCATAGTGCCGCATTGAGTGTTATAGGGAGCATTATATGTGGTACTTGTCGAAGGTATGCAGTTTGGCACCATAGGGGTGGAACCTGGCATCTGTTGGGTTCCACTCATAGAGGGTGTCATGTAAGTGGTTGTACCTAGGAAAAACGAGATAGTGGGATTCCACATTGCCAGTGTTGTGATGACTGTCGATTGGGGGAGTGGTCAAGGACCAAAATTGCCCCTAAAGTTCCACAACTCGTTAGTCATTGACTAGATAGATGGAAATGTTCCAACTACTGAAGCAGGAAGTACAGGTACCACGGGAGCCAAGACAGATTCCAACAGATTCGTGAGCAGAGGGTTAAGGGGGGGAATAAATTCCTCGGTGAAGAAATCCTCCGGCAAACTTGAATCTTCGGTTGTCCAAACAGATCCCGTGTGAGATCTAGGAGATTGGTCCCCCGAAGATGGGGAATCTGATTCAGTGGAACTCGGTGGATCTTCCACAATGAGTGGAGGAAGTCTTAACAATCGTCTGGAGTGTGTAATGTCCCTTCCTTAATAATAAATAATAACAATAATAACAATAATAATAAATAATATTAAAAAAATACAAGAAAATAAATAATAAACAATGAATAAAAATAATAAAAATAAAAAATAGTAATAAATAATAAATAACCATACTAAAGATATAAATAAAAATAAATAGAAATAAAGCAAGAAAATAGTGAAAAAAATCAGTAAAGCTATCAAAAAGAAATAAAACAAGAAAACAGTAAAAAAAATCAATAAAGCTATCAAAAAGAAATAAAACAAGAAAGCAATAAAGTTGCATGTAGACACATGGAGTGTGTGCATGTGGTTCCCCTTCCAATGTTTGCTCTATTTATTAGATGGTAAGGAAGATGGGAGGCATTCCATCATTCCAAGATTCTATCATTCATTCTCTTGGGGGAATAGTGTTCTAAGACATAGGAGTCACTGGCAGTAGTACATTGATTGAGGACTCGGGTGTGGCCAGTTGTAACAATTCCTTGCATAATTGAGCCTACAGTTGGGTGGAGAGTCGTGCCCAAAACCTTGTTGCAGTCAACAGACTTCAACCACAGGTTAGTGCTACTCATAGTTTGAACTTGATGTTAATTAGTTGATTCATTACATGTTTATTTGGTTTGTTACATAAGGAAGTAAAAAGGATGAAAATTATTTAAGATGTGGAAAAACATATAATAGTATAGTTCCCCTAAGGTAAGGAAGGGTAGTCCTTGTACCATTTACCAACTTCGAATGATGTGATTAAAATAAAATAAATCTAGATAGATACTTAAGGTCATTAAGTGAAAGTGTCACAACAAGGGTAAGAAATCAATAAGAAGAGGTAGCCATTTTTTTTGGAAGATTTTACAAGTCATAACTTGGTGTAAAATGGTTGTCGAATCATATAATTATTTCCACATAAGAACATGATGAAAATCACTATAATTTTAATTTAAGGATGATGCACATAAGGAAGGAAACATTGGCAATCAACTAATGAAGTTGAATAATAACAAAGGTCATTTTCAATAGCTCTAAAAGTTATGATCACATTGGATTAAGAAATGAATCCATAATATAAAAAAATGAACAATTGGATGAAATAAATTATGTGATTAAAGGAATAGTAACAACATTTCCAAGTGTAACAATTTCATGCATTTACCAAAGGTGGAAAATAAACCATGATGATTCAAGGTGATAAATCAAGACCAATTTGATAATATCTTCATCTTTGAAGCTAGTAGACATGGAGCATTAGGAAATTAAGACTATTGGAGGAAATAAAAATATATCTATGAATATTCGGTATGAGGAAGTGGAGTGATTCTATCAAGAAGAAAGTATCTTAAGGATACATATGAGTGGATTTATCAACATGATTGGTAACGATAAAAGTGATGAGCTATATAATTTAGAAGTATCGAGGTATGAAGTTGTGAACAATTTTATTTGGTGAAAAATGATAAGTGATCAAATAGGAAAATGTTTTAAGGATAACGATTGTTTAACTTTTGGAAAAAGAAATACGGTGTGTAGACTAATGAGAAAACACCGAGCATGAAGCCTAGGTAGAAATATAGTTGGAATCCTATAATGAGGCTTTGAGAAGGATTACACATAAATTGACAAAAGAAGTGATAATCAACTAATAAAGGGTGTACTTGAATAAATGTCACTCCAAGTGGAATGATGATCTATTGTTACTTCATATAAAATAACTTATTAGTGTAACATTAGTATTGGAAGAAGTTATTTCCAAACACAGCAGGCATACCAAATCTTTCATGGGTGATAATGGTGGAAGTGGTTCCAATAATTTCAAACTCTAAACTAAAGATTTAACAAGTGATAATTAAAGTGGAAGAATCCCTAGTCCAACTTGAAGATGAGTGAATCTATAATAAAATCAAGATGGAACGTGATGGGATAAGAAAATATTTTAGATGAACAATGAAAATTGTGTGAGTGATGGATAGATCACCAGGGGGAGAAAAAACCCTCAGGCAGGTGGATTAAGCATGAAATAAGACTTCAAATAAGGATGACCAAGGGATTTTAATTTTGAGACAAATTATTTAAATAATGATTGTATAACTAGTAGTATCTTAACAATGAATTTCACCAAAATTTCCTTGGGGAAGGAAGAATATATGATGAGAGATTAAGACTCAAGATGATGAGGCTCATGTGAAATTTAACAATGTACTTAGATGATTATACCTATGGTGTAAATGGTCAACTTCCTAGTTGAAAGAAGTGGAAATGATTATTGAAAAAGTAATTGGTATCTTGATGAAAACGTAACACTAATAACACTAATGAGATAGCATAGATCCTAGATGGATGTTGAATAATCTTAGTTAATAGTTGAATGTTTGTAAAGTAAAAGAAATTGATTTTTCTAATGAATCATGATAAGAATGCTTATAGAGTATTATTCTATATTTGATAAGTATTGAAATGATTGATGATGTTTCATGATATGATGGTATGAGGGTGATCATGCAGATGTGGTTCATATTTATATAGTTATTACGATAGTGATGGTGTATCCTTATGATGATGATGATATGTATAGGCATTATGATGTTATGTCAAGGTATAGTGACATATTCATTTGCTATGTAATGATAGGTATTTAATGTTGAATACCCATGCATAACGTGGCATAGGAATTATGATGCTATAATATGAGGTTTATTGACATGTGGTTCATTTATTATGTGAAGTCATGATATGTCTTTGATGCAAATATGTTGATGTTATAACTTATGATGGTATTTCATAAGGTGAAGCATGTGATAGATGCATACAAATTTATGACATGCATGAGCATGCAGTTCGTTATTATTCATAATGTTGCGATTAACAATGATGAATGTTACATGATGACATGCAAGACTTGGCATGTGGATTATTTTCTATGATACTATGATGGTATAGCTGATGCATTGGTTGCATGTTGAGGTGTGATAATTGACAGGACTCCACAAATGGGCCGAGAGGGCCGGTTTATTTGATGATCTCGTGCGAGCCCATACTCACGAAGGAGAATAAGTAACACCATATGGGCTGGGGGAAAACTCAATCAACACTACATATTCTAGTGGTTCCTTTGTCTTATGTAGCTCTTGATGGATAGCTCTTGAAGGGCTATGGGACCATCTTGAGGAGGCCAAGTGCCTGATGTTCTAGGCTAGGTTCCTGTTATTGGATTGGAATGTCGAAGTCTGGTGGGGGTGTAAGGACTTTGATGCTAGGGGTTGTGTGCCTTAGTAGTTGTGGAGGGAGTGGGCCAGCCTTGTGAGATGCCCGGAGTCATTGAGTACCATATTGGATGCCTGCCTTAGAGCAGATGAGGTCTAAGTCAGGCATGAGCTTTGGGGCCAGCCTTGGACTAGGATACAGACTGGGTTAGGCTTATGCCTGGTGTCGAAAGTGGGAAAAAGGACAGAGATTCCTTGGGATTTTTCGGGTGTTGTGAAACTTTTGATGCCTGCTGGTTATACTAGTTCAGCAGAGGGTTTTGGGCGAACATGAAGTAATAAATAATAATAATAATAATTCAACTTAACTTCGGGACGAAGTTCCTTAAAGCGGGAGAGTATGTAATGTCCCTCCCTTAATAACAAATAATAAATAATATTAAAAAAAATACAAGAAAATAAATAATAAACAATGAATAAAAAATAATGATGATAAAAATAAAAATAGTAATAAATAATAAATAACCATACTAAAGCTATAAATAAAAATAAATAGAAATAAAACAAAAAAACAGTAAAAAAATCAGTAAAGCTATCAAAAAGAAATAAAACAAGAAAACAATATAAAAAATCGGTAAAGCTATAAAAAAGAAATAAAACAAGAAAGCAATAAAGTTGCATGTAGACACATGGAGTGTGTGCATGTGGTTCCCCTTCCAATGCTTGCTCTATTTATTAGATGGTGAGGAATATGGGAGGCATTCCATCATTCCAAGATTCTATCGTTCATTCTCTTGGGAGAATAGTGTTCTAAGACAGAGGAGTCATTGGTAGTAGTACGTTGATTGAGGGTTTGGGGGTGGTCAGCTGTCGCAAGTCCTTGCACAATTGAGCCTACAGTTGGGTGGAGAGTCATCCCCAAAACCTTGTTGCATTCAGCAGACTTCAACCACAGGTAAGTGCTACTCATAGTTTGAACTTGATGTTAATTAGTTGAATAATTACATGTTTATTTGGGTTGTTACAGAGTGACAATGAGGGCTGGATGTAGCCACGGTGACCGTTGATTTTTATCAAATAAATTTTATCGTGATATTCTTTAAAGTCTCAAATGATAGCACTCAGGTACCTAAATAAATATAAAAAATACACTAAATGGATCAATCAGTAAACAGAGGGAAATTACCTCGTCTGATAAGCACCGATCACCGAAGATGAAACCGAGTATCTCAATGAATAACAGAGAAGGATGGCCAAATGTATAGTTACGGTTACTCTAAAGCTTCGCTTGAACCTCAGATTGAGGGGCCAAGTACTCTTGTGAAGATAAGCACGCTCCCAAAAACTGAAGATTGAGTAGAACCGTCCGTGTTAGGTACCAGGACAGCTCATCCCAGTCACCTTGTGTAAGTCCCTATAAGTTTGGCCACTAGAGATACCTCAAATCATAGACACCACCAGGGGGCACATAGTCGTAAACAACACGTTGTGTGGGCAGGATACTTGAGTCCCCGACTCAGTTCCGAAATCCCTTAAGGGACCCCCAATACACAGAATTCCCAAAGGATTTGTAAGAGAAGGCAGGCTACCTTCAATTACAGTATGATGTTGTCTCATATTTCGCTCCTCTTTTACTGGAGTGGTCCTGGTAGTATGAGTGCAAAAGGAATTTTTCACTCGTTAACAACACTAGTTTGGTTTTCAACCTTGGGAAATTCACTCACATGCTTATCCCAAGATCCTAGCCTAGCTAATGTTGGTTTGCTCAAAAGAGTAACTGATTGATTTTAATGTAAATTTTATGTGTACTTGATTATTGTCTTCGGTAGGGGTGTTGACGTATGAAATATGGTGAGACTCTTAACTCAATAAATCATTCAAAAACAATTCTTTGAATTTTTTTTTTCCAATTTGATGCATACAAGTTGTATTCTACATATTCATATTTTTCACATATTTATAGTTTCGTCTGTGCATCTATAGTCTTTCAACACATGCATAACCAAAATATTCTTTTCCAATATTTCCTAACAACTACTTGAAACCAAAAAGAAGCAACTCACAACTATTTAAATAGAAGGATGAATACAAATTATCAATCTTTCTTTCAAAAAAATGTTTTTAAGAGAGAAAAACCAAAACTTTTTCCTGGAAATAAATTTCTAGGACACCAATTTTTCTGACATAATACAGTTACAGATCTTATTTCAACCCATGAGAAGATTTTCCATCCCTTTTGGTCCACAGATACTACTGAAAATCAAGACAAAGGGAGACTAACGCTTTGTAATAGTGGCTACAGAGAGTTAGTAGGCCCACTAATGCTCCCTGTACACAAGCACAGTGCTTTATAAAGCTCTGTGTAGCCTGGTAACCTGCGCTAGTGTGGGAAATCTATCAAAAAGAGGGTTTCAAAGATCAGTTTCTGAGGTAAATGTATACTAATAGGATGCAGCAAGATATTTGGTGGATCAGAAAAAGGATTGCTAAAGAATAGGGAGCTCTTGGAAGGAAGAGAGAATAGAGAAGAGTCTGGGTAAACCAGGAACTAGATGTATAGTCCCCAGCGGAGTCGCCAATTCTACTATGGGGTAAAATGCACGATGTATGGAGAATGAAAACTACCCTCAAAGGCCTTCCCGAGACCTTCGATAGACTATAAGATTATCTGCAGAATCTACCAAATTATACACATGTTCATCTATCAAATATCAGTTAACAAAGTATGGAAAGAGGATTACCTCAAGTCTCCTTCTAGATTTGTTTGGAGATCGCACTGCAACCAAGAGGAACTCCCTCAAAGCCGGCTCCAAATCAATTCTTGCACAAAGGAAAGGAAAACACAATCACAACATACAATCTTGAAAACTAATATAAGAATTCACAATGAACATCTATTTTCATACAACTAAACCATCCATCTAAACAAGTATCAAATGAACAACTTAATGAACAAGGTTACCAACACCATGGAGTAGGGAACAGAACTGTAGTTCTATATTGATAACGAAAGAGTGATTACAACCATCTATTGTATCAGTCTTCCTTTGCCCCTTCCACTTCTCTCTCTCTCTCTCCTTTAGCTCGCTTCTTCAAGTATGTGACAATTCACAACAACTTAGTAGGTTATCCTTTCAAATGCTCTGACCCTTTTCACAATGACCCTCTCACTGCTTATGTAGCAATAGAGTTAGGGTTTCCAAGCTCCTCATGGAGTTCATTAGGGAAAAAGAAATGAACCTGCCCTGTTTTCCAGCTCTTTCCCATTTGCCTTCTTTTTTAGATTTGAATTTCACCAAATAGTTTGCTTTTTGGGAATTTTCTTGCTTTTCTTGAGCAAATTTAGGGATAAATATCTAGATATTTGTGAGCAGATTCATTGGTTTGACCCACTAAACTTCCCTTAGTTTCACTAACGCTGCCCCTGGTCTAACAACTTGAGTTAGCAGGGTCACTAACGCACCCTTAGGCTTGGCAACAAACTTTATAAAGTAGGGTTTTAGTGTGCAGCCAACTTTAGTGTGGAGTCAAGGCTTGCTATTATGGTATTTGCTTCACTCATGTTGTCTTTCACCTCTGAGTTGATGAGGAAGTCATTTTGTTGTATAACAATAGTAGTCTGCTATAGAGAGCATCATGCATAGTAGACTTCTAGGTTTTTTTTCTGTAGATTTTTGAGAGACATGTGTCTCACGATGTAACTGAACACACATATTTTTTGGACCTATATATATATATATATATATATATATATATATATATATATATATATATATATATATATATATATATATATATATATATATAGATATATATAGAGAGAGAGAGAGATATATATATTTCCCAAAAGAAAAAATTGAACGTTTTATAACCAGGATAAAAAGTTACATAGTATATGCCGAAGCATTCATTTTGCTCTATAATTTGCGAATCATAGAGCTCATTGGATGAGAACATTCAGCCATGTCCAGCTAAACATGTAGGGAAGACCACTGAAAAGATGCATGACCTCCTCATATGAGGAAAATTCAGGCCATTTCCTGTCAAGGTGGAAAGCTTAAAAAATAAAAACAAAAATTATGAGAAAGGACCACAGCGGGAACAAAAGTGAACATTGGGAGAAATCAAGCCTTCCTCCCCTTTTTCTTCTCAACTTTTTGCCATTCTCCTTGGGATGGAATTATGGGAACAAGTTGAAGTGGATTTTCTTCACCGGGTTGAGGATTTTCCTTGTCTGAATCAGAGGTGTCTGATGAGTGCTGCCTTTTGGTTCCACTGATTTCCATTGAATTTGAGTTCTTTCTCGATTGTGATTGCATAGGCTCTTGTGGGTTAATCTTCTGAGTTTCTTTTTGGTTGCTTTCATTTGGGATGGGTTCTTCCTCCTCATTATCTTCCTCCTCTTCCGAATCTGGATAGGAGAAATTCCATCCCTTTTGCTGGTTGCCTGTTTTTTTCTTTCTGCGGTTGTTCTTTTTATATTCTGGACATGCATTTTGCAAGTGTCCAGTTTACCGACATATTCTGCACCTGAAAGCTATATTTTCATAGTCTAATGATTGTAACCAGCTGCAATCTTTTTGTTTCAGTTATAGATATATATATCTATATATATATATATATATATATATATATATATATATATAGATATAGATATATATATCTATATATATATATATATATATATATATATATATATATATATATATATATATATATATATATATATATATATATATATATATATATATATATATATATATATATATATACCTATCCAAAAAAGTGAGAAATCGAGAAATCAAGAGACAAACTATGTTGGGATTTTACGAGAAAGACTTGACTGAGATTTTATGAGATCTCAATCAAAGACTCGATTGGGAAAAGGGAGTCGTTTCATTTTTTTAACGAGGTTGACACAGTGAAAGAACTATCCTCGAGACATTTGTTTCATTTTTTAAACGAGGTTGACACAAGATCAAGAACTCTCCTCAAAAAAATTATTTCATTTTTTAACGAGGTTGACACAAGAAAATAAACTATCCTCATCAAAACTGTTCATGGACCAGATAAGGACATGGCTCCCAAGAGGTCTTCACTAGACAGAAGAACAATGACCTGGGAGGAATACATGTCATCGGGTACCAACGACAGAATGAGTCCCAATGCCCCAAGTACATGATGTACTAGATCATCTGCATGATCATCCATGGAGGAGAAATGGGTAGCCACATAATTGACCTGTGGCGGGGAAGGTGCTGCAGGAAAACAAGAGCTGATAGGAGATGATGGTTGCAAAGGAGGTACCTAGTGACTAAAGAATGAAAATTGATCTATAGTCACAATTCTTTCGTCATGTGGAAAACAAACCACACGGAAAAGCGAAGAAATAAAATCTCCCATGACCTAAATATAGTTGCGGCCAAGGAGGAGATTGAAATCCAATGCACCTTGGAAGACCATCATGTCTATATAGATGATTTTACCTCCCAAAGTAACAGGGAACTTCAGAAGGATCCCTAAGGGTTGACTAGTTCCTCCTTTGAAATCCAACAGATTCTGGGTGACAGGCACAAGATGTGGGGAGCCCAAAGTTTTCCAAGTAGTGGAGGGCATGAGACTAACAAATGCACCATCATCTAAGAGAGTACCAGGTACTACCATATTATAGGTGTGTACTGTGATCTGGAAAGGCACATAAGATGGGAGGTGGAAAGCAGTCAAGTGACTCCAACCGAAGGGAACGACAGAACTACTTGGTGGGGGTATCATATGATTGCCCCCATGCTCTGTAGGAATAAAAGAATGACTCTCCAGAGCAGCAGGGACAGGAGGGTCACTTTTTGATTCAGGAGAATCTGACAAGACGAGAAGAACATCAGTATGATCATCATGTTCTTCCAGAACAGAATGAACAACTGGTGGCAAAACCAAGCAGACACTCTTTTCGACCAATGGTTGGTCAGGAACAGACATAACACAGTCAAACTCAGGAATAGCAAGATGGGCAAGAGATGAATCCAAGTCAATCTCTTTGCCAATCTAGGGAGGATCAAAAGAAAGCCTCTGATAACCAACAAGAAGTTGGGGTTGAGGAACTTCCAGTTTTTCCAAAATTTTGGAAGCTTTATCCATGAGAGGACAAAGGTGAAGAAGATGTTTGCCTTCACATAACCTACAGGGAAATCTAATCTTCCCTTTCTTCTTACTATCTGTTATCATTGAAAATTCTGTTTCCAAAAATTTGCTCAGATTAGCTTAAAGACAAAGTGTTTTTTGCAGCGCATGAATCCTTTGGCAGTTTCGCAGCGCAACCTGTTTTAGTGATTTCGTAGCGTGCTACGAAATGGGGGATTTGTTTGAATCCATAGTAGCTATCATGCAAAATAATTCTGGGGCAGATATATTTTACAGGTGGCATGTTCTCAAGAAGTCATCATTAATGCTTGTCATTAAGTTTGGTCAGTGTGAGTTTCTTAGAAAGGGTGCAATAATTGGTTCATTGATGGATGCATGACCAATGCCTATCATACAGCCATTTGGGCAGCAATCTTTGTTCAATAGATATGTGGACAGCTATTACAATGATGCTAATGGATCTGTTGGTTCTTCATATCATACAAAGACACTTAAACTCACCCCAGCATGCAGAGGCATAATTTTGTACCTATGGAACCATCATGGACAAAGAATATTAACCTCAATGTACTTATTTTCTGTGTCTTGGTTTATAATGATGCGCATACATGATACAAATCATCTGTGTGAAGTTGAATAATGCTTCTCATTCTATGGAGCAGTGAAGGAAGTACATTGTTACATGTTGAGAGATGAACTTCGCTAGAATATCAATCTCGATACCAAGTTTGTAAGCAAGTATGCCACTTGCAGTAGTATGGAGAACGCATGCCTACTGTTTGGTAAAATGTATAAACCAGATATGTTCTTATGGAATGTTAATGTCAAAGGCTACATCTCAAGTGGTCTGTACAAGGAAGCTCTCACATTCTATAGCCGGATAATTCTATATTTCTGTTTGTATTCAAGACATGAACTAAGCTCCCTGTTCTTCTAGAGGGGAAGAAGATTCATACCCATCTGATCAAAAGTGGTTTTGTGTCAAATAGTAATTCACCTGCTATAATGTATGCCAAATATGGGAATCTGGAGTTCGCACGTCAATTGTTTGACCGAAGACATCAACGAGATGCCGTCTCATGGGGTAACACGATTGCTGCTTATGCTCAGAGTGAAGATGTCAAAGAAGCCTTGAGGCCGGAAGGAGTGAGCCATGATATTGTTATCATGGTTAGCGTATAGCCAGCGTGTGCGCACTTAGGGGTTCTACGACGTCGTGGATGGATCCATGCCCACATGATGAAGATTGAACTTGGTCAAAACATTATCCCCAATCCCATTTATGAATTCTGAAGGCCCTCGACCTGAGTTACCGAATCAGACCGCCACTGATCAAGCTTTAAACAAGGATTCGGAGGTCTCTTTCTTTCAAGTTATGAAAGTTGTATCTGACAAGCATGATTTGAGCTCTGTACAGAAGGTTAATTTTCCAGAAGAGCAGGTTCTTCGTCTCTGTAACGGAATTGCACCTAATTCTTTGTCTCTGTAACGAAATCAGTTTCAATTCCTTGAATTAACAATCTTTGCCGACAATTGGTTTCTATGGGGACAAGCGAACGATGAGTGGAATATTGAAGGAGATGGGTGTTTTAAATCATTCCATTCATGCGCAAATGAAGGAAGACAAATTCGAACCAGGCTTGTATGTTGGTCTTTTGAAGCGGTGCATAATTGTTTTCTATTAGCATCAAGGTAGTCATCTCAGAGATGCATCAAGGAAACAGGTTTCTTACAATTGCATACGTTATGTAGTGGATTTGTGTGATGAGGTTATTGTGTGCGTTGAAGAGCATAACCTTCTGGGATCTATGTCTGCTTCTGTTACAACCACTTTCCGTAGATTGAAAATGAGAAGTCATGTCCAGGATTCTGAAACTGATGTCAAGGTTTCGCCCGGGTTCAGCGTAAATATAGGTGAAGGTGACAATACAAATAATATAAAACAGAAGGCAAAGATTTTGCCTATTATAAAAGATGAATCTATAAGGAAACGCCCAGTAGTATCAGGTGAGCAGCTTTTTCTTTAATTTGGAAGCAACAGCACGCTGTTGTAGAAGTCATCTGTGTTTCGGACAATGCAGTTCATGATTGGATAAAACCTTTAGTTCCTAAAAGGTTACAGAATGCAACGATTAAATGCCATGTGGCAAGTGGTCTTTATGAGGACCCCCCTTGCCGTATTACCAAATGTATGGAATGAGGGAAGAGTGATGGGAGACAAGAACCGTGGAAACAGGGTATTTATCCTAATCGATTAATGAGCCATCAGCGCTTTCAAGCATCCAAGGTTAGCTTGTTCATTGCATCTTTAGCTCAGCCATCTCAGCCTAACTGAAGGAAGACAGCTGTCAAGGATCCAAGAAGAATCATGTTACGAGGAGAATGGAATTAGAGTTTTAGTTTGATTAGGACTTTTTGTAATTACAGCTCAGCACTTTTGTAATTAATGAATTAGTTAAATAGCAGATAGGAGTAGTTAATAGAGCCTTGGAGCTCGCTCTAGGGAGTGAATAGTGTGTTCCTATATATGGATCAGAGATGAATGTAAAAAGGGTTGGAGATTTTGATAAAGAACAGGCCCATTTTGGTTTATGTAAGAAGCAGATTTCAGTAATACAAACAGTTGTTGTTTCTTCTCAGGATTCACAATATGTCTCATTGTTCAAATGTGTGATGATGGTCTATTCTTTTAATGTTTTCTTACAGTTTTGTAATAGCATAATCACTCAGAATTCATGTTACATGCTCTGACTTCCAGTATGCTTTGCAAGCTGTGTTTATGTGAAAAATGTTTGAACAAGTTGATGTAAAGTGCCCTGACTTCTATGAAAGGATAGTGTTTTAGTTTGCCGAGAAGTGTCAGACTCCATAAGCCCAATGGGAGTTGACTTGATAGTGTCCAGCCAATATATTTTTTTTATGCGATGTTAAAAGAGTTAGCCATCTTTCCTTGTTATTAATTCCTATTCACAAGCTGTGAGAGAGCCCTCTCTGACTAAAGAGGCTAAGCTTTAGTCTAAAGCCTGGTTTGAAATAGTTACACATAATCTCACTGTTTGGCAGCCTTCAGTGCGTGATTTTGTGATAACACTATCGCTGGACAAGAGCGTAGCATTGACATGATCTCTAGAGGTCGGTGAGGATGGTCGATCCAAAATCTAAGACCACACCTCCAAGACTCTGGGAATTCTAGGGAAGTATCAGAGGAGATGATCACCCTTGCACATCTTACAAGGAAATTTGACCTTTCGTGGAGGACCAGAATGTTTTTCTACCGGAGGTGCACTCAGAACGATAGTCACACGGTTGGCCTCTTGCTTATCTAACTTCTTCTTCCTCATCTTCCTCTTCTTCTTCTTAGCCTCCTGGTTACTGGATTAGGACCTTGCACTAGGCGAAGTAGGAGAGGAGGGTGAAGAAATAGGGGAAGACAGTGAAGGATCAACCCAAGAATCATCATGACATGATTCAAATGAAGGAGACAATGGAACAAGAGTTGGGACATTCAGGACCACCGAGGTTGAAAACAACCAAACAGGCAAACCAATGGTTAACCCAGGCAGGGACAACATTGCCATATAAGGAGCACCAACATTTCCAAAAGAAGGAAAATGACCAAGATTCCCATCCGAGGAAAGACCTTGACTGGTAGACTCTGGAGAAGTTTCCATTGGAATCGACCTTGAAAGGAATGCTAACGGTAACCAGGAATATTTTGTGGGAAGTTAATTTTATGACACAGAAACAAAATTGTGCCTTTTCATATTTGAAGAGTCAAGAAAAGGACGAAAGGTGACTCTATCTCTTTCGAGGTTTAATGAGCCTGAAAGGACAAGTGCTCAGATGAGCCTTTTACTTTTAAAGAGTTAGAAAGGAACGAAAGTGACTGCTCTGGAGTACTAGACAAGAGGTTTACCAGAAAAATCACAAAACTACATATACACCTTGGTAATAAAATGAAAGAGAAATGACCAAGGACTTTCCGTATGGCAGTCAATCTTCCTGAATGTTGTGTTCGGTGTGTTACGATTTGTAAGGTGGCAGACTTGGCTTCCTATGGATAATAAGACGATAACCTAGTGAGGTCTCCCAATATATACACGACGGTATGGGGAGCACAAATCCATACTAGTACCTATCAAACCACAAAAAGAGGAATCACCCAACCTCAGTGAAAACAATAGAAACTAGGATTACGACGCCACAAGACGTCTCTAGCCTAGACCTCTAGATATGTGAGCATTAGGTTCCAATGCATTTTTAAGTTCATTCAATAAATTTTAAGAGTTAATCTTGAATTAAGTTTTGATATCAGGGCACTATTGAATGTGTTTCAACAATCTCTAGTATGCAACTACAATGAGAAAAAAACCATTCCTTTCGATGAACGTGTTGAAAATAGCAACAAGAAATGCTAAAAATAGCAGTTTGGGTACCAGTGCTAGATTGAGGAATTTGTCCATCAGTTAAAGAGATAAGGATGAGTTCTAATTTGAGTTGTAATTAATTTCCTCAGTTAACTATGTCAAGTCCAGTTAGATTGATTTAAATAGTTTTTTTAAATTAATGTGAGTTCAGTTAGTTAATGCATGCTTGCATATAACTGCTGCACTTTAGATATCTAAATATTCTCTCATGAATAAGTCATGCATGTCAGTTCAGAAAGAGACCCAGTTGAGATTAGAGGAGGGACATTGTACTATTAGTTGGATGGATTTTTCCTATAAAGGAAACTCATCCATGGAGAAAGATTTATCTCCTTCAGGATTGCGCAGTTAGATCAGAGGTTAGTGAGTGTGTGAAGAGGTCAATTCACACATGTGGCTTCACTAGACCCCAAGAAAAATAGTGCAAAGAAATAGGAGGCTTGGAGGGCAGACGAGAATTTTTGAGAGAGGCCTTTGACTGTCTATGAGCAGCAGAGGGATTGCAGAGAGAGAAGGAATGCTGGTGAGCTGATTATTTTTGTAATCCAAACTATATTTCCACTTGAATGATAATACAAAGTTGGGGTTTTAGGCTGAGGCTTTCCCTTGATTATTTTTTCTGTGTTATGTGTAACTTATTTCTTCTTATCAGTTATATGTGTTCAATTGATCTTGCTCATATTGATTAAGCTTCCACAAAGTTTCTTGTAGAAGTAGATCTTGTATTTTTATTTAGTATATTGCATAATATGTTGATCTACAGTGGGAATTTCTACATGGTATCGAAGCAAAGGTGATCAAGGAAGAACAATATACAAGAAGGGAGAAGTTTGAAGTTTGTGGTTCCTAAATATAGAAATTGAGTTCTTATCACATCTCTATTTCACCTATGGTGTTCAGTGGTTTAAGACTAGAGTATGCCCTTAGTGGCAACTCGAATTATATAGCCTGGAAGGATTTCATGGAAGTGATATTAGAGGATAACGGCTTAAAGGACTTCATTGATCAAGAATTCACCAAGCCGACTGATGCTACTCAATTGGCAGAAAGGAAGAAATGTGTGCCTAGAGCAAGGAGAATCCTTCTAGAGGGAGTTCGAGACTAGATAGTCTCGAGTCTCCATGGGAAGGAGACATCGTTTTCGATGTGGAAAACATCGAAATATCTATATCATAATAGCAGTGATCAGAGGAAGCTAGCACTAAAAGACAAGCTTCAGAAGATCAAGTGTGAAAAGGGCAACACAATCTCTACGTATTTGAACAAACTCACCACATGTAGGGATGAGCTTGGAAGTGTAGGGATCGTGACAGATGATGATGACATGGTGAGTCTTGCACTCCTTAGTCTTCCTAAGAGCTGGCATAGCTACCAGGACTCGGTTAATGGAAGAGAGAAACTACCAGATTGGGAATGAATTTGGTCAGATCTAATGTAGGAGGAGATAAGAAGAAGCACCAAAGATGGTTCTTCATCCAAGGAGGATGAAGAAAACTGCGCCTTAGCGAGTAAGGTGAAGAAGCGGAAGGAGAAGGATTCTCATTATGGATCTAGTTCTTCCCATGGTGGGAAGAAGTTTGAAAAATCAAAAGTGTGATGCTTTGGTTGTCATGAGTTGGGCCATTTTGATACAAATTTTCCACTGAGGAAATCCAAGAAGGGATCTGTGGAAGGATCAAAAGGTAAGGCACTGGCCTCACAATTCGAGTTGGATTTCACACTGTTCACATACATGGTTTCATCCATGGTGGGAAGTGGTTGGTTTCTTGACAGTGGAGCTTCTTTCCACATGACCGGCGACAAAAGTTTGTTCAATACTTTGGAGAAGAAATATCTCTAGATACTTATAGCGATGGGTAATGATGAAAAGTATAGTGTCTCAGGTGTAGGCATGGTTATTTTTTAGAGGGAGCATGGAGCTCACATTACCTTGACTGATGTAAAGTATGTACCAGGACTGAAAAAAAATTTGGTGTCGATCGTGATGCTGGAAGATAGAGGCTATGATGTAGTCTTTAGTAAGGGAAATATTTTCCTTCGACACGTTACCACTAGACAGGTGAAGCAGATTGATTCACGGTTCAAGAACCTATATGCTATTGAGGTTCAAGATGCATGCAAAGCCTTGAGTAGAAAGGAAACTGATGGAGACTTGGTGGTTGAGAGGGAGAGTACATTACCTCTCAACATGCAACACTAAAATAAGTCTCAGACAATTGTGGAGGAACCACGATTGATGAAGCAGCTTCAGGAGGTTGTGGAGCAGCCACAACTGGGGAAGTTGAGAGGAGAGAGAGTGGGGGCATTCACTCATGTAGAGACCTCTAGTAGGGGTAAATTTCGAGCCAAGTGGGTAGGGATCACATGCATCCATACCTCCATGTAGGAGGTGGGGCGATGTGGAGTGATCATCCTAAGAAGGTTGGAATAAGGGAAAGATCCTTGAGGTACCCAATTTCTTTGATTCGACTTTGCTACAGGAGCCCCGACGAGGATTAGCAAGATTGGATGAGTGGGTAAAGACAGATGTGGATGGAGCGGCAGAGAGAGCTACAGTGTAGGAGTCCCAGGACTGTGTAGAGCTAGCAGGCTACAACAATGCTAGAGGCACAGGAGTGTTGCACCATTGCAGGATGGCATGGAGAGGTGTGCAATGGTGCGAGATGCATGGAGTGTTGTAGTAGCTTAGAGGTCAGAGAGGGAGCACTTTTTAGTAGCAGATAGAGCTTCAGCATCAGAGTATGTTTCTAGCCCAATAGAGAGGTCAACTGGGAGTTTTTTTTGTTTTTTTTTTTATTTTGTTTTTTTCTAGAGTTGTTGGAGCAACCACACCTGGTAGAAGTGTTGCATGCAAAACATTCCAAAGGTACAGGATCAGGTTTGAGTTTAATTCCTTTCTTGTTGAGAGGAAGTGTTGAAAATAGCAACAAGAAATGCTAAAAATAGCAATACTATAAATAGCAGTTTGGGTACTAGTGCTGGATTGAGCAAGAGGGAATGAAAAATGGAAGTGCTAAAAATTGCAATGCTATTTTTGGCAGTTCTGGATGGATTCCTATTTTAGTCAATCCCTAAACTAAAATAGTGAAGTAAAATTCGAATTTGAACTTAAGAGCTATTTGAAAATAAATTAATTAATTCACCATGAGTTAGTTAGTTATGAAAAATCAAACATCAAGTTATGTGAGGACATGCAACAATTTCTGCATTAATTGAGGAATTTATCCATCAATTAAAGAGATAAGGATGAGTTCTAATTTGAGTTGTAATTAGTTGGCTCAGTTAACTAAGTCAAGTCCAGTTAGATTGATTTAAACAGTTTGTTTAAATTAATGTGAGTTCCGTTAGTTAATGCATGCTTGCATATAACTGTTGCACTTCAGATAACTGAATATTATCTCATGAATAACTCATGCATGTCAGTTCAGGCAGATACCTAGTTGAGATCAGAGGAGGGACATTGTACTATCAGTTGGATGGATTTTTCCTATAAAGGAAACTCATCCATGGAGAAGGATTTATCTCCTTCAGGATTGCATAGCTAGATCAGAGGTTAGTGAGTATGTGAAGAGGCCAATTCACACATGTGGCTTCACTGAACCCCAAGAAAAATTATGCAAAGAAATAGGAGGCTTGGAGGGTAGAGGAAAAGGTTTGAGAGAGGCCTTTGACTATTTATGAGCAGAAAAGGGATTGCAGAGAGAGCAGGATAGCTTGTGAGCTGATTCTTTTTGTAATCCAAACTATTTTTCCACTTGTATGATAATAAAGAGTTGGGGTTTTAGGCTGAGGCTTTCCCCTAGTTATTTTTCTATGTTATGTGTAATTGATTTCTTCTTATCAATTATATGTGTTCAATTGATCTTGCTCATATTGATTAAGCTTCCGCAAAGTTTGTTGTAGAAGTAGATCTTGTATTTTGCTTTAGTATATTGCATAATTTGTTGATCTACAGTGGGAATTTCTATAGAACGACTACCTAAATGAAGGTAAGGAGTTGATTTCCAAGTGAATGAAGACGATAACAAGCAAATTCAAGAACAACAACACAAGCAAGTAATCCAAGCAATAGGAAACAAAATGCATCGATTTCCGCTTATCTTGCAACTACTATGATGAAAAATGAAAGATTTGAATTTCTCTTTTCAATTCCTAATCATAAAGAAACTACTAATGCAAACATGCTTTCATTTTTGTATACTATATGAGGGAAATGTTTGTGATTTTTGGAATTAATAACAAACAAGAAAATGCAAGCTTGATTGATCAAAACAAATGTAATCTATGTTTCAATAGTGAACGAAAATCAAATCAACACAACACACTAGTTTGATGACCAATCACTATAGACTAATCAGAAAGGATAGACAAGCAGCAAGGGAAAAACTTCAAGCAAGTCAATAAGATGGTTATGGATGTAGTTCAGAATCTTGGAAGGAAAAGAAACCCAAAACAAGTGAATTCTTGACAAAACTTTAAAAGACTCAGGTCACACAGCCCAAAAAACCAAAATTCATACAAACGGAACCAAGGAGGATATGCCTTAGCAAACACAATTAAAACAAGCTTAATGAGATGTAAGAGACAACAAAGAACAAGCTACACTAGCCTATTGAGGAGGCAGGGCTGTAAAAAGCAACCGTATATGAATCATCGCAGGGGTAAGACTGAAAACATGAGACAATCACCAAACCATCACAAGCACTATACTAGCAACTGAGTGACGTCGTTGCAAAGGTACACTTGTTCTTAGCGACGACCCAATTTCAGGAATCATCGCAGTTGTATGACAGGATACCCAGAATGTAAAAGTTGGGTAAAGAGGACAGGGGTGACTCATCATAGCTATTAAGAGCTAAACAACGAAGATCTTAATTAAGAGGCAAAACAAGGTAAAGACAGCTGAAAGACACCAGGCTTATCACGCAAACAGTGAGGTGGACTACCAGATTGACTCAAGCGATCCAAATTACTGATGGTTCAGTCCAAAAAAAAAAAAAGACACTATGTAATTCAATAAAAAACAACAAGAGAAAAATCAAGATACAACACACCAATCACGCTCCCCAGCAAATTTGCCAGCTTGTGATGCTGGAAAGTTCCCTCTTGTGGATAGAGGTAACCCCTCTAGCCCTAGAGTGGGTCTAGTTACAGCAAGACAAAGAAAATAGCTAATTCCTTAAATAGTTATCATTGAAGAGGCCTACCTTGTACCAGATTTGATGAAGTCTTCGTCACGTTGCTTTAGCTATCACTTTCTTCTCCTTAATGAATGATTCACCTAAAACAACATAAGAGAACAAAAAACACATAATAGAGCCTGACAACGAACTATCTACTTATAGAGTCAAGGAACCATAAGCTATCAACATACATTTCATACATGATATAGGAAATAACTATTGATCGTATTAATATAAACAACAGCAAAGCTTAAAACAATGACTTGATGTCGCAAACTTCCTTGAAGGGTCCGATCAGTATGTCTCCATAAGCATTCACTCTCAAAGGTCTCCCAGAAGAACTGATGACTCTCTCTCACCCAAAATCATGAGTATGAGACTAAGGCAATCACAACAAGGCTTCCTTCTTACAAAACCATTTCACATTATCAATCCACAACCTATTGCAAGGCTATCAGCAATCCAAACTGTAAGATATCAATCCAAAACCAAGAACGAGCTAATTTGCTAACTTCCCAAATAGCTAAGCATAGCCATGGAGGATGCTTTTATAAGAGGATAAGCCTCCACAAATGAGGGGAGAGGAAGATTATCTTCATGGGAGGTTACTCAAAAGGCAAAACCACCATCTCAAATGAGGAAAGGCGAACTTATTTAACCAACAACCAGCTCCAGAACAACCTAGAATAATTCTATTTGAACTAATTTTCCATGTCTAGGTTGTCGCAAGTCAAACACTAAGACTCAAAGACAAAATCACGAGGAATTAGTGCATTCAAGGTTATCGTCGCAAGCAAGATACTGATGACCTGTGACGATCCCTAAAATCTAACCGTCGCTAAGAACATATGTACTCTTGCGACAGTGTTGCGAGGATATCGTTAACTCTGGGCCAACATCGTGTTAGCTACCTATACCAATAGGTTTCATATTTCATGATTGGCTATGAAAGGACCAAATATGCTCTGCTTTGATGACTCAAAGATCACATATTTCCAAGGGAATCCAATCTATGTTTATAGCTTGGTATGGACTTAAAATTTTGATGGATGGTCCAACAGTCTAATCTGGATCATTCCATGGTTTAAATTTGCAGTTGTAGAATAGAGAAAGGAGTCTGTCCAAACTGTTTAATCTTGGCAGACAAGTAGTTCAGGTAGAGAAGAAAAGGCTCCCAACAGCTTAATCTGGGACCTTGGAAGAAATAAGGGTAGAAGTAGATAGAAAAAACAAAGAAAAAGCCAAAGAAAAGAAAAGGCAAGTAAGGGTCTGCAAGTCCAAATGCACCCTCCAAGAAGGAATAAAAAATGCTAGGCAAATAGATGGGTAGGCAGTTGGAGTTGCAGAAAGGTCATTTCCTACAAGTTGTATGTGTGCTGACTTGGTTTACCAAAGCAAAGTCAATCAATTGACAAGGTATTCATCTTCATCAAGTTGCAGCAGGGAGCATGACTAACCTCCCTCCTTCCCCCTTCCATTTCATTACTAACATCCCCTCATCAGCTGAGATTCATGGAAGAAGATCATGATTTCATGGTGGTTCTTGATCATTCAAAAGCCACATTTCTTGTGTAAAAATCTTTTCATTTTGATCTACTCTTTAAACCAAGTGTTTTACAAACAAATTCAGTGTTTTCTCCCTTCATTTACCCCCCATCCATATTAACTCTAACTTTACTATGTAAATCCCTATATCACCTTTCCCCTACTAGTATTAACACCATGGTGTATAAACCCCACAATTTGTATAAATATCCCTCCTTTTGGCATTATAGCCAATAAGTTCTCTGTCAGGGATCAAATGGAATCTGGTCACTTTGATGAACCTAACCCTAACCCCCTCCTCTGAATTCAGTTGGCCCCTTGAAAAACTTCATTTGCTAAAAGGTCTCACAAATGACCTGGTTTTGCCTATACCCACTTCATTTACAAAATAACTCCTAAATACCCATTTCATTCTCTTATCCAAAGTATTGGGGCTGACTTATTGTGCATTAGAAAAACCTTACAAAACCCCTTTACCCATGAAACCCTTTTGAAACTACTAAAAACCCCGAAAAAACCCATTTTCCGCCGCCTAACCAAAGTTGGCGCATATATTCGATTTTTCGGAATATATTGAAAAGGCATTAAAAATATATATTTGTTCCTCCGCCTACGACCGTATCCACAATGCACGTCATCGACCCGACAGCCGTCCGATCTGATCTTGCGCATCCAACGGCTCTTATCACATCGGAGCAGCTCCGACGTCCGCCGTTTACCCGCCGTATCAACCCATCACATGACCTCCCCGACAGCCGTTGGATCAAGCCCTCCAGATCCGACGGTCATTATTAATATCGGAGCGGGTCTCATGTCCGACAGATATCGTCCGATATCCGTAAAAAGGTTACGTCATTCGGCAGCCACGCGTCCTCGCCACAGCTCGTCGGAGGTACGTCTGACAGATTCCCCCCCGTACCATAAGCGGTGCGATATGAAACCGCTGGCTGTTTCCGGTTTCGGCTATTCCGCCCATACTACGTCACCTCCACGTCATCCCACGTCACTACCACCATGCCGTCACGTCAACCCTTGCGCCCGACCATCTGCTGACCTGTCCTGCCACTTCACCATCCCCGTGGACCAATCAGAGCCCGCCACCTCACCTATGACGTCAGCCGGCCCTGACCCCACCTATGACGTCATGCTGACGTCAGCAGAAAAACGCGCCAAAATTCCAAAAAGCCAATAATATGGTGAAATTTTGCGTTTTTTCACATTTTTCTCACAAAATACATTGTTGCTCCTGCATGCGACTTTCATGTCCAAAGTCCACCAACCTGCAGAACCCGACCAGGAGACCGGAGGAGCGCCATTTCCATAGTCATCCATGACCATCGCCTATTCCTCACCAGGTATTTTCCACCATAAATCCTTCACGTACCTGCTTTATCTGTTTTGTCCCTCGAAAGAGCTTAGAATAGAGAAAACTCTTGAAATTCACCGGCAGAAATCCCTGCACCTGCCCCTTTGACATTTGTGAACTCGAAAACTACTAGTTGAGCCTTGTTTTACCTGCATGTTCATTGAAAAAACTAAGCTCTGTCTGCGCAATCACGGCAGACTCATTCAAAACCAAATTTAACTACTGAGGGAGACAAGGTGAGGCCAAACATTTGTCCTAGTTGCACTACAAGTAGTATTTCAATTGCTATTTACTAGAACCACTCTCTGTTCCTGATAATTTCACCTCCCTGGTACAGAGGCATTCCTCTGTACTGTCCTGCTCAATCAAAACCACTTGGCACTCAATTCAAAATCCTCTTGTGCAATGGAGACACCTGTAGTACTAAATGTTCAGCCTCTGAATGCCCCTCAAAAGAACTTGAAATGGAAAACCTTGGCAGATATGGATTACCAAATTACAGAAGAAAAGCTTATGAGCAGCAAATTCCACATTCATCTATTGAATGAGTTGAAAGCCAAGCATCAAAATGGGACAGATATATTGGGCTTATGGGATTCTTTCCTCCCTATTTTCAAGCTCCCTCAGGTCAACCAGTTCCCTGAACTAATCCACCTGTGTGCTAAACAATATGATGTTTCTCAGAGGACTGTTGTTGACCCATCTGGTTTAGTACTGTTTTATGTTACCCCTCAGGCTATCAGAGACATGCTTTGCTTCAACCCTCAGAAGAAGTTGGTCCCTTTGTCACTAGTGAACCTGATTAAACAAGGGGATAAACTGACAGATGCCCAAATCATCAAATTTAATCAATTATACATTAAAACTGACATTGTGATGTACCCTCCAATTGTTCATGTATATCTCAATGAGCTGGGCAGAGACCTTGCAGATATGATTTCTCCCATCTTGGGATATAGTTCAATTGAGCATATTGATGCAACTGTGCTGGTAATGATGCTTATGTTTGCTCCTGGCAAGTCACCAATCTGCTATGACTATGCCACCTACATATCAGACAAGATTCATGAGCAATTGATGAATTTGAGGAGAGATAGAATGTTCAGATACACCTCGTACATTTACCATTTAATCCTGTACCATCAACATGAGAAATTTCATTTTTCAATCAAAAGAATGGATGCCCAAGGCAATCCCAGATCAGTGGTCTATTGGTCTTCTGTCTTCCACATTAGACCTGAGTCTCCATAAACTTACTGTGAATTCATGGACCTGTTCATCCATCCAGCTATGGCAATGCTGATGAGCTCACCTCCTCCAAGACTCACTGATGACATGCAGAGAATTCTTCAGTTGTCCAAAGCTTACAGCATTGGGGATTGGTACTTCTACCAAAATCACACTGTCATCAGGATATATGGGTGTGATCTACCTCCATTCAAACTACCTAAGTATGTGCCTATGAGGCTATTTTCCCTAGAGTACTTTAGGCAATTTGGCAGAGTTGATGTGCTTCACTTTTCAGGAAAAGGCAAAAAAGCACAGTTGAAGGTCAAAAGCCAACTTGGCCATTTTATCTATAACGAGAGGGAGCAAGGATGGAGGGAAGCAGAGAGAATGCTTGAGGCCCTTGGCCTGCAAACCAGTTTCCTATGGGTTCCCTATGACCCTAATCATTTCATATCTATGAGGAGGCTCAAATATAAGTTATCTGCCTATGATCACCATAATATCCCTCACATTGAAAAGTATGCAAACCAAGACAAATGGAGGAGAGGGACCTTAGAAGAGCCCATGTCACAAGAAGAGCTAAACAAGAGGGCACTAAGGAATCTAAAGAAGATGGCTGACCTTGAACTTTGTTCACAGGTATTCACACTTCCAAGCACACAAACGGGAGCAGTTGAATCCTCCTCAACTGCCAAGCAGCAAACTACCAAGGCCACTGAAAATATATCCAGCAGAGGCAAAGAAAAGGAAATGGAGACAGAGCAGCCACATCAAGAGAAGGAGCAGTCACCTCCAGTGACTCAAGAGCAGACAGATAAAGAAAAGCAGCAGCAGGCAGAGCAACAACAGCAACAAGATTTGCAGCAAGAAGAAGGGCAACATGACAGACAACAGCCCTTACAGCAGGAAAGAGTAATTGATACTCCAAATTCCACTGAGCAACAGGCTCAGAACATAGTGCCTCTTAGGCCAGAAGTCACCACTGATGCCTCAGTCCTCCAAACTCCACAAAAGGAGGGCTTAAGCAGAAAAAGGGATAGAGAGACTCCTCTGACTTCATCTATCAACCAGGGAGAGAAAAGACAAAGATTGAATGATTCTTCAGAGGATGACATAGCAATAAGACAGGCATTGGGCATGGGCCCACCCAGCAGAGAAGCTTCAGCAAGTTCCTTCCAGCAGGAACAGGACAGGACTATGGGAGGGGAGGTCAGCTCCTCCAGCCAACAAAGAGAAGGGCAAGTAAGCATCAAACAACAATTTATAGACATCAAAAGGAGGAATGATCCTATCAAAATACAGCTGTACAATCATCTGCTAAACATGGCTCCTACCAATCAGCAAAGACTTATGTCTGCCTTTGATGTAGGTGAAGGCAAAATGATCATGAGTCATTTTATGCCCACAGCACGGCATCCCCAATCTGCCTCAGATTACCTCAGGACCAACCTGGAGGTCATGGCCAAAGACATACACCCAATGGACAAAATTGAACTACATAAACAGACTGGTGATATGGTGTATGCCTCCTTGGCAGATGAAACACTAGAAAATTACAAACTAAAGAGCAGCCTTAATGCCACAGCCTCTCAACTGGAATTGGAGAAGGCATCATCCCAGGCGAAGGACAACAGAATAAGGTCCCTGGAAGACATAATCATTGAAATTGGGCATGATCCCAAAGATATTGGAAATCTTGAAGTTGAGGGATGCTGACATGGCTGCCATGAGGAAGAAAATCAAACTCCCAGCTACCATGCACCCTCAGACAGATGAGGTAGCCCAACAAAGGCAGGAGAAGGACACCACAGATTTATTGATCTCCATTTACAAACAGCTTGTTCAAGCACAAGAGAAATTAGGAGAATCAGAGGCTGCAAAGGCAGCATTGCAAGCAGCATTAAAACAAAGAGAAGAGGGGCAGACCTCTCAGCCTCCTCCTCAAATCATAAATCTTGAGGACACTGCTCTTATCACTGCTCCTCCTCCTCAACAGACTGAACAGACAGCAACATCTACTTCAGCAGCGCCAACAACTACAGAGCAGGCCCAAAGCCTGGATATGCAAAAGCTGAAGAATGAAATCCAAATCCTGGAAGCTCAAATGACAGAGTTAAATGAGACCAGGGAAAAGTTATCCAAAATCAATGATAGATATGATAAATCCAAACAAACAGTGGCAGAGAAGGACAGGGAGGTGAAAGCCCTCAAAAACAAAATAAAAGAGCTAGAGAATGAGCTCAAGTTAGATAAAGTGGTGGCTGAACTTAAAATAGTGCTGTGGGCTAACATTGGTCAATCTATCAATGAGCAATGGCCATATATTGAAACTATCCATGAGCAATTAGAGCTCATCCCAAAGGCACAAAGGGAGGTTCACAGATCAAGAGCTTTATTGAGCAATATGCCTGAAGTGGCCACCAGAATGATCAATGTACTTAACCATAGAACAAGTTCTCAATTAGCTACCATGGGAATTACAAACAGAACTGAGACTATCCAAATGGTCAAAAGGGTTCTCACACTGAGAAACTTAGTGCAGACATTGGAAAGAAGAACCCAGGATATGCAGACTGAGGTGAACAAGTTTTTGGAAAAGTTTCAAGTGTTAGAAAGTAGAGGACTCCCTGGCTTACTGAACAGCACAGGGAGATTATTCACACATGACCAATATGCTAAAAGGGTCAATACATTTTCCACTAGCCAGATCAATGATAAGCCCAGCACCTCAGAGGAGACAGGGCCAGTCACAGGACAGTCTCTCTATAACAGAGTAGAGAATCTGTTTTTTATAATGAATGAGATCAATCACCTGTTCAGGGTGGCTCCCAATTTCTTCAAATATACAGAGGCAGAGGAGACAATGGATGCCATTCTCAGGCATCAACTCCCTATGCAAGACTGGTGGACAAATGCAATACAGAAGATTTTGTAAACAGGGAGCCACTCACCAATTTTGTTTCTTAAAAAATATCAGTTGTCATGTAGAACACATATGACAAAGTCAACATGCATGGTGGATTAGAGCTGAGCCACCTCAGCAGATGTATCGGCCAACAAAGTAGAAATAGAAAACTACAGGTGGCAGGGCCGAGAAAATACAGCGCAGCAAGAAATAAAGACATATTATTCAGCATTAAAGCAAAGCGGCTCAACCGACTCAATGACCTCCAAAGGTCAAAATATCCTCTGACAGACATAAAGAGCATTTATGCTGCATTCAAAGTTGTAATAACTTCTTTTCTACTTTCTGTACGAATTTATGAAGATATTTTCTCTCTCAGATGACTCAATGCCTAAGATATTTTGTATAAGCATTCCTATAATGTCCCCTTCGCATGAGCTTGCAAGGGTTGTTGTTGATTTCTCCTGAAGAAATTCTTATGCTGTAATCCTTTCAGAAGTTTACTAAAGAAAGTGATGGAATTTCTCGGATTTCTGAAGTGTTGAATGCGTTCTGGTGTCTGTTGATAACTGCTGGATTCCTGTGTATTTCACCATACAATAAGTCTCTGTAACTCTCTCTGTTATTCACTTGTTTTGTTAAAATTCCATATATGTTATCTGATTCTCAATACTAAGCAACAAGGAAAAAGAATAACTTTCAGGATTTATTCACTGAGTACCCTGAGTTCAATCTGTGTTGCTAATGAATTGTTTTCTTCAGCTGTAATCTAGATAAGTGTAATTCTTAATTGCTGCACTTTCAGAATACACCTTTCACAGTGGCCTTTGTCACAGGAATTCAAGTTTTGCTCCTGTGCAGCGTGTTCACTTTCACCTCACCAGCTTAATAGAAAATTCTTAATTGCTTTCTGTTGGTTGACATACATCACCATTTAAGCTAACTTTGTTTGTCTAAAATACACAATAGGCCCTGCAGTTTGAACACCACCAATCCTGCATATCAAACCATTTCACAACTCCAGACTCCATTGCCCAATGGTATTTTACTCTCTAAACACTATATCATAAGACCTGAAAGAAATCCTTCAACCAAAACATAAACCCAAAACCTGAGCATAATAGCTAGCCTAAAACACCATCATAACAGAGACAAATCATAAAGAGAGAGCCCTCTCTGATTACAGTTTGGCTAGAAACTGTGATCCAAAGATTGGTTAGTGGTTACCCCGGCCGTATTCCCTTGGGAGTCATAGGGAACAACCTGGGTGTTAACATAATTGGCGACTCCACTGGGGAGTGCTTGAGATTTTTAAATTACTATATATCTTCCTTAAGCTACTATCAAGCCTGAAATAAGTCAAGAGGCCTTAATCTGTTTCTGTATCACATTAACAATTTTAGGGAGGAGCTTGTTTAGGGAATCTTCACCTTAGCTCTGAGAATATACAGCCATTCCAAAATCTCCATCCAGTCCTTCAGATACAAAAATTTCCCACAAAATCCTAAAAAACAGTTGGAAACTGGCTCCTAAGAGAAATCCACGGCATACTAGGGCAAATCCTGACCCAAATCCACCCATCATTGTCAATAATCCAAATACCATCCCAAGAAACATTAGGAGGCAGCAAAAGCAGGAGCAGCCTGCTAATTTGACTTCAGAGCTAGATCATCCCAGCCTTATACCTACTCCATGTAAGGTCCTTTTTAGGTCTACCCCTAGTTCCCCTAGTTCACCATCCACATCTCAAAGTCCCCCTCTCATATCTTCATCCACTGCACATATCCCCTTGACCAACCTTCTAGGTTCACCCCTACTTGTTACCCCTGTGATACCCACTGTTCCTATTGTCCCAGCTGCCCCTGTAAATCCTCTAAATCCTGTAAATATGGCCAATAGATATGCACCACTGCAGATACCGGCTAATGCTGCAGCTCTACCCTAGGATTACCAAACCAAAATTTCATATTTTGACTCCAATGGTCCTCTGACAGCTGCCCAACATGCCAAGAGGATGCAAGACCATTTTGAGACCTATGAAATAGATGATGACAGTGTCAGAATGAGGATGTTTGTTCAAAGCCTAACTGGGGATGTAAGAACTTGGTTTAGATCCTTGAATGCAAACTCTATTACAACTCCTGCTGAACTGTATCAAGCCTTTACTAGTAGATGGGAGAAGAAGAAAGATCCTCTGCACATACTTGGGGAAGATGACACTATCAAAAGAGGTCCCCAGGAGACTGTTTTGGAGTATTGTGCAAGATTTAACAATGTATATAACTCAATTCCACAAAATTTAAGGCCTCCTCCTGATTTAGCCTTGTACAAATTTCCTGATGGTTTTGACCTTGACATGGCCTATCAATTGAAGGAAAGAGATTGTCAGTCCCTTGAAGAAGCCCAAAGGGTTGCTGTCACAGTGGAAGCCAACCTGATTGCCAAAAGAAATAGGGCAAGGTTGGAAAAGAGGACTGTTTTCAAAGAAGAACCCTCTGCCTTCGATCAAAAGCTTGATGCCATATTAAATGGAATGAAAATATTAGGTGATAGAGTGGAATCGGTTGAAAGAAAATCATCATGGGAAGCACCACAAAACAACCCTCCTAGGAATCCAAATTTTAGGAGAACTCAAAACCCAGGCATTGGTAAAACCAGTGCTGATCAAGATATAAGACCCCCTTTCCAAGAAAATTATGCTGAAACCTCCACTTCAGCAGAGCCCAATGAAGATCCTGAGATTAATTTAATAGGGCTAGATGGTGAAAGTCAAGTTTTCTTAACACAAGAAGATCATGAGGATGAGGAAATCAAACTATTCCAAACTAAATCAGGGGAATCCTTTGACTTTAAACAAGGCTATGACACTGCTGTTTATGAAGTCCATAAACAGTACAAGCTAAGGAGCAGAACTGTGAATGTTAGGTAGCCTGAAAAGAAAAAGGATAATCAGCAGCCTAAAGGAGTTATAGTCACAGAACCTAATGACAAAATAAATTCATCTACAGAAGAAGTGATTGTTGAGGAGATCACTGAACCACTGTCTTTAAGACAGCAGTCTCTGGACACTTCACCTTCTCATCCTAATTTAAACGTTACTCCTCAAGAGATGAGTAAAAAGGATAAGTCCCAAGGTCAAAACAAAAATCAGGAAGAAGATGTAATGAACAAGGAAAGAACTGTCACCTATAACCCCAAGACCCAATCTGAAAAACCTTTTGATCTTGAAACAGAAATTGGCAAAATAAAGATAGCTATTCCTCTTGTGGAATTAGCCAAGCATGACATTTATAAATTACAAATCAAAAGGTCCCTTCAACTCACTAGCAACAAAGATGATGTCAACGTGCTGGATGACACCCCAGAACTCCTGTTCGGCCCAGAAGTGGATGGAAAAACAGTAGTCACAGGGGTACTGCCTTTCTATGTCAGTTTACATATCCATGACAAAATATTACATAATGCAATGTTTGACTCAGGTGCCTCTCACAATCTCATGCCAAAAGCAGTCATGGAGAGGTTGAATTTAGACATAACAAGACCATACAAGGATCTGTTTTCCTTTGACTCCAGTCAAGTCAAGTGTCTGGGTCTCATAAAGGACTTGTGTGTGTCTCTAGTTCAATACCCAAATAAGACAATCCTAATGGATGTGGTGGTTGCTGATATCCCACCTAAGTATGGAATGCTGTTATCAAGATCATGGGGAGCTAAACTCCAAGGTTCTCTGCAATTAGACATGTCATATGCTACCATCTCTGTGTTCGGGCAACCAAAAAGACTGTACAGAGAAACACTAATGAAGTACATGGTCAGCAGTGAAGAAAAACCTCAAAATTTTCCTATATATGTTGTCCATTCAGACATAGACTCATACATTCTCTTCAATGATACCACTATTCCCTCAAAAGGTGAGGTTGAAACCAAGATATTCATACAAGAGGAAGATGCAAATGAAAGTAGTATCACTCATGAAACAACAGTCAATCAAACATTAGATAGTGCTGCTGCCTTAGTTGTCAAGAACATCCAATTAAATGATGAGACTGCCCTAGATGACAAGCTAGAGAAAAAACCATAATTGCTACTTACATTACCAGCCCATGAACAGATCATAAAACCTCCTTCCCAACAAGATATTCTATGGTTCCTTGAATTTGATGGCTCAGTCAACAAATTAGGGGCAGGAGCTGGAGTTTGGGTACACAATAAAGAAAATAGTCATGCAGAAGGCAGAGCCTATAGATTGAATTTCAGATGTACTAATAACATGGCAGAATATGAAGCCCTTTTACTAGGACTCAAGTTGGCAAAATTCTTACAAGCTGCCAGGGTTTCAATCATGGGAGATTCAGATTTAGTTATCCAATAAGTGAAAGGAAACTTTGTCAACAATGACAAAAGACTAAGGACTTATAGGTCTGCTGTTGCTGAGGTACTAAACTTTTTCTCTGAATTCCAAATTACTAAAATTCCCAGAACCCAAAATCTACATGCTCATAGTTTAGCCACCTTTGCAAGTACCTGCAAGTTGCCCTTTGAGCCCCACCATTGTTTCACAGCTGAAGTAAAACACAGACCCTCCATTCCGAACAACATCAATGATTGGCAAGTATTTGAGGATGACAAGCAAATAAACCATTTTTTAACTCTGCAGCAAGAATTTGCAGGATTAAATATAGACAATGAGACAGAGAGTCAATCACAAATACTTGAGACAGCAAGTCAATCACAAATACTTGAGACAACAAGTCAATCACAAATACTTGATGGAGCAAGTCCATCACAAATACAGTTTCAACAGACTGCTCAGCCAATATCACCTAGAACTGCAAAACAAATGCTGAATCCAACTATTTTCAATATAAGAAACATCCAGCAAATTCAACAAGTTGACTGGGAAGAGGGAGTGTCCAATGCTGAAATTGAAATCATTGAGCTAAAAGACAATTTTCTACCAACAAGCCTAACCCCACTAGAGGACATCTTTGATTCAAATGATATTCCCAGAAAACCAAAAATGCAGCTCCTAAATGCAGCCATTGAAGAATGTAACATAGGTACAATTGACAAACCCAAGATAATTAAATTATCTGCTTCCTTACCTCCTGACCAAAAGCCAAAATACATTGACCTCTTCAAAGAATTCCAGGATGTTTTTGCATGGAGCTATGAGGACCTAAAGTCCTATGACACCTCTGTAATCCAACACACTATCCCTCTCAAACCAGATCAAAAGCCCTTTAAACAAAAACTGAGGAGAATCAATCCTATGCTTCTCCCAGCAATGGAACAAGAGGTACAAAAAATGTTCAAAGCGGGCATCATAACACCAATCAGATTCTCTGAATGGATCTCCAACTTAGTCCCTACAAGAAAGAAGACTGGTGAAATTAGGCTGTGTGTGGACTTAAGGAATCTAAACCAAGTATCCTTAAAAGACAACTACCCCTTACCCAAGATGGATCACATTCTTCAAAGAGTGGTAGGGGCCTCAAGGATCTCATTACTGGATGGATTTTCAGGTTTCAACCAGATCTTAGTTCACCCTGATGATCAGGACAAAACAGCATTTACAACCCCATGGGGAACTTTCAAATATGTAAAGATGCCTTTTGGATTGAAAAATGCAGGGGCAACATTTCAAAGAGCAATGGACATTGCTTTTGCAAAGGAGATTCATGACTTTTTAGTCATTTATCTAGATGACCTAACACCTTTCTCAAAATCAGACCAAGAACATATAAAACATCTGAGACAGATCTTCCTAAAATGCAGAAAATATGGAATCTCCTTGAATCCTAAGAAGTCCCTCTTTGGTTTAGAAGAAGGCAAGCTCTTAGGACACATCATCTCAAAAGATGGCATTAGAATTGACCCAGATAGGATACAAGCTATCCTGCAAATGCCTCACCCAAGGAATGTCAAAGAATTACAAGGATTCTTGGGAAAAATCAATTTCTTGAGAAGGTTTATCCCAAACCTAGCAGAGCTAATCAGATTATTAAATAACATGCTGAAAAAGGATTCAAAAGTGAAGTGGACTGTTGAAGCCAATCAAGCATTTGAAGGTATAAAATTGGCCCTTACCCAAACCCCAGTCTTGACCAATCCTCAGTTTGACAGAGAATTTATCATTTTTTCTTTTGCCTCCCAACATACTATTGCTGTTGTTCTATTACAAAAGGATGACCAAGGAAATGAGAAGCCAATTGCTTTCTTTAGCAAAGCTCTCAGAGATGCACCTTTGAAATATCAAATCATGG
Source organism: Pinus tabuliformis (assembly GCA_031772625.1). Taxonomy (NCBI): domain Eukaryota; kingdom Viridiplantae; phylum Streptophyta; class Pinopsida; order Pinales; family Pinaceae; genus Pinus; species Pinus tabuliformis. The sequence goes on along the minus strand of CM062810.1, from coordinate 29,235,057 downwards.
AAAAACAAGCGTATGCTTTAGTCAAAGCAATTAAATACTTTAGGATCTATATCCTTTATTCCCATGTTAAAGCATATGTGCCAAGTCCTATTGTTAAAGACATTCTCACTCAAGAGAATTTAGAAGGCAGAAGGGGAAAATGGATTGCCAGCATTTTGGAATTTGACATTGAGATAAAACCTACAAAACTAATAAAAGGGCAAGGCTTGGCCAAATTAATGACAGAAACAAATTTTCAAACCTTAGACATCAATCAGCTGGACAGTGAAACAGAGATGGCGACTCCAAAGATCAATGTAGCCTTTGAACAATCCCCCTGGTATTCTGATATCTGTTATGTGTTACAAAACCTGTGTGCTCCCCCAGGACTGTCCAAAACTAAGTGTAGGTTCTTAAAAATGAAAACATCAAGATTTTGTGTGATGGATGGCAATTTGCTTTGGAAAAACCATGAAGGTATATTGCTACACTGTTTAATTGAGAATGAAATTAACAATATCGTGCAAGAGTTTCATGCAGGAGACTGTGGTGGACACTTGTACTGGAAGTCCACTGTGGATAAAATACTAAGGGCTGGGTACTACTGGCCCACCATGTTCTCTGATATCAAGAAGTTCATCACATCATGTCATAAATGCCAAGTGTTTGAGGGAAAGAGACAACTGCTGCCACTTCCTTTAAGGCCTATTGCAACAGAGAGAACTTTTCAACAATGGGGATTGGACTTCATTGGGGAAATTCATCCCTCATCTTCAGGCCAACATAGATGGATCTTAACAGCCACAGACTACTTTACTAAGTGGATTGAAGCTGCCCCATGCAGACAAGCAAATGATTCAGTAATAATTCAGTTCTTGGAGAACAACATACTGGCTAGATTTGGCTACCCTGATAAAATCATTACAGACAATGTTGTTGCTTTCAGATCCAAGAAAATGGTGAATTTCTGTCACAAATTTCATATTACTTTGGGCCATTCTACTGCTTACTATCCCTAAGGAAATGGCCTTGCTGAGTCATCAAATAAAAGCCTGGTAAATATCATAAAGAAGGTGCTGGAAGAGAACAAAAAGAACTGGCACAAGAAACTAGTCAATGCCTTATGGGCAGATAGACTAACAACAAAAAGATTGATTGGGACCAGCCCATATGAGTTGGTTTATGGACTAGAAGCCAAATTTCCCTCATCACTAGGAGTGCCTGTTATGAAGCTTCTTCAAGAAAGCCAAGCTGAACCAAATGATATGAAAAGAAGGATAAATCAAATCATATGTCTGCAGCAAACCAGAGATCAAGTTTTCAGCAGAGTTCAGGTATTACAAGAAAAACTAAAGAAAGCCTTTGACAGAAGAACCAAAGCAGAAGATTTTAATGTTGGTGATAAAGTCCTCAAGTGGGATGCAAGGAGAGAAGACAAAGGAAAACATGGAAAATTTGATTCCTTATGGAGAGGACCATTTACTGTCCAAGCAGTGCAAGGAAACAATACTTACTTCCTCAAAAGTCTTAGTGAAACTGACTTGGATGAAGGTCCTGTGAATGGCAGGATGCTGAAGCACTATTTTGAATACCACCCCTAAGTGCAGCATCAGCTTCCATTGTACATACCCAAATGTATATATTACTTTCTGTTTAATTGTAAAATGCAGTTTCTCAAGTGTTATTAGTTGTCAGCAAAAGGTGAAAAGAATCAGAGGTTTACCAAGAAGAGAAGTACACAATTTTGGCATCTCAAGGCAGCAAAACTTCATGTTCATAAAAGCAGTAAAAGGCCAAGGCATTCTGACCTGCTGTTCTTGGTATTTCAAATGAAAAACCATCCCCATGTGGAGCCACTGTTAGCTACCTATACCAATAGGTTTCATATTTCATGATTGGCTATGAAAGGACCAAATATGCTCTGCTTTGATGACTCAAAGATCACATATTTCCAAGAGAATCCAATCTATGTTTATAGCTTGGTATGGACTTAAAATTTTGATGGATGGTCCAACAGTCTAATCTGGATCATTCCATGGTTTAAATTTGCAGTTGTAGAATAGAGAAAGGAGTCTGTCCAAACTATTTAATCTTGGCAGACAAGTAGTTCAGGTAGAGAAGAAAAGGCTCCCAACAGCTTAATCTGGGACCTTGGAAGAAATAAGGGTAGAAGTAGATAGAAAAAACAAAGAAAAAGCCAAAGAAAAGAAAAGGCAAGTAAGGGTCTGCAAGTCCAAATGCACCCTCCAAGAAGGAATAAAAAATGCTAGGCAAATAGATGGGTAGGCAGTTGGAGTTGCAGAAAGGTCATTTCCTACAAGTTGTATGTGTGCTGACTTGGTTTACCAAAGCAAAGTCAATCAATTGACAAGGTATTCATCTTCATCAAGTTGCAGCAGGGAGCATGACTAACCTCCCTCCTTCCCCCTTCCATTTCATTACTAACATCCCCTCATCAGCTGAGATTCATGGAAGAAGATCATGATTTCATGGTGGTTCTTGATCATTCAAAAGCCACATTTCTTGTGTAAAAATATTTTCATTTTGATCTACTCTTTAAACCAAGTGTTTTACAAAAAAATTCATTGTTTTCTCCCTTCATTTACCCCCCATCCATATTAACTCTAACTTTACTATGTAAATCCCTATATCACCTTTCCCCTACTAGTATTAACACCACGGTGTATAAACCCCAAAATTTGTATAAATATCCCTCCTTTTGGCATTATAGCCAATAAGTTCTCTGTCAGGGATCAAATGGCATCTGGTCACTTTGATGAACCTAACCCTAACCCCCTCCTCTGAATTCAGTTGGCCCCTTGAAAAACTTCATTTGCTAAAAGGTCTCACAAATGACCTGGTTTTGCCTATACCCATTTCATTTACAAAATAACTCCTAAATACCCATTTCATTCTCTTATCCAAAGTATTGGGGCTGTCTTATTGTGCATTAGAAAAACCTTACAAAACCCCTTTACCCATGAAACCCTTTTGAAACTACTAAAAACCCCGAAAAAACCCATTTTCCGCCGCCTAACCAAAGTTGGCGCATATATTCGATTTTTCGGAATATATTGAAAAGGCATTAAAAATATATATTTGTTCCTCCGCCTACGACCGTATCCACAATGCACGTCATCAACCCGACAGCCGTCCGATCTGATCTTGCGCATCCAACGGCTCTTATCACATCGGAGCAGCTCCGACGTCCGCCGTTTACCCGTCGTATCAACCCATCACATCACCTCCCCGACAGCCGTTGGATCAAGCCCTCCAGATCCGATGGTCATTATTGATATCGGAGCGGGTCTCACGTCCGACAGATATCGTCCGATATCCGTAAAAAGGTTACGTCATTCGGCAGCCATGCGTCCTCGCCACAGCTCGTCGGAGGTACGTCTGACAGATTCCCCCCCGTACCATAAGCGGTGCGATATGAAACCGCTGGCTATTTCCGGTTTCGGCTATTCCGCCCATACTACGTCACCTCCACGTCATCCCATGTCACTACCACCATGCCGTCACGTCAACCCTTGCGCCCGACCATCTGCTGACCTGTCCTGCCACTTCACCATCCCCGTGGACCAATCAGAGCCCGCCACCTCACCTATGACGTCAGCCGGCCCTGACCCCACCTATGACGTCATGCTAACGTCAGCAGAAAAACGCGCCAAAAGTCCAAAAAGCCAATAATATGGTGAAATTTCGCGTTTTTTCACATTTTTCTCACAAAATATATTGTTGCTCCTGCATGCGACTTTCACGTCCAAAGTCCACCAACCTGCAGAACCCGACCAGGAAACCGGAGGAGCGCCATTTCCACAGTCATCCGTGACCATCGCCTATTCCTCACCAGGTATTTTCCGCCATAAATCCTTCACATACCTGCTTTATCTATTTTGTCCCTCGAAAGAGCTTAGAACGGAGAAAACTCTTGAAATTCACCGGCAGAAATCCCTGCACCTGCCCCTTTGACATTTGTGAACTCGAAAACAACTAGACGAGCCTTGTTTTACCTGCATGTTCATTGAAAAAACTAAGCTCTGTCTGCGCAATCGCGGCAGACTCATTCAAAACCAAATTTAACTACTGAGAGAGACAAGGTGAGGCCAAACATTTGTCCTAGTTGCACTACAAGTAGTATTTCAATTGCTATTTACTAGAACCACTCTCTGTTCCTGATAATTTCACCTCCCTGGTACAGAGGCATTCCTCTGTACTGTCCTGCTCAATCAAAACCAGTTGGCACTCAATTCAAAATCCTCTTGTGCAATGGAGACACCTGTAGTACTAAATGTTCAGCCTCTGAATGCCCCTCAAAAGAACTTGAAATGGAAAACCTTGGCAGATATGGATTACCAAATTACAGAAGAAAAGCTTATGAGCAGCAAATTCCACATTCATCTATTGAATGAGTTGAAAGCCAAGCATCAAAATGGGACAGATATATTGGGCTTATGGGACTCTTTCCTCCCTATTTTCAAGCTCCCTCAGGTCAATCAGTTCCCTGAACTAATCCACCTGCGTGCTGAACAATATGATGTTTCTCAGAGGGCTGTTGTTGACCCATCTGGTTCAGTACTGTTTTATGTTACCCCTCAGGCTATCAGAGACATGCTTTGCTTCAACCCTCAGAAGAAGTTGGTCCCTTTGTCACTAGTGAACCTGATTAAACAAGGGGATAAACTGACAGATGCCCAAATCATCAAATTTAATCAATTATACATTAAAACTAACATTGTGATGTACCCTCCAGTTGTTCATGTATATCTCAATGAGCTGGGCAGAGACCTTGCAGATATCATTTCTCCCATCTTGGGATATAGTTCAATTGATCATATTGATGCAACTGTGCTGGTAATGATGCTTATGTTTGCTCCTGGCAAGTCACCAATCTGCTATGACTATGCCACCTACATATCAGACAAGATTCATGAGCAATTGATGAATTTGAGGAGAGATAGAATGTTCAGATACACCTCGTACATTTACCATTTAATCCTGTACCATCAACATGAGAAATTTCATTTTTCAATCAAAAGAATGGATGCCCAAGGCAATCCCAGATCAGTGGTCTATTGGTCTTCTGTCTTCCACATTAGACCTGAGTCTCCATACACTTACTGTGAATTCATGGACCTGTTCATCCATCCAGCTATGGCAATGCTGATGAGCTCACCTCCTCCAAGACTCACTGATGACATGCAGAGAATTCTTCAGTTGTCCAAAGCTTACAGCATTGGGGATTGGTACTTCTACCAAAATCACACTGTCATCAGGATATATGGGTGTGATCTACCTCCATTCAAACTACCTAAGTATGTGCCTATGAGGCTATTTGCCCTAGAGTACTTTAGGCAATTTGGCAGAGTTGATGTGCTTCACTTTTCAGGAAAAGGCAAAAAAGCACAGTTGAAGGTCAAAAGCCAACTTGGCCATTTTATCTATAACGAGAGGGAGCAAGGATGGAGGGAAGCAGAGAGAATGCTTGAGGCCCTTGGCCTGCAAACCAGTTTCCTATGGGTTCCCTATGACCCTAATCATTTCATATCTATGAGGAGGCTCAAATATAAGTTATCTGCCTATGATCACCATAATATCCCTCACATTGAAAAGTATGCAAACCAAGACAAATGGAGGAGAGGGACCTTAGAAGAGCCCATGTCACAAGAAGAGCTAAACAAGAGGGCACTAAGGAATCTAAAGAAGATGGCTGACCTTGAACTTTTTTCACAGGTATTCACACTTCCAAGCACACAAATGGGAGCAGCTAAATCCTCCTCAACTGCCAAGCAGCAAACTACCAAGGCCACTGAAAATATATCCAGCAGAGGCAAAGAAAAGGAAATGGAGACAGAGCAGCCACATCAAGAGAAGGAGCAATCACCTCCAGTGACTCAAGAGCAGACAGATAAAGAAAAGCAGCAGCAGGCAGAGCAACAACAGCAACAAGATTTGCAGCAAGAAGAAGGGCAACATGACAGACAGCAGCCCTTACAGCAGGAAAGAGTAATTGATACTCCAAATTCCACTGAGCAACAGGCTCAGAACATAGTGCCTCCTAGGCCAGAAGTCACCACTGATGCCTCAGTCCTCCAAACTCCACAAAAGGAGGACTTAAGCAGAAAAAGGGATAGAGAGACTCCTCTGACTTCATCTATCAACCAGGGAGAGGAAAGACAAAGATTGAATGATTCTTCAGAGGATGACATAGCAATAAGACAGGCATTGGGCATGGGCCCACCCAGCAGAGAAGCTTCAGCAAGTTCCTTCCAGCAGGAACAGGACAGGACTATGGGAGGGGAGGTCAGCTCCTCCAGCCAACAAAGAGAAGGGCAAGTAAGCATCAAACAGCAATTTATAGACATCAAAAGGAGGAATGATCCTATCAAAATACATCTGTACAATCATCTGCTAAACATGGCTCCTACCAATCAGCAAAGACTTATGTCTGCCTTTGATGTAGGTGAAGGCAAAATGATCATGAGTCATTTTATGCCCACAGCACTGCATCCCAAATCTGCCTCAGATTACCTCAGGACCAACCTGGAGGTCATGGCCAAAGACATACACCCAATGGACAAAATTGAACTACATAAACAGACTGGTGATATGGTGTATGCCTCCTTGGCAGATGAAACACTAGAAAATTACAAACTAAAGAGCAGCCTTAATGCCACAGCCTCTCAACTGGAATTGGAGAAGGCATCATCCCAGGCGAAGGACAACAGAATAAGGTCCCTGGAAGACATAATCATTGAAATTGGGCATGATCCCAAAGATATTGGAAATCTTGAAGTTGAGGGATGCTGACATGGCTGCCATGAGGAAGAAAATCAAACTCCCAGCTACCATGCACCCTCAGACAGATGAGGTAGCCCAACAAAGGCAGGAGAAGGACACCACAGATTTATTGATCTCCATTTACAAATAGCTTGTTCAAGCACAAGAGAAATTAGGAGAATCAGAGGCTGCAAAGGCAGCATTGCAAGCAGCATTAAAACAAAGAGAAGAGGGGCAGACCTCTCAGCCTCCTCCTCAAATCATAAATCTTGAGGACACTGCTCCTATCACTACTCCTCCTCCTCAACAGACTGAACAGACAGCAACATCTACTTCAGCAGCGCCAACAACTACAGAGCAGGCCCAAAGCCTGGTGTTGGAAATAATACTGAGAGGGGGGGTGAATCAGTATTATCAGATCAATAAAACTTTTTCAATGCTCAGAAACATACACGCTACTTTCGTTAAGTGAACCCGCGTGTACACGCGACTGTATCTAATGCAACAAGCGTATACCTAGAGATCTTATAATTCAGTTAGCTTTAATCTTCTGTAAATGCATCAGAACATTATTAAGTATATTAACAGTAAACAGGTGCAGTATAACAGAACAGAACATCACACAAGAGCCACGCACATGAACACCATGATATAAGGTGGAAACCCAATGTGGGTGAAAACCACCTGCTGCAATTCGTCTCTTTCTTCTTTAATGAGAAACTTCTTTTACAATGTACTGGTGCAGTCCTTTACCAGTACGCAGGCTACAACCTGCAGAGGGCTACAACCCTCTCTCGTTTTCCAACTACTTCTGGAAGGGAGCTACAACCCCCTCAGCTCTTGTACTAGCTGATCCATTTACTAGTACGTAGGTGCTGACCCTACAACCTTCAGGGACCATGTTTCATCAATTTTCAGACTGGATCCAAGAGTACAAAACAAATATTACCGCAATACAATCATCAACTTATACTTGCATCAAAATTCATTAAACAACCCAATACTGAATCACTGAAACCCTGTCATCAAGAACACAAAACCCAAACCAGAGCCCAGAACTCTGCAACAACCACCAGAATCAGCAGCAACCTGAAATATCAAACCTTATCATGCATACGCTACTTCGCTGTACCAAAACCGCGTGTATACGCACTTTCACCAAAGGCAACCCGCGTGCAGATCTAGAAATAGATTCTCATGCCTTCGCTGTCAGATCCGACCCTTGCCAAACGTCCCGAACAGATAACCAGCAATACCAGATCCTCTCACTGCGTCAGACACTCAATACTTATCTTTGCCTAATGATCTTCTCCTTATATAGCCTTAGGCCTTGTTCAATACCAAGAGCCAAAACCATAGTAACACAATACCATCAACTTCAAAACTAGGGATCGACACGCCCGTCGAAACACAATGGTCCGAAACCATAGGCACAACTTCCAAGGACTAACCGCCATGGACCAAAGGTACTTTTCCACATACACGCGCTTTTGCTGAAGCCAACCTGCGTGTACACGCGACTTGGGCTTAACGAACCTGCGTGTATGAACTTTCTTGCCATGCTGTACTAAGATCTGTCCTCTGATTAAGTTGCCATCACCTGTACCAACCTCTGAGCACCTGTACCAACCTCTGAGTGAGTTTCCATCAAGGACAACACTTGAATCATAATGCCAACAATCTCCCCCTTTGGACTTGATGGCAACCACCACACCAAGTCACTCTCCCCCTTTGACATCAAGGGCAAAGGGCGTACCAAGATATTCTCTTCTTTGGTATACCTTCTACTGTCCATACTGCTGTCCATACTCCCCCTGAGTACATGCTGAAGATTCTGATTTGGCTCCCCCTTTGTATATGCCAAAATGTACCAATCTATCCATGCTCCCCCTGAGCAGATGCAGGATCTAAGACCAGCCATTCAGATTTGTACCATAATCATCAACCTGCAATACTATTCCTTTGATCAAACAACAAGATGTATCATTTAGTTTCATCAGCAATCCATAATGCCAACAATGAATTATTTGAAGTATATGCTCCCCCTGAGTGTGAGCTAACCATGACTGAACCATTTCCTGAGTCTGTTCTGCTGCCCCCTGAGCCTGAGCCAACCATGACTGAACCTGGGTTTGTTCTGCTGCCCTTTCTCCATATACGTGACTTTGCAGCCTGTAACTCGCGTATATACGCGACTTGTCTTCATTATATCAGCGTATGCAGGATGGAATACTGAATTTCATCACTTTCAGATTCCCCTGTGTCTGTTATGTCAGCTGACTGAGTTATGCCACACCTTTCTGTCTCTGTCTTCTTCAATTCCTGCAATTGTGATGATGTATGGTCCTCTTGTCTTGAATTTTGAAATCTGCTCCTACATTCCCTTGCTTTATGCCCATAGTTGTTGCATGTATAACACCTTATATTTTTCATGTTCCTTCTATCACAATCAATTGCTTTGTGTCCATATGCATTGCAGGCAAAGCAATACCCTCTGAAATACCTGGGATGCGATGATCTTTCTTGAACCATTCTACTTCTACATCTGGCTACAACATGTCCAAGATTATGACATACATAACATTCAACATTCTTCAGCGGAGGAAATAATCGTCTATCACGTCCATAGTTAGGAGTAAAGGATCTTCCTTGAGGAATTTCTTTCCTTGGTTGTTCTTTGAGCATTTCAGATTTCTCATTAGAGTTTCTTGCCTCACCTTGTGAACTAGATTCACCTTCAACATATTCATGAAAACCAAGACCAGTCTTGATAGCAGGAGATCTTTGACTATTAAGAATATCATCCAAGACTTTAGAACTATCTTGAAATCGTAAAAGCTTATCCTTTTCCTCTAGTTTACCTTTCAAGATATTTACCTCAACTTGATGTTGTTCTTCCTTTTTCAGATACTGCTTCCTTAGGTCTTCTTCAACTTTTCTCCCTTCTTCCACTTGTCGCTTTAGTTTGATCACTTCATGTTCTTGATCTTCAAGATCTTCTTTTAGAGAGAGGACCTTTGATTCAAGTCTCTGAATAGTTGTGCTCTGATCTTTTGCTATATCCTGCAATTTCTCCCTTACCCTGGTTTCTGTCTCCAATTGTTCTTTTAATTTGGCAACTTCTTCAGTTTCTGCATTCTTCTTTTCATGTGCCATGAAACTTTTAATATCTTCGCTATTATTGGATGAAGCATTCTTCTTTTCATGTGCCATGAGACTTCTAATATCTTCACTATCATTGAATGAACTTTTAATATGGGTATAATAGCTTCTACCATCTTCTTCAGATATCTTTCCTTTGTTATGAGGACATCTAGCAGCATAGTGACCAACTCTACCACATAGAAAACATTTGAAAGGTAGCTTACCTTTGAACCGTCCAGTTCCCCGTTCAAGATTCTTGACAAAATTTACCTCATCTTCTTCCTCTGACACTTCGAATGCGGCCTCTGGTGGTACCTCTTGTCGCATTTCAAAAGAAGTTAAGATCCCATGAAGCTGTGACATGGTAATTTTCTGCACATTCTCCTTTTCTTCTATGGCAGATACTTTAGAATCAAATTTAGTAGACAGAGATCTCAAAACCTTTTCAACTAAGACAACTTCCTCAAATTCTTCACCCAGATCCCTCATGCAATTCACAATCTCATCCATACACAGGAAATAATTAGCTACGCTTTCATTACTTTGCATCTTAAGAGTTTCATACCGGATTCTGAGAGTTTGAAGCTTTGCTCTTTTTACCTGATCATCTCCTTCGTAGCTTGTAACGATTTTGTCCCATATTTCCTTAGCTGATTTGAAATGCATGATCTTCATAAATTCTGATTGAGTCAAAGTACTCAATAGGACAGTAACTGCTTTGGCATTGAGCTCATATTGCTTTTTCTCTGCTGGATCTGTAGGAGTTGCTGATGGGAATTTGTATCCTCCTTCTACGATTCCCCAAACTTCTGCTCCAAGAGACTGTAGATATGCAGTGGTTCTTATCTTCCAGTGAGTAAAATTGTTCCCGTCAAAGACTGGTGGCCTGATGTGTGCCTCTCTTTCTGGATTAGCCATTCTGATGGATCTTTTCCTTCAAGCGATCAAGCTTCCTCTGAAGGACCTGCTCTGATACCAATTGTTGGAAATAATACTGAGAGGGGGGGGTGAATCAGTATTATCAGATCAATAAAACTTTTTCAATGCTCAGAAACATACACGCTACTTTCGTTAAGTGAACCCGCGTGTACACGCGACTGTATCTAATGCAACAAGCGTATACCCAGAGATCTTATAATTCAGTTAGCTTTAATCTTCTGTAAATGCATCAGAACATTATTAAGTATATTAACAGTAAACAGGTGCAGTATAACAGAACAGAACATCACACAAGAGCCACACACATGAACACCATGATATAAGGTGGAAACCCAATGTGGGTGAAAACCACCTGCTGCAATTCGTCTCTTTCTTCTTTAATGAGAAACTTCTTTTACAATGTACTGGTGCAGTCCTTTACCAGTACGCAGGCTACAACCTGCAGAGGGCTACAACCCTCTCTCGTTTTCCAACTACTTCTGGAAGGGAGCTACAACCCCCTCAGCTCTTGTACTAGCTGATCCATTTACTAGTACGTAGGTGCTGACCCTACAACCTTCAGGGACCACGTTTCATCAATTTTCAGACTGGATCCAAGAGTACAAAACAAATATTACCGCAATACAATCATCAACTTATACTTGCATCAAAATTCATTAAACAACCCAATACTGAATCACTGAAACCCTGTCATCAAGAACACAGAACCCAAACCAGAGCCCAGAACTCTGCAACAACCACCAGAATCAGCAGCAACCTGAAATATCAAACCTTATCATGCATACGCTACTTCACTATACCAAAACTGCGTGTATACGCACTTTCACCAAAGGCAACCCGCGTGCAGATCTAGAAATAGATTCTCATGCCTTCGCTGTCAGATCCGACCCTTGCCAAACGTCCCGAACAGATAACCAGCAATACCAGATCCTCTCACTGCGTCAGACACTCAATACTTATCTTTGCCTAATGATCTTCTCCTTATATAGCCTTAGGCCTTGTTCAATACCAAGAGCCAAAACCATAGTAACACAATACCATCAACTTCAAAACTAGGGATCGACACGCCCGTCGAAACACAATGGTCTGAAACCATAGGCACAACTTCCAAGGACTAACCGCCATGGACCAAAGGTACTTTTCCACATACACGCGCTTTTGCGGAAGCCAACCTGCGTGTACACGCGACTTGGGCTTAACGAACCTGCGTGTATGAACTTTCTTGCCATGCTGTACTAAGATCTGTCCTCTGATTAAGTTGCCATCACCTGTACCAACCTCTGAGCACCTGTACCAACCTCTGAGTGAGTTTCCATCAAGGACAACACTTGAATCATAATGCCAACACCTGGATATGCAAAAGCTGAAGAATGAAATCCAAATCCTGGAAGCTCAAATGACAGAGTTAAATGAGACCAGGGAAAAGTTATCCAAAATCAATGATAGATATGATAAATCCAAACAAACGGTGGCAGAGAAGGACAGGGAGGTGAAAGCCCTCAAAATCAAAATAAAAGAGCTAGAGAATGAGCTCAAGTTAGATAAAGTGGTGGCTGAACTTAAAATAGTGCTGTGGGCTAACATTGGTCAATCTATCAATGAGCAATGGCCATATATTGAAACTATCCATGAGCAATTAGAGCTCATCCCAAAGGCACAGAGGGAGGTTCACAGATCAAGAGCTTTATTGAGCAATATGCCTGAAGTGGCCACCAGAATGATCAATGTACTTAACCATAGAACAAGTTCTCAGTTAGCTACCATGGGAATTACAAACAGAACTGAGACTATCCAAATGGTCAAAAGGGTTCTCACACTGAGAAACTTAGTGCAGACATTGGAAAGAAGAACCCAGGATATGCAGACTGAGGTGAACAAGTTTTTGGAAAAGTTTCAAGTGTTAGAAAGCAGAGGACTCCCTGGCTTACTGAACAGCGCAGGGAGATTGTTCACACATGACCAATATGCTAAAAGGGTCAATACATTTGCCACTAGCCAGATCAATGATAAGCCCAGCACCTCAGAGGAGACAGGGCCAGCCACAGGACAGTCTCTCTATAACAGAGTAGAGAATCTGTTTTTTATAATGAATGAGATCAATCACCTGTTCGGGGTGGCTCCCAATTTCTTCAAATATACAGAGGCAGAGGAGACAATGGATGCCATTCTCAGGCATCAACTCCCTACGCAAGACTGGTGGACAAATGCAATACAGAAGATTTTGTAAACAGGGAGCCACTCACCAATTTTGTTTCTTAAAAAATATCAGTTGTCATGTAGAACACATATGACAAAGTCAGCATGCATGGTGGATTAGAGCTGAGCCACCTCAGCAGATGTATCGGCCAACAAAGTAGAAATAGAAAACTACAGGTGGCAGGGCCGAGAAAATACAGCGCAACAAGAAATAAAGACATATTATTCAGCATTAAAGCAAAGCGGCTCAACCGACTCAATGACCTCCAAAGGTCAAAATATCCTCTGACAGACATAAAGAGCATTTATGCTGCATTCAAAGTTGTAATAACTTCTTTTCTACTTTCTGTACGAATTTATGAAGATATTTTCTCTCTCAGATGACTCAATGCCTAAGATATTTTGTATAAGCATTCCTATAAAGTCCCCTTCGCATGAGCTTGCAAGGGTTGTTGTTGATTTCTTCTGAAGAAATTCTTATGTTGTAATCCTTTCAGAAGTTTAATAAAGAAAGTGATGGAATTTCTTGGATTTCTGAAGTGTTGAATGCGTTCTGGTGTCTGTTGATAACTGCTGGATTCCTGTGTATTTCACCATACAATAAGTCTCTGTAACTCTCTCTGTTATTCACTTGTTTTGTTAAAATTCCATATATGTTATCTGATTTTCAATACTAAGCAACAAGGAAAAAGAATAACTTTCAGGATTTATTCACTGAGTACCCTGAGTTCAATCTGTGTTGCTAATGAATTGTTTTCTTCAGCTGTAATCTAGATAAGTGTAATTCTTAATTGCTGCACTTTCAGAATACACCTTTCACAGTGGCCTTTGTCACAGGAATTCAAGTTTTGCTCCTGTGCAGCGTGTTCACTTTCACCTCACCAGCTTAATATAAAATTCTTAATTGCTTTCTGTTGGTTGACATACATCACCATTTAAGCTAACTTTGTTTGTCTAAAATACACAATAGGCCCTGCAGTTTGAACACCACCAATCCTGCATATCAAACCATTTCACAACTCCATACTCCATTGCCCAATGGTATTTTACTCTCTAAACACTATATCATAAGACCTGAAAGAAATCCTTCAACCAAAACATAAACCCAAAACCTGAGCATAATAGCTAGCCTAAAACACCATCATAACAGAGACAAATCATAAAGAGAGAGCCCTCTCTGATTACAGTTTGGCTAGAAACTGTGATCCAAAGATTGGTTAGTGGTTACCCCGGCCGTATTCCCTTGGGAGTCATAGGGAACAACCTGGGTGTTAACACATCGCAAGCATGATATTGATGTCCTGTGACGATCTTGAAACATAGGTAAAAAGGGTCAACTTCAGGATTAATGAGCACAATTAATCTTCTTGAGTGATATGGAATATGTGGACACATATTTTGATGTATGACACAGAGCAGATGCCATTTAGGGACCAACTCGACCCGGGATCAGGGGATGTGGGGTTGGTGACAAAATATTGTGTAACAACTATGTAAGAAAACATTCAGGCCAAGAAAACTCTGGAGGATAAGTTGGACAAGTTGAAAAAGAAATTCACGGTATAAATCGACATTGTTCACCATATGAGATTTTCTAATAGGGACTCCCTACACTTTTCTCTGCTCAAGCACAGGGTGGCGAGCACTCAAGAGGGGAAACAGAAAAAGTCTAGAATCAAGAGGCAGCCTACAAGCACCTCTACCAGCCATCCAACCAATGATGGCAGTCCTATTGGCGGTACACCAAAGAATCCCAACACTATTGATGAGTACCAATCTTCCTGATAAGTTTATGAAGCGGTGTATAAGTACCTAATTTTGGCTCTCTACACAGTGGATTTGTCACCTGTGTCTTTATGTTCATGGTTTTCAAGGTCAAATGAATAGTAGAAATTTTGGCAGCTCCCGTAAGGGGAGTTTTGCCACATTTTTTGTAAATTTGTCATTTATAAGGCTGGTAGGGAAAACACTTCAAATCATTATAGGTAGTCTAGAAAGTAACTATTATGTTGGTGGTCACATGTTCAGTGTGACCAACCGTGCTCATTTATTGCTCTATGTAATTCTCTGATTTGGAAATATAATATAGCTCTCTTTTACTTACCAAGAAAAAATATCAACAATTATTTTCGTTAACTATGGAGTACAATGGGAGATGGAATTTATGTAACCAGATCACAAAACAACAAAAAAGATAGATCAATAATTTTAAAATAAGCCTCTTCGAGGGGCAGCCTCCTTTTACATCAGATAATTGAAAAATTCTTGGATGACACAAATGACAAGACCTCCTTAGTATATTTATGGGTCTAAATGGTCACAATATAATTAGGGCCTACATAACAATAATAATGTAAGGGCACAACAATGGCAATAGTGGGCTTCTATGGGGCATAACAACAAAAATATGGGGGCTACACAGGACACAACAATAACAATATGGGGGCTACACTAGTATTATAGGGACCTAACATACCCCTCTCCTTCACAAAATTGTTGTCCTCGATGTTTGATTAATTATGGATGCTTTTGTATAAAGTACTCATCCTCCCATGTGGAATCTTCAGAGGATAAGTTTTTCCACTTGATGATATACTATGAAATTGATCGATTTTGTAGCTACTGGATTCTTGTTTTCGTGATTTCTTCAGGCTCTAATATGTTTTTTCCTTCCTCATCAAGTTCTGGAAATATAGTTTGAATTGGAATATTTTCACTTATAACCTTCTTCAAACATGAATCATGAAAAATTGGGTGTATTTGTGAAGATGTAGGTAGCTCCAATTTGTATGCCATAGTACCAATATTTTGCAACACCTTATAAGGGCCATAGTACTTGAGTTATAATTTATTATCCTTTTTATCTTTCTTGAGTGACATTTGTTTGTATGTTTGTAGTCGTAAAAATACTCAATTGCCCACATAAAAACTTCTTTCGTTGTGATGTTGATCAGCTTGTTGCTTCATTTGATTTTGCACTAGAGTCATATTATACCTTAAGAGTTGGATAGCTTGTTTTTTATACTTGATGTGATCTTCCACTACTTCAACCTATTGAGGCCTTAAAAATCTCCCTTCAACACAAGGGGAAAACCACCCGGTCTAGACCTTAAGGCAACTCCTTTTCCATTTAAGTAGTGGCTTCGACTGGGGATAATGGGACCAGTTTCCTAATGAAAGATGATTGAATGAGTGTTTAATGCTTATAGTGAAGTGAAATGGATGGATTTGCAGTAATGAATTAAATGGAAAAATAATTGCATTAATCTACTCTATGACCCAGGATTGTTTAACCTTTATCTAGATGCAATCTATAATGATTTTCCTTAGTAAATGATAATATAGATTGCTTAAACACCAATGGAAATGAAACTTATTTCAAGATGATTAGTTTGATTAAGTATTTAATCAAAATAATGTGTAAACTCATATCGCATTTATAATATCACAACAAGTTGTTTAACATGTATGAAAATATCAATGGCAACATGATCAGTAGTGAATACATGTAACATTGTTCTTTAAATATCAAGTAATAATCAATTTGAAAAGATAAATTTACTATTTACTTATGAATAAAATAGAGGTACAATGATATAAATACCAGATATACTTTGACACTCAGCTCATAAAAGAAATAGCAGTAGTTTATTCCTTCTCACAAAGATGATTCCAGGAGTACAGTAATGCAACTTCTCAAAACTCTTTATGAAAATTCCTGAACAATGTTCCAATCGTTCTATTGAGAAAAGGATGAAAGTGCAGTAGTGCGGGCTTTCGTAAGCCTTCTTTCATAAAATTCAGGACCTTTATTTGATACAAAAAGTAAGTTGAAATAGCAGAAAACAACAAAATCTATTGTGCAGAGTGTTGAGGAAATTTAAACATATCCCTTCAACAATGCTTAAAGGAAAACAATATTTTGGTAGAAATTTTTGAAAATGATTTGTTGTCTTCATCAACTTTGTTTGTTCCATCAAATTCTCTAGATGTTTGTCTGCATGTTTGAATTGATCTGCCACTTATCAACACAATTGTATTCCTTTGTCATGAACCTGAACAAGGAAAATAGGAATCGATAAGCTGGAAATAAAAGAAACTGATGAGAAAGTTTTATTTGAAACTAATCACTTTTGTAGGAAATTAGGAAAAATGTAGAGCGTAATAAATCTGAATACAACCATCATTGACAGCCATGCAGAGTGAGGTCTTTGGTAAGAGTGGTGGAATTTATGGTCTTATCGTAAATCTCTTTTAGACTGGGGGTAGACTCAGAATAATCACAATAGGGATGAATATAGGAATACTTTATATCGCAATCGTAATTGTGGAAAGGTGGATGGGCTAATGATTTTTTCGGAGGGGGTCGGAAGTGGTAAGTGGTTTGTGAAGAGGGGGTCTGAAAGAATGGAGGAGTGACATGTAGAGATAGGCTCGGACTAGAAAACCACTTTTCGGACCCCCATTGTGAGAAACTTAAAATTGAATGCAGCGGGGTCCAAAACTATTATCTGCCATTGATATGAGAAAATAGATCTGAATTATTTATTAAATCAAGGCAAGATGGGCTTTTATATCACATTCACAATCAGAATGGTTAGAAGAGGCAAGAATTGATGATCCTTTATTATTTGCGATAGCCACGGATGTGGGGTATGTATGAGTTGGATTCAATAATCTCTTCAGCTCTGATCTAATTGCAAATTGCAAATTGTCTAAGGTGAAGGGTTTATTATAAGTTCTGTCCCTTCAAAACTTGTGATCATGGGATCTCGGGGTGACGGTATGGATGACGTCATGGTAACATCATTATGACATGGCAGATGATGTGGAATCATGACGTGGCAGATGACGTGGATCTCACATGGCAGGAGTCGTGGTGATGACGTGGAAGTTGTCGTGGAGGATGACATGTAATTGACATCATTGTTGATGTCATATCGCAATTGGCTTTGGGATGAGGCATGACTTTTTTAAAATTTTGTGATTCCGGGATAAACGTCGGGCATGATATTAATATAAATCACACTGAATAATCCTGTCAGGTCTCAGCCTTATCACATATCGCAATCGACATAAGGCAATGGTTCTTGCAATTGCGTAGACACAAGATTTTAATGAAGTGAAGTTGATAATCCCTGGGGATCCGAGCTTATATTGCATATCGCATTCAGCGGTGGGGTATGAGCTTAAGATTTTTTTAGAACCTGACGTAGTCACGGATGTAGGGTTTTATGAATTGAAATGGGTTTTCCCATCGGGTCAGGAGATTATATCGTTTATCGCAATCAATAAAGGGAGCGGGGAATGGAATATAGTGGATCATGTGATTGTGATGAACATGGGGTACTTTTTAGAAACAATTAATAACCCATTCGGGTCTAGTCTTGCCTTATGTTTATTTCTTATGTGCGGTGTGGGGTATTTAGATTTTTACAAAGATTCCAACTTTTCGGGATAAAACTTCGTTTTATTTTGTTTTTTCATTAAATAACCCATAATGTTTAATACTTAAGCTTAAGTATTGTTTGGGTTACGAAGCTATTTAATTCGGTTTTTTGGGATAATCAAGGTTTAATACTTGGGTTTTAATTAAAAATCCCAAGTATTAAACTTTGATTATAAGATTTTATTAACAATTTTTATGTTGATTTTTTCTATTTTTCTATTTTTTTATATTTTTTTTAGAAAAATCAAAGGATTTTATTTAATAAAGTGTCCCTATTTTAATATAATAAATTTCATAAGAAAAATATAAAATAAAATAAAATAATGGGGCTTGTTGAACAGTACAAAAATTGGTGATTCACTTGAAGAACTAGTTATCTCTGATAAATGAAATTTTCCCAAAATTCAGTAAAAATAATTTAAGAAGTAAAATTACTTTTCAAAACATCTAGATAAATAGAATTACTCTGACTATAAAACTCATTAACTTGTAATATCTTTTAGAAACCTTTTGTGAGTGAAAAACACCTATTTACTTGTATCAGTCATTAATCAACTTATAAAAATTAAGTAGGGGGCCTTTTACGACTTAGCTTTAAAATGTACGTGTTTGTCATAGGTAGATCCACTGCTACCAGTAGGCGTTCGTAGCCTCGATAGGGTTACCTTTTAACCAACAACAATCCAGTATACCATCCATTTAATAATGCAATAATTAGAGGTAAATTTTATTCTTTTCTTTTCTTTTCTTTTTTTATGCTAAAAAGCCATTGTCCTAGTTTGGTGGTCAGATAATGACAATGCCATTCACTGGTAATAAATAAAATGGAACATGCTATCTTGTGATGACACCCTTTGTCTTACAATCAAAAATCATAAGCCATTACCCTGAGGTGTTCAAAGTGGTAATGTTAGTTTCATTGGTTCCCTATGAACATGGTAAGCAGGCTCGTGATGAGACCGATTATCTTTTTAGATTTATTATATTTTAGAATTACACTCTAAAAAATTCCCTTTTTAATGGATAGGGAGGACTATTGACTCCTTAATAGTTTTGGATGACAAATCCCAGTTGAAAGTTTTAAGTCATAAGACAGTCTTTACTTTTTAAGGATAGCCCTTTTTACTGAAACTATAGTAAAAGGATATAATTTTTGAGTTTTTTTTTAATATTTTACAACTTAATGGAAAATATTTTAAAAGTTATATAATATTTATCTAATTTTCAATTTTGGTAACCACTACTTATAAATTCCTACCTTCAAAATGAAAAAATAAAAATAACTTCAAGAGATGTTTGAAAATTCAATAGAGTATTATTTAACATTTATTAATAAAATTTGTAAAAGGAAAAATAAATTGCAGCGGGATGTACAATGGGAGTGATTTTTTACAGTTTTTATTCTTTATTCTATTTTTTATTAAGAAATTAAGAAAAGAATTTCTTTAAGATGAGCCCATTTACAAGGAGAGAATCTCTCTTTCCTCATAAATCTTGAAGTATAAATGTAGATGGGCTTATCTATTCAACAACTTGAAATGGACCAAGCCATTATTTATGGAATTTGGTTTGTTTCCCTTTTTCTTTGTGTGCTTTGTCCCA
The DNA here is from genome assembly GCA_031772625.1 of Pinus tabuliformis. NCBI lineage: Eukaryota > Viridiplantae > Streptophyta > Pinopsida > Pinales > Pinaceae > Pinus > Pinus tabuliformis. Next base: position 29,214,965 of record CM062810.1, on the reverse strand, counting down.
CTTGAGAACTGGATCTCCAATTTGGAAGGATCTTTGCGTGACTAAACTTGCATAAAAAGAAGCTTTCACCATTTGTTGATGTTTGGTGTGTGTGGGTTTGGCCTTTTCCCTTTCTTCTTCTAATTTTAGGATTTGTGAATTTCTTAATTTCAATGAAGAAGAAGGTGTTTCTTCAATAAATTGAACTAGGGCTAATGAAGGAAGAGCTAAATGTGATGGAATAATGGATTCCTTTCCATAGACTAGGTTAAATGGAAAATTTCCTATAGAGGCCTTATGATTTACCCTATCAATCCATAGAGAAAATATTAAATCTTTATGCCAGTTTCTTTGATTTTGATCTAAATTTCTTTTCATTATTCTAAGGAGATTTTTATTAGTGGATTATGCCAAACCATTTCCCCGGGGATAGTAATTAGCAGAATATTTGAGTTTAAAACCTCTCTTAATTGAAAATTCAATCATACTAATACCCAAAAAATAAGATGCATTATCAAATATAAGTGCAGAAAGCAAACCAAATCTTGTAATGATAAATTGATCAATAAATTCAATAATAGATTCAGAATTCACTACCTTTAGTGGAATTGATTCCACCCACTTAGTGAAGTAACCTATAGCAGTTAGAATATACATATGTTGTTTAGAATAATGATGAACGATCTCACCTATGATATACAGTCCCCATTATTCGAATGGTTGTTTGACATTGATTGGTTGTAGAGGAAAAGTTGGTTTCCTTTGTCTTCCAGAAGTAGTTTGGTATGCTCTACATTTCCTCACATATGTGTGGGTATCTTTGAAGATAATGGGCCAGTAGTATCCAACATGTAAGATTTTGTGTGTTGTAGTATCTCACCCAAAGTGTCCACCTGTTGGTCCATCGGGAAGTTCCTGCAAAACTATTTGTGCTTCAAAGTTTTCTAAGCATCTTAACAATATGGAATCATAGTTTCTCCTAAATAACACGTTATCAACAATCTCATAATGACTTGATTTTAATCGTAAATATCTTTTTCTTTTATAATTGAGTTTAGGAGGAGCATATCCTTTTTTCAAATAAAAAATTAAATCAACGTATTGGGAATCAACATTAATTACACATACCTCATAAATGTATTCATTGTTACATGTGTCCCCTTCGGTTGGTATGTTGGATTCTCCTGTAAGCAACTTGCAGAAACCTTGCCCTCTGACAATTTTGGCTGGTTTTATTTCTATATTGTATTCCTATATAGTTGTTACCCAATTTGCTCTCTTTTCTCCTAATTCTTCCTGCAATAATAATTGCCTCACTGCTGGGAATGGGATTATTACTTTTCTGTGTGTTTTTAAGAGAAAAGGTCTAAAATGCTTTACTGATTTATATACAGCAAATGCTCGTTTTCTACTTCTAAATAATTCAATTCAACACCTGAAAATTTGAACTGAAAAATGAGATGGATGCATCAATTTTTTGATTATTAATTTGTGTCAAAAGAACAACATAAGACATTGAAGAAGAAAAGGTGTATAAGATGAAATGATCGGAGAAATTCAGAGTATTTAAAGAGGGACCATTGATAATTGCTTGTTTAATTAAATCAAATGATTTCTTTTCATGTTGGCCCCATTTAAAAACTGTGTTTTTCTTAATCATTTGTTGTAATGGAAAAATCATTTGTGAGAAATCAGGGACAAACCTGTTGACAAAATTGATCTGTCCAAAAAATGATTGCATGCTTTTTTTGTTATATGGTGGAGAAATTTCTAAAATTTATTTTGTTCTTTTAGGGTCAATGTAAATTCCATTTTTTGACACAATGAATCCTAAAAGTTTGCCTTCAGTAAAAGCGAAAAAATATTTTTTTGGTAATGAAATACCATATTTTCTACAATGTTCAAAAATCTGTTCTAAGTCCTGCAAATGACTATTTATGTTCTTTGAATAAACAATAATATCATCTAGATAAACAACAATCATTTTATTTAACATACCTATGAAAGCTATATCCATGGCTCGTTGGAAAGTGGCCCCTGCGTTTATTAAACCGAATGGCATTGTTTGGTAGGCATAAGTTCCCCATTTGGTTATGAAAGTAGTATTTATCCTATCATCTAGGTGGACCATGATTTGGTTATAACCATAGAAACCATCAAGGAAAGACATAAGTTTGGAACCAGCAACCGATCATAAAATATGTTCCATAGTGTGTAGAGGGAAATTGTCCTTTTGACAGGCTTTATTAAGATTCCTAAAATCTATACAAATTCGGATATCACCATTTTTTTTCCTAATGGGTACCAGTTGGAAACCCATCTTGAATTCCTAATAGGAAAAATTATTTTAGCCTTAAGGAGTTTATTCAATTCTGTTTTGATTTTCTTTTCCAAGTTTGGATGAATTTTCCTTGGTTTTTGTTGGACAGGTTTATTATTTTATATCATCGAAATTGTATGTTGAATGATGGAAGTGTCAAATGTTTTCAGATCTTCGTAACTCCAAGCAAATGTATTCTTATATTTATTTAACAAATTGATAAAGGATAATATTTCTTCAGATGAAATACCAAGTCCTAAATTGATGTTCTGAGGATTAAGATCTGTCCCAATATTTATTAATTCAAATACGAAAGTTGAACTCTACAGTTTTGAATTAGTAACTCTTTTAAATCTATCTTTTAAATCATATAGATCCTCAAGTTTAACTATAGATTTGGGTATGGGATTGTCCTCAATTTTTTGTTTTGATTGATCATTGTGATCATCCTCATCAATTATTTGGTCATCGTATAAGTTTTCAGAAGTTAATAAACTTAAAATGTCTTCATCATCATTGAATACATGCCATTTGGTGATATTATCAGGAATGGATGGCCTAAAGATTAATTCTACATAAAATCTATCGGGATTGTAATCTTCGGATGGGATCAGTTTTGATGCAACATTATAAAGGAGGTCAACGCTGGCATTCTGAATTCTAGGAATAGCATAAATATTAAACGTTAAAAAATGTGATGTGAGAGACTGAACCAATGACTGATAATGCTTCAAGCGTGTAGAGATATAATTCATATGTTTTTTCACTTGTTTTACTACAATATTTGAATCTCCATAAACTTGAAAGTGTTGGGTGTAGGAATTACACTTAAGCAAACTCCTCAACACTTAAATTTTCAACCCAGGGGATTCGTAAACTTAGAGATGAAGCACAGGAAATTCCAGAGATGGTATGAATATTTCTAATGTCAATCCCTACTTTCTTTAAAGGAAATGTTTCATAATCAAACTAAAAAGAGAAAAAGGCAACTTGAACCATCAAAATAATCTAAGACTGGAATAAGGAAGAATGTATTTGCAAAAGGGATTTAGAAATAAAGGGCAATCACTCTAGCTAACTATTAATCAACTACTGAGTGTGTGTTTTTCTTTAGCAGAGACACTTTAGCAGTCTCATCAGATGGGCCCTTCAAACCTGCTTATGTAGAGATTTCCTTCTTGCACTAATCTGTCCTGCACTATCACAGTCTTCTTGCACTAGTGCAGGAACAAAGATTTATGCAGAGGGTATAAATGGTGTCTTCACTAAAAGCATTTTACTTCTTGCAAGGGCATGAACTTTTTCAAGTTCAGAGCACTCAAATCCCGTGGCAAGAAACTAGTTCTTGCACCAGATCAGAGCTTCTTGCACTTAGCATTTTGTTCTTAAAATGAATTCTTATTTATTGCAAGTGTTATTATACTATGAAATCAAATTGCACACATAAAAATGAATGCTTTTGATTTTGACAGAGCGCAGAAATAAAGAAACAATCCATATAATTTATCCTATCACGAAGTGTTAATGAAAGCAAGAAAATTGCGAGAAGTAAACTAGAAAGGCTTGCTGCATAACACCAACATGCACTGGTGCAGGTTCATTTCTCCTGCTTGGACCAGGTAGGGAAAACCAACTAAACAGAATTGCAGAAAATGAATAGCACACCAACGTGCACTGGTGCAGGTTCATTTCTCCTGCTTGGACTAGGTAGGAAATCCAATCCGAAATCAGGTGCAGGAAAAGGAAATTGTAACTACTTCACACAGTAGATCTGCTTTCACTCAAACAAGAATACATGTGCTAGAAATTAAATCACACTTGACAATATAAGCATAAATTACAAGAACAGAAAATAGGGTAAATGTGCTGGGTTGGTTGGGCCCTGCGCATTTCCCTTTCAAATAGAAACACTTCTCAGTACTTTATCAATTCATCAGCTTTCAAACACAGAAATACAATTTATGAAACATGAGGCGGATCTCCCTTTCTTATTAATTCAGTGAGGTAAAAACATGTGTGAATACATAGTCCAGCTCAGAGTCGGGCGATAACAAAATATAAGCATGTTACCGCCTCCCTGGTTATATCTTTGTTCTATAAAATCTTCTATCAAAAAACTATCTCGTCCTATTTACAGTCTTAATTATATAGATCTTTGGCCGAAGGCCAAAAAGATCATTTAACCAATTACATAACCGATATGCAGAATTTAGCTTCTTGGCCTTCAGGATTAGGCAGTTCAACAAAATTGGTCGTAGCCTATCTCCAGTTGTTCATTCTTCATAAGTTCGATATTGGCTGCCTTTAGATTGACCTTGTTGTCGTGGCTAGAGCTCAGCTGCCTTTAGATTTATCCTACTGTTGTGGCTGAAGCTGTGCAAAACGAGGCGGTGATCAAGGAGGTCCAGATCTGTTGCAAGGATTTTCTATGCTGGCACCGGTACAAGATTCGATCCTACACTAGGATCAACGGTTATGGTAAGCACTTGACTACCAAATAAAAATTGGAGATATCGATAAGCTACAGGAGTGATCATAAGCAAAAATTCATGTAATAAATAATTAATTAATGCTAAGTTAAGTTAAAAATATGAAATATAAAGTTCATACGAAATCTGTCATCGTTCTTGGATTAGTGCAAGATGAGGGTGTATAAGAGAGGTAAAACAACGGTAAATGGTTATGATTTAGGAAGGGGAAATGGAAAAAAGAGAGAAAATTAGGGGGCTAACATCCTCCCATCCCTAAACTGTTGTGTGTCCTCACATAACTCCTTACCTCTGCAAAAAACTTCAAAACTTTGAGCATTCCATCTCAATCCTGCTCTGGCATATTGTCATCAGCCTACACTATTTCAGACTTCTTCTTTCTGATGTTATTTAATTTCTTTGTCACCTAAAACATTGCGCAGCTCTATACTTTCAGACTTTAACTTCTCTTTTCTTTTTCTGGATCTCCATCGTCAATTCTCCTCTACTCTGTTCTTTATCCTCCTGTGCTTTGGCTACAAGTTTTTCTAAGTTCTACACTTGAAGCTCTATTTAAACTACCTAAGCAGCAAGAGTTACCAAGTCTTTTTCCTTTTATGTTTTAGCAGGGGCTATGTTTTCCTCAAGGACCTCAATATCCGATATAGTTACATCCGGAAACTCTTCTTCCTCTGGTCCCTCTTCTTCTGGTTCTTCCTCCTCTAGTTTTCCTTCGTTTGGTTCTTCCTCCTCTGCTTCTTCCAGTGGTTCTTCCTCTTCTTTTTCGGATTCTGCCTCTCCTTCTTCGGATTCTGCTTCTTCTTCTTTGGATTCTTCTCCTCCTGCTTCTTCTTCTTCTTCTGCTTCTTCGTCGTCTGGTTCTTCTCCTCCTGTCTCTTCCTCTTCTGCTTCTTCGTCGTCTGGTTCTTTTTCAAATTCTTCTTCTCGCACTGGTGCTTCTTCTTGTACTGGTGCAGGAGGGGATTCCACGTCCTGTGGGGACTATGGTTCTTTGCCTGCATCAGATACTTTATTCTTTTTCTAGGGCCTTTTGATGAAATCAGCCAACAGATCATCTTCTTCGACCTCTACAAATTTTGTTGCGTCCACAAGGACTGACAGGTTGTCATTTTCAGGGGTCTATGTCTCTATTAGTGGCGTGGAAGGGGTCTCTTCAACTGGTGCGCTATCTATCTTCTTATTTAAAGATGAAGCCTTTTCTGCTTTTTCAAATCGTTTCCTTTTTTCACTGGTGCAAGAAGGACTTCCCTTTTCATTTTTACTCAAGCCCTTGCTTGTGTTGGTGAGGTACTCTATCTCCTTTCCAACGGTTGTCCCTTTGTGCATCTATTTTAACAACGCCTCCCATGTCATACCCTTCACTTCTAGTTGTTTCAGGACCAAAATTGTTATCAGGCCATGGTGATATAGCCTTGTGTTGGCCTGGTCTACCCGTCTGTCTTGCACACTTTTAACCATTTTCTCCAAGCTCTTAACCATAAAATAAGCGAAATTCATCCTCCACCGAACGTGCCGGACGGCTTCAAAATGTTGCAACATTCTAAAATGATATACCAAGGTGCAGGTGTATCTTCCCTCGCAGATCACAAACTTCTGTAGGATAAAAAGGAGGTCTTTCCACTGACCCAGCAGGGCACTACATGGAACTCCTACCTTCTAGTCTACCTCTATCTTTTTATCGATGACGAAACGCTACCATCGCTTCCTTTCCAGCTTCTAGTTTCTAAACCATTGTTCACTAGTGTTCCCCAAGCCTGTTGTTGCAGCTATAAATTCTTCTGTGACTTTGAATTTGAGAGGCCCAATTTTCACTCGGTCGTTTCTGAAACTCCTGGTGAACAGTAAAGCCACTTCTTTATCATACCCGTCAAACTTCTGCAAGAACTGAAGAAAGCCTGAGTCTCGCAATAGTGCAAGACTATTGCGATACTCGGCGGTCTTCTCTACCTTACTGAGAGACAAGGGTTCATTCCAAATAGGCGGCATCGCTTCTTAACGACTATGAACAGTTGAGTTCTGAAATTTTATATGAAATACTGGGGAAATCGGTTCTTATAAATAGAGATCCAACTGTCCACCATCCTTTCCATTGTATCATCGGTTCATTCGCTATAGATGCGCAACATCTTTAAGTTCAGGCTGGTTTGGTACTTGCGGCGACGTTTTAACGACTAGGTGAGGTAATCATTATGAGTGAAGGACGTTTAGGATTATGGTGGAGAGGGGTAATTATGTCCAAGCAACGGTTAAAACATTTCCACATTCCTTCATAATTCAAAAAGAACTTAGCATTCATTAAAAAGGATCATGATTTATAACTTAAAAACACCTTGTACTTTAAGTAATTTTCTCCTAGTTAGTATGATAGCATAAGTACTTGTCACCTAAGTCAAAGGACTTCATATAAATTTTCATGATAACCACTTTCCTATGCCGTATGCTATGAAAAGAATAACTTGTACTATGTTGCTGACGGGGTGCATGATTGCACTGATCTGCTTGCACCTCTTAAATTATAATATTTTGTTGGTACCATTATGCTTACTTTATCATATAGGACAACATGCTTGCACTAGTGCAAGCATAATATCAAAAAATAGAGAATTTAAATAAAATATAGGCTAGACTTCCACATGACTTCCTCAACTTATACTAAAAATTTGCTTCGCCCTTTCTTGATGCTTCAGAGCATATCCTTTTTCTCTTTGTGTGCGAGATCCTACAATAAATTCATGAGAGAATAAAGAAGTGGGAAAAGGGAATTTTCAGAATGGGAAGGATTTCTGATACAGGGATTCCAGGAATAGCACCAAAAGAGGGAATAAATAGAAGTGGGATCGGGAAAAAAAATACAAGGGTAAAGTGGGATTTCTTTGAAGCGGACAGGGTAAATTTAGAAGAATGTGGGAAGGTTAATCATTCTGGGATTGAAGAAGAAAAGTGAGGGAATATTATGAAAGTGGAATATGAAGAAAGGTAAAAAAAATTCTAGAAGGTCTGCCTACACTGGTGTAAGAAAAAATAACTGCAATGAAAATTAAGCGTTACTTGAGTAAAAATATCCATGCTAATTACCCCAACTGTATAAAGGTTGGTTTTGTTGAACCTTATTTTACTTGGTAGTCGCTAGCATATCTAAAGATCAAGCAAAATTTTCTTTTTATTAGGAACTTTTTATCTTCCTGCCAGCAAGCTGGTAGGTTGATCCTTCTGTAATCATGTCAGTGAACTGATTTTCATAATTACAGGAAAATATTATTTCTTTACTTTTTTTCTTATTTCTTATTTTTTTATTTTTATTTTTAAGAAGAAAGAGAATTCATGTTTTCAAAAGGTTGGTATTACTATTCACCACTACCGTCCCAAATTGTTGTTGGACTTGTTGTGTAAAATATTTCCTGGTAGGTGGTTGAAAATACTTCTTTAACCTGTATCCATTTACCAAGAATAATGAATTTTGTCCATCAATAGTTTTAATTTCTACTGCTTCATTCTCAAATACTCGGATCACTTCATAAGGTCCCATCCAATGTGTATGGAATTTCCCTTTAAAGATTTTAAATCTAGAATCATAAAGGAGCACCCAATCATCTGATTGGAAATGATTTTTTTGAATAGACTTGTCATGCCACCTTTTACGTTGTTGTTGAATCAGTATGTTCTACTGAACAACATCCCTACGAAATTCATCTAACTCATTTAATTGGAGAAGACGTTGTTGTTGTGCCTCAGAGAGATCTAGTCCTAACTGAACTACAGTTCTGAAAGTTTTGATCTGGAATTCAATTGGTAACAGAACCTGTTTGCCATATACCAGCTCATATGGTGTATGTCCCGTGTTATTTCTCCAAGTGGTTTTGAATGCCCACAAAGCTTCTGGTAATCTTTCATCCTAGTCCTTCTGATGCATATTTACTATCTTTGTCAGAATGGACTCAATCACTTTGTTCGTGAATTCCACCTGGCAATTTTCTTGCAGGTGATACGGCGTGAATTTCCTATGCCGGATCTTATATTGCTCCATCACACCCTGTACCAAATTAGAAATAAATTGCGGACCATTGTCAGAAACAATTTTTCTAGGCACACCAAATCTAGTAAAGATTTCAGTAAAAATAAAATCAATAACAAATTTTTCTGTAGCAAAAGAAATAGCTTTAGCTTCTACCCATTTCGTAACAAAATCTGTACAAACTAAGATATGCTTTTTACTTAATGATGTTGGATTTATTGGCCCTACAAAATCAATATCCCATTTTTCAAATGGCTCAATCATAACTTGGGGGCATAAAGGCATTTCATTGGTTTGATTTGGTTGGCCCATTCGCTGACAGCGATCACAATGCCTGACATATTGTTTGGAATCCTTAAACAAGTAAGGAAAAAGTAACCAGTATGCAATACTTTATATTTATTCCACTTATCAATGAAGTGGTCTCCACAAGGTTCATCATGAGAAGATTTCAATATTTCAAACACTTCCTCCTCTCTTACACACCTATGGATAATCAGATCTAGACCAGTGTAAAAGAGATCCCCTTGAATCCAGGAATATGCAGCACTTTTCTGAACAATACTCCACTTTTCATGAGCGGACAAGTGGGGTGGTGTTTTCCTAATAACCAAGTAATTAGCAATGCCAACAAACCGCAAGGAATCTGTTGACATAGAAAAAATATGTTCATCTGGAAAATCATCATTAACAAGAGTTGCTTCACTAGGAGTATCTAATCTATAAAGAAAATTTTCTACAACATTAGATTTTCCTGGTTTATCAACAATAGTAATATTAAATTCCTGCAGCAATAGTAACCACCTAGTCACTCTACCACTAGTTAATGATTTATTCATCAAATATTTAATCGTGGAATGATCACTATGTACAAATACTTCATATCCTCTAATATAGTGCCTGAACTTATTAATTGCAAAAATTACAGCTAAAAACTCTCTCTCTATAACTGTATAATTTAATTCAGCGGAAGACAAATTCTTACTAATATAATAAATAGCATAGGATTGTTTATTTTCCTCTTGTCCTAAAGATGCGCCAATAGCTAAATCTGAAGCATCAGAGGAAATGTGAAAAGGCAAAGTCCAGTTAGGACCTCTCAAAACTAGTGCATGTACTAACTTTTCCTTCAATGTTTCAAAAGACTATTGGCAAGTTATGGTCCAAGAAAAATCACTATCCTTAGCTAGAAGTCGAAAAATGGGAGCAATTATCTTAGAAAAAATTTCAATGAATCTCCTATAATAACTAGCATGTCCTTAAAAACCTCTTACTTCCCTTTGAGTTTTGGGTGCAGGAAGATGCAAAATGATTTCGATCTTTGCTGGATCAACCTGGATACCTTTACCAGACATCAAATGGCCAAGTACCACTCCCTCTTTACACATTAATCTACATTTCTTGTCACCTAAGGTGAGATGGGCTTCCTGAAAATGAAGAAGTAATTTTTCCAAATTTTCGAGAGCTTCCTAAAAAGAATCACCAAACGTAGAAAAGTCATCCATATAAATTTCTACAAATTCTAGATTAGCAAAAATGGCCAGTACTTCCCTTTGAAAGGTAGCTAGGGCATTACATAAACCAAAGGGAAGCACTCTATAAGCAAATGTACCCCATGCACATGTAAAAGTGGTTTTATCCTGATCTTCGGGTGCAATCTGTATCTGGTTATAACCACTAAAGCCATCCAAAAAGGAAAAATATTTCTTTCCTGCAAGGGTATCAAGCACCTAGTCAATGAAAGGGAGAGGGAAGTAGTCTTTGAGAGTGGATTTGTTTGATTCTCAATAATCAATACAAATACGCCATCTTCCATATTTCTTAGGTACTAGCACTAATGGAGAGACCCACTGACTATCAGAAATAGGATCGATAAAATCAGCATCCAAGAGTTTATGTACTTCTTCCTTCACAATATCTCTTAGAGCTGGATTCATTCGCCTTTAGGGTTGTCAGAAAAGTCAGGTTCCTTCTTGAATATAGAAATGATGTGTACAAGTTTCAAGAGGAATACCCTTCATATCTTCATAACCCCATGCAAAGGCACTAAGATGGTTTTGCAACAAATTCACAAGCTGCTCTCGCTAAGATGAGTCCAAATCTGAACTAATATACAAGTATTTACAGGGCTAATCTCAACAAGAGTAGTATCAGGCTTAGGAGCACTCAAGGGAGTGGTCAAATGCAGCAGTACAGGAGAATGAGAATCATGGTTATCTTCAAAATCTAGGCTGAAAATCTAGCTCAATAGCTCAAAGATAGGCATAGTGTCTAGATTATTCAAGAAATCTTGAATCGCATCTTCTTGTGAAGATCCAATATGCTAATGGATAAAGGAAATGGGTTGAGTCTCCTCATCACTGCTCTGATCCAACCATAGAGTATCTCGAAGGTCCTAAATGGATATGGCAGGGGGGTATAAGGTAACTTTCTTCCTAGAATCTCCATGCGAAATATACATATCACCGGAATGACATCCAATATATGCATCGGCTGTAGCAAGCCATGGTCGACCCAAGATCAAGGGATGTCCTCCTACTAGGTTCTTTGGCTGAAGCACAATGAAATCAACAGGATATTCCCAAGAATCTAATCAGAGTATTGCATCATCCAATACTCCTTCTGGCTTAATTTTAGATCTATCTGCTAATTCAAGCATAGTGGGAGTAGGGCAAAGATGAGATAACCAAAGTTGATCCATGGTTTGCTTAGTCATAACATTAATGGTTGCAACCAGGTCTATAAGAACATTAGAGACAAGGACATTACCAATCTGAACTGAGACAATAGGGTTTCCAGGATCAATATATTTTTCACATAGACACACATCCCGTCATTAACTCTGCTGCCCTACCAAAAAATTGAATGGTTTGGGGTTCCAATCTCTTCCTCCGTAGTTTCTTGAGATAGAGTTCCTTAATAATATTGGTACAAATAAGGATCTCTTTGATGGCTTGGAGCAGAGGTAACTTAATGAAAATATTCCGAAGCTTCGATGCCAAGCTAGTCTCAGAAATAGGCTCACTTATTTCCATTACTAGCCTTTCTGGGAAGGGAGGTTAGTTAGAAGAAGATGGAAAGGATTCAGAGGGTAACGGATGCTTAGTGGCAACTTTCAGAGAATGATTAAGAGTTTCCTCTTCTTCTTTCCCTTCAACAATCACTCTAGGTTTCTTCTGATTTTCTAATGTTATAGTCCTTCCTGATCTTAATTGAATATCATGAACCCCAACTGGAATAGACTGGTACTCGAATAAAGGTGGGTTTGTTACATAGATCATTTGCACTGCTTTATTATTGTTAGGATTGGGCATAGGTTGAGCAAGAAACTGAGGAGGTCGCAAAGGTGGAGGTAAAGGTAATGGTGGAGTAGACTAACTCGGAGGTTGAGGCATTGAATAAGGTGTATGTGTAGATGGATACGACTGCATGGGTGGCTAGTAGGAATATGGAGAATGAATTGGCCCTCTCCAATCTTGTTGCCATGGTTGAGAAGGTTTCCCATGCTGATATTGGTTTCCATAATGCCACTGTTGATTAGTGTTAGGATAAGAATATGCATGTGAATTATAACCAAAATAGTGTGGACAAAATTCAGGTGCCATACCTGCACCTACCTGAGGCCAATTTCTTTTTGCTTCCATAGCATACAAGTATTCAGCTTCATGTTGTCCCCCTGTAAATACAACCTTAAGTCGTGGTATAGAGGGACATTTTTCTATGATATGGTCTTCTACAAATAGCACACTTATTAGTTTTTTTCAAATTAAGAAGACATTCTTTAGGAGGATGCTTGTCTCTACATTTACGACAAAAAATACTTAATGACTCTTGTTCCTTCATGAGTTTTTGCTGAAATTTTAAAGACTCAAACTGTTTAGTAACGGTATTCATTATATCAATTTTCATGTTTTCCATTTTATTTTCTAGTCCAATAATCATAGCATCAGTAGATTCGGTTTTTCTATATCTATTTTGAGTTCCTCTACCGGATCTATACTGATTTCTTGAAAATTTCTTGCATAATTCATAGATTTGTTCGAAAGTTTGCTGAGAAATATCACCTTGTCCTAACAGATTTAAAGTATTTCTAGAATTATCAGTAAGTGCGTTATAGGACAAGGTGATATTTCTCACCTTGTCCTGTGCTACTGTACAATCAACCTGATAGTTTTAAAATTCCTATTAGAAAGTTGGATCTCAAAGGAGAAAGGAGGTCTGTGATATTCTGGACCTTAGTATTCCATGAAGTCCATAACTCCCCTTATACATATTGTGAGTTCATTGACTTGTTCATATATCCAACCACTTCTTTATTGATTACAACTCCTCCTGCCAGGCTCTCTGCTGAAATGCAAAAAAATTTACATCTCTCAAAAGACTACAATATAGGTATCTTGTAATTTTACCAGAATCACACAAAGATCGAGATTTATGGCTGTGAATTATTCCCCTACAAGTTGCCAAAGTATATACCTATGAGACTGTTTGCCCTGGAATACTTCAGGCAATTTATTAGCTCAGATTTGACTCATTTCTATGGTGCTAGGAAAAAGGCACAACTCATGATAATAAATCAATTGGGCCCTTTTATCTTTAATAAAAGGGAAGCCTGGGAGGAGGTAGATAAGATTTTAGGGGAGCAACTTATGCTGAAATAAAGCATTTATTGGGCACCATATGACCCTGAACACTTCATAAGTTATAGAAAAGTGAAAAACAAGCTTACAGCATATGTTCACCACCAAATCCCTGAAATTCAACAGTATGCTAACCAACAAGAATGGGTATAAGGAACCTTAGAAGAATATATTACTGAGAAAGAGAGATTAGAAAAAACCATGAAAGAGCTTGAAAAAATGCTTGACCTAGACTCTTTTGACAGGTATCCTTCAAGCTGCCCCAACAAACAAGAGGTGATACATCTTTTGCAGGGACTTCTCAGCATCCCACACAAAAAGCCAGCACAAGGTCAACAAAAGGAAAAGAGGTAATAGGTTCAAAACAGGATATAATGACAGACTAGCCAGCTACATCAAAGGAACAAGGTCAAGGGCAGGCTCCTCCAGCTCAAAAAAAAGCACCAGAAATCCCTATAATACAAACTCCTCTAAATGAGGAGAGAGGCAAGAAAAGGGACAAGCAAGAAGACACATCGATCAGTGGTCCTGAAGAGAAACCAGGGGAGAAAAGGCAGAGATTGAACCCCCTATCAGAGGAGGAATTCATTCAGGAGATCACAGACAGTCCAAGGGAAGAAAGAGTGGTCAGCCAGGATACATCTCCAGTCACAGAAACTTCGGCCAGTTCACACAGGCAGGAGATTGGAAGACAACATAGTGTGGAATTTTCTTCTACCAAGTCACAAGGAAAGCAAGGCTCAGACCTTAAGAGAACATTCACTAAAATAAAGGCATAAAATGAGCCAATAAGAATTCAACTTTACAATCACTTACTGAAGATGGCACCCACAAATCAACAAAGGTTAATGTCAGCGTATTTCCCAGCATAGAAAATTTTAGGGGCGAATGTTCGCCCTTTGGCGAAATTAAGGGGTTTTAAATTTTTAGTGAGCGAATATTTTGTATCATAGTACATTTTTACAAATCACCTCAAATAGCCCACCTTATTTTAAGGGAGAGGGTAAAAAAGGTAAATTTAGCCCTTGAAATTAGGACAAATACCATGGACTAGATTGTTATTAATACCATGCAAAAAAACATTATTAACCCTAATATTAGTATTAATAAAAATAAAATGGCACACGGTATTAACCCATGGTATTCACAAAAATGGCACATGGTATTGACCCATGGTATTCAGCTAGAATGTAGCCTATTTAAATGGGGGAATTAAACTAGCATAGATCCATCTTTACTTTGGATCTACTAACCCCCGAGAGGTATCAAATATCATGATATGCAAACTAGCATAGAGTGAAAAAATATTTGATCCCTCTCAGGGCTTGGTGGATATTAATTTTTATAAATTACTAATAGTAATTTTTAAGCTCCAAGTTTATGATAACCCATGGTAATACCAAGATATTACAAGATTTTATAATTAAGTAAAATATTCGCCATGCCTCGTGAGAGATTCGCCAAAAAATTATATATACATATTATATTATTGATAAAATCGCCTTCCATTTTTCCTATATACCATGGAGATTCGCCCATTTATTATACTTATAAATTTAGGGGGGGTTCTTAAAATTTTCCCTGTTTCCCAGCTAACCGTTGGTGGCTCTGCTCTAACTATTTAACATGCGAAGCTGGATCTGTTTTTCAACTTGTCCTGACGATGAACCACACTGGTTGGTTTGAAACGCGTCGACAAATGGTTTCTCATGTGATTTTCGCCGAAAAATCTATCATAAACTTGTTATGGATCACAGAAGCCTCAACTCTATAAGGAAAGATGATCCTGAGTCAATTCAAGCCCAAAATGCTGCAGCCACAGTCAGTTGTTGATTACATCAGGACCAATCTAGAAGTATTAGCCAAGGATATCCAGCCAATGGACCAAATTGAATTACATAAGAAAACCGGGGAAATGGTATACTCCACATTGGAAAATAAGGCATTGCTAGCCCACAAATTGCAGAATTATTTAAATAATACTTCTTCCCAATTGGAATTGGAAAATGCTTCCTCTTTGGCTAAGGATAACAGAATTAAATCCTTAGAAGAGATTATCATAGAGCTGGGACATGATCCCAAGGATCCCAAAGGCATCCAAGCAATAATAAAAAAGAAGGAAGAAGATATTACAACTCTCAGGAAACAGCTCAAGCTCCCCATTACCGTGCATCCCAAAACTATAGAGATTGTTGAACAAAAATCACAGGAAGATACAATGGACCTGCTGATGAAAATGAATGAAAGGTTAGTAAAAACAGAGAAGGCATTGGAGGAAGCACTACAAGGAAAATAGGGAGAGTTGGCCTCTCAGCCATCTCAAATAGCTCCAATACTTACAGCTGCTCCTCCTACAATTACAATAGCAGTCCCTCCTACTATCCTGGCATCAACAGAACCAAGTACTTCAACAACAACAGCAACAAGCAGCAGCACTACCATGACTACTGAAGAACTGATAAAGGCCATGGAGGTTTTAAGACTGCAAGTGTTAGAATCAAAGGATGCTAAAGAGAAACTTGCCAAGTTGGAAATTAGTTATGATAAAGCTAAAATGACTGTGGCAGAAAAAACAAGAGAGGTAAAAGCATTGGAGAATAAAGTAAAGGCATTGGAAAAGGACCTCTTATTAGACAAACCTCTGGCAGAAATTAGGAGCATTTTGTGGGCCAACATTGGCCAATCCATCACTGATATGTGGAAATCAATACAGATAATTCATGAGCAGATTAATTTGGTGGCAGAAGCTCAAGAAGAAATTCAAAGGGCCAGGGATTCATTGGGAAACATGCCCGAACAGGTCAATAGACTAATACATTTCTTGAACACCCACACCAAAGAAGATCTGGCAAAACTGGATATCAGGGATAGGTCAAGCACTATTCTAATAACCAAAAGGGTCCTGACCATGAGGAATTTCATACAAAATCTGGGAAGGAAGTGCCAGGAGATGCAAATGGAGATAAATGCTTTCACACATAATTTTACGGCTTTGGAGGAAAAGGGTCTACCCAGTTTGTTAACTGATGACTATAGACTAATGAAACATGCAACCTATGCACATAGGTTAAATACATACGTGGATAGCCAGGCCACAGCATCATCAAGTTCTGTTGGAGAAAAGCCACTCCCATCTAGACAGAGCCTATATGACAATTTGGAAAATCTATTTTTTATTGAACATGAAGTGAGGCATCTTTTCACATTCTAGCCCACTTTCTTCAGGAACATGGATGTTGATGAAACTCTGATAAAAATGCATAGGCACCAATTACCAGATGACCAATGGTGGCGGAGTATGCTGGAAATTTTGTAGGGCGGATTTCAAAGTTTTGTTTATTTTTCCAGAACATAGCAGATGCCATAAAGTGAAGAAAGGAGCAGATAAAACATCACGCTAGACAGCAGTTAATTGAAGCGCAGGAAAAAGCACCCAGGAAACCAATGCCAGCAGCATGGGATTTCACTAAATATCCATCGACTGACTCACTGAGCAAGTAATCAATGCATCTCACCAACAAAACGGCTAGCACAAAATTTCTTACTACTGCATTCATTTCTCTCTGTTCCCAAGAGCATTTACTCCTTCTGTAGAGTAAGTGAAAGAAGTTATTGCAAGATATTATCTCTTTTGAGATATTTTGTAAAACATTTTTGTACAAATACCTCCCCAATCTCAGTATTAGGGGTTGGTGAATATCATTCTGGAACTGCACTGTAAATTTGAGAACTCTTCTACTAAAGATCGTTGGAATGATTTGCTGATGAACTCACTGGTTACGGAATTGATGGCAGAAGCCCATGTTGCAGAATTCTCGAATTATTTCATTGATCAATAAGTCTTTTCTAACTCATGTTTTACTGTTTCTATGTTTTATATATCATTTACATATCATACTCTAAATTGCAGGAAAAAAGAATAGGTCAGAATTTACTTAACTGTACTCTGTGTTTAATTCCTATCTTTTTTATGTTTTCTTCAGGACTAGCATATGTAGGAATTCTTAACTGCTCCTATTTCCCTGGTTCTTACACCCTGAATATAATTAAGGAATTCTTAACTTCTCCTTGGTAATATTTACACACTTTCCCTCTGTTAGCATGATGAAAGATTCTTAATTGCCTTTCATCCCCTGACTCCATTTCACCTGATTCGAGCTTGAAAATTGTTCCATGATTAATTATCTTGCTCTGTAGTCCCTCCTTTTGTCAAAGAAACCATACCTAGAAATTTATTTTCATTGACTCCATTAACCCAATGGCCTGAACTTCTCATAATTTGCACCCTTCTTCTACCGAATGTCACCATCCAAAAATAAAAAAAAACCTCAGTACTTCATAACTAGCCTAACATATAACAAAACAAAGCTAAATCATAAAGAGAGAGCCCTCTCTGGCTGCAAATTGGCTAGAATCTGCATCTAAAAGACTGGTTAGTGGTTACCT
Source organism: Pinus tabuliformis (assembly GCA_031772625.1). Taxonomy (NCBI): domain Eukaryota; kingdom Viridiplantae; phylum Streptophyta; class Pinopsida; order Pinales; family Pinaceae; genus Pinus; species Pinus tabuliformis. Next base: position 29,197,079 of record CM062810.1, on the reverse strand, counting down.
CGGTCGTATTCCCTTTTCTCACAGCTTTTGGGGAACAACCTGAGTGATAACATCATTGGCAACTCCACTATGGAGCTGAATCACTGTGTTTGTTACTTCTGTCTATTTTCTAAGGCTACAGATGGAGCCTGAATTTAGCAAGGCAGCCTTTGAAACTATTTTTGCTATGCAATTACAAGAGTAAATAAAAGCCGCTTCAGTCTATCTCCAGTCTAGTTTTAGGCTTTAAACAGCTGTCTCAAAAATTTGATCAGTTTCCTTTTTGTTTTCGAAATATCTTCAGGAAATTTCAAAGCTCTCACAATTCATAATTTCTCAGAAAGATATTGTCAAAATCAGCATTCTTCAAATACTTCCAGAAAATACGAAAAACAGATTTAGAAGTTGGCTCCAAAGAAGAAAACCTGTTACTCTAGATCAAATCCAGATCCCAATCCTCCAGCTATTTTTGAAAATCCTAACTTGATCTCTAAGAACCTTAGAAGACAAGAAAGTCTAGAAAATCCTGCTGATTTAAACCTTGATACACTTCAGCAAAACCTTACCCAATCTAAGCTTGCTCCGGAAAAGAAGCAGTCCTTTCTACTATTGCTACAACTTCTTCTAGTTCACCATCATCAATTCAAAGCATCTTTTCCAATCCAGTTGTCTCAGCCATTATCCCTATGCTTCCAGTTGTCCCATTTATAACTGCAAATATGGAAAACCGATATGCTCCTCTGCAGTTGTTATAGCTCCAAATCCCACTCTTATGGTTTGTGATGCTGCACTCATGGCCTAGGGCAACCCCTCCTTCCAGACCTGGTCCACAAATTTAAAAAACAGTGTTTTATTCCCTATACGTGACTTTGCCCTGTGTTAAACGCATGTACACGCGGGTCTGTCATACCCAACCCGCGTGTATCTATTAAAACACTTAAAAAATATATAATTTCCTCTTTTTCGGGCGGTGATCGCGGGTTTACCTGCTGGATCACCTGTTAGTGCCCGTGGCCCAACTGTTCCCAACCAACTCCTAACTAAAAAACTACTTTGGAGAGGGTATAAAAAGACATCAATGGGAAGGCCAAGGGGAGAGAGAAAAGAGAGCAAGATTATTATGCTGAGATTTTTCCCTTAGATCAGGTCTGAAGTCCTTGGTGCTGTCTGCACTTCCCCCATCTTGCATAGGAAACCCTTGTTTCCATGTGTATTGGTGATCATTCATCCTTGGTATCATCGTATGAGTTAATTGACTTCGAAGGAAACAAGCTGGCGGAGCCCCGAAATGGGCTCTATTTAAAGAAGTATTTTGCTTAGTTTTACCAGGCAATGGCTTCTTTGTATTTTATGTATATTTGTACATATCTTATCGAGCGTTTTCTGATATCAGCACTTTTGGTCTGCTTTGGCAGGTGTTGATGGATGATTTGGTTTATTTTGGATTCGCCGATGGTGCTAGTCGGCACACTCGGAATCTTGCTTCCGCAGCTTGGGTACTTTATTACCCAACTGGTCAGTTGATGACATCGAGAGGCGTGTGTATCGGTCCTGCTTCAAACAATATGGCCGAGTATACAGCTGTTATCAATTTATTATCCGAGGCAATCTCTCATGGGATCGACTCGTTGGTAGTATATCTTGATTCACAATTGATAGTGTCTCAGTTAAATAACATTTATCGGGTTAGAGATCCATTATTATATCGCCAATATTTAAGGGTGAGGTTGTTGCAAAGATCATTTACTTACATTAATTATTTGCACATTCCAAGATCTCAAAATTGGTTAGCTGATTCTATCGCTAATCAAGCATTAGACTGGCATATCAATCATTCGTCATCATAAAATCATGCATCAAAAAGTCAAACTGTATATATATATATCGCAAAGCGTCTCGAGTGTACATATGTGTGTCCAAAATATACAAAATTGGGACTCAAATGCCCATAATCATGTCAGGCATATCTAACGCCTCGGCTCTGGATGAGCATCTAAATAACTAACTATAGCATTGGCCACGCGCCGGAAGATGCGAACCCAGTCACGTGGCATTCCAACCACATGACGCTGCATATCTGGAGGAAGGTCCTCCACTTCGGCCATTGGTACTTGGCAGCTCAATCTCGCCAAGTGTCGCTGGACGTTGTTGAGGGTCCTTTCCGCATTCGCAGCCGTCTCTTCGGCTCCTCGGCCACGCCGTCCATGCCGCGGGAACCCATCTGGTCGTACAGGCCCAATGTCTGGAACATGATCATCATATTAGTCATTTGAATCTCGTCAAAAAATGTGTTTTTCAAAGTTCATCATTATACTTGAAAAATCCTAAAAATCATAAAAACATAAAATTAAAATATCTTACCGATCTCGCCCCATGCTGCATCTGGTGGCAACACTAGGTCAGGATCTCCTCGGAAATCCAGTCCAGCATAGGGGTAGTCATCTATGGCGATGATCTGTTGCTCCCACCAAGCAAAAAAGTCGTCGTCGAATGCATTCCTGGGCACTTCCCCACCCCCCAGACGTTTCATCAAGTCAGCCCACCGGCCCATACGCGGATCACGTGGACTACTGATGGGAACTGCTACCCTGGGGCGGAGTGCGGGAACCTTCTCGAAGAAAAACGTGCATAAAATGGTTCCGTACCCAAAGTTCTTGGTCTGTCCCTTCCTGATAGAAGCAAGCTGCTCCTTCATGTTGGCAAGTAGAGGAGTACACCAGTCAAACACCGTGGTAAGACAGTCCACTGCTACGCTCATGTTTACCCGTGATGCCTGATGTAGCGAAGATGACCCGTTCACTCGAGCTATGGTGAACAGGATTATCCGCAGTGACAAACTCGCCACGTGTGGGATCGAGATCTGACTCCCAACTTTCCGATGACCTGGACAGTAAATGTGAACATAATCGTCTACACTGAGACTATTCCGGGTCCTGCCCCGGGAGTGTACTACCTCTCCCCTTCGGGAAAGGCCCGTGATGAAATATATATCTTCCACTTCTATCCTGAGTGGCATCTGATCAATCATAAAAGCCTCTTCCTCGACATCCCAATAATCAATAAGTCTCTCGAGCAGACGCACATTTGCTTTCATATTCGGCAACTTGAAAAATTTTAACAATCCGCATCCCCGTAAGGCATCTAATGCCTCATCATTGTCCATAACTTCATTATCCACAGCTGAGTGCTCTCTTTCACGCCATGTGATAGTCATCCTGGAAGAAAAAATCATTTTCATCCATTAGTTTTTTGTATAAAAATGTTTCGCTGCGCACACGCGGGTTACCCTATACACAGTCGCGTGTAGGGCCCTCGTATACGCGATTTATATACATTCAACCCGCGTGTACGCCGCAGAGAAATTTTTTGCAAAAATTGAACGGTGAAACACCAATAAAACTTCCTAAAAACTATCACAATTGATTGCAAGCTAAGTTTAGTGCTTACCTGGAAGTTTTCGGCGAGTTTGAACGGTTGAATAAGTCACGGGGAAGTTTGCTCCTTTTGCTCCACAATTTGCTCTCCAAGTCAAACGGTGAAAATGGTAAGTCCAAAATTTCTTTTTATAAGTTTTGAAAATGCAAAATTTTTTCAAAATTTTATTTTGTTTGGTTTCATGTCACTTTTAACTTGGGAGCTTGGAATGTCGAGATTGAGTTGTTTTTCAGGACATTTTTGACATTTTTTCGACGGTTCGAGACGGTTCCATGACTGCTGACCCGTCATGGCAGGTATCGTGTTCTCACTGGCATATAGGTTAGGGACACCCTTTTTTTTTCCGTTGCATTATGCATACTAGCCTCCATTTGACCGATACATCTGCTGTAGGGTCGACCCCATCATGTTATGGTTCGCAAGCCATTTTCACTCGCCGATTTTTTAAATCATGACATGATGGTAGAGCCATCCTTTTACATGGGCATCCTAGTTAGCACCTCACTGACACTTCTTGCCCATGCTGCTTCGTTATGAATAGGCTCGGGAGTCCTCTGTAGTCCCGCCATGACTTATGCGTTGAAGACTCATTCCTCTTTGCTTCCTCGCTTCGTTCTGGCCCTTATACCCTAGAGGCTCCTATGTGTGTTGAGTTGTACTTCTGCATTGCATGTTGACTATTTGCACCTTTTGGCCTATAGCTGGCTTCACTTGGACCCGTGTTTAAGCCAACTTTTGACCATGCCGTCTGCAAAATCAACCTTGCATACCTTTGACTTCTGCAGCTTGACATACCTTGATCCGTGGAAGGAACATACCTTTGAGTGTCACTGACCAGTTTTTCACCTCCCTGCATTGAGCATAGGAACGTTCTGTTATCACAAAACGAGTACTAGGGACTGCAACCAAGCCAGGTCTCATGTAACTGTTTCAGACCATACTTTAGATTAGGAATTAGCCTTCCTAATCAGAGAGGGCTCTCTCATAGGTTATTGATATTGAACAAGATGGCTAACTCTTACAAGACACATGAAAATGTACTGGCTGGACAGAATTGCTTCCCATTGGGCTTATGGAGTCACTCATATCTCAGTAAACAACAACACTATCTTTCATAGAAGTCAGGGCACTTTACATCTAAATGTTCAAACATAACTTACATGAAACCACAGTTTGCAAAGGCATACAGGAAGTCAGAGCATGATCCATGAATTCTGAGTGATTATGCATTTACCAAACTGTAAAAGAACATTAAAGAAACTATACCATCACACATTTGAACAAGGAGATCCATTATGAATCCTGAGAAGAAAAACAGTCTTCTGTATTACTAAAACATTCTTTACATATAAGCCAAAACAGTCTCCAAAATATCCAACCCTTTTTACATCTAACCTTGGCCCATATATAGGCAAGCAAACTAAAACACCTCGAGCTTCCTCCTCCAGCATGAGGGGAGCCTCGAAGGTGGCTATTAACTATTCCTACATGCTACTAACTAATGCATTAATTACAAACTGCTGAAATGTAATTGCACACAATCCTAATCAAACTAAAACATTAATTCCTTTCTCCTCGTATGCTTGATGCTTTTCTGGCTCTTGACACATGTCCTTTTGCTGCTTGAGTTGAGATGACTGAAGGAAAGTACATTAAATAAGTTGGCCTTGGATTCCAGTCACGTAGATGGCTTCATTAATTAACTAAAGAAGGTGCTCTGTTTTCACGGCTTTTGTCTCCCAACATTTTCCTAAAGTGTAGCAACATGTTCCCAAGTCTTTTAATAGCCTCAGGTATGGAATGCTGACATGTTTCTGATTGTGCTGTAGATGGTATTGATAAACAAGTGTTTCTCCTCCTTATCTCCTGCTCACGGTATCACACTAGCTGCTCTGTGCTTTTAAAATCATCACCTACAGCAGTTTCGTAGCGCGCTACGAAACTGCTGTGTGATTAAAAGAAAACACAATCTCCATCAATAAATTTAGCTGTCTTTGATTAACCAGGAAGAAAAGATGTATACCAATTATTGGTAATGTAGACAAAATCTTTCCCATAAGATTCACTAAAGTGTTTGCTGTTTGAAAGATTCAGAATCCTTGAAGCTTCAATGGTTGTCTCCATTCAATGCCATCATTCTTCTGTTCACATTTCTGGTCTTCACTCTGCCCCAACTAGATGTGCTTGTCACTGCAGCATTATAACTAGAGCTATCTGTTTTCCCGAAAGTACTTGTTACCCAAGAAAAACAAAAACTTGCTAATTAAATGGCTCAAACAACCTTGATGAATGCTTCCAAACTTAATTTCTGAAATCTTTTCACAATATCAATAATACGCATTCCTCAAATATAAAACCTTGGAAAAGTCTGTATAACAGCTCCACATGATCATTCCTAATTCTCACCATGCTTCTCTCACAACTTGGTTATACTTATAGAAATCCAAATCTTTTCCAGCACCTTCACAAAAACTATCCTTCTGAGCGGATGGTTTTTCAATTGAACTTCCATATTACCAAATTTAAAGTGTTCTCCTGAGAAAGACTTTTTCTCTTCAAAGGACTAACCCGTTGACTATTGATGCTTGTTTGCATTCCATCCCCAGGATCATAAGGCTTTATTGCCTCTTTATGCAACAGTCGAGCTTTCCTATTTCCTCATGAGATACCCTCAGAACCTGCTCCAACGTAAAATTTAGATCCTGGACAATCTTGACACAGTCCTCAAATCGCATATACTTCTTGGAGATCATCATTTGCAACACATTTGAGTAACTCTGAATATCTGCCTCACCAGTAAATGTTAGTTGAGACATACAAGGAAATCCTTTGAGTTTTTTGTAAAGCTATAAACCAAAACTGAACAGAGCATTTGAATTATGCTAGTATTCTAAATGAGGCCGTGCGCATTTCTTTCAGAAGTAATAGGAATAAAGATTGATCCCTAAGAACCGAGCAAAAGAACATAATTCTCCCACAGGATTTTGAAGAGAAGTGCCACTGAGAGTACACCATGCTCTTTCTCCAAAATTGTTCTCCCTGATTGCGCTCAGTATTGATTACACGAACCACAGCATATAATAACTCGTCATGCAATCAAAACAAATCTGAAACTCCCACATGCAGAAAACCGAGTGTGAGATAACCCCGAACTATCCATAACAATCTCTGCTACTCCCGGTACAAAATCTCTAGATTATTGTAAGCTTCTGTATAAGCAAGATTTTCTTGAACTGTGGTTTTTAAATGAGCACCAGAAACTATAATAACAATCCTCCATTTGCGCATGAACGGAATGGTCTATAACACCCGGCAATTCCACAAACATAATCCACAATCTGGCGCGCTGTTGTAGAGGCCATGTGTCATATAATTAACACGTAAGTTATTACCTGTCCAGTAAGACCTTTATTTGCTCATTGCCATCTCTAACCAAGGCTTCACGTTTTCATTACCTTTTTTTTAAGGTCGAATCAACGAACCATTTAATGATTAATGCATTTACATTACACCTTTGGAGGTTCATTCAATCGAAGAAAAAAAACAATTAATGACCAGATCAAGTATTCAAGGATGTCACTCCATTAGCAACAACCAAATCATTGATACTATTGCGTTCATACTATTCCAGTGATCTCATGTTGCAGACATTGCACTTGGACTCTTTCACACCATACATAAGACTACTCCATACACAACGTCCCACACATCGCCTTCCTTTTTTTTTAACTGTTCGCCCATTAGTCAATGCAAAGACTAATTCAGAGAATCACTTGGCCGTGGTTAATCGTTCATACCGAGGGATAATGCATTTAATGATGCTAACTCGACTATGATTAGCAGTGTTTCTAGCCAATTGGCAAAGAAACATGCAACCATTGCTTTTAAACCTCCTTCCCTGTACTCACGACCAGCTTTGGTGATCCTGGCTACAAATAGTCCTTTGCTTCAGGCAATTTCAATAGTGGATAGATTTCATATTTGTTGCTGCTGGAAACGACTCACGGTACCTATATGTTCATGACTTTGATGGTAGCTATGCTCCTTGCCTGTGACGTGTTCATATCTTCCATCAGTAAATGTTGTTTCTCCGCTGGTCATGGCCATCTTTTGTTTGCTTTGGAACCATACCCTTGGTTGTAGGTTCTTTATCAGCAGAAGTAAGAGTCGATATTTCGCCAAATGGTGCATCCTTCTGAGAAAACTTGCAAGAACTTGAGTAACCATTTCTAGCAGGCATACCAGATGAATCAGAACCATCCAATTGGGACGTCCTCCTCCTCTTCCTTTCTCCAACCTAATAAGTACTCTCTTGTATATCTGTGTTACCCCTTTTACCTGAGCTTACCATTAACGTTAGTTCACTCTCAGTGGCTGATTCTTTATTGCTTCAGATATGCTCTTTTTGACCAGTTTGTAAAAGCTTTTGGAATTGCTGAACCTTGATTTACATGCCCAATCATGGTATCACATCCAGTCTTGGCAGTACATGAATTTATATTTGGTGCTTGACCTTGAGGAGAGCTAATGTCATTTGAAGTGGATGCTGTCGTTGACTTAGTTTGTTCATATAGCTCCAGCATTTGATTGCTAACCTCCTCAAGCTGTCGAGGAGTCACATCAAACTCCTCCCACCAAGGCCTCTCTCCATCTGATGGCAGTTTAACCTTCAAAAACTTAGCAGCGAGAAAGATAGCTCCAGCAGCAATATGTTGTGGCTTGAACTGGAAGCAGAGTGTTGTAATCAGTCCATCATTCACAAAATTCCATGCTTCCTGCGCTAAAGAACTTTTTTCAACTTTAAAAATCTTGATTGCAGAAACAAGAAATTTGTAGGGATGTTGCACATTAAAATCAAAGGCCAGCGTGGCAAGGAGAATCCGCTCCGCCATGACTACCAACTGTTTTTGTTGTTCATAGCACTCTTTTTGTCTAATACGTTCAGCAGCAGTTGGGTCCCTCTTGTGTGTGAATTGTGTCCTCCTCAGCTACCACACTTTAAGAGTTTGAACTAGTGTCATCCAGAAATATGTCTAATCATTTCTTAAGTGGCGCACTATCTCCAGTTGTATCAATTAAAATATTCAATGAAATTTTTGATAGTAAATGTAAATTTGCATCAATCCCCTCCATTGGCTTTGACTGATCTTCTGATTGCACTTCAATGTCACCAGAGTAACCAGGGGAGGGATTTTTCTTTGTAGGAGATAAATCACCCATGAGCCAGAATTCAGAGATAACTCCCTTAATGTACTTGATGCCAATCCCACAATAGCTGCATCATCATAGGGTGCCTCCTTGGACATACTGTCACTGCTCTCATCAACATTCCTGGAGGGAAACAAAACTCTATACAATAGGCATGCTAGGATTTGGACCTTCACTGAAAACTCGAACCAATTCCTAATTTCGTAGCACGCTACGAAACCACGCAAACAGGTAGCGCTGCGAAACTGCTAAACAGAATTCAGGCGCTGCGAAACTACTCTGACTTTAAGCCAAGCTAAAAATTTTGACAACGGCATTTTCAGTGATAACAGTGGCTCCACTAGGGATAGTGTGCCCCTGTGGTACACTAAGAACATGCAGCTCCAGTGCCTTATCCATTTTTGACAAACTAAAATTTGCTTGACAAGCATGGCTGTAGGAAAAAGAAAACTATATCTACTGATAAATGCTCAGTTAACCTTGAGCTTATTTGCAATTTACCTACCTACCTACCCTAACCATTTAAACTTTCCTCAGCTCAATCAATATGAGACTTCCAATGCAGCCAATCCTTTGCTTTGTCTGACATTTGATTTCTTTGCCTGTCCCGAAGTTCAGCGCCAATGTAATAATGTAATGACCGCTGCCACTGAAAATGTCTTTGGCTGCATCGAATTTCAGAGCCCATGTGACAATGTAATGACCGTTGCCACTGAAACTGTCTTTGATCTTCATTGGTAAGCTGAAACACTGGAGAACAAAACTCTTCCATGTAATCAGCTATAGGATCCCAAAACACATGATCAGCTTGTCTTTCCTCGACACTTTCCAGCTGTGCAAACTGATCTTCAACCACAGTGTTCAGTTCCTCAATCATGAAGGAGAATGGAAGCAGCATAGTCTCCTTGCTCTCTGTCACAGAAAACTTTTGAGAATAATAATCATGATCATGAAAACTGTATGCTTGAATTTGTCCTTCTAAACCTTCGATTTCTTTCTCAATATTTTTGGCAAATTCATCAAAAAATTTCATCTTATCCTCTGACTTGCAGTCAAAGGATTTCAGATATGAGGATAAGGACAAAGAAAAAGATTCATTAGTTTCTTCTGTACTATGATCACTATTCCATTGTTTAAAACCTTCAACTGAGGGAGATTCTGCCACCACCTCTGTCCTATCTGACCATTCCTCCAAGAACATGAGCCAAAGGTCTTGAAAAGACTTAATGGATTCCGCAGGCAAGCATTCAACCCACTGTTTGCATTTCCCTTGAAGTGAATCATAGAATAACATAATGCAAACATCCTCATGTTTAACTCTAAGAAGCTGTGTAAATTCACAAAAATCTGATATATGATTCAAGGTTAAACTTAAATCTTCACCATTGAATTTTGGACCATTCTTTAGAAAATAAACATCCTTGGGAAAATGGTTTGGGAAACCATGAAGTCCTGAGAAATCTATGCATGCATACCTTGAACAAAGAAGGGCAGCTTCTGGGTCTTTCATAACTCCAGTGGAATCACCATGAATATATAACTTTGAATTCTTCAACAATGGAGTCGCCAAGGTAGTTTTGCAGCCTTGAAAATCATTTGAACTCCTGCTACCTTCAGAAATTCAATCTTAAGCTCCCGGCAGACGCACCAAAATGTTATCACAAAACGAGTACTAGGGACTGCAACCAAGCCAGGTCTCATGTAACTGTTTCAGACCATACTTTAGATTAGGAATTAGCCTTCCTAATCAGAGAGGGCTCTCTCATAGGTTATTGATATTGAACAAGATGGCTAACTCTTACAAGACACATGAAAATGTACTGGCTGGACAGAATTGCTTCCCATTGGGCTTATGGAGTCACTCATATCTCAGTAAACAACAACACTATCTTTCATAGAAGTCAGGGCACTTTACATCTAAATATTCAAACATAACTTACATGAAACCACAGTTTGCAAAGGCATACAGGAAGTCAGAGCATGATCCATGAGTTCTGAGTGATTATGCATTTACCAAACTGTAAAAGAACATTAAAGAAACTATACCATCACACATTTGAACAAGAAGATCCATTGTGAATCCTGAGAAGAAAAACAGTCTTCTGTATTACTAAAACTCTCTTTACATATAAGCCAAAACAGTCTCCAAAATATCCAACCCCTTTACATCTAACCTTGGCCCATATATAGGCAAGCAAACTAAAACACCTCGAGCTTCCTCCTCCAGCATGAGGGGAGCCTCGAAGGTGGCTATTAACTATTCCTACATGCTACTAACTAATGCATTAATTACAAACTGCTGAAATGTAATTGCACACAATCCTAATCAAACTAAAACATTAATTCCTTTCTCCTCGTATGCTTGATGCTTTTCTGGCTCTTGACACATGTCCTTTTGCTACTTGAGTTGAGATGACTGAAGGAAAGTACATTAAATAAGTTGGCCTTGGATTCCAGTCACGTAGATGGCTTCATTAATTAACTAAAGAAGGTGCTCTGTTTTCACGGCTTTTGTCTCCCAACATTTTCCTAAAGTGTAGCAACATGTTCCCAAGTCTTTTAATAGCCTCAGGTATGGAATGCTGACATGTTTCTGATTGTGCTGTAGATGGTATTGATAAACAAGTGTTTCTCTTCCTTATCTCCTGCTCACGGTATCACACTAGCTGCTCTGTGCTTTTAAAATCATCACCTACAGCAGTTTCGTAGCGCGCTACGAAACTGCTGTGTGATTAAAAGAAAACACAATCTCCATCAATAAATTTAGCTGTCTTTGATTAACCAGGAAGAAAAGATGTATACCAATTATTGGTAATGTAGACAAAATCTTTCCCATAAGATTCACTAAAGTGTTTGCTGTTTGAAAGATTCAGAATCCTTGAAGCTTCAATGGTTGTCTCCATTCAATGCCATCATTCTTCTGTTCACATTTCTGGTCTTCACTCTGCCCCAACTAGATGTGCTTGTCACTGCAGCATTATAACTAGAGCTATCTGTTTTCCCGAAAGTACTTGTTACCCAAGAAAAACAAAAACTTGCTAATTAAATGGCTCAAACAACCTTGATGAATGCTTCCAAACTTAATTTCTGAAATCTTTTCACAATATCAATAATACGCATTCCTCAAATATAAAACCTTGGAAAAGTCTGTATAACAGCTCCACATGATCATTCCTAATTCTCACCATGCTTCTCTCACAACTTGGTTATACTTATAGAAATCCAAATCTTTTCCAGCACCTTCACAAAAACTATCCTTCTGAGCGGATGGTTTTTCAATTGAACTTCCATATTACCAAATTTAAAGTGTTCTCCTGAGAAAGACTTTTTCTCTTCAAAGGACTAACCCGTTGACTATTGATGCTTGTTTGCATTCCATCCCCAGGATCATAAGGCTTTATTGCCTCTTTATGCAACAGTCGAGCTTTCCTATTTCCTCATGAGATACCCTCAGAACCTGCTCCAACGTAAAATTTAGATCCTGGACAATCTTGACACAGTCCTCAAATCGCATATACTTCTTGGAGATCATCATTTGCAACACATTTGAGTAACTCTGAATATCTGCCTCACCAGTAAATGTTAGTTGAGACATACAAGGAAATCCTTTGAGTTTTTTGTAAAGCTATAAACCAAAACTGAACAGAGCATTTGAATTATGCTAGTATTCTAAATGAGGCCGTGCGCATTTCTTTCAGAAGTAATAGGAATAAAGATTGATCCCTAAGAACCGAGCAAAAGAACATAATTCTCCCACAGGATTTTGAAGAGAAGTGCCACTGAGAGTACACCATGCTCTTTCTCCAAAATTGTTCTCCCTGATTGCGCTCAGTATTGATTACACGAACCACGGCATATAATAACTCGTCATGCAATCAAAACAAATCTGAAACTCCCACATGCAGAAAACCGAGTGTGAGATAACCCCGAACTATCCATAACAATCTCTGCTACTCCCGGTACAAAATCTCTAGATTATTGTAAGCTTCTGTATAAGCAAGATTTTCTTGAACTGTGGTTTTTAAATGAGCACCAGAAACTATAATAACAATCCTCCATTTGCGCATGAACGGAATGGTCTATAACACCCGGCAATTCCACAAACATAATCCACAATCTGGCGCGCTGTTGTAGAGGCCATGTGTCATATAATTAACACGTAAGTTATTACCTGTCCAGTAAGACCTTTATTTGCTCATTGCCATCTCTAACCAAGGCTTCACGTTTTCATTACCTTTTTTTAAGGTCGAATCAACGAACCATTTAATGATTAATGCATTTACATTACACCTTTGGAGGTTCATTCAATCGAAGAAAAAAAACAATTAATGACCAGATCAAGTATTCAAGGATGTCACTCCATTAGCAACAACCAAATCATTGATACTATTGCGTTCATACTATTCCAGTGATCTCATGTTGCAGACATTGCACTTGGACTCTTTCACACCATACATAAGACTACTCCATACACAACGTCCCACACATCGCCTTCCTTTTTTTTAAACTGTTCGCCCATTAGTCAATGCAAAGACTAATTCAGAGAATCACTTGGCCGTGGTTAATCGTTCATACCGAGGGATAATGCATTTAATGATGCTAACTCGACTATGATTAGCAGTGTTTCTAGCCAATTGGCAAAGAAACATGCAACCATTGCTTTTAAACCTCCTTCCCTGTACTCACGACCAGCTTTGGTGATCCTGGCTACAAATAGTCCTTTGCTTCAGGCAATTTCAATAGTGGATAGATTTCATATTTGTTGCTGCTGGAAACGACTCACGGTACCTATCTGTTCATGACTTTGATGGTAGCTATGCTCCTTGCCTGTGACGTGTTCATATCTTCCATCAGTAAATGTTGTTTCTCGCTGGTCATGGCCATCTTTTGTTTGCTTTGGAACCATACCCTTGGTTGTAGGTTCTTTATCAGCAGAAGTAAGAGTCGATATTTCGCCAAATGGTGCATCCTTCTGAGAAAACTTGCAAGAACTTGAGTAACCATTTCTAGCAGGCATACCAGATGAATCAGAACCATCCAATTGGGACGTCCTCCTCCTCTTCCTTTCTCCAACCTAATAAGTACTCTCTTGTATATCTGTGTTACCCCTTTTACCTGAGCTTACCATTAACGTTAGTTCACTCTCAGTGGCTGATTCTTTATTGCTTCAGATATGCTCTTTTTGACCAGTTTGTAAAAGCTTTTGGAATTGCTGAACCTTGATTTACATGCCCAATCATGGTATCACATCCAGTCTTGGCAGTACATGAATTTATATTTGGTGCTTGACCTTGAGGAGAGCTAATGTCATTTGAAGTGGATGCTGTCGTTGACTTAGTTTGTTCATATAGCTCCAGCATTTGATTGCTAACCTCCTCAAGCTGTCGAGGAGTCACATCAAACTCCTCCCACCAAGGCCTCTCTCCATCTGATGGCAGTTTAACCTTCAAAAACTTAGCAGCGAGAAAGATAGCTCCAGCAGCAATATGTTGTGGCTTGAACTGGAAGCAGAGTGTTGTAATCAGTCCATCATTCACAAAATTCCATGCTTCCTGCGCTAAAGAACTTTTTTCAACTTTAAAAATCTTGATTGCAGAAACAAGAAATTTGTAGGGATGTTGCACATTAAAATCAAAGGCCAGCGTGGCAAGGAGAATCCGCTCCGCCATGACTACCAACTGTTTCTGTTGTTCATAGCACTCTTTTTGTCTAATACGTTCAGCAGCAGTTGGGTCCCTCTTGTGTGTGAATTGTGTCCTCCTCAGCTACCACACTTTAAGAGTTTGAACTAGTGTCATCCAGAAATATGTCTAATCATTTCTTAAGTGGCGCACTATCTCCAGTTGTATCAATTAAAATCTTCAATGAAATTTTTGATAGTAAATGTAAATTTGCATCAATCCCCTCCATTAGCTTTGACTGATCTTCTGATTGCACTTCAATGTCACCAGAGTAACCAGGGGAGGGATTTTTCTTTGTAGGAGATAAATCACCCATGAGCCAGAATTCAGAGATAACTCCCTTAATGTACTTGATGCCAATCCCACAATAGCTGCATCATCATAGGGTGCCTCCTTGGACATACTGTCACTGCTCTCATCAACATTCCTGGAGGGAAACAAAACTCTATACAATAGGCATGCTAGGATTTGGACCTTCACTGAAAACTCGAACCAATTCCTAATTTCGTAGCACGCTACGAAACCACGCAAACAGGTAGCGCTGCGAAACTGCTAAACAGAATTCAGGCGCTGCGAAACTACTCTGACTTTAAGCCAAGCTAAAAATTTTGACAACGGCATTTTCAGTGATAACAGTGGCTCCACTAGGGATAGTGTGCCCCTGTGGTACACTAAGAACATGCAGCTCCAGTGCCTTATCCATTTTTGACAAACTAAAATTTGCTTGACAAGCATGGCTGTAGGAAAAAGAAAACTATATCTACTGATAAATGCTCAGTTAACCTTGAGCTTATTTGCAATTTACCTACCTACCTACCCTAACCATTTAAACTTTCCTCAGCTCAATCAATATGAGACTTCCAATGCAGCCAATCCTTTGCTTTGTCTGACATTTGATTTCTTTGCCTGTCCCGAAGTTCAGCGCCAATGTAATAATGTAATGACCGCTGCCACTGAAAATGTCTTTGGCTGCATCGAATTTCAGAGCCCATGTGACAATGTAATGACCGTTGCCACTGAAACTGTCTTTGATCTTCATTGGTAAGCTGAAACACTGGAGAACAAAACTCTTCCATGTAATCAGCTATAGGATCCCAAAACACATGATCAGCTTGTCTTTCCTCGACACTTTCCAGCTGTGCAAACTGATCTTCAACCACAGTGTTCAGTTCCTCAATCATGAAGGAGAATGGAAGCAGCATAGTCTCCTTGCTCTCTGTCACAGAAAACTTTTGAGAATAATAATCATGATCATGAAAACTGTATGCTTGAATTTGTCCTTCTAAACCTTCGATTTCTTTCTCAATATTTTTGGCAAATTCATCAAAAAATTTCATCTTATCCTCTGACTTGCAGTCAAAGGATTTCAGATATGAGGATAAGGACAAAGAAAAAGATTCATTAGTTTCTTCTGTACTATGATCACTATTCCATTGTTTAAAACCTTCAACTGAGGGAGATTCTGCCACCACCTCTGTCCTATCTGACCATTCCTCCAAGAACATGAGCCAAAGGTCTTGAAAAGACTTAATGGATTCCGCAGGCAAGCATTCAACCCACTGTTTGCATTTCCCTTGAAGTGAATCATAGAATAACATAATGCAAACATCCTCATGTTTAACTCTAAGAAGCTGTGTAAATTCACAAAAATCTGATATATGATTCAAGGTTAAACTTAAATCTTCACCATTGAATTTTGGACCATTCTTTAGAAAATAAACATCCTTGGGAAAATGGTTTGGGAAACCATGAAGTCCTGAGAAATCTATGCATGCATACCTTGAACAAAGAAGGGCAGCTTCTGGGTCTTTCATAACTCCAGTGGAATCACCATGAATATATAACTTTGAATTCTTCAACAATGGAGTCGCCAAGGTAGTTTTGCAGCCTTGAAAATCATTTGAACTCCTGCTACCTTCAGAAATTCAATCTTAAGCTCCCGGCAGACGCACCAAAATGTTATCACAAAACGAGTACTAGGGACTGCAACCAAGCCAGGTCTCATGTAACTGTTTCAGACCATACTTTAGATTAGGAATTAGCCTTCCTAATCAGAGAGGGCTCTCTCATAGGTTATTGATATTGAACAAGATGGCTAACTCTTACAAGACACATGAAAATGTACTGGCTGGACAGAATTGCTTCCCATTGGGCTTATGGAGTCACTCATATCTCAGTAAACAACAACACTATCTTTCATAGAAGTCAGGGCACTTTACATCTAAATATTCAAACATAACTTACATGAAACCACAGTTTGCAAAGGCATACAGGAAGTCAGAGCATGATCCATGAGTTCTGAGTGATTATGCATTTACCAAACTGTAAAAGAACATTAAAGAAACTATACCATCACACATTTGAACAAGAAGATCCATTGTGAATCCTGAGAAGAAAAACAGTCTTCTGTATTACTAAAACTCTCTTTACATATAAGCCAAAACAGTCTCCAAAATATCCAACCCCTTTTACATCTAACCTTGGCCCATATATAGGCAAGCAAACTAAAACACCTCGAGCTTCCTCCTCCAGCATGAGGGGAGCCTCGAAGGTGGCTATTAACTATTCCTACATGCTACTAACTAATGCATTAATTACAAACTGCTGAAATGTAATTGCACACAATCCTAATCAAACTAAAACATTAATTCCTTTCTCCTCGTATGCTTGATGCTTTTCTGGCTCTTGACACATGTCCTTTTGCTACTTGAGTTGAGATGACTGAAGGAAAGTACATTAAATAAGTTGGCCTTGGATTCCAGTCACGTAGATGGCTTCATTAATTAACTAAAGAAGGTGCTATGTTTTCACGGCTTTTGTCTCCCAACATTTTCCTAAAGTGTAGCAACATGTTCCCAAGTCTTTTAATAGCCTCAGGTATGGAATGCTGACATGTTTCTGATTGTGCTGTAGATGGTATTGATAAACAAGTGTTTCTCTTCCTTATCTCCTGCTCACGGTATCACACTAGCTGCTCTGTGCTTTTAAAATCATCACCTACAGCAGTTTCGTAGCGCGCTACGAAACTGCTGTGTGATTAAAAGAAAACACAATCTCCATCAATAAATTTAGCTGTCTTTGATTAACCAGGAAGAAAAGATGTATACCAATTATTGGTAATGTAGACAAAATCTTTCCCATAAGATTCACTAAAGTGTTTGCTGTTTGAAAGATTCAGAATCCTTGAAGCTTCAATGGTTGTCTCCATTCAATGCCATCATTCTTCTGTTCACATTTCTGGTCTTCACTCTGCCCCAACTAGATGTGCTTGTCACTGCAGCATTATAACTAGAGCTATCTGTTTTCCCGAAAGTACTTGTTACCCAAGAAAAACAAAAACTTGCTAATTAAATGGCTCAAACAACCTTGATGAATGCTTCCAAACTTAATTTCTGAAATCTTTTCACAATATCAATAATACGCATTCCTCAAATATAAAACCTTGGAAAAGTCTGTATAACAGCTCCACATGATCATTCCTAATTCTCACCATGCTTCTCTCACAACTTGGTTATACTTATAGAAATCCAAATCTTTCCAGCACCTTCACAAAAACTATCCTTCTGAGCGGATGGTTTTTCAATTGAACTTCCATATTACCAATTTAAAGTGTTCTCCTGAGAAAGACTTTTTCTCTTCAAAGGACTAACCCGTTGACTATTGATGCTTGTTTGCATTCCATCCCCAGGATCATAAGGCTTTATTGCCTCTTTATGCAACAGTCGAGCTTTCCTATTTCCTCATGAGATACCCTCAGAACCTGCTCCAACGTAAAATTTAGATCCTGGACAATCTTGACACAGTCCTCAAATCGCATATACTTCTTGGAGATCATCATTTGCAACACATTTGAGTAACTCTGAATATCTGCCTCACCAGTAAATGTTAGTTGAGACATACAAGGAAATCCTTTGAGTTTTTTGTAAAGCTATAAACCAAAACTGAACAGAGCATTTGAATTATGCTAGTATTCTAAATGAGGCCGTGCGCATTTCTTTCAGAAGTAATAGGAATAAAGATTGATCCCTAAGAACCGAGCAAAAGAACATAATTCTCCCACAGGATTTTGAAGAGAAGTGCCACTGAGAGTACACCATGCTCTTTCTCCAAAATTGTTCTCCCTGATTGCGCTCAGTATTGATTACACGAACCACAGCATATAATAACTCGTCATGCAATCAAAACAAATCTGAAACTCCCACATGCAGAAAACCGAGTGTGAGATAACCCCGAACTATCCATAACAATCTCTGCTACTCCCGGTACAAAATCTCTAGATTATTGTAAGCTTCTGTATAAGCAAGATTTTCTTGAACTGTGGTTTTTAAATGAGCACCAGAAACTATAATAACAATCCTCCATTTGCGCATGAACGGAATGGTCTATAACACCCGGCAATTCCACAAACATAATCCACAATCTGGCGCGCTGTTGTAGAGGCCATGTGTCATATAATTAACACGTAAGTTATTACCTGTCCAGTAAGACCTTTATTTGCTCATTGCCATCTCTAACCAAGGCTTCACGTTTTCATTACCTTTTTTTAAGGTCGAATCAACGAACCATTTAATGATTAATGCATTTACATTACACCTTTGGAGGTTCATTCAATCGAAGAAAAAAAACAATTAATGACCAGATCAAGTATTCAAGGATGTCACTCCATTAGCAACAACCAAATCATTGATACTATTGCGTTCATACTATTCCAGTGATCTCATGTTGCAGACATTGCACTTGGACTCTTTCACACCATACATAAGACTACTCCATACACAACGTCCCACACATCGCCTTCCTTTTTTTTTAACTGTTCGCCCATTAGTCAATGCAAAGACTAATTCAGAGAATCACTTGGCCGTGGTTAATCGTTCATACCGAGGGATAATGCATTTAATGATGCTAACTCGACTATGATTAGCAGTGTTTCTAGCCAATTGGCAAAGAAACATGCAACCATTGCTTTTAAACCTCCTTCCCTGTACTCACGACCAGCTTTGGTGATCCTGGCTACAAATAGTCCTTTGCTTCAGGCAATTTCAATAGTGGATAGATTTCATATTTGCTGCTGCTGGAAACGACTCACGGTACCTATCTGTTCATGACTTTGATGGTAGCTATGCTCCTTGCCTGTGACGTGTTCATATCTTCCATCAGTAAATGTTGTTTCTCTCTTCTGCCGCTGGTCATGGCATCTTTTGTTTGCTTTGGAACCATACCCTTGGTTGTAGGTTCTTTATATCAGCAGAAGTAAGAGTCAATATTTCGCCAAATGGTGCATCCTTCTGAGAAAACTTGCAAGAACTTGAGTAACCATTTCTAGCAGGCATACCAGATGAATCAGAACCATCCAATTGGGACGTCCTCCTCCTCTTCCTTTCTCCAACCTAATAAGTACTCTCTTGTATATCTGTGTTACCCCTTTTACCTGAGCTTACCATTAACGTTAGTTCACTCTCAGTGGCTGATTCTTTATTGCTTCAGATATGCTCTTTTTGACCAGTTTGTAAAAGCTTTTGGAATTGCTGAACCTTGATTTACATGCCCAATCATGGTATCACATCCAGTCTTGGCAGTACATGAATTTATATTTGGTGCTTGACCTTGAGGAGAGCTAATGTCATTTGAAGTGGATGCTGTCGTTGACTTAGTTTGTTCATATAGCTCCAGCATTTGATTGCTAACCTCCTCAAGCTGTCGAGGAGTCACATCAAACTCCTCCCACCAAGGCCTCTCTCCATCTGATGGCAGTTTAACCTTCAAAAACTTAGCAGCGAGAAAGATAGCTCCAGCAGCAATATGTTGTGGCTTGAACTGGAAGCAGAGTGTTGTAATCAGTCCATCATTCACAAAATTCCATGCTTCCTGCGCTAAAGAACTTTTTTCAACTTTAAAAATCTTGATTGCAGAAACAAGAAATTTGTAGGGATGTTGCACATTAAAATCAAAGGCCAGCGTGGCAAGGAGAATCCGCTCCGCCATGACTACCAACTGTTTCTGTTGTTCATAGCACTCTTTTTGTCTAATACGTTCAGCAGCAGTTGGGTCCCTCTTGTGTGTGAATTGTGTCCTCCTCAGCTACCACACTTTAAGAGTTTGAACTAGTGTCATCCAGAAATATGTCTAATCATTTCTTAAGTGGCGCACTATCTCCAGTTGTATCAATTAAAATCTTCAATGAAATTTTTGATAGTAAATGTAAATTTGCATCAATCCCCTCCATTGGCTTTGACTGATCTTCTGATTGCACTTCAATGTCACCAGAGTAACCAGGGGAGGGATTTTTCTTTGTAGGAGATAAATCACCCATGAGCCAGAATTCAGAGATAACTCCCTTAATGTACTTGATGCCAATCCCACAATAGCTGCATCATCATAGGGTGCCTCCTTGGACATACTGTCACTGCTCTCATCAACATTCCTGGAGGGAAACAAAACTCTATACAATAGGCATGCTAGGATTTGGACCTTCACTGAAAACTCGAACCAATTCCTAATTTCGTAGCACGCTACGAAACCACGCAAACAGGTAGCGCTGCGAAACTGCTAAACAGAATTCAGGCGCTGCGAAACTGCTCTGACTTTAAGCCAAGCTAAAAATTTTGACAACGGCATTTTCAGTGATAACACGTTCCTTTCCCAGGAACTAGATCATCTGTTTCACCGACACTCGTTCTTTCCACTGTACCATAGCATTCTTTTATTCTTTTTCCGGCTTATCAAAAAACATCAGAAAAAGAAAAAAATTAAATATTCCAAAAAGAGCGGGAACAGGGACGTTATTTCCATTTATTGTTGGCAGCTAGAGTCAGTCATGTCGCCCTTGAACAAAGCACTCAAAGAAAAGTCTCCTCCGCATGGGTGGGATTTAGTTTGACTTAGGTACGCCATAACCTTGTTATCGAGTCAGTTCTCCCCCGATTGGTTATCTCTTCCAATCATATGGAGGGTTCGTTCGTGCCTCCTGCATGACGAACTTATACAGATTCATTATATGCTGCCACATAGTCACATTGAGTCGTGCTTTTGTTCAAGGGAAGTTAGCCTGAGTCGGCCTTTCTGCGGTGTCTCTTGACTCATTTTTCAGTCGGCCATCCCTGGTTGTCAGTATCATGTCTATCATCACATCAGTTATATTGGTCCTGCACTCGTGCCGGTTTGAGAAGGTCCCCATTGACTTCTTGCTGGCGGGTCTTGTCCTTATCGACGACGACACATTGCTCTGAGGGCAGACCTAGAGACCGCACCCTGGCCCTATTTTCATTATTGATAGGTCACCTTGTGCTCAGCATCGATCAGTATCATGGGTCTTTGACTGAGTGGTTTCCCTTGTGTTCGACATCAGCATACATTATCACGCATTGGGATTCGTGCAGTACCTTGGTTTCCATTTGACCCTATTGGTGGATACCTCGCCTCTGTGTCGGCTTTCATTATTGGTTGGTTCAGAGGGTTTCTGCCGTGCGCTAGCCACATCTTGTGTACGCCGGAAACGTACTTCGGTTGGGTTACTACATCTTTTTCGTCCGATTCCTTCCACATTATTGGCCTACGGGTTACACTCGCGCTAGATTGATGGAGGATGCCTTAATGCCTTCCTTCTAGCGGATCTTTCCCTATCGACTCCGACTCATTGCTCTGGGGCAAAGATCTAGAGTCCATTTGGCAGTACCTTGGGGTTTGCAGTCATTAGTGGCAGATTCCTCGCTATCGACAGTGGGAAACCATCATTGTCTCCTGATTGATAGATTCTTACAGGTGTTCGACTTCAGCTCATCCATTCACACTTGTTAGATTGTACTGGGTACCTTGACGCTCATTATCATTATCGGTGAGTAGTCTCGCGTTTGTTAACGGTATACATCAATGACCGGTAATCAAACGATTTCTCACATGGTCAACTTCAGATCATTTATTCCCATGGTGTAGAAATGTACCACGGCGGTCGGTGAAGACCTCAGGTTGTATCAGCATTCATTGGTTCACTTGACAGTTGCTCCTGTTACTGCTCGTTGATACCACTCCACCTTATATGTTGCAGTCAGTCACGGCGACATCTTATATGCTGGCACCTGAGTTTGCAGTGTAGTACCATCCTATTCCATCATGTTCAGTTGGTACCATTTTTTGGGATCAGTCTTTGATATCAGTGATCCGTTGCATCTTTCAGCATCATTGACAGTCTTATGTGTGATATTCAGACATGTACTTACTCATTATGATCAGATGATCCATTATGTTTATACTTGTATACTTAGTGGATCCGCTTGTACTTGATATGCGGACATGCTTTACTTTTCCTGAGCATGGGTATGCCCGCCTCAGACGGTGTTTCTTTCTGACCTCTTTTCGGTGGCTTGGCAGGCTGAATTCTGGTGAAGTCCTCCTCAGTTTTTCGGCAGAGTTCCTTTCCTTGTACTTACTTAATATTTTCGGCCATCATGTTCCCCTTCTGACCTCATATATTAGGGGCATCTGTTATAGCTCCAAATCCCACTCTTATGGTTTGTGATGCTGCACTCATGGCCTAGGGCAACCCCTCCTTCCAGACCTGGTCCACAAATTTAAAAAACAGTGTTTTATTCCCTATACGCGACTTTGCCCTGTGTTAAACGCGTGTACACGCGGGTCTGTCATACCCAACCCGCGTGTATCTATTAAAACACTTAAAAAATATATAATTTCCTCTTTTTCGGGCGGTGATCGCGGGTTTACCTGCTGGATCACCTGTTAGTGCCCGTGGCCCAACTGTTCCCAACCAACTCCTAACTAAAAAACTACTTTGGAGAGGGTATAAAAAGACATCAATGGGAAGGCCAAGGGGAGAGAGAAAAGAGAGCAAGATTATTATGCTGAGATTTTTCCCTTAGATCAGGTCTGAAGTCCTTGGTGCTGTCTGCACTTCCCCCATCTTGCATAGGAAACCCTTGTTTCCATGTGTATTGGTGATCATTCATCCTTGGTATCATCATTGGAGTAGGACTTGGAAGGAGCTCTTGTCGAAAGCTTGAGGCTGGAACGAATCCGGGAGGAAGCTTGCTTGGAGCCTGCTGAAGGTGTTCAGGTGATATCTTTCCGATATCTGTACTTTATTTGCCTTTATTTATAAAGAAACACGTCTTTGTTCCCGAATAATCTTTCTTTATGCTTATGAAATTCTTGTGTTGAATTCTAGTGAAAGTGGTTACTTAAAGATCTTTTATAACTAACTTTATAGCATGAAGATGATTTATACATAAGTATTTGTACAGGTACTGTTGTGTTCTTTGATTTGTTTGTCTTGCAGGTCAAAGGAAGAAGAAGGGAACTCCAAGGAGGGTTTGCACCCTAACGGTCTTCTCGAACGTAGGACCATTGGTATGTGCCCTAAACCTTAGAATTTGCTTAAAAGTAAAGATGATGGTTGTGTGTGTGTGTTTCTTTAAATAAGCAATTTTCAGTCTGGTAGAGTCTTAGCCCAAAGGACCCTAGGGGTACTTTCCCTTCAACCAGCAGTTGCCTGCAAATCCAGGGGCTATGCCTCAATATTATCAAAGCAAAATCACCTATTTTGATGGTACTAGCACCTACACAGCACAACAACATACAAATTAAATGATGGGTTATTTTGATAACTATAAAATTGATGATAATGATATCAGAATGAAAATTTTTGTCCAAAGCCTAACAGGTGATGTAAGGACCTGGTTTAGGGCACTTCCTGTAAACACAATTGCTGACCCAGATGCCCTTTACCAAACCTTTTTGAACAGATGGGAAAAAAAGAAGGACCCATTGCATATCCTATCTGAATATGAAAGCTTGAAGAGAGGCCCACAAGAAACTGTCCAAGACTACTGTGTCAGATTCAATAATGTGTACAATGCTATTCCTCAAAACCTTAGACCTCCACCTGACTTAGCCTTGATCAAATTCCCTGATGGATTTGATTCTGACATGGCATATCATCTAAGGGAAAGAGCTCCTCCAAGCTTAGAAGACATGCAGAGCATATCTGTTAGTGTAGAGGCCAATCTGATCTCTAAAAGAGCATGAGCTATAGTTGAAAGAAGGACTCCCTTCAAAGAAAAGCCTTCTTCATTTGAGCAAAAACTAGATGCAATTATTAAAGGAATGGATAGATTGGGTGATAGAGTGGAAACCATTGAAAGGAAATATTCTTGGGAAGGTCAACCAAGTAACACCACAAGAAACCCAAACTTCAGGAAAAATCAAAATCCTAACAACGGGAAGGTTGGTCCTGACCAGAACACCAGACCTCCATTCCAAGAAAATTATGCTGAAGCTTCAACCTCTAGTGAGCCAACAGAGGATACTCAAATAAACCTAATGGGTCTAAACAGTTAACAGCAAATCATTTTAACCCAAGATGACCAAGAGGCTCATACTTTCAACCAATTTCAAACCAAATCCGAAGAATCATTTGATTTCAGAGAGGGGTATGATGCAAATGTCTATGAGGGTCATAAACAATACAAATTGACAAGTAGAATGATAGATGTTGCTGAACCCAGCAAGCTGAAAGCAAGCAACCTAAAAAAGCAAAGGATAAAACTTCCCCTAAAAAACTCCCTGCTAAAACAAACCTCAACCCTGAAGAGCCCACGGTTGAGGACATATCAGATTCACAGCTATCAAACAATCAGCCATCCACCTTCTTCCCTCCAAAAGAAAACGCAAACAGATCTCCTGAAATTGAATTCAAAGTAGATGCAGTTCATAACAGCACTCCTGATAGAGAAAAAACCACTGAAAACATAGCAGAAAAGGAAAATCTTGCTCCCCGGAATGCAAAAATCCAAATGGAAAAACATTTCAACCTAGAAACCGAAATAGGCAAGTTAAAAATAGCCATTCCACTATCTGAATTGGCTAAACATGAGGTTTATAGAGAACAAATCAAGAGATCACTTAAAATATCAGAGAATAGAGACGCAGTGAGTGTCTTAGATGACCAACCAGAATTGATTTTTGGCCCTGAAGTAAATGGTAAAACAGTAGATGGAGGAGTCCCTCCATTCTATGTAAGCCTAAACATTCATCACAAATTACTACATAATGCAATGTTTGATTCAAGAGCTTCTCATAATCTAATGCCTAAGTCTGTGATGGAAATATTGGACCTGGATATCACAAGGCCATATAAAGACTTTTTTTCATTTGATTCTAGCCAGGTCAGGTGTCTAGGCCTAATCAAAGTTTTATGTGTATCTCTAGTACAATACCCTGCTAAGACAATTTTAATGGATGTGGTGGTAGTTGATATCCCACCAAAATATGGAATGCTTTTGTGCAAATCTTGGGATGCAAAGCTCCAAGGATCTTTACAATTGGACATGTCTTATGCCACCATCTCAATCTTTGGCCAACCAAAGAGACTGTACCGGGAAACTTTGATGAAATATGTGGTCAGCAGTCAAGAGAAACCCCAAAATTTCCCCATTTATTCCATGCCTTCTAATATGGATTCGTTCATCTTATACAATGTTTGAAATGTGTCCCAAAACTGATCACAAGCTTCTAGAATCAGCACAAGGAAGAAGCATTAATGAAGAATCCACTGCTCAAGATCTAGAAATTGTTGAAGTAATTGATGTAACACACACACAAGGCAAACCATATGAGTTACAAAATCCAAATCTGCCCACTAAGCAAGTGTTCAAAACTCCTAATGCTAGTTGTAGTCAAGAAATCCTATGGTATCTAAAATTTGATGGATCAGTGAATAAACTAGGAGCAGGGCAGGCACTTGGATACATAACATGGAAAATTATCATGCTGAAGGACATGCATATATGCTCAATTTTAGATGTACAAATAACATGGTTGAATATGAGGCCCTTTTGCTAGGTCTCAAATTGATTAAAAGTCTAGGGGCAACTAGGATTTCAATTTTGGGAGACTCTGATCTGATTATTCAACAGATGAAGGGAAATTTTGTTACAAATGATCTCAGGCTAGGACTTATAGAGGGGCAGCAATTGAAATACTTAATACCTTTCTAGAATCACAGCTCACCAAAATCTCAAGAAACCACAATTTACATGGTCACAATTTGGCAACATTTGCCAGCACTTGTAAGCTTGCATTTGAACCTAACCGTCATTTTACTGCTAAAATTAAACATAGGCCTGTTGTTCCAAACAATGTTAAAAACTGGCAGGTATTTGACAATGACACTCAAATCAATAATTTCTTGACTTTGAAAGAGGAATTTTCGAGCACAAACATGGATACAAGCACCATTTGTGAAGAACAACAAATAGACAAAATAGAAACTAATATATCAGCTGAAACAGCAAATCAGATTTTACATCCAACAATCTTTACCAGCAAAAATTTACAAGAACTAAAACAAATGGACTTTGAGGAGACAACTAAAGGAGATATTGAAGTAATTGATTTAAAAGATAATTTTTTGCCCACGGGCTTGACTCCTCTGGAAGATATTTTTGATTCAAATGATATTCCAAGAAAGCCAAAAACGCAACCATTAAACACAGAAATTGAGGATTGTAATATAGGCACTAAATAGAAGCCTAAAATGATAAAACTATCCAAAGCCTTGCCTCCCGACCAAAAACTCAAATGCATTAAATTGTTTAAAGAATTTCAAGATGTTTTTGCGTGGAGCTATGAAGACCTCAAGTCCTATGATACTTTTGTGATCCAGCATACAATACCTTTAAAAGAAAATCAAAAACCTTTTAAACAAAAACTTAGAAGGGTTAATCCTGTACTCCTTCCTCTCATCGAAAAGGAATTCAAAAGAACGTATGAAGCTGGAATAATTGCACCCATTAGATTTTCAGAATGGATCTCAAATCTAGTGCCCACTAGGAAGAAAATGGGAGAGATAAGATTGTGTGTTGACTTAAGAAATCTGAATAAAGTTTCTCTCAAAGACCACTACCCCTTACCCAAGATGGATTAGATTTTACAAAGGGCAGTGGGACCTTCCAAAATTTCACAGTTAGATGGATTCCCAGGCTTTAATCAGATCCTAGTTCACCCTGATGATCAAGATAAAACTGTCTTTACAACGCCTTGGGGAACTTTCAAGTATGTAAAAATGCCTTTTGGTCTTAAGAATGCAGGGGAAACATTTCAAAGAGCAATGGACATAGCCTTTGCAAAAGAGATCCATGATTTTCTGGTCATATATCTTGATGACCTCACTGCTTTTTCCAAATCAGATCAAGAACATTTAGAACATTTAAGACAGGTGTTCTTAATTTGCAGAAAGTATGGCATATCACTTAACCCAAAGAAATCATTGTTTGGCCTAGAAGAAGGCAAACTGTTAGGTCACATAATCTCAAAAGATGGCATTAGAATTGACCTGGACAGAATACAAGCTATCCTACAAGTTCCTCACCCTAGGAATATCAGAGAACTTCAAGCTTTCTTAGGAAAGATCAATTTTCTAAGAAGATTCATACCCAACTTGGCTGAACTGATAAGATTGTTGAATAACATGCTGAAGAAAGATTCCAAAGTAAAGTGGACAATAGAAGCTAAACAAGCCTTTGAGCAAATCAAAATAGCTTTAACCAAAACACCGGTCCTCACAAGCCCGAAATTTGATAGAGACTTCATAATCTTTTCCTTTGCATCTGAGCATACTATTGTTGTTGTCCTATTGCAAAAGGATGATCAAGGATGTGAGAAGCCCATTGCTTTTTTCAGCAAAGCACTTAGAGATGCACCTTTAAAATATCAGATCATGGAAAAACAAGCTTATGCCCTTGTAAAGGCCATCAAGGATTTCAAAGTTTATATCTTATACTCTCATGTAATAGCTTATTTCCAAAATGTCGTGGTAAAAGACATTCTTACTCAAGAGGGACTTGAAGGTAAGAGAGGCAAATGGATAGCTAACATTTTGGAATATGATATTGAAACTAAACCAACAAAGCTAATAAAAGGACAAGGATTAGCTAAATTGATGACTGAAACCAATTTTCAAGCCCTTGACATCAATGAACTGTATAACGAATAGGAGATGGTGACTCCACAGATCAATCAAGCCTTTTTACAATCACCCTGGTATGTTGATATAGTCTATGCATTGTTAAACCTGCAAGCTCCTCCAGGGTTTTCCAGACTAAAAAGAGATTTCTCAAAATGAAAGCTTCAAAGTTCTGTATTCTAGACAATGTTTTATTTTGGAAAAATCATGAAGTCATTTTGCTGAATTGCTTAACAAAGGATGAAACTAACAAAGTTCTTAAATAATTTCATATAGGGGATTGTGGTGGACATTTGTATTGGAAATCAACTGTTGATAAAATCTTAAGAGTTGGTTTTTATTGGCCCTCCCTGTTTTCTGCTGTAAAGAAATTTGTAGTTTCTTTCCATAAATGTCAAATCTTTGAAGGCAAGAGAAAGCTTTTACCTTTACCCCTAAAACCCATTTCCACTGAGAGACCATTTCAACAATGGGGTTTAGATTTCATTGGGGAAATTCACCCTCCCTCCTATGGCCAGCATAAGTGGATTTTAATGGCCATAAACTACTTCACCAAGTGGATAGAAGCCATCCCTTGTAGACAAGCTAATGACTCAGTAATCATACAATTCCTAGAAACTAATATCCTATCCAGATTTGGCTGTCCAGAGAAGATTAAAACTGACAATGTTGCTGCTTTTAAATCCAAAAGAATGATCAATTTTTGTCACAAGTACCATATTACCTTAGGCCATTCCACATCCTACCCTCAAGGTAATGGTCTAGCTGAACCATCCAATAAAAGCTTGATTAATATCATTAAGAAAGTGTTGGAGGAAAACAAGAAGAATTGGCACAAAAAGCTTGTCAATGCACTTTGGGCAGACAGGTTTACTACAAAGAGATCCATTCAAACAAGCCCCTATGAGTTGGTTTATGGCATGGAGGTTGTATTCTCTTCATCTTTGGGAATCCCTGTGATAAAATTGTTGCAAGAAATACAAGCAGAACCCAATGACATTCAGAGGAGAATCAATCAAACAATTCATTTACAGAAGACTAGAGAGGAAGTGTATCAAAGATCTCAGATCCTATAAGAGAAACTGAAAAAGATTTTTGAAAATAGGACAAAGGTAGTGGATTTTTCCATAGGAGACAAAGTGTTGAAATGGGATTCAAGGAGCGAAGACAAAGGAAAACATGGGAAGTTTGACTTCCTATGGAAGGGACCTTTTGTTATTCAGGCTGTACAAGGAAACAACACCTACTTTTTGAAAAGCCTGGATGGTACAGAAGCAGAAGATGGGCCAATCAATGGTTGGATTCTCAAGCATTATTTTGATCCAGTTTGTTGAGATAAGAGGACTGTATTTTGTACATAATAGTGTCTATTTTCTACAGTTTATTACAATAATAAGATAGGGAATAAGATGCAGCAAATTTTGAGGAAAAAGCAAGGAATTGTGCCACCTTTTTGTATTACATGTTGAGTTTACTAGAAGAATTGAAGAAGAATACTTGGGAACTATAAAAATGATGGCAAAACATTCAAAGGCAGAGCTCTAATTGTTCAAACCAGCTTGTGGGAAAGGTATATATGTTACAGTGATACAGTTTGTTTATTTATAGCAAAGGAAAATTTTCAAATTGCAACAAGAGTTGAATACAAGGCTATCTGACCTGTTGTTCTTGGCTTTTCACCTGGAAAAACCATCCCCAAGTGGAGCCACTATTAGGTTCCTATACTAGTAGGTGTCATATTTCATGATTGACCGTTGAAATGCCAAATATGATCATCTTTTCCATGCTGCAAAGGTTCCATATTTTCCAAAAATAAAAAAATAAAAAAAAAAAAGAGGGTATGCCCTAAAAGAAAAATCAAAGGGCAAAAAGGATGAATTGTCAAGAAAGAAAGAAAATGAACCCCAAAGAAAAGACCATGAAAGTGTGCTAGTCAAAATGCCACTACTATCCTATTTTTTTCAAAAAGTTCAAATTGTGCAATCAGTGACTTCTGTCACACTTGATGGGTGGCCCAAAAGCTCAATCATGGCCTCTCCATGTTTAAATTTCTTGTTTTAGAAATACAGAATAAGGTCTATTCAAATAGTTTAAGCTTGGCAGATTAGTAGTTAGGTAGAGAAGCAAGGGTGCTCAACAGTTAAATCTAAGCCCCTGGAAGAGATAAGGGCAGACTTAGATAGGAGGGCAGTTAAAAGAAAACAAGAGAGAAAGGGTTTTCTAGTTCAAATGCACCCAATCAAAAGGAAGAAAAAATGTTAGGTGTATTAGGCTGGGTAGGCAGTTTTGGTGTTGCTGAAGCAAGTTTGTGATCAATTTTGTCCTTTGAATATGATCTATCTCATGGATGGCATAAGTGATATAGCAAGGTGGCTGCAAAACAGTTGAAGCATCACTAATTTCCCCTCTCATTTCTCCAAGAACATTTACTAATTTCCCCTCAAGGACATTGAGATCTGCTCAGTGCTCCTAGCTTACTTCATTTTATGAGAAATACTAAGTAAAACTTTGTGTTTACTTGGGCAAGGAAGCCACATTTCTTGTGTAAAAATACTTTTGATCCATTATACTAAGTTTCCCAAATCCATAACTTGCATACCTTTCACTCCCCTAAGCCTAAGTTTCACCTTTTACTTAGTGCTTTTGGTCTGTAAATACTTCTCATTTTAACCTATTAACACTATTATATAACTCCTACATAATATTTGCCCTCCCATACTATGTAAAAATACATAAAACCTCGAAATTCTTAAAATATCCCACCCCGGGTTTATATATAGTCATATGCTAAGGTTTTAAAGGGGTTCAAGGTTTATCCGAAACCTTGTGGACAACCCTTCTCCACGCGTGCATATAACATTGGGAATTTTTCAACATTTGATTGAATAAATAACCGCGCCTGAACATTTAACCAAAGTTTCAATACACTGCCCGAACATTGCAAAACGTTAAAAATTAACGTGGGCCACCACATGATATGCCTCCACCAACTCCACCCATTCATCAACCGTCTGATCCGGACTTTCCAATCGGACGATCCACGTCGATATCGATACCCCTCCGATAACCGAACATTAGCCTCCGAGAAAATGGCAGTTTTACCACTGTACAGAATCCACGTGTCGTCGCCTGGTTTTATCGCGTCCCCTCTGCCCAAAACCGCCATTGTCCAATAAGCGGTGCGATAATACCACATAACGCCCCCACTTCCTGCCGCTAATGTCATCGCCCACGTCAGCACCCACGTCCTCTGCCACCTCACCACTGTATCATCCGCTATGTCCACCACGTCAGCGCCAAGTCAGCTTCTGTACCCCCGCTACATGACAAATATTATGTCATGCTGACGTCACCCGACCAAAGCGTGCCAAAAAACCCCCATTTGTTAAAAAGGCGTAAATTGTTGTGTTTTGTTTGTTTTTCTTTGTTTTTGTTGCCCAACCTCTACATGGTTTTTTACGTCCGAAGCATAATTTTAACTGCACAGTCCGTCACCCAGAGAAATTCAGTCCACAGCGTGGGCCCTCAGCTCAATCTACCACCTACATTTTGCACAAGGCGTCCATTAAACAGGTATTTACCCGAATTCTGCTCCTAAACCCTGTTTTTCTAAGTTTTCCTTTGTAAAATTGCTGGGAGAACCCAATTAGAATTAAAATCATGATGCTGCCTTCAAATCTCTGCACCATAGCCACTAGTTGTGCTCATTTTTTTCTGAGAAATTCCTCAGGTCCTGTCTCCCTCTGCAAAATTTTCCCATTACGCTAAATTCAAGCTCGTTTCGGCCTGCAATTTCCGCACAAAGGACCCAAAAGTATCAATTTACCTATTGTTGTTGCATAAAACCCAAATTTCCAATTCAAAGATCACAAAAGATTAAATAATGGAGGCTCCAGTGGCCCTAAATGTTGCCCCCTTGAATGCACCACACAAAGAATTGGAATGGCTGCCCCTTGCTGACAGAGATTTCCAAATTAAAGACATGATTGGTGACAAGCCTCACCTTCAAGCTTTTTGTGAAATTAGGAATAGCTACCACAGCAATGCTGATGTATATGGAATCTGGGAGTCCAACATGCCTATGTACTACCTCCCCTCAGTAAATGTGCTTCCTGATCTCATCCATTTATGCTGTGCCAATTATGACCCCACTAAAAGAGCAGTTATGGGTCCATCTGGGATTGTCCTATTTCACATTACCCCTCAATCCATAAATAAGATGCTGCACTTTAAGCAACCTCAACCTCTGGCTCCTCTCACCATGGAATTCTTGCTTGACCAAGGTGCCAAACTGCCCAGTACAGAGATAACCAGAATAGCTCAATTATTCATGAAACCAGATCGCCAGCCCAGGCAGCCACTTCCTTTTAATTAGGTCTGGTTCAATGAAGCTGGACAATTCATTACTGACATGATTTTTATATCTTGGGATTTAAAACTAGTGATCATATTGATGAGACTATCTTAGTTTTGATGTCCATATTTACTCCAGGACAGCCCCCTGCTGTCCAATATAATTATGCCACCTTCGTAGCTAATAATATCCATGAGCAATTGATGAGCCTAGACAGAGAAAGAGTGTTCAAATACACATCATACATATATCATTTGTTGTTGTACAATCAACCTGATAGTTTTCAAATTCCTCTTAGAAGGTTGGACCTCAAAGGAGAAAGGAGGTATGTGATAATCTAGACCTCGGTATTCCATGAAGTCCATAACTCGCCTTATACATATTGTGAGTTCATTGACTTGTTCATATATCCAGCCACTTCTTTATTGATTACAACTCCTCCTGCCAGCCTCTCTGCTGAAATGCAGAAAATTTTACATCTCTCGAAAGACGACAGTATAGGTGACTGGCACTTTCACCAAAATCACACAAAGATCAGGATTTATGGCTATGAATTATGCCCCTACAAGCTGCCAAAGTATATACCTATGAGATTGTTTGCCCTGGAATACTTCAGGAAATTTATTAGCTCAAATTTGACTCATTTCTATGGTGCTAGGAAAAAGGCACAACTCAAGATAAGAAATCAATTGGGCCCTTTTATCTTTAATAAAAGGGAAGCCTGGGAGGAGGCAGATAAGATTTTAGGGGAGCAACTTATGTTGAAACAAAGCATTTATTGGGCACCATATGACCCTAAACACTTCATAAGTTATAGAAAAGTGAAAAACAAGCTTACAGCATATGTTCACCACCAAATCCCTGAAATTCAACAGTATGCTAACCAACAAGAATGGGTAGAAGGCACCTTAGTAGAAGAGATTACTGAGGAAGAGAGATTGGAAAAAGCCATGAAAGAGCTTGAAAAAACGCTTGAGCTGGACTCTTTTGGACAAGTATCCTTCAAGCTGCCCCAGCACAGAGGAGGTGATACATCTTTTGCAGGGACTTCTCAGCAACCCACACAAAAGCCAACACAGGGTCAGCGAAAGGCAAAGAGGTAATAGGTTCGAAATAGGATATAATGACCGACCAGCCAGCTACATTAAAGGAACAAGGTCAAGGGCAGCCTCCTCCAGCCCAAACAAAAGAACTAGAAATCCCTATACTACAAACTCCTCTAAATGAGGAGAGAGGCAAGAAAAGGGACAGGCAAGAAGACACTCCGATCAGTGGTCCTGAAGAGCAAACAAGGGAGAAAAGGCAGAGATTGAACCCCCTATCAGAGGAGGAATACATTCAGGAGATCACAGACAGTCCAAGGGAAGAAAGAGTGGTCAGCCAGGATACATCTCCAGTCACAGAAACATCGGCCAGTTCACACAGGCAGGAGATTGGAAGACAACATAGTGTGGAATTTTCTTCTACCAAGTCACAAGGCAAGTAAGGCTCAGACCTTAAGAGAACATTCACTGAAATAAAGGCAAAAAATGAGCCAATAAGAATTCAAATTTGCAATCACTTGCTGAAAATGGCACCCACAAATCAACAAAGATTAATGTCAGCGTATGACATCCAAGAAGGAAAGATGATCCTGAGTCACTTCAAGCCCAAAATGCTGCAGCCACAGTCAGCTGTTGATTACATCAGGACCAATCTAGAAGTATTAGCCAAGGATATCCAGCCAATGGACCAAATTGAATTACATAAGAAAACCAGGGAAATGGTATACTCCACATTGGCAAATAAGGCATTGCTGGCCCACAAATTGCAGAATTCTTTAAATAATACTTATGCCCAACTCGAATTGGAAAAGGCTTCATCTTTGGCTAAGGATAACAAAATTAAATCCTTAGAAGAGATTATCATAGAGCTGGGACATGATCCCAAGGATCCCAAAGGCATCCAAGCATTAATAAAAAAGAAGGAAGAAGATATTGCAGCTCTCAGGAAACAGCTCAAGCTGCCCATTACCATGCATCCCAAAACTATAGAGATTGTTGAACAAAAATCACAGCAAGATACAATGGACCTGCTGATGAAAATGAATGAAAGGTTGGCAAAAACAGAGAAGGCATTGGAGGAAGCACTACAAGGAAAATAGGGAGAGTTGGCCTCTCAGCCATCTCAAACAGCTCCAATACTTACAGCTGCTCCTCCTACAATTACAACAACAGTCCCTCCTATTGTCCCGGCATCAACAAAACCAAGTACTTCAACAATAACAGCAGCAGGCAGCAGCACTACCATCACTACTGAAGAACTAATAAAGGCCATGGAGGATTTAAGACTGCAAGTGTCAGAATTAAAGGATGCTAAAGAGAAATTGGCCAAGTTGGAAATTAGTTATGATAAAGCTAAAATGACTGTGGCAGAAAAAACAAGAGAGGTAAAAGCATTGGAGAATAAAGTAAAGGCATTGGAAAAGGACCTCTTATT
Organism: Pinus tabuliformis; assembly: GCA_031772625.1. Taxonomy (NCBI): domain Eukaryota; kingdom Viridiplantae; phylum Streptophyta; class Pinopsida; order Pinales; family Pinaceae; genus Pinus; species Pinus tabuliformis. Next base: position 29,161,972 of record CM062810.1, on the reverse strand, counting down.
AGACAAACCTCTGGCAGAAATTAGGAGCATTTTGTGGGCCAACATTGGCCAATCCATCACTGATATATGGAAATCAATACAGATAATTCATGAGCATATTGATTTGGTGGCAGCAGCTCAAGAAGAAATTCAAAGGGCCAGGGATTCATTGGGAAACATGCCCAAACAGGCCAATAGGCTAATACATTTCTTGAACACCCACACCAAAGAAGATCTGGAAAAACTGGATATCAGGGACAGGACAGGCACTATTCTAATAATCAAAAGGGTCTTGACCATGAGGAATTTCATACAAAATCTGGAAAGGAAGTGCCAGGAGATGCAAATGGAGATAAATGCTTTCATACAGATGTTTACAAATTTGGACGAAAATGGTCTGTCCAGTTTGTTAATTGATGACTATAGACTAATGACACATGCAACCTATGTACATAGGTTAAATACATATGTGGATAGCCAGGCCACAGCATCATCAAGTTCTGCAGGAGAAAAGGCACTCCCATCTGGACAGAGCCTATATGACAATTTGGAAAATCTGGTTTTTATTGAACATGAAGTGAGGCATCTTTTCACATTCCAGACTACTTTCTTCAAGTACACGGATGCTGATGAAACTCTAATAAAAATGCGCAGGCACCAACTACCAGATGACCAATGGTGGCGGAGTATGCTGGAAATTTTGTAGGGTAGATTTCAAAATTTTGTTTATTTTTCTTGAACATAACAGATGCCATAAAGTGAAGAAAGGAGTAGATAAAACATCGTGCTAGACAGCAGTTAATTGAAGCGCAGGAAAAAGCACCCATGAAATCAATGCCAGCAGCACAGGATTTCACTAAATATCCATCGGCCGACTCGCTAAGCAAGTAATCAATGCATCTCACCAACAAAATGGCCAGCACAACATTTCTTACTACTGCATTCATTTCTCTCTGTTCCCAAGAGCATTTACTCCTTCTGTAGAGTAGGTGAAAGGAGTTATTGCAAGATATTATATCTTTTGAGATATTTTGTAAAACATTTTTGTACAAATACCTCCCCAATCTGAGTATTAGGGGTTGGTGAATATCATTCTGGAACTGCACCGTAAATTTGAGAACTCTTCTGACTAAAGATTGTTGGAATGATTTGCTAATGAACTCACTTTTTACGGAATTGATGGCAGAAGCCCATGTTGCAGAATTCTCGAATTATTTCATGGATCAATAAGTCTTTTCTAACTCATGTTTTACTGTTTCTATGTTTTATATATCATTTACATATCATACTCTAAATTGCAGGAAAAAAGAATAGGTCAGAATTTACTTAACTGTACTCTGTGTTTAATTCCTATCTTTTTTATGTTTTCTTCAGACTAGCATATGTAGGAATTCTTAACTGCTCCTATTTCCCTGGTTCTTACACCCTGAATATAATTAAGGAATTCTTAACTTCTCCTTGGTAATATTTACACACTTTCCCTCTGTTAGCATGATGAAAGATTCTTAATTGCCTTTCATCCCCTAACTCCATTTCACCTGATTCCAGCTTGAAAATTGTTCCATGATTAATTATCTTGCTCTGTAGTCCCTCCTTTTGTCAAAGAAACCATACCCAGAAATTTATTTTCATTGACTCCATTAACCCAATGGCCTGAACTTCTCATACTTTGCACCCTTGTTCTACCGAATGTCACCATCCAAAAATCAAACAAACCTCAGTACTTCATAACTAGCCTAACATATAACAAAACAAAGCTAAATCATAAAGAGAGAGCCCTCTCTGGCTGCAGATTGGCTAGAATCTGCATCTAAAAGACTGGTTAGTGGTTACCTTGGCCGTATTCCCTTTTCTCATAGCTTTTGGGGAACAACCTGAGTGATAACATCATTGGCGACTCCACTAGGGAGTTGAATCACTGTGTTTGTTACTTCTGTCTATTTTCTAAGGCTACAGATGGAGCCTGAATTTAGCCAGGCAGCCTTTGAAACTATTTTTTCTATGCAATTACAAGAGTAAATAAAAGCCGCTTCAGTCTATCTCCAGTCTAGTTTTAGGCTTTAAACAGCTGTCTCAAAAATTTGATCAGTTTCCTTTTTGTTTTCGAAATATCTTCAGGAAATTTCAAAGCTCTCACAATTCATAATTTCTCAGAAAGATATTGTCAAAATCAGCGTTCTTCAAATACTTCCAGAAAATACGAAAAACAGATTTAGAAGCTGGCTCCAAAGAAGAAAACCTGTTACTCTAGATCAAATCCAGATCCCAATCCTCCAGCTATTTTTGAAAATCCTAACTTGATCTCTAAGAACCTTAGAAGACAAGAAAGTCTAGAAAATTCTGTTGATTTAAACCTTGATACACTTCAGCAAAACCTTACCCAATCTAAGCTTGCTCCGGAAAAGCAGCAGTCCTTTCTACTATTGCTACAGCTTCTTCTAGTTCACCATCATCACTTCAAAGCATCTTTTCCACTCCTCCGTCCACTCCAGTTGTCTCAGTTGTTATCCCTATGCTTCCAGTTGTCCCACGTATAACTACAAATATGGCAAACCGATATGCTCCTCTGCAGTTGCCTGCAAATCCAGGGGTTGTGCCTCAATATTATCAAAGAAAAATCACCTATTTTGATGGTACTGGAACCTACACAGCACAACAACATACTAATAAAATGATGGATTATTTTGAGAACTATGAAATTGATGATAATGGATGTCAGAATGAAAATTTTTGTCCAAAGCCTAACATGTGATGTAAGGACCTGGTTTAGGGAACTTCCTGTAAAAACAATTGCTGATCCAAATGCCCTTTACCAAACCTTTTTGAACAGATGGGAAAAGAAGAAGGACCCATTGCATATCCTATCTGAATATGAAAGCTTGAAGAGAGGCCCACAAGAAACTGTCCAAGACTACTGTGCCAGATTCAATAATGTGTGAAATGTTATTCCTCAAAACATTAGACCTCCACCTGACTTAGCCTTGATCAAATTCCCTGATGGATTTGATTCCGACATGGCATATCAGCTAAGGGAAATAGCTCCTCCAAGCTTAGAAGACATGCAGAGCATAGTTGTTAGTTTAGAGGCCAATCTGATCTCTAAAAGAGCATGAGCTAGAGTTGAAAGAATGACTCCCTTCAAAGAAAAGCCTCCTGCATTTGAGCAAAAACTAGATGCAATTATTAAAGGAATGGATAGATTGGGTGATAGAGTGGAAACCATTGAAAGGAAATATTCTTGGGAAGTCCAACCAAGTAACACCACAAGAAACCCAAACTTCAAGAAAAATCAAAATCCTAACACCGGGAAGGCTGGTCCTGACCAAAACATCAGACCTCCATTCCAAGAAAACTATGCTGAAGCTTCAACCTCTAGTGAGCCAACAAAGGATACTCAAATCAACCTAATGGGTCTAAACAGTGAATAACAAATCTTTTTAACCCAAGATGACCAAGAGGCTCATACTTTCAACCAATTTCAAACCAAATCCGGAGAATCGTTTGATTTCAAAGAGGGGTATGATGCAGTTGTCTATGAGGTTCATAAACAATACAAATTGGCAAGTAGAACGATAGATGTTGTTGAACCAACAAGCTGAAAGATACCAAGCAGCCTAAAAAAGTAAAGGATAAAACTTCCCCTACAGATTTCCCTGCTAAAACAAACCTCAACCCTAAAGAGCCCACGATTAGGACATATCAAATTCACAACCATCAAAAAATCAGCCATCCACCTTCTTCCCTCCAAAAGAAAACGCAAATAGATCTCCTAAAATTGACTTCAAAGCAGATGCAGTTCATAACAGCACTCCTGATAGAGAAAAAACCATTGAAAACAAAGCAGAAAAGGAAAATCTTGCTGCCCGGAATGCAAAAATCCTAGTGGAAAAACCTTTCAACCTAGAAACCGAAATAGGCAAGTTAAAAATAGCCATTCCACTGTCTAAATTGGCTAAGCCTGAAGTTTATAGAGAACAAATCAGCAAATCACTTCAAATATCAGAGAATGGAGATGTAGTGAATGTCTTGGATGAACAACCATAATTGATTTTTGGCCCGGAAGTAAATGGTAAAACAGTAGATGGAGGAGTCCCTCCATTCTATGTAAGCCTAAAAATTCATGACAAAGTACTACATCATGCAATGTTTGATTTAAGAGCTTCTCATAATCTAATGCCTAATTTTATGATGGAAATATTGGACCTGGATATCACAGGGCCATATAAAGACTTGTTTTCATTTGATTCTAGCCAGGTCGTGTGCCCAGGCCTAATCATAGATTTATGTGTATCTCTAGTACATTACCCTGCTAAGACAATTTTAATGGATGTGGTGGTAGTTGATATCCCACCAAAATATGGAATGCTTTTTTGCAGATCTTGGGGTGCAAAGCTCCAAGGATCTTTACAATTGGACTTGTCTTATGCCACCATCTCAGTCTTTGGCCAGCCAAAGAGATTGTATCGGGAAACTTTGATGAAATATGTGGTCAGCAGTCAAGAGAAATCCCAAAATTTCCCCATTTATTCCATGCATTCTTATATGGATTCGTTCATCTTATACAATGCTGAAATGTGTCCCAAAACTGATCACAAGCTTCTAGAATCAGCACAAGGAAGAAGCATTAATGAAGAATCCACTGCTCAAGATCTAGAAATTGTTGAAGTGATTGATGTAACACACACAAGGCAGACCATATGAGTTACAAAATCCAAATCTGCCCACTAAGCAAGTGTTCAAAACTCCTAATGCTAGTTGTAGTCAAGAAATCCTATGGTATCTAGAATTTGATGGATCAGTGAATAAACTAGGAGTAGGGGAAGGCATTTGGATACATAACATGCAAAATGATCATGCTGAAGGACATGCATATAGGCTCAATTTTAGATGTACAAATAACATGGATGAATATGAGGCCCTTTTGCTAGGTCTCAAATTGATTAAAAGTCTAGGGGCAGCTAGGATTTCAATTTTGGGAGACTCTGATCTGATTATTCAACAGATGAAGGGAAACTTTGTTACAAATGATCTCAAGCTAAGGGCTTATAGAGGGGCAACAATTGAAATACTTAATACCTTTCTAGAATCACAGCTCACCAAAATCTCAAGAAACCACAATCTACATGCTCACAGTTTGGAAACATTTGCCAGCACTTGTAAGTTTCCATTTGAACCTAACCATCATTTTACTGCTAAAATTAAACATAGACCTGTTGTTCCAGACAATGTTAAAAACTGGCAGGTATTTGACAATGACACTCAAATCAATAATTTCTTAACTTTGAAAGAGGAATTTTCCAGTACAAACATAGATACAAGCACCATTTGTGAAGAACAGCAAATAGACAAAATAGAAACTAATATATCAGCTGAAACAGCAAATCAGATTTTACATCCAACAATCTTTACCAGCAAAATTTACAAGAACTAAAACAAATCGACTTTGAGGAGACTGCTGAAGGAGATATTGAAGTAATTGATTTAAAGGATTATTTTTTGCCCACAAGCTTGACTCCTCTGGAAGATATTTTTGATTCAAATGATATTCCAAGAAAGCCAAAAATGCAGCCATTAAATGCAGAAATTGAGGACTGTAATATAGGCACTGAACAGAAGCCTAAAATGATAAAATTGTCCAAAGCCTTGCCTCCCGACCAAAAACTCAAATACATTGAACTGTTTAAAGAATTTCAAGATGTTTTTGCGTGGAGCTATGAAGACCTCAAGTCCTATGATACTTCTGTGATCCAGCATACAATACCTTTAAAAGAAAATCAAAAACCTTTTAAACAAAAACTTAGAAGGGTTAATCCTGTACTCCTTCCTCTCATCGAAAATGAAGTCAAAAGAATGTACGAAGCTGGAATAATTGCGCAAATTAGATTTTCAGAATGGATCTCAAATCTAGTGCCCACTAGGAAGAAAACGGGAGAGATAACACTATGTGTTGACTTAAGAAATCTGAATAAAGTTTCTCTCAAAGACCACTACCCCTTACCCAAGATGGATCACATTTTACAAAGGGTAGTGAGAGCTTCCATAATTTCACTGTTAGATGGATTCTCAGGTTTTAATCAGATCCTAGTTCACCCTGATGATCAAGATAAAATTGCCTTTACAATGCCTTGGGGAACTTTCAAGTATGTAAAAATGACTTTTGGTCTTAAGAATGCAGGAGCAACATTTCAACAAGCAATAGACATAGCCTTTGCAAAAGATATCCATGATTTTCTGGTCATATATCTTGATGACCTCACTACTTTTTCCAAATCAGATCAAAAACATTTAGAACATTTAAGTCAGGTGTTCTTAATTTGCAGAAAGTATGGCATATCACTGAACCCAAAGAAATCATTGTTTGGCCCAGAAGAAGGCAAACTATTAGGTCACATAATCTCAAAAGATGGCATTATAATTGACCTGGACAGAATACAAGCTATCCTACAAGTTCCTCACCCTAGGAATATCAGAGAACTTCAAGCTTTCCTAGGAAAGATCAATTTTGTAAGAAGATTCATACCCAACTTGGCTGAACTGGTAAGATTGTTGAATAACATGCTAAAGAAAGATTCCAAAGTAAAGTGGACAATAGAAGCTAAACAAGCCTTTGAGCAAATCAAAATAGCTTTATCCAAAACACCGGTCCTCACAAGCCAGAAATTTGATAGAGACTTCATAATCTTTTCCTTTGCATCTGAGCATACTATTGTTGTTGTCCTATTGCAAAAGGATGATCAAGGATGTGAGACGCCCATTGCTTTTTTCAGCAAAGCACTTAGAGATGCACCTTTAAAATATCAGATCATGGAAAAACAAGCGTATGCCCTTGTAAAGGCTATCAAGGATTTCAGAGTTTATATCTTATACTCTCATGTAATAGCTTATGTCCCAAATGTCGTGGTCAAAGACATTCTAACTCAAGAGGGACTTAAAGGTAAGAGAGGCAAATGGATAGCTAAAATTCTAGAATATGATATTGAAATTAAACCAACAAAGCTAATAAAAGGACAAGGATTAACTAAATTGATGACTGAAACCAATTTTCAAGCCCTTGACATCAATGAACTAGATAACGAACAGGAGATGGCGACTCCACAGATCAATCAAGCCATTTTACAATCACCTTGGTATGCTGAGATAGTCTATGTATTGTTAAACCTGCAAGCTCCTCCAGGGTTGTCCAGAACTAAAAAGAGATTTCTCAAAATGAAAGCTTCAAAGTTCTGTATTCTAGACAATGTTTTATTTTGGAAAAATCATGAAGGCATTTTGCTGAATTGCTTAACAAAGGATGAAACTGACAAAGTGCTTAAAGAATTTCATGTAGGGGATTGTGGGGGACATTTGTATTGGAAATCAACTGCTGATAAAATCTTAAGAGATGGTTTTTATTGGCCCCCCCCTATTTGCTGATGTAAAGAAATTTGTAGTTTCTTGCCATAAATGTCAAATCTTTGAAGCCAAGAGAAAGCTTTTACCTTTACCCCTAAAACCCATTTCCACTGAGAGACCATTTCAACAATGGGGTTTAGATTTCATTAGGGAAATTCACCCTCCCTCTTCTGGCCAACATAAGTGGATTTTAACGGCCACAAACTACTTCACCAAGTGGATAGAAGCCATCCCTTGTATACAAGCTAATGACTCAGTAATCATACAATTCCTAGAAACTAATATCCTGTCCAGATTTGGTTGTCCGAAGAAGATTAAAACCGACAATGTTGCTGCTTTTAAATCCAAAAGAATGATCAATTTTTGTCACGAGTACCATATTACTTTAGGCCATTCCACAACCTGTTACCCTTAAGGTAATGGTCTAGCTGAATCATCCAATAAAATCTTGATTAATATCATTAAGAAAGTGTTGGAGGAAAACAAGAAGAATTGGCACAAAAGCTTGTCAATGCACTTTGGGCAGACAGGTTGACTACAAAGAGATCCATTGGAACAAGCCCCTATGAGTTGGTTTATGGCATGGAATCTGTGTTCCCTTCATCTTTCGGAATCCCTGTGATAAAATTGCTGCAAGAAATACAAGCAGAACCCAATGACATTCCGAGGAGAATCAATCAAACAATTCATTTACAGCAGACTAGAGAGGAAGTGTATCAAAGATCTCAGATCCTACAAGAGAAACTGAAGAAGATTTTTGACAAGAGGACAAAGGCAGCGGATTTTTTCATAGGAGACAAAGTGCTGAAATGGGATTCAAGGAGGGAAGACAAAGGAAAACATGGGAAGTTTGACCTCCTATGGAAGGGGCCTTTTGTTATTCAGGCTGTACAAGGAAACAACACCTACTTTTTGAAAATCCTGGATGGTACAAAAGCAGAAGATGGGCCAATCAATGGTCGGATGCTCAAGCATTATTTTGATCCACTTTGTTGAGATAACAGGACTGTATTTTGTACATAATAGTTTCTATTTTCTACAGTTTATTACAGCAATAAGATAGGGAATAAGATGCAGCAAGTTTTGAGAAAAAAACAAGGAATTGTGCCACCTTTTTGTATTACATGTTGAGTTTCTAGAAGGATTGAAGAAGAAGACTTGGGAACTATAAAAATGATGGAAAAACATTCAAACGGGCTATCAAAGACAGAGCTCTAATTGTTCAAACCAGCTTGTGGGAAAGGTATATATGTTACAGTGATACAGTTTGTTTATTTACAGCAAAGGAAAAATTTTAGATTGCAACAAGAGTTGAATACAAGGCTATCTGACCTACTCTTCTTAGATTTTCACCTAGAAAAGCCATCTCCAAGTGGAGCCATTGTTAGGTTCCTATACCAATAGGTGTCATATTTCATGATTGACTGTTGAAATGCCAAATATGTTCATCCTTTCCATGCTGCAAAGGTTCCATATTTTCCAAAAATCAAAAAACTAAAAAATAAAAAGAGGGTATGCCCTAAAAGAAAAATCAAAGGGAAAAAAGAATGAATTGGTCAAGAAAGAAAAAAAATGAACCCCAAAGAAAAGACCAGGAAAGTGTGCTAGTCAAAATGCCACTACTATCCTATTTTTTGCAAAAAGTTCAAATTGTGCAATCAGTGACTTCTGTCGCACTTGATGGGTGGCCCAAAAGCTCATTCTTGGCCTCTCCATGATTAAATTTCTTGTTTTAGAAATATAGAATAAGGTATGTTCAAATAGTTTAAGCTTGGTAGATTAGTAGTTAGGTAGAGAAGCAAGGGTGCTCAAAAATTAAATCTGAGCCCCTAGAAGAGATAAGGGAAGACTTAGATAGGAGGGCAGTTAAAACAAAACAAGAGAGAAAAGGTTTGCTAGTTCAAATGCACCCAATCAAAAGGAAGAAAAAATGTTAGGTGTATTAGGCTGGGTAGGCAGTTTTGGTGTTGCTGAAGAAAGTTTGTGATCAAATGTTTCCTTTGAATATGATCTATCTCATGGATGGCATAAGTGATATAGCAAGGTGGCTACAAAACATTTGAAGCATCACTAAATTCCCCTCTCATTTCTCCAAGAACATTTACTAATTTCCCCTCAAGGACATTGAGATCTGCTCAGTGCTCCTAGCTCACTTCATTTTATGAGAAATACTAAGTAAAACTTTGTGTTTACTTGGGCAAGAGAAGCCACATTTCTTGTGTAAAAATACTTTTGATCCATTCTACTAAGTTTTCCAAATCCATAACTTGGAGACATTTCACTCCCCTAAGCCTAAGTTTCACCTTTTACTTAGTGCTTTTGGTCTGTAAATACTTCTCATTTTAACCTATTAACACTTTTATATAGCTCCTACATAATATTTCCCCTCCCATACTATGTAAAAATACATAAAACCCTGAAATTCTTAAAATATCCTGCCCCGGGCTTATTTATAGCCATATGCTAAGGTTTTAAGGGGGTCCAAGCTTTATCTGAAACCTTGCAGACAACCCTTCCCCACGCGTGCATATAACATTGGGATTTATTCAACGTTTGGTTGAATAAATAACCGCGCCTGAACCTTTAACCAAAGTTTCAATACATTGCCCGAACATTACAAAACGTTAAAAATTAACGTGGGCCACCACACCATATGCCAACTCCACCCATTCATCAATCATCTGATCCAGGCTTTCCCATCGGACGATCCACGTCGATATCAGAACCCCTCCGATAGCTGAACATTAGCCTCCGGGAAAACAGCGGTTTTACCACCGTACAGAATCCACGTGTCTCCACCTAGTTTTATCGCGTCCCCTCTGCCCAAAACCGTCATTTTCCAATAAGTGGTGCGATAATACCACATACCGCCCCCGCTTCCCGCCGCTGATGTCGTCACCCACATCAGCACCCACATCCTCTGCCACCTCACCACTGTATCATCCGCTATGTCTGCCACGTCAGTGCCAAGTCAGCTTCTGTACCCCCGCTACACGACAAAGATTATATCATGCTGACGTCACCCGACCAAAGCACGCCAAAAACCCGCCAAAATCAAATTTTTGTTAAAAAGGCGTAAATTGTCGTGTTTTGTTTGTTTTTCTTTGTTTCTGCTGCCCAACCTCTACATGGTTTTTTACATCCGAAGCATAATTTCAACTGCACAGTCCGTCACCCAGAGAAATTCAGTCCACAGCGCGGCCCCTTAGCTTGGTCTACCACCTACATTTTGCATAGGGCATCCATTAAACATGTATTTACCCGAATTCTGCTCCTAAACCCTGTTTTTCTAAGTTTTTTCTCTGTAAAATTGCCCGGAGAACCCAATTAGAATTAAAATCACGATGATGCCTTCAAACCTCTGCACCATAGCCACTGTTTGTGCTCATTTTTTTCTTAGAAATTCCTCAAATCCTGTCTCCCTCTGCAAAATTTTCCCATGACGCTAAATTCAAGCTCGTTTCGGCCTACAATTTCTACATAAAGGATCCAAAAGTATCAATTTACCTATTGCTTCTGCATAAAACCAAAATTTCCAATTCAAAGATCACAAAAGATTGAATAATGGAGGCTCCAGTGGCCCTAAATGTTGCCCCCTTGAATGCACCACACAAAGAATTGGAATGGCTTCCCCTTGCTGACAGAGATTTCCAAATTAAAGACATGATTGGTGACAAGCCTCACATTCAAGCTTTTTGTGAAATTAGGAATAGCTACCACAGCAATGCTGATGTCTATGGAATCTGGGAGTCCAACATGCCTATGTACTACCTCCCCTCAGTAAATGTGCTTCGTGATCTCATCCATTTATGCTGTGCCAATTATGACCCCACTAAAAGAGCAGTTATGGCTCCATCTGGGACTGTCCTATTTCACATTACCCCTCAATCCATAAATGAGATGCTGCACTTTAAGCCAACTCAGCCTCTAGCTCCTCTCACCATGGAATTCTTGCTTGACCAAGGTGCCAAACTGCCCAGTAAAGAGATAACCATAATAGCTCAATTATTCATGAAACCAGATCGCCAGCCCAGACAGCCACCTCCTTTTAATCAGGTCTGGTTCAATGAAGCTGGACAATTCATTACTGACATGATTTCTTATATCTTGGGATTTAAATCCAGTGAGCATATTGATGAGACTATCTTAGTTTTGATTTCCATATTTACTCCAGGACAGCCCCCTGCTATCTAATATGATTATGCCACCTTCATAGCTAATAAGATCCATGAGCAATTCATGAGCCTGGACAGAGAAAGAGTGTTCAAATACACATCATACATATATCATTTGTTGTTGTACAATCAACCTGATAGTTTTCACATTCCTCTTAGAAGGTTGGACCTCAAAGGAGAAAGGAGGTCTAAGACATTCTGGACCTTAATATTCCATGAAGTCCATAACTCCCCTTATACATATTGTGAATTCATTGACCTGTTCATATATCCAGCCACTTCTTTATTGATTACATCTCCTCCTACCAAGCTCTCTGCTGAAATGCAGAAAATTTTACATCTCTCAAAAGACTACAGTATAGGTGACTGGTACTTTTACCAAAATCACACAGAGATCAGGATTTATGGCTGTGAATTATGCCCCTACAAGCTGCCAAAGTATATACCTATGAGATTGTTTGCCCTGGAATACTTCAGGCAATTTATTAGCTCAGATTTCACTCATTAGTATGGTGTTAGGAAAAAGGCACAGCTCAAGATAAGAAATCAATTGGGCCCTTTTATATTTCATAAAAGGGAAGCCCGGGAGGAGGCAGATAAGATTTTAGGGGAGCAACTTATGCTGAAACAAAGCTTTTATTGGGCACCATATGACCCTGAACACTTCATAAGTTATAGAAAAGTGAAAAACAAGCTTACAGCATATGTTCACCACCAAATCCCTGAAATTCAACAGTATGCTAACCAACAAGAATGGGTAGAAGGCACCTTAGTAGAAGAGATTACTGAGGAAGAGATATTAGAAAAGGCCATGAAAGAGCTTGAAAAAACACTTGACCTAGACTCTTTTGGACAGGTATCCTTCAAGCTGCCCCAACACACAGGAGGTGATACATCTTTTGCAAGGACTTCTCAGCAGCCCACACAAAAAGCCAGCACAGGGTCAGCAAAAGGCAAAGAGGTAATAGGTTCAGAACAGGATATAATGATAGACCAGCCAACTACATCAAAGGAACAAGGTCAAAGGCAGGCTCCTCCAGCTCAAACAAAAGCACCAGAAATCCCTATACTACAAACTCCTTTAAATGACGAGAGACGAAAGAAAAGGGACAGTAAATAAGACACACCTATCAGCGGTCCTGAAGAGAAACCAGGAGAGAAAAGGTAGAGATTGAACCCCCTATCAAAGGAGGAATTCATTCAGGAGATCACAGACAGTCTAATGGAAGAAAGAGTGGTCAGTCAGGATACATCTCCTGTCACAGAAACATCGGCCAGTTCACACAGGCGGGAGATTGGAAGACAACATAGTGTGGAATTTTCTTCTACCAAGTCACAAGGCAAGCAAGGCTCAGACCTTAAGAGAACATTCACTGAAATAAAGGAAAAAAATGAGACGACAAGAATTCTACTTTACAATCACTTGCTGAAGATGGCACCCACAAATCAACAAAGGTTAATGTCAGCGTATGACATCCAAGAAGGAAAGATGATCCTGAGTCACTTCAAGCCCAAAATGTTGTAGCCACAGTCAGCTGTTGATTACATCAAGACCAATCTAGAAGTATTAGCCAAGGATATCCAGCCAATGGACCAAATTGAATTACATAAGTAAACTGGGGAAATGGTATACTCCACATTGGCAAATAGGGCATTGCTGGCCCACCAATTGCATAATTCTTTAAATAATACTTCTGCCCAATTGGAATTGGAAAAGGATTCTTCTTTGGCTAAGGATAACAAAATTAAATCCTTAGAAGAGATTATCATAGAGCTGGGACATGATCCCAAGGATCCCAAAGGCATCCAAGCATTAATAAAAAAGAAGGAAGAAAATATTGCAGCTCTCAGGAAACAGCTCAAGTTGCCCATTACCATGCATCCCAAAACTACAGAGGTTGTTGAACAAAAATCACAAGAAGATACAATGGACCTGCAGATAAAAATGAATGAAAGGTTGGCAAAAACATGGAAGGCATTGGAGGAAGCACTACAAGGAAAACAGGGAGAGTCGGCCTCTCATCCATCTCAAACAGCTCCAATGGTTACAGCTGCTCCTCCTACAATTACAACAGTAGACCCTCCTACTGTCCCGGCATCAACAGAACCAAGTACTTCAACAACGACAACAACAGGCAGCATCACTACCATGACTACTGAAGAACTGATAAAGACCATGGAGGATTTAAGACTGCAAGTGTCAGAATTAAAGGATGCAAGAGAGAAACTGGCTAGGTTGGAAATTAGTTATGATAAAGCTAAAATGACTGTGGCAGAAAAAATAAGAGAGGTAAAAGCATTGGAGGATAAAGTAAAGGCATTGGAAAATGACCTCTTATTAGACAAACCTCTGGCAGAAATTACGAGCATTTTGTGGGCCAACATTGGCCAATCCATCACTGATATGTGGAAATCAATACAGATAATTCATGAGCAGATTGATTTGGTGGCAGCAGCTCAAGACGAAATTCAAAGGGCCATGGATTCATTAGGAAACATGCCTGAATAGTCCAATAGGCTAATACATTTCTTGAACACCCACACCAAAGAATATTTGGCAAAACTGGATATCAGGGACAGGACATGCACTATTCTAATAATCAAAAGGGTCCTGGCCATGAGGAATTTCATACAAAATCTGGAAAGGAAGTGCCAAGAGATGCAAATGGAGATAAATTCTTTCACACGAAAGTTTACAGATTTGGAGGAAAAGGGGCTGGCCAGTTTGTTAACTGATGACTATAGACTAATGACACATGCAGCCTATGTACACAGGTTAAATATATATGTGGATAGCCAGGCCACACCATCATCAAGTTCTGCAGGAGAAAAGCCACTCCCATCTGAACAAAGCCTATATGACAATTTGGAAAATCTGTTTTTTATTGAACATGAAGTGAGGCATATTTTCACATTCCAGCCTACTTTCTTCAGGTACACGGATGCTGATGAAACTCTGATAAAAATGCGCAGGCACCAATTACCAGATGACCAATGGTGGCAGAGTATGCTGGAAATTTTGTAGGGCGGATTTCAAAGTTTTGTTTATTTTTCCAGAACATAACAGATGCCATAAAGTGAAGAAAGGAGCAGATAAAACATCGCGCTGGACAACAGTTAATTGAAGCGCAGGAAAAAGCACCCAGGAAAGCAATGCCAGCAGCGTGGGATTTCACTAAATATCCATCGGCCGACTCGCTGAGCAAGTAATCAATGCATCTCACCAACAAAACGGCCAGCACAACATTTCTTACTTCTGCATTCATTTCTCTCTGTTCCCAAGAGCATTTACTCCTTCTGTAGAGTAGGTGAAAGAAGTTATTGCAAGATATTATCTCTTTTGAGATATTTTGTAAAACATTTTTGTACAAATACCTCCCCAATCTAAGTATTAGGGGTTGGTGAATATCATTCTGGAATTGTGCTGTAAATTTGAGAACTCTTTTGAATAAATATTGCTGGAATGCTTTGCTGATGAACTCACTGGTTACGGAATTAATGGCAGAAGCCCATGTTGCAGAATTCTTGAATTACTTCATGGATCAATAAATCTTTTCTAACTCATGTTTTACTGTTTCTATGTTTTATATATCATGTACATATCATACTCTAAATTGTAGGAAAAAAGAATAGCTCAGAATTTACTTAACTGTACTCTGTGTTCAATTCCTGTCATTTTTATGTTTTCTTCAGGACTAGCATAGGCAGGAATTCTTAACTGCTCCTGTTTCCCTGGTTCTTACACCCTGAATATAATTAAGGAATTCTTAACTACTCCTTGGTAATATTTACCCACTTTCCCTCTGTTACAATGATGAAAGATTCTTAATTTCCTTTCATCCCCTAACTCCATTTCACCTTATTCAAGCTTGAAAATTGTTTCATGATTAATTATCTTGCTCTGTAGTCCCTCCTTTTGTCAAATAAACCATACCCAGAAATTTATTTTCCTTGACTCCATTAACCCAATGGCCTGAACTTCTCATACTTTGCACCCTTGTTCTACCGAATGTCACCATCCAAAAATAAAACAAACCTCATTACTTCATAACTAGCCTAACATATAACAAAACAAAGCTAAATCATAAAGAGAGATCCCTCTCTGGCTGCAGATTGGCTAGAATCTGCATCTAAAAGACTGGTTAGTGGTTACCTTAGTCGTATTCCCTTTTCTCACAGCTTTTGGGGAACAACCTGAGTGATAACAGAGTATATGGATAGAGCTAGGTATTCAATCCATTGGGCTATGGAGTCAACAAATGGATAGCATAAATGGATCATATCACTGAAGGAAATGTCCACAGGGCAGGCTAGCAAAGCAACATGAAAATCTTTAGGCATAATGGGTGAAGTAATTCTAACTCCCATAGGTCGAGAGTTCGACAGGCTCACCCTCATCCATATGATGGATGAGCGATAAATCCCTCACCCTGCCGGTCCTTGATGCTTATTGGGTGGGTGAAAGGGCACTTAAGAATCCTTGGACCGAGATCAGAATGAAGCACATGAACAAAGGGAAATTAAGAATCATTTGTTATAGACCATAGGAGAAATTATGGAAGCTAAGGAGTAGTTAAGAATTACCTAGCTAAGATAGTTTAGGAGAAAACATTCAGAATGTAAAATATTCAAGACAGAGTGCATTTAAGCAATTTCTGACATATCATTCCTTGTTATACATTTATATTTTAGAGATTTACACAAAATATTATGGAAAAATCATAAGGAAAAACAAAATTGAACATAGGAGAATACTTATTTGTATTTCGCTTTACACAAGAATCCTGTAAAATATCTGATCTTTATTCCTTGATCCAGCAAGCCAATCCAGTCGTTGATACAATAGAATTTTTATTTGAGGGAAAAAGTCTATAGAAATGTCCTGGAATCCACCCTACATACTTCGAAATGTGAATTATTTATGCAAAAAATAATTACAAAATATCTCATAACAATTTGAGATTTAATCTAGAGAATAAAATATCTTCATGCATGAATATAGAGACAGATGTAGAACTGCTTCTTGTTGTCCTTTTTATTGTGGTGTTGCTGGATGTTTCTGTTGATTTTGAGCCCTTTAAGTTGGCTGATAGTTGTGGTATTTCTATGCTAGAATCTTATTTACTTTGATCTTTCACTGATACTCTTTGACTATATTACTCTTTGACCCTGTTGATTTGTCTTTTACCTATTTCACCTGGCCACCTTCAGAATTATTGTGGTAACTTTCTGATGTAAAACTTTTTCATAGTAAATCCGTCATTTTCTCCCACCATTCTGCCTCAGGAAATCTCACTTTCAACATTATTCTGTAAATTTCATCTACCTCTATGTATTTGGAAAATTTGGCTTGGTGAGAAACAAATGATACACCTCATGTTCTAGGAAAAACAGGTTCTCTAATGTATCATGTAATACTTTTCCTGTGGGTGGAGCTTTAATGGCCAAAGAGCTGGCTTGCTCCTTGGCCAATCTCCTAAGTCTATCACTATAGTCCAATTGCATCATGAGTTTTTCATTGATGACTATAGGAGTGGGAAGACCTTTTTCCCTCAAAATTTGAAATTTAGCCATAAACCTGTCAATGGCTACCTGCATGTTGTGGCACTTCTCTTCTGAGTTGAGCATGAGGTTTCTTTTGTAGAGAACCTTTCTAATCTCTGGGATCGCTTCAGTCCTATCCTCTATGTCAAGCTCATGGAGCTCATATCTGTTCTTATTGTTCAGGAGGAGGATGAGTCGATTTTCATCCTCAGGTTTGTCTCCTAATTCTCCCTTACTTTCTCGATGGCTTCAATGGCTATCTTCACCAATTTTGTTTGCTCAAATATAACTTGGATTGATGGAAAAATGTCATTAACAGAGTCAATGATATTGGCCTAGAGCACCTCTTTAGTCTGTCCTAGTGGCTTCTGCAGTGTCAAATCTTTCTCCAGGACTTTGATTTTCTCACCCATTCTTTGGGCTTTCTGTGTTTCTTCTCTTTGCTAAATTTGGGCAAGTTTGCAATCAGTTTCTAAACTTTCCATTTTCTCCTTTAATATTTTGAGCTCTATAGCCTGGATGGACATCTCCTCTATTGTCGCTTATATTGTGTTTAAGCTTATTATTCATTTTCATCACAATGTGTGGTCTAAAAATCATTGCAGGGGTTCAACCTTAATGAGGCTCTCTTATCCACAAAGTCTAAAAGAAATGAAGCATTTTATTTATTATATATTAGAATCACAAAGGAAACAATTGTTAAAGGATCGACCCATGTGATCAAGTAAAATCATAATATAAATAGTTATATGGAGCGGGTCCCATTATATATGTGTGTGTGTGTGTGAGAAATGCAAGTAGATCGCAATCGCAAAAAGTGCAATGGGCAGTTATATGAATTATTACCACAAGAATCATTGATTCCCGATTGCGATAAAGGCGTACCTTGAAAATTGTGCAAAGGCCTTGGAAAAGGCGGAAAAAGGTATGATTACGCATTTTTATATATATTTCTATTATAAATGGTTATAATAGAAATACAGCACTGATATGAAGGGTTATGAGTTAAGCCCATTTATAAATGGAACTAGGATATCTATATATATATATATATATATATATATATATATATATATATGTGTGTGTGTGTGTGTGTGTGTGGCATAAAGTATAATCAAAGGGTTAATAACATTAATCGAAGGATTGCGATTTGCAATAGGCTGGACCCGATATTACAATATTATGTTTAATTCTCCTTTCGGGTCCGCGATCATCACATAATGTTTATATATGTATATGACTTATGCCGATTTCGTTTTGCAACGACGATCCAGACCCGATATTATATATGCCATGTTTTATACTTCCGGCGGGTCCGCCAAATCACAGATTGTTAAGGTTTGGGTTAATACACCAATTGAAAGCATCGATTGTGATTGCGATGGGTTTTGGACCCGAAAATATGTATATTGCATTTAATAACTCTGTCGGGTCTGCAAAGCGTCTTATGCATATGTGTTGGTTCATTTTCCGATTGCGATTTGCGATGGAGATTCCAGACCCGATATTACATATATTGTGTTTAATTCTTTCGCCGCGCCTGTTATACATTATCATTAAGTTTTATATTGATATATCATTTGAAAGGCCCAATTGTGATTTGCGATATGAAGCAGATCCGATGGATTTATGAAGAATAATTAATTATTTTTGAGTTCCAAAGGTTTGCATTAATTTTATTGTGTAAAAGGAAAAATTAGCGTTAAAGTCGAATCTGAAGAGGAAGGCAGTTGGGCATGTTTTCTTTGTATTTTGGCCAATCAAAATGCCCGATACATGCGTAAGTCCATATTTATGCACAAGTCAAAGTCAATCATTGTTTATTATGGTTAAAGCATATTAATCATTATTAAGGCATATACAGAAGAACTCAGCGGTCGATTAACATAGCAAGCCAACAGTTATTCTCGTCTTCTAGTTCAGTTATTTATTATTATTGTATGTTCTTTGAGGTGTATCTTACCCTCTGTAAAATTTTGTAATGGTTTTTACTTAAGATAGTTAGAGAAGTAGTTTAATAGTTTGACAGTTTCAAAGATCAGCAACTATTTCACAGTGTATAAGAAGAGGAAAATTTACAAATAAGGGGTTGGTGGTTGGAATTTTGGAGAACCTGGAGACAAGGCCATTGTATTCATGATATAATTGTTGATTAATGAAAAAGAAGAAGTTTCCATGCATTTGTTGGGTATGATTTTGTGACTTCTTTGTTATGTGCCATCTTATGTTTTCTTCCTTCAAGTATGGTAATGAAGCTGCAGGTCTTTATTTGCTTAGGTAGATAAAGTTAAAATTCCTTAAAAGAGCACTCTTGTACTTGAAATTTTCACCTTTCTTTTTAAGTTACAAATAGCAGTTTCTATGCAAGGCAACATATCTTCTCCAAGAGTCATAGATAGTAGGTTTTGTGTTAAACAACATATTGTCCATGATTCAGTTCTCACATTCATAATTCTTCTAAGTTACATATAGAAGTTTCTGCGTAAGGCAGCATACTATTTTTAACTTCTTCAAGCTTTCTTCATTTATCATTCATATTCAACTAATCAAATGGAATTCTAATATTTTCTTATCATCTAAGTATTGAGAGTAAAAAACCAAGTCTCTAGGTCATTCATTTGAGAACACAACATATATCTAAGTGTCAAATAAGTGACAATAAATAATATTTATTAATTTCTTAAGCAAAATTTATGTACAGCCAAGAAATTGGTTTCTTAAGGTACAACATTAATTGGCACCGTTGTCGGGGAGAGAAGACAAGAACACTTTTCACTGGGTTTCAATATTTTCCTCTGGTTGTTCAGTGAGGAGGAAATATTTGGTTGTTTTGAATCAAAGCAATAACTTTGGCTTCAAGAATACCCCATACAAGATCAGACACTTCACAACAGAAGGTTCAAGCTCTTTCAGATCCTGAAAGGCTGGTTTCTAAGAGGGTTGAAGATGTAAGATTCCAATTACACCAATTCCTACATTGTCTGCATTAGGCGGAAATTCACCTGAACATTCATCTGATAAAGAGTCATCTTTTTCATCATCTTTATTTCAGGAACCTAACTATCAAGAGAAATCTTTAGAATCTGTTACTTTTCATTTATCTTCTATAATCATTCAACCTCAAACAATAGCTACATTACCACCTCTGCACATTCCATCTACCTCTTAGTAAGGTTCCACATCTGTTGGTAATCAAAGTTCGATAAACATGGCAATACCTACATTCTTGATGAATAGGTATGCACCTCTTCAATTTCCACAACAGTTAAATTAAATTCCACAGGATTACTTCAAAACTATTCCTCGTTCTACAGGGGAAGATGAAAAAACTGTAGAGAATCATGTGTCAATATTTTGAAATTTTGCAAAAAACAGAGATGTTGAACATGTAGATGTTGCTTTAAGAATTTTTGTTCAATCCTTGGATGGAGAAGCAAGAAAATGATTTAAAGGACTTCCCAATAATACTATTCCTTCTTAGGAAGAGATGGAATGTTTGTTTATTCAGAGATGGGGAGAAAAAAGAGACCATGGGTATTCATTAATAGAGTTTAATGCCAAAAAGAAAAAGTCTAATGAAACTGTGGTTGAGTTTGTCAGAAAATTTAACAAATTGTACAATAGTCTCCCAGCGGAGATTAAGCCTCCTCCCGCTAGTGAAAATATAACTTTTGCATGGGCTTTTGAATCAAATTTTGGATTCACATTAAGGGAAATAAGAGCTCCAACTCTTGATCAGATCCAAACAGATGCATTAGAGATAGAAGAAAATCTGGTGGCTGCAGGAAAAGCACCAGAAACACAGCCTATCCAAGACAAGGGAAAGGCAAAGATGGAATCCTCTCAAAGTCAAGCATTGGAGGATATGTGTGATGTAATTAAAATTTTGTCAGATAAGGTAAATAAATTAGAGTTAGAAAATAAGAATTTTCAGAAGAAAACACAGTATAATAAGAACTTTAATCCCCAATACAGAAGACAACCTTTGCAAATCTTGCAAAGGGAAAGAAAAGATCAAGATCTAATTCAAGAACCATTATATAATTAGGCAGATCCTATTGAAAAACAAGAGCATCTTGAAGATCAAATTTTTACATTATATGCAGTGGATGAAGATGAACTTGGTATCGAAGAAGAAGAGTATGAATATGATGAAACATATGTCATTCATGATGAAAATAAAATTGATGAATATTGGAAGCAATTCTCTGATTTTATGCAGGCTGAACTACATAAGAAATATGACTTGAGATCGAGGAAGAGATCAAGAAATCAAGAAAATGAAAGTGAGCAGCAAGTTTCAACTTCCTCACCAAAGGCAACTCCACAAGAATCTCATTCTACAAAACAAGTGAATAAAGGAAAGCAGCAACAGAATGCAAATGGAAAGACATAGATACTTCAAGGTAAGTCTTCTCAAGATCAAACTAGAAAAATTCCTTTGGAGAGACTTGTTTCAACTCCTCAAGTAATCCCAGTCATGAAAAAAGGTGATGAGGAGAACGAAAGGACTGCTAAACAGGGTCACTTGTTTAGTCTTATTAAGGAGTTGGAAAAGGTAATAATTTAGTTCCTCTTACAGAATTGACAAAAATACCTATTTATCAAAAGGATATTGTTGAGTTTGTTATTTTGAAAGAAAATGAGATTATAAATGACATTGTAAATCTATAGTAAGACAAACTAGTAGTGGTATTCGGTCCACATATAGAGGAAGTAGACCCTTCAGTACCTCCTTTTTATATTTCCTTATTGGTCCATGACTTCCTCTTACATAATTGTATGTTTGATTCGAAAGCTTCACACTTTATGCCTTTGTCAGTAATGAAGCAACTAGATCTACAAGATACCAAACCTTATAGGGACTTGTATTCTTTTGATTCGACCAAAATCAGGTGTCTAGGGATTATTAAGGATCTGGCAGTGTCACTAGCCCAAATTCCAGCTAGAAGCTTGGTCATGGATGTAGTAGCAGATATCCCTGCTAGATTTGGAATGCTTCTCTTTAGGTCCTGGGGCACTAAATTGGGGGTGCTTTGGAACTGGATTTTACATAAGTTGTTATACCAATTTTTGGTGGGGAAGGGAGGAGATTGTACAGAGAAACTAGATTTGTAAAAATAATTACAATAAATGGAGCAAGTAATTCACCTGTATATAGCCAGGAGAAGGATGACTTTGCTTGTTTCACATTGTATGATAATGCAAAGCTGGCTGAAGATAATCAGAAGCAGCTTGCTTCAGCCAATGTAATTACAAAGGTGCAAAATGAAGGAGTGTGGAAATGCTTCTTTGTTGGTTTTCTTCTAATTGTGCTTGGAGGTAATATGTTCCCTTTTTCTTTCAAATTAGAGTTCGAGGCAACAAACAATGTGGCAGAATACAAGTCCTTGATTATTGCTCTACAAACAGCTAAACAGATGGGAGTTAAGTCAATTTCTGCTTTTGGAGATTCATAGTTGATTATAAAGCAAATAAAAATCATTTCCAAACAAAGAACCCTAGGCTTAGGGTATATAGTAATGAGGTATGGAATTTGATTGAGAACTTTTTTGAAGCTTTTAACATTCAATTTATTCTAAGAAATGAGAATAGATTAGCAAATTCATTGGTTGTGGCTACTAGTACTTTCAAGTCTCCTATTAATACAAGACTAATATATGAGGTAGGGATAAGACACAAACCCTCCATTCCTGATAATGTTAAAAATTGGCAAGATTTTGAAGATGATCAGCAGATTAAAGAATTTTTTACTATAGCTGAGGAGTTTCAGGGCAGATAAATTGATCAGGATAAAGAAGAAACAATAGAAGTTGCAAAAATCAGTGGTTCAAAAGATACAATAGCTAGTCCGAAGATTTTTCAATTGAAGGATAATATTTTTCCAAAGGGACTTGTTCCTCTTGAAAGGATTTCTAACCCCAATGATGTGGTTGTTTACTCAAGGAAGGTTTCACAAGATGAACACATCCAAGATCACAACATTTGAACTCAGGATAAACTCAGAATGAATTGTTTTTTCAAGATTCACTGGACGAATGGTTCTAGATTAAGCACTCAAATGCTAACCTGGTACCATTGGAAGATTGACTTCACCTAATTGAGATCAATTACATACATATGTAGGAACTTGTACATAAATAAGCTCATGTGTTGAGAATTTGGTTTCCAGTTGTAGTTCTTCAATTTAATCATTAGTTGATGAATAAGGGTGACTTTCCCAGTTGGAAACTGGTTTGCAGAGGTGTCATGCTTCAAGATTGTCAGGTTTCAGTTGTCAAATTTTAGGGTTTTCATAGTTTTGGACTCCATGCCCAACTAAGGCTATTGATCTATGGTTCTCAACAAGCATCTTATCGCTGCAAATATTGGCGTGGGTTCACTGTACAAATTTTTACACAGTTAAGCTTGGCAAAGCAATATATGACTCCATGCCCAATGGATAAGGCACTAATCTACGATTCTTAGTGCTGCTGTGGCAAAAGCCCTATCCCTAGTTGGAGCTATATGTTGTAGCTTATAATGTGTTTAAGCTTATTATTCATTTTTATCACAATGTGTGTCTAAAAATCATTGCAGGGGTTCAACCTTAATGAGGCTCTCTTATCCGCAAAGTCTAAAAGAAATGAAGCATTTTATTTATTATATATTAGAATCACAAGGAAACAATTGTTAAAGAATCGACCCATGTGATCACGTCAAATCACAATATAAATAGTTATATGGAGTGGGTCTCGTTATATATATGTGTTAGCGATGCGATTAGATCACAATCGCAAAAAGTGCAGCGGGCAGTTATATGAATTATTACCACAGGAATCACCAATTCCCAATTGTGATAAAGGTGTATCTTGAAAACTGTGCAAAGGCCTTGGAAAAGGCGGAAAAAGGTATGATTACGCATTTTTATATGTATTTCTATTATAAAGGGTTATAATAGAAATATAGCGCCGATATGAAGGGTTATGAGTTAAGCCCAATTATAAATGGAACTTGGATATATATATGCGGCATAAAGCATAATCAAAGGGTTAATAACATTAATCGAAGGATTGTGATTTGCGATAGGCCAGACCCAATATTACATATATTATGTTTAATTCTCCCGTTGGGTTTGCGATCATCGCATAACGTTTATATATGTATATGAATTATGCCTACTGTGATTTGCAATGGTGATCTGGACCCGATATTATATATGCCATGTTTTATACTTCCCGTGGGTCTGCCATATCGCAGATTTTTAAGGTTTGGGTTAATACACCAATTGAAAGAACCAATTGCGATTGTGATGGGTTTTGGACCCAAAAATAATATATATTGCATTTAATAACTCCGGTGGGTCCGCAAAGCGTCTTATGCATATGTGTTGGTTCATTCCCCAATTGCAATTTGCGATGGAGATTCCGGACCCGATATTACATATATTATGTTTAATTCTTATGTCGCATCCGTTATATCGCATATCATTAAGTTTTATATTGATATATCATTTGAAAGGTTCGATTGTGATTTGTGATATGAAGTGGATCCGATGAATTTATGAAGCAGAATTAATTATTTTTGAGTTCCATAATAATCAAAGGTTTGCATTAATTTTTCTGTGTAAAAGGAAAAATCAGCGTTAAAGCCGAATTTGAAGAGGAAGGCAGTTGGGCAATTTTTATTTGTATTTTCGCCAATCAAAATGCCCGATACATGCTTAAGTCCATATTTATGCACAAGACAAAGTCAAGAACTGTTTATTATGGTTAAAGCGGATTAATCATTATTAAGGCATATACAGAAGAACTTAGCGACCGATTAACAGAGCAAGCCAACAGTTATTCTTATCTTCTAGGTCAGTTATTTCTTATTATTGTATGTTCTTTGAGGTGTCTTTTACCCTCTGTAAAATTCTGCAATAGTTTTTACTTAAGATGGTTTGAGAAGTAGTTTAGTAGTTTGACAATTTCAAAGATCGGCAACTATTTCATAATGTATGAGAAGAGGAAAATGTACAGAGAAGGGGTTGGTGGTTGGAATTTTGGAGAACCCGAAGACAAGGCCATTGTATTCATGATATAATTGTTGATTAATGAAAAATCAGAAGTTTCCATGCATTTGTTGGGTATGATTTTGTGATTTCTCTATTATGTGTCATCTTATGTTTTCTTCCTTGAAGTATGGTAATGAAGTTGCAGGTATTTATTTGCTTAGGTAGATAAATTTAAAATTGCTTAAAAGAGCGCTCCTATACTTGAAATTTTTACCTTTCTTTTTAAGTTACAGATGGTAGTTTCTGTGCAAGGCGGCATATTATCTTTAAGTTCTCCAAGAGTTATAGATAGTAGGTTCTATGTTAAACAACATATTGTCCATGATTCAGTTGTCACCTTCATAATTCTTCTAACTTATAGATAGTAGTTTCTGCGTAAGGCAGCATACTATTTTTAACTTCTTCAAGCTTTCTTCATTTATCATTCATATTCAGATAATCAAATGGCATTCTGATATTTTCTTGTCACCTAAGTATTGAGAGTAAAAAACAAGTCTCCAGGTCCTTCATTTAAGAACACAACATATATCTAAGTGACAAATAAGTGACAGTAAATAATATTTATTAATTTCTTAAGCACAATTCCTCTACAACCAGGAAATTGGTTTCTTAACACACAACATCCTCCATGGATTTTACCAGCTCTGCTACTTTCTCAGTTGATGTACCTACTGTTGTAGTGGACTCAGTTGTAATTGGAAATGTTGTGGCAGGTGGAGCTGTAGGTGCCAATGATGCTGCCATTGTGGAAGCAGCTGTTGTTGACACTGTGGGGATGGTAGTTCTGGAAGTTGTGGCCAAGTCACTTTACTTCTATTGAATTAAAGTGTCCAACTCCTTCTCTGTCACCTTGAGTTGATCATTTAGCTTTAGGACCAGGTCCATGAGCTCTTCATGTCCTTGTTGCGCCTCCAGGACTTCCTTTGTCTGAGGATGATGTAGTTGGGGTATCTTTAGCTGCTTCTTGAGTGCAGCAATATCATCATTTTTATTTTTTGTTAGTTGTTCTGTGGCCTTTACATCTTTGGGATCATGTCCCAACTCTATGACTAAGTCCTATAAGGACTTGATTTTATTATCTTTGCCCTGTGAGGAGGCCTTCTCCAACTGGAACTGTGCTGATATATTGCTATGAGAGTTTTGCAGTTGGTGGGAAACAATGGCTTTCCCTATTAAGGTGGAGTATATTGTCTCCCCTGTTTGCTTATGTAGCTCAATCTAGTCAATGGGATGAATATCCCTTGCCAGTAATTCAAAATCCACCCTTCTAAAATCTGTTGTTGTCCTTGGCTGTTGAGTGGTTGGCTTGATGAAGGTCATCTGCATTTTCCCCTCTTTGACATCAAAGGATGACATAAGCCTTGTTTGATTGGTAGGGGTCATCTTCAGATACTGTGCATAGTTTTGGGCTTTCAGCCTCTCATTTCTAGTCTTTATTTCTTTTTATCTCTCCTTAATATCATGGTATTTATCTGTTGGAATTCTACAAGAGGATACCTCAACACTTGTTGCCTTTCCAACATCTAAGTGTGTGATGTGTAAGGTTCTAGGATGCCTCTAGATGGAGTGGCAAGCCTGCTCCTATCTCTTTCTGTGCTTGTAACCTCAGTTGTCTCCTCTATATATTCATGTTTAGAGACAGGATTCACTCTTTGTCTCTTAGCCCGGCTTGCTCTGCATGGGCTTGTGATGTTGCTCTTTTTTAAGTAGTGGCCCCTTCCCTGTTTCTCTTGAGGCTTTTCTCCTCATTTAGAGGAGTCCGTAGAACTGGAGGGGTACTCATGGTGGTTTCTGGTTTATTTGATTTCTCTGGTATGTTTGTTTGATCTGGCACCTATGATAGGTCTGGTACTTATGATCCCTCTAGCACCTGTGATTCTTCTAATACGTATGATTCTTCTGGCATCTGTAGGAAAAAACCCTCATCAATTTGTTTCTCTAGGTCAATGAGCGCATTCTCAATGTCTACTTTGGTGTTGTCTTGATCTACTAAGGTCCCTTCTACCCATTCTAATTGGTTTGCAAAGGCTTGAATTTCAGGAATGGGGTGATGAATGAAAGGTCCTAGCTTGACCTTTTATCTCTTTTTTGTTATGAATTCCAAAGGGTCATATCTCCAAACAAAACTTCTTTGTAATTTCATGCTTTGCAATATTAAATCTGCTTCTCGGCTTGCTTCCCTAGAGTTACATATGAAGGAGCCTAGTTGGTCCTTTATTTTGAAGTTAGCCTTCTTCTTGGCATTGACAAAGTTTGTTTCATCCGCATTGATAATCTACCTGTAGTACTCTAAAGCAAATAAACTCATTGGGAGGTATTTGTGGAGTTTTTATGGTGCCAGCGTATAACCATAGATTTTGATCTCAGTATGGTTTTGGTACAAGTACCAATCATCTACCTTGGACTGTTTTGACAATTGTAGGACCCTTTTTATGTCTGAACTGATTCTTGGAGGAGGGATTCCGATCAACATTGTCACAATTGGATGCACAAATAAGTCAATAAAGTCAGCATATGAATATGAGGAATGATATTTATGGACCAACGGAGTCTAGAAAATGACTGATCTAGGCTGATCTTTTGTATCAAGCTTCCACAGGGTGAATGGAAACTTGTGTGACTGGAAATATAGAAAAAGGTCGTACAAAACATAGGAGTATTTGAAGACTCTTTCATTACTCATTCTGAGAAACTGGTCATGCATCCTATCAGCTACAAATTTGGCATAATCATAGATAATAGCAAGAGGTTGCCCTGGAGTCTAGATGGACAGGAAAGCTAGGTTAATTTCATCAATATATTCACTGGTGTTATAAACTAGGACACTAGATATCATGGCTACAATGTCTTAACCAAATGGGGAAAAAATGGCAGTTACATAAGGAGGAGGATCCTTTGGGATATGTCTTTCTTCTCTAATGAAGGTTTGGAACATCTCAGCTAATTTTGCAGTGGTAAGTTTGGGGAACTGTTCTAATAAGCTTCCAATTGAAAGAGGAGCCAGGTTTTTCCCTCGTTGAAGTTGCAGTATCTCATTGATAGATTCAGCAGTGATGATGAAAAGTATGGACTGGTTAGGGGACACCACTGCTCTTTGACTAGGAATATAATTGGCATGACAGTAGTGGAAACTTTCTGGGAAAATGTGGACTTATGGGAACTGGTACTTAGGTAAATTAGACTCTCAAAGACTAATTTCATCAGCATGGTTCAAGTATATATCCCTGCTTTGACAGTGTACTTTGAGCAGGGATTCTAGGACAGAGGTGTCCTTTATCTGGAAATCCTTATCAGCTAAGGAAGATGGTCCAGCTTTATATGGGGAATGGTGACAGGCCTTACATCCATGGAAATTGGGGCAGCCATTCTCAGTTCTTGTGGATTTGAGAGTGGGGGAGGTAATTTGCAGTTTTTATGGCAATGGTGGTTCAACACAGAGTAGGTTTGAGTTCTTTGAGTTTCTTCAATTAATTTTTATTTTAACTAATAAAACTCAGTGACTAGTTTTGAAATTGATAGGGTTTTTCGGTGAAGTATGGCTTAAATACCTGGAATTTAAGGAAAACTAGCTATGAACAGGGCGGCTGGCAACTACGAATGGTTGAAAAGGTTCTCTGTAGGCTGGAAGTGAACTGGGTTCTTTGTGGCATCTTTAGGATGCAATTGGACATAGGTTGACAGCTTCGACATTCGCAGGTGCATGCATGGAAGTTTATATTTTAAAAAATGATAAAAACAAATGATTTGGGGCTTTTTGGCTATATGCGCGAAAGTCGATTTTGGCGGGTATGGGTGAACAGTGGTTATTTTGTCGTGTAGCGGGGTGAACAGTAACCATTTTGTCATGTAGCAGACGAGCGGTAAATGGTTTCCATCGCACTACTTTTGGGCGCTCGGTGGTATTGGGGGTAGGTCACCCGATTCCATACGTTGAACGACACGTAACATCGAGGGCCCAGCGGAAAACAACTTTATCGAGGGGGTATTATTCGGACATCGGGTCCGCCTGATATGGATAAAGGCCGTCGGATGTGAAGGAAGAAGATCGCATGGTGATCATGTGGGGAAGCTGCACGGAGGCTAACAGGTGGGCCCGACAAGTGATTAAGTGTGGTGGTATTTGGGTTAATGACGAATTAAGGCATGGTTTAGGCATCGGGGTCATTAGCAGATGGATTAATTGGGTTTTTTCCTAACTTAATCGTAGATCATTAGTTAGTGGGTTTTCGGGGTTTGGGTGAAATTATAGTTTATATTTGAACTAAGGGCAAGGTTAATTTATATGTAGGAGTTAAATATATACGATGAAATGGGTTTTTATCGGGATTTAATATATAAAATTAGTAATTAAAAAAATTGGCGGAAAGGGGACACCACACACTAAGTAAATGATTTTTCACGTTTTAATGCTTTTCCAATATTAACATAAATACTTAGGATACAGTGTTTTTGTGGGGTTTTTGGGAAAAAAGAGTTTTACATGGGGGTGATTGCTTTTCCTAGGTAGATAGTGTTTAACCTTAGAAAAAGGGTTTTATTAGGGAAATGAGGAGAAATGAAGGGGGGTGAATGAACTAAAAGGGGGGATGAATTTTTATGAGGGTGTTTTAGTACTTATTGCCTATAAGTCATTGAGTCGAGGGTCCGATCCCTCCAAAATTCAGAGAAATGCTCTGAGCCTCTTTGAATTAAAGGTTTCGGTACTTTGAACTTTATTTGTGGGAAATTAGTAAAGTGAAAGGATGAAATGGACGGGAGAAGTTAATTAATTGAATTTGTAAACCTTATGCACACTTAATTGCCCACCACATTAGGAAATTTTATGATGAGAATGATAAATATGTTTTTTGCCTAACCAATCATCATAACTTCTGCAACCTTTCTTCTACTTACCCATCTACTCATCCTACCATTTTTACTTCTCTTTATTAGGGTGCATTTGAGCTAGCAAACCCTTATCAAACATCTTTATTTTCTTTACAATAGAGATCTAATTAAATCTAACCTTATTACATCCAAGGGCTCAAATTAAATAGTTGAGCTCCTTTTATTAACTCTACCTATCTAATTATCTGCCAAGGTTACACTGTTTGGCTAGATTTTATTCTGACATGAAATTGAAAACATGACGTATCCAAGTTTAAACATTTTGATTGTCATGGATTGTGGCATGGATCACAAGAGGCACACAATCATTTTATTGTGCATAAAAGTAAAATAGGAGGGGCATTTTGGCTTGCTCACTTTCATGGTATTTTTCTTTTCTTGGGGTTCATATTTTTCATCTTTTTTTACCTTTTTGTTGTTTTTGTCCTTTTATTATTCTTTTAGGACATACCCTCTTTAAATTTTTTGATTTTTTGTATATGGAAAACATTTGCAGAAAGCAAAGGTATGTACATATGACAAGCTTTAATCTCAGCCATTCAAAAATTATGACTCCTATTGGTATAGGAACCTAACAATCAACAAAAAGTATATCAATTAAATGACAAACTTCAAGATTCAAAGATAATCTAATAAGAACTAAATTCATTTCTCCTATGACTTTGAATTTTTTCCTATCGAGTTGCATAATGTGAATTGGGGTTTTTTTGGGTGACATGTTTAATTTCAAACAAACTGAATACAACATTATATTCAAAGAAGCCCCTGAATCTACCAAGCAGTTATGTACATTTTTATTAAATATTTCAAAAATCAGAAGAAAAGGAGGAGTGTGTGAGTTAGACCTGTCACCTATCGGAATAGCATAAGAGGAATTGAATATTGGATGACCAGGATGTTTACCCATTCCATTAGAAGCTTTAGATACTACAATAGTAGGAATAGGAGAAGCAGGTACTACATTCAATTCTTTCAGTAAAAATTTATGTTGTTGTTTGAGTTTAGTGAGTTCATGGAGGGAAATGTTTGCTTTTATTTTCTTCATATCCTCAACTATATTGTACTCAGTAGTATCTGAAACTAATAAGGTTCTAGGTGAAGATGGAGAATTGGAAGAAGATGAAATTACTTGGAGAAAAGTGGAAGTGGATTTTTTAACAACAGCTTTATCTTTAGCAGTGGAAGTTGAAAGCTTCTGTTTCTGAATTGATTGTATAGGATCAATTGAACCTTTACTTCTTGTGCTAACAGGTAATGCTTCATATTCATTTTCACTATCAGAAGTAGGAAGCATAAAATCCCACATTCCATTTAACTCAGCTATTTATTCATCTTGGGATTCATCAGCAAAAAATGTTGTTTCTTCCTCATCTTCATCATTAGTTTCTGCATTAGAGATTGTGTTTGGAGGTAGTAGATTAGGTGGTTGATTTCTCCTAAATGATATAAAAGGTTTTTTGGAAGAGGATTCACCCACTTGTTTTTTTATCTCTACCATCTTGTTAGATAAAGTTATAAGGACTTGTTGGAAGCCTTCAAGATCAAAGGGATCTTTAAGTGCTTTCTTTTTAGCTTCATTCTTAGATGTAACTCTTTTTAGTTTTCTGTCTTCTTAATCTTTTTTCTTTTCTAGTGCATTTATCCCCTTCTCTACAGACACAACTTCTTTCATTTTTTATTTTTATTTTTTCCCAGTGGTTCACGAACATCCGTGGTCAGAGGGTGCAGGCTACGTCGACGTAAATTCTAAGGCTGATCTCTAGGATCAAACCCCTCGGCCATCACAGACTTGACCCCAAGGGCTTCGGGTTGAATCGACCCTGTGACCTCCCGTTTTGGCGAGGCACAACTTGACCAGTTGGGCTAAACCTTGGGGCTACAACTTCTTTCATGTTATCTACCAAGGTATTTTTATTAGCTCTATCTAGCAGTCCTAAATTTTATGAAAAAAGGCTTACAAAATCTCGCACTACTGTACTTTCATCCTTTTCTCAATAGAATGACTGGAACATTGTTTAGGAATTTTCATAAAGAGTTTTGAGAAGTTGCATTACTATACTCCTAGAATCATCTTTGTGAGAAGGAATAAACTATCGTTATTTCTTTTATGAGATGAGTGAAGTATATATGGTATTTCTATCATTATACCTCTGTTTCGTTCATAAGTAAATAGTAAATTTATCTTTTCAAATTGCTTATTACTAGATATTTAAAGAACAATGTTACAAGTATTCACTATTGATCATGCTGCCATTGATATTTCTATACATGTTAGACAATTTTTTGTGATATTCTAAATTAGATATGAGTTTACACATTATTTTGATTAACTACTGAATCAAACTAATCATCTTAAAATAAGTTTCATTTTCAATGGTGTTTGAGAAATCTATATTATTATTTACTAAGGAAAATCATTATAGATTTCATCTAGATCAAAGTTAAACAATCCTGAGTTATAGAGTAGATTAATGCAAATATTTTTCCATTTAATTCATTACTGCAAATCCATCCATTTCACTTCACTATAAGCATTAAACACTCATTCAATCATCTTTCATTGGGAAATTGGTACCATTATCCCCAGTTGAAGCCATTACTTAAACAGAAAAGGAGCTGCCTTAAGGTCTGGACCAAGTGGTTTTCCCCTTGTGTTGAAGCAACAATTTTTGAGCCCTCAACAAAACCTTAAAATTATCTCTTAGAGATGATGTGATGGATGATGGATGATTGATTTGAATTGGATCCATGAAAATTATCAAATGCTATGACTATATCAAATCAGGACAGACTTCAAAATTTATGAACAAAGAGGTATCAGGAAGACCTCTAGACAGTGGCAGTTTTTAGCCAGCAAGGAACAATAAGGACCTTGGTCAAAGTGCGTTGATCGAGGCCCATGGAGACTGCACAAGAGGAAAACTGGCAGTTAGGAAGCCCGGATCAGGAAACGGAGGCCATTTCTGATGCACTAGCGCTAATCACGAATCAATGGGAAAAACCCCTTGAGAAGGAAAAACCCCGAGCGATCGGTCACATGGGAAGCCAGGAAACCATAGGGAAAGAACTAAGGTGAAAGGCAGGTCCCATGCTCCAAAACCGGCAAAATATCGGAGGCATATTGGGAGGTAAGCGGATTTGGGCAGAGAAAGAGCAATTCCATACATTGCACAATGTGTGTCTGGTGGATGAGAGAGAAAATCACCTCTCATCACGGGCTAACGGTCGAGCAAGTCAACCGCACAAAAAGAGCGAACACCGTAGGATCTGGGGGCTCCAGATCTGATGGCGGAGATTGCACCCGATGAGAAATTGGATTTGATGGGGAATTAAACCGTGGCATATAAAAGTTTGAAGTCCGATTTGACTGCTGAGTTGGTAGATGAATCATTTCACAACGTAACCGAAGTACCGAACTGTTTGAGGAAGAGCTAGCATAGTTTGTGAGAGGAAAAGTGGCCACTTCCCTGTGAGACGTTGGCGATGACGCAGAGGTAGGTAACTCCAAATGAACAGCAGCAGTCGATCTGAAGGGGCGGAAGAGGAAGAAAACAGTCAAAGAAAAATTGTCTTTAAGCTATGAACAAACAGAGAACAGAACAAGGAAGAACCAGAGAAGGGAACAGTGAAAAAAAAAAGAATGAAAGAAACACTGAAGCAAGAGGTATAAAAACAGAGAGTTGAGCTGACCTGCAACGTAAGGCAGCATCGAGTAGACAGAAGGCTTGAGAGGTTCAAGCAATCCCTATGAGGATATCTATCGAGAATTGAGTACCACATTGGACTCCTCCCATTAAAGACCAGAGAGGTCAAGACTTGGAAAGGGAAAGAGTATGTGCACTCTTGTGGCCTGGGGAATCCAAGAACCACCCTACCAAGCATTATCTGTTTCAAGATACTCAAGTTGATTTCCTCATTGTAAATCTCTGATTTAAATACACAATAGAAGAAGGCCACCACTGAAAGCTGGACCGGAGACGTAGCCTTGGAGGATAGGGTGAACTCCTTATTAATGTATTGTGTTCTTGTATTTTCTTAATGTGTTTCTCTTACTGTTTTCCATTTTTCCAATGTCTATGTATTTTGCAATCTGATAAATCCGTTGCCTAAGATAACATAGACACACACCAGCACATGAGTCTGTAATACCTTCATTCATTAATTATTTAACTAAGATCGCTCACGAGTGATTTTAAAATCAAGTGGTATCAGAGCTTTAGGTTGTTAAGGTTAGACAAGCTTGTGTTGGTTTCGTTGTTGAATGCTAACTAGATCAAAGCTCAAATTAGGAGAAGGAGAGTTGGTCGAAACTAATCTTGAAATTGGGAGAGTCTATCCTCGGAAGATAATGTCAGAGGAAGGTTCTATGGGGCCAGACCCTCAATTCATAAATAGTTTGCTAGCCATAAAGTCCATGGTAGAAGAAATGTATGGGGACTTTAGAAAACATAAGGATGAAGATTCATCAGGCTCTAAACAAGACAAAGGAGAAGATGAGTCTCATTTCCATGACCACTCAAAACGCAAAGGGAAAGAAGAAAGCTTTCTCACACCTCCTAATAGCCCTGAACACAAAAAGAAAGCATCTTTGTTCAAACTAGATGTTAAATTTGATTTACCTATATATGATGGATAGTTGAATGCATAAAAGTTGGACAATTGGATTAGACAAATTGATGTTTATTGCAGAGTGCAGAATATTGATTCAGACAAGAGCAAGATTCTGTTGGCAAGCCTACACCTTGGAGGCACTACCTTGATTTGGTGGGAAGGCAAGACCCAAGCTGACATGAAAATACATGGTAAGATATCTCTATCTAGAGTGAATTTCTTTCCACAATCAAAAATCAGTTCTATCCATTGGCCTACATGCAGCAAGCCATGATGAGCTAGCAAACTCTTCAACGGTTGAAAGGGAAAAGTGTGCAAGGGTACACTTAGAAATTTAGAAAGAGAGCATTGATTATAGAAATCTCATTAGACTCACCTGAGACTCTGTTGAAGTACATTGGTGGTTTACATAGCTACATGAGGCGCACTATCCTTATGTTTAATCCCACTAGTACAGATGAGGTATCTATACAAGCTACTCATCTAGAAGCTAGAGGAAAGAATGGAAGTCCAGAAGTTGGGGGATCATCCCAACCCACTGCAAGCAAGAATAAGGAGAAAAGAAAGTAGAAATGGAAAGCAAGGAAGGCTAACACTACACAGAAAAGCAAAGCTTCATGCACTCACTATAAAAAGGATGGGCATGATGATGAGCATTGTTGGATTCTGCATCCAGAGCTGAGACCTAAGAAGTTCAAGGGCAAGAAGAAGAAGATTGTTGTAGCTATTCAGAAAGATTTGGGGTCAGACTCAGGCGGCGATACAACCATTGCAGCCATAGGTATAAGCGGTAAGAATTCTGAAGCATCTATTAGTAATTATGCATAATCTGCTATTGATGAAGAAAATGAGAGAAAAAGACATGTGCTTTTCCATATTCGAGTTATTTCCAAACATCAAAAGATTGATACTTTGTTTGATAGTGGCTCACAAGTAAATTTAATTTCTAAATCAATTGTAAAGAAGTTGGGATTAGTAACTACACCTCACAAGAAACCATACCCATTAGGATGGTTGAATGATAAAGCACAACTACAAGTGACTAGATAGTGCAAACTCAAGCTTTCTTTTGGGTCAGCATTTGTACATGAGGTTGAGTTAGACATAATTCCTTTGGATATATGATCTGATAATCACCCTATGAGTGACCTCAGTTAAAGATTTATTAAATGAAGGTATTACAGACTCATATATTGGTGTGTGTGTGTCTATGTTATTTAAGCAACGTATCAATCAGATTGAAAATACACAGACACTTGAAATGGAAGACAGCAGAGAAACACAGTAAGAAAATACAAGAACACAAGAATTTAATAAGGAGTTCACCCTATCCTCCGGGGCTACATCTCCGGTCCAGCTTTCAGTAGTGTCTTTCTTTTATTGTGTCTTGAAGCAGAGAATTACAATGAAGGAGCTCAAGATGAGTCTCCTCAAACAGATTGGCTTGTCAGGGTGGTTCTTGGATTTCCCAAGCCACTAAAGTACACAGACTCTTTTCCTTACTAGCTCTGTGACCTTCTGGTCTATAATGGAGAGAGCCCAATGTGGTGCTAAGTCTGGACAGATCCTCTCGGGGATGGATTGAATCCCTCAAGCTCTCTGGTGCTCGATGCTGCCTTTGGTCAGCTCGGCCCTCTATCTTCCATTCTATTGTTGCTTCACTGTATTTCTTCTCTCTTTTCTTCCTTTCTGTGTTCCGTCCTCCTCTCGGGGTTCTGGTATCTTTCCACATTTCCTGTGCATGGCTTTAAGGCCATTCGTACCCATGGCTATTTGATTCCTCTTCCACTTCCCATCGGATCGCCTGCTACAGCTTCGCTTGAAGTTCCCTGTTCGGCATTATCATCAAGCTCATAAGGAGTGGCCACATGTCCTCCTGAAAACTATTCCAGCTTGCCTCATCAGTTCGTTTCTTCAGTTATGTTATGGAATGATCCATTTGCCACCATGGCAGTCAATTCAGACTTCAAATTCTTTTAAGTCGCGACTTATTCCCTCATCAATTCTGCCTCTTCCATCGAGGGCGATCTCAGCCGTTAGATCTGGAGCCCCCAAATCCGATGCCATTTTCTCATCCCGCGTGGTTGACTAGCTCAACAATTAGCACGCGATGAGCGGCAATTTTCTCTCTCCTCCACTTGCCATGTGTCAGGCGTTGAGTGGAATCACTCCTTTTCCTTCAAAACTGCTTACTGCCCATGGATGCCCTCGATCAATACCGTCGGTTTTGGAGCGGGCCTTGCCTTTAGCTCTTAAAACCTTTATCCCATGGTTTTCTTGGCTCGCATGCAACCGAGCGCTCGAGGCTTCTCCAATTTGAGGTTTTTTTCCTAGGCACTAATCACACATCAAAAACTTCCTCTGCTTCCCAATCTGGGCCTCCCAAGGGCTAATTTTGCCTCCCGCGCAGTCTCCATGGGCCTCAGTAAGTGTGCTTTGATCGAGGTCCTCGTTATTCCACGCTGGTTTCCATTGCCACTGGTTTAGAGGTGTTTTTTATTATTGTTTTAAATCCTTTGAATTCTGTCCCAACCTGGTACAGTCATGACTTTGTTAATCACTCTTTATGGATCCAATTCGGATCACGGCCTTCCCACTAAAAAGCTTTTGGACCACCAAAAGTTGGTTTTCTTTCAAGCATCGACTAAGTGAGGGTACTGTTGTCTCACTTGCCCAACCTCAATCCACTTTTCACTGCTCGACTTCGAACCTTTGAGTCCAATTCTGAGGTACTCAACATATCCTCTGCGCATCATCCTCACCTTCCTATCCAAGACTGTGTCTTCCTGCAATTCATTCAGATATTCAGGTAGCAAGTCATCAATAGAAGGCAATTGACTTTTCTCTTCAGGATCCTTAATCATTGAAGGTTCAAACAAACTCAAGTAATCTGCATTTAAGACTGAGTAGATGTGCATGTAAGCTGGTAGATCAAGGTGAAAAGCATTTTCACCAATCTTCTCAAGTATTTTAAAGGGTCCATACCTGATAGGCTTTACCTTTTTACCTTCACCTTACATCATGTCCTTGCTGATACACAACCAGACCTAGTCTCCAACTTGAAAACTATGCTCCATCCGATGCTTGTCATGCCCTAGCCTTGTATCTAGCTTGGCTCTTTTCCAGTTGTTCCTGTACTGCCTGGTGGATCTCCTAGATCTATTCAATGAAGCTAGTGTAGGCTTTAACCCTGTACAGAAATTACCTGCATACGAATTCTTAAACAAGGAAAATAAACAATGCAAGAGCATAACCCATAAGACACATATGCACAGAGATTTTTCCCTGGATCCCAAAACCGGGAATACCAGCTTGATTTTTCATTATGTTCCTTTCAATGTTATAATACATATTTATACATGCCGAAGCATCCAATACCATGGACTGAAATCCATCGCGTCCAATACCATGGACTGAAAAACCATCGCGTCCAAAAAACATGTGCAAAAATCATGCACAAAACCATAGGTGGGTCCGCCCAACCTAACATATGGTCCAAAACCAAAATTTTCCGGGGCGCTGCCCCGGACCCCATAAAGTGGGGTTACAGGTGCCCTTCAAACCCCCTATTACTACGTGGAAATAATATAACACAACCCAACAATCTCCCACTTGTTTTTTTCTTTCCACAGGAGAGCTTAGTCATTTTTTTTTTTTTCAGCCCTGAGATTCCCATTGCTTCTCTACACCAAGAGAACTTCTCAGAGCTCACAGATTTTGTCAATGCATCTGCAGTATTCTTCAAAGTGTCCACCTTTACCAGCAACACCTTTCTATCTTCTACCATATCCCTCACAAAGTGATACTGAACATCAATGTGCTTTGTCTTTGAATGATAAGCAGGGTTCTTTGCCAAGAAAATTGCACTTTGGCTGTCACAGTCTATTCTTATAGCTCCCTGTACTAACCCCATACTTGAACACAATCTCTGCAACCAAATTGCTTCCTTGCTTGCATGAGTGGCTACCATGTATTCTGCCTCTGTAGTTGATAGTGCCACTACAGATTGTTTCTTACTCATCCAACTGACTGCACCTCCAAATAGGTTAAACACATACCCACTTGTAGATCTCCTCTGATCCAGATCTCCAGCCCAGTCTGCATCAACAAAGCCATGAATATCCAACACTCTATCCAATCCTGGTCTTCCTTGGTAGCACAAACCATAATCACTAGTGCCATGCAAATACCTGAAAACCCGCTTCACTGATGTCCAGTGCTCCTTCCCAGGTTTTGACATAAACCTGCTCAATACTCCCACTGCATGTGCAATGTCTGGTCTAGTACAGACCATTGCATACATCAGGCTACCCACTGCACTTGCATATGGAACACGAGACATGTCCTCTTCCTCTTCTTGTGTCTTGGGACATTGTTCAGCAGATAACCTCACACCTACAGGAATAGGAACCTTCACCGGTTTACTATCCTGCATATTAAACCTCTGCAGTATTGTCTCGACATAATTCCTCTGGTTTAACCAGAGCTTCCTCTTTGATCGATCTCTTTTAATTTCCATGCCCAAAAGATAGTTTGCAGCACCAAGATCTTTCATGTCGAATTTGGAGGACAATTGGGTCTTCAAATCCTGGATAATTTCTTTGTCATTTCCAACCAGCAACATATCATCCACATACAAGACCAGATAAATAACACGGTCACCAATTAATTTAAAATACACACAATGATCTGCTTTGCTTCTGGTGAAGCCAAGTCCCCGTATAAATGTATCAAATTTCTAATACCACATCCTTGGTGACTGTTTTAACCCATACAGAGACTTCTTTAACTTGCATACCAGTTCTTTCTTACCCTTCACCGCAAAGCCTTAAGGTTGCTTCATGTAGATTTCCTCTTCCAAATCCCCGTGAAGAAATGTTGTCTTCACATCCATCTGTTCTACCTCAAAATCAAAAGCAATAGCAACAGATAAAAGTAATCTAATAGAAGTTACCTTGGCAACAGGAGAAAAAATATCACCAAAATCAATTCCCGGCACCTGGGAATAACCTTTTGCTACCAACCGAGCTTTGTATTTCTCCACCTTTCCTTCTGCATTTGTCTTCTTCTTGAACACCCATTTGCTGCCAATGGGTTTCCTTCCAGTCGGCAACTCCACCAGATCCCAAGCCTCATTTTTGTGCAAAGATGCCATTTCATCAACCATGGCCTCTTTCCAGACTTTTCCATCCTCTGAATCCACTGCTTCCTTCACAGTTCTGGGATCATCATCAGTAACAGACAAAGCAAAAGCAGATGGACTATACCTTTCTGGTTGCCTTCTTTCTCGAACTGATCTTCTCACAGCCGGAGTTTGTGGCTCTTCATCTTCTAATTCCTCCTCTGTTGTAGAGTCTGATTCTTCCTCCTTTGGCTCAAACTCTATCTTCTCAGGTTCCTTTGGTTGGACTTCATGTTGAATAACATCTTTTACCTCTCTAAACACCACATCTCAGTTGTACACAACCTTCCGTGTGATTGGGTTCCAAAGCTTATAACCCTTTAAACCATCCTTATACCCAATAAAGATGCACTTTTCAGATTTACTATCCAACTTGGTTCGTTTCTCCTTTGGAACATGTACATATGCATCACATCCAAATACCCTCAGATGTGAAAGAGAGGGTTTCTTACCAGTCCATACTTCTTGTGGAGTCTTATCCTCCAACGCTGATGAAGGTGACCTGTTGACTAGGTAACATGTAGTATCCACCGCCTCTGCCCAAAATTCATGTCCTAACCCAGCACCACTGAGCATGCTTCTTTCCCTTTCCATCAACGTCTTGTTCATTCTTTCTGCGACTCCATTTTGCTGAGGTGTATATGGAGTAGTCTTCTGTCGTGCTATACCACACTTCTTACAGAATTCTTCAAATTCCTTGCTGCAAAATTCTCCACCATTATCTGTCCTTAACACCTTTATCTTCTTCTCTGTCTAATTTTCCACCAGAGCCTTAAATTCTTTAAACCTGTCAAAGACTTCAGATTTCTTCTTAAGGAAATATATCCATGTATTCCTTGAGAAGTCATCTATAAATGATACATAGTACATAGACTTACCCAGTGATGGAACCTTCACAGGTCCAAACACATCACTGTGCACAAGCTCTAATATTTGTTTCGTCCTCTTACCACCAGAGGGGAAACTCACTCGATTTTGCTTCCCATACACACAATTTTCACAGAAATCAAAATCCAGAGAGCTATCATTCATACCTTCTACCATACCTTTACCATGAAGTATTCGAAGGCCCTTCTCTCCAATATGTCCAAGCCTTTGATGCCACAACATGGTCTTCTCTCCATAGACCACTAGATTTTCTACTCCATTTTCAGGAACCATAGAACTATTGCACCCATCAACAACAGTGCTACCTTGCAGCTTGTACAGAGTTCCAATCTGAACTCCCCGCATCAATATCAGTGCTCCTCGAACCATCTTGCAGGTATCTTTCTCGAACACCGTCTTTACACCT
This sequence comes from Pinus tabuliformis, assembly GCA_031772625.1. Classification (NCBI taxonomy): domain Eukaryota; kingdom Viridiplantae; phylum Streptophyta; class Pinopsida; order Pinales; family Pinaceae; genus Pinus; species Pinus tabuliformis. Next base: position 29,120,870 of record CM062810.1, on the reverse strand, counting down.
GCATCATCCAACTTGCTTACAGAAATCAGATTTCTGGCCAATGCAGGAATATGTAGAACACCTGGAAGTGTTCTAACCCTTCCACCTTGCAACTTCAACTTTACTTTTCCCCGACCAATGATTCTAGCCTTCCTATCATCTCCTAAGAAGACATCACCACCATCGTATTTCTCATACTCGCATAACCACTCTCTATGGGGAGTGAAGTGAAAGGATGCACCTGAGTCAATCAACGATGCCTCATGATCTACATGTGTACTTGAAGAAGCCAAGTACACATCCCCACCTTCATCTGAGGTGGTTTTCGCCTCTGCAGAAGGAGCATCATCAGATCCCTTTCCTTTATCAGGAGCTTTAGATTTACAATCCCTTCTGAAGTTCCCTTCCTTTCCGCATTTCCAGCACATCACCTTTGTAGGTTTTCCTAGAGATTTAGATCTCCCTCTAGATTTAGATCTCCCACTCGATGACTTATTTTTGTTTCTGTTCTGGGACCATCCTCGTACAGACAAGGCATCACCATTCTGGTTGTCCATATTTTTCCGTCTCATCTCCTCCGTCAGCAAGGCTGAGACTATTTCATCAAACTGCAAAGCAGTTGCATTGCTACCTATTGCAATAACCAGACTATCCCACGAATCTGGTAGAGAACACAACAGACTGATGCACTTATCTTCATCTAAAATTTTAATATCAACAGATAATAACTTACTTACCACAGTATTAAACGCATTCAGATGCTCTGTCACCGAGTCTCCATCTTTCATCCTCGGGTTATACAGCTTTTTCCACAGGAATAGTTTATTCACCAGAGACTTAGATTGGTACAAAGTCCCTAACTTGACCCACAAAGCCTTTTTTGTAGCTTCCCCTGATACATTCAGCAATACTGAATCTAAGACACACAATCGTATTGTGCTCTTTGCCTTCCGATCCAACTTCTTCCATTCTTCATCGGTCACTCCCGATGGTTTAGTACCCGAATCTACCGCGATCCATTGATCTTTATCCACCAACAGATCCTCCATCTTGAGTGTCCACAACTCAAAATTCTGACCATTGAACTTCTCAATCTCTATATTTCCACTGCTCGCCATCTTCTTTCACCACCAAAATCGATCTCGCATATCTCCCACTGTACAGGGTCTACCACAGGCCCGAGCGAAACCCCTCAGCAATAAAGGTGTCCCCTTGAAGCCAAAACAGCTTTGATACCAAATGTAGGTTTTAACCCTGTACAGAAATTACCTGCATACAAATTCTTAAACAAGGAAAATAAACAATGCGAGAGCATGACCCATAAAACACATATGCACAGAGATTTTTCCCTGGATCCCAAAACCAGGACTACCAGCTTGATTTTTCATTATGTTCCTTTCAATGTTACAATACATATTTATACATGACGAAGCATCCAATACCATGGACCGAAATCCATCACGTCCAATACCATGGACCGAAAAACCATCGCGTCCAAAAGACATGTGCGAAAATCATGCACAAAACCATAGGTGGGTCCGCCCAACCTAACATATGGTCCAAAACCAAAATTTTTCGAGGCGCTGCCCCGGACCCCATAAAGTGGGGTTACGGGTGCCCTTCAAACCCCCTATTAACTAAGTGGAAAGAATATAACACAACCCAACAATCTCCCACTTGTTGTTTTCTTTCCACAGGGGGCCACAGGAGAGCTTAGTCATTTTATTTTTTTCAGCCCTGAGATTCCCATTGCTTCTCTACACCAAGAGAACTTCTCAGAGCTCACAGATTTTGTCAATGCATCTGCAGTATTCTCCAAAGTGTCCACATTTACCAGCAACACCTTTCTGTCTTCTATCATATACCTCACAAAGTGATACTGAACATCAATGTGCTTTGTCTTTGAATGATAAGCAGGGTTCTTTGCCAAGAAAATTGCACTTTGGCTGTCACAGTCTATTCTTATAGCTCCCTGTACTAACCCCATACTTGAACACAATCTCTGCAACCAAACTGCTTCCTTGCTTGCATGAGTGGCTACCATTTATTCTGCCTCTGTAGTTGATAGTGCCACTACAGATTGTTTCTTACTCATCCAACTGACTGCACCTCCAAATAGGTTAAACACATACCCACTTGTAGATCTCCTCTGATCCAGATCTCCAGCCCAGTCTGCATCAACAAAGCCATGAATATCCAACACTCTGTCCAATCCTGGTCTTCCTTGGTAGCACAAACCATAATCACTAGTGCCACGCAAATACCTGAAAACCCGCTTCACTGATGTCCAGTGCTCCTTCCCAGGTTTTGACATAAACCTGCTCAATACTCCCACTGCATGTGCAATGTCTGGTCTAGTACAGACCATTGCATACATCAGGCTACCCACTGCACTTGCATATGGAACACGAGACATGTCCTCTTCCTTTTCTTGTGTCTTGGGACACTGTTCAGCAGATAACCTCACACCTACAGGAATAGGAACCTTCACCGGTTTACTATCCTGCATATTAAACCTCTGCAGCATTGTCTCGACATACTTCCTCTGGTTTAACCAGAGCTTCCTCTTTGACCGATCTCTTTTAATTTCCATGCCCAAAATATAGTTTGCAGCACCAAGATCTTTCATGTCGAATTTGGAGGACAATTTGGTCTTCAAATCCTGGATAATTTCTTTGTCATTTCCAACCAGCAACATATCATCCACATACAAGACCAGATAAATAACACGGTCACCAATTAATTTAAAATACACACAATGATCTGCTTTGCTTCTGGTGAAGCCAAGTCCCCGTATAAATGTATCAAATTTCTGATACCACATCCTTGGTGATTGTTTTAACCCATACAGAGACTTCTTTAACTTGCATACCAGTTCTTTCTTACCCTTTACCGCAAAGCCTTCAGGTTGCTTCATGTAGATTTCCTCTTCCAAATCCCCGTGAAGAAATGTTGTCTTCACATCCATCTGTTCTACCTCAAAATCAAAAGCAGCAGCAACACATAAAAGTAATCTAATAGAAGTTACCTTGGCAACAGGAGAAAAAATATCACCAAAATCAATTCCCGGCACCTGGGAATAACCTTTTGCTACCAACCGAGCTTTGTATTTCTCCACATTTCCTTCTGCATTTGTCTTCTTCTTGAACACCCATTTTCTGCCAATGGGTTTCCTTCCAGCCGGCAACTCCACCAGATCCCAAGCCTCATTTTTGTGCAAATATGCCATTTCATCAACCATGGCCTCTTTCGAGACTTTTCCATCCTCTGAATCCACTGCTTCCTTCACAGTTCTGGGATCATCATTAGTAACAGACAAAGAAAAAGCAGGTGGACTATACCTTTCTGGTTGCCTTCTTTCTCGAACTGATCTTCTCACAGCCGGAGTTTGTGGCTCTTCATATTCTGATTCCTCCTCTGTTGTAGAGTCTGATTATTCCTCCTTTGGCTCAAACTCTATCTTCTCAGGTTCCTTTGGTTGGACTTCATGTTGAATAACATCTTTTACCTATCTAAACACCACATCTCGGTTGTACACAACCTTCCGTGTGATTGGGTTCCAAAGCTTATAACCCTTTAAACCATCCTTATACCCAATAAAGATGCACTTTGCAGATTTACTATCCAACTTGGTTTGTTTCTCCTTTGGAACATGTACATATGCATCACATCCAAATACCCTCAGATGTGAAAGAGAGGGTTTCTTACCAGCCCATACTTCTTGTGGAGTCTTATCCTCCAACGCTGATGAAGGTGACCTGTTGACCAGGTAACATGCAGTATCCACCGCCTCTGCCCAGAATTCCTGTCCTAACCCAGCACCACTGAGCATGCTTCTTGCCCTTTCCATCAACGTCTTGTTCATTCTTTCTGCGACTCCATTTTGCTGAGGTGTATATGGAGTAGTCTTTTGCCGTGCTATACCACACTTCTTACAGAATTCTTCAAATTCCTTGCTACAAAATTATCCACCATTATCTGTCCTCAACACCTTTATCTTCTTCTCTGTCTGATTTTCCACCAGAGCCTTAAATTCTTTAAACCTGTCAAAGACTTCAGATTTCTTCTTAAGGAAATATATCCATGTATTCCTTGAGAAGTCATCTATAAATGACACATAGTACACAGACTTACCAGTGATGGAACCTTCACAGGTCCAAACACATCACTGTGCACAAGCTCTAATATTTGTTTCGTCCTCTTACCACCAGAGGGGAAACTCACCCGATTTTGCTTCCCATACACACAATTTTCACAGAAATCAAAATCCAGAGAGCTGTCATTCATACCTTTACCATGAAGTATTTGAAGGCCCTTCTCTCCAATATGTCCAAACCTTTGATGCCACAACATGGTCTTCTCTCCATAGACCACTAGATTTTCTACTCCATTTTCAGGAACCATAGAACTATTTCACCCATCAACAACAGTGCTACCTTGCAGCTTGTACAGAGTTCCAATCCGAACTCCCCGCATTAATATCAGTGCTCCTCGAACCATCTTGCAGGTATCTTTCTCGAACACTGTCTTTACACCTGCATCATCCAACTTGCTTACAGAAATCAGATTTCTGGCCAATGCAGGAATATGTAGAACACCCGGAAGTGTTCTAACCCTTCCACCTTGCAACTTCAACTTTACTTTTCCCCGACCAATGATTCTAGCCTTCCTATCATCTCCTAAGAAGACATCACCACCATCGTATTTCTCATACTCGCAGAACCACTCTCTATGGGGAGTGAAGTGAAAGGATGCACTTGAGTCAATCAACCATGCCTCATGATCTACATGTGTACTTGAAGAAGCCAAGTACACATCCCCACCTTCATCCGAGGTGGTTTTCGCCTCTGCAGAAGGAGCATTATCAGATCCCTTTCCTTTATCAGGAGCTTTAGATTTACAATCCCTTCTGAAGTGCCCTTCCTTTCCGCATTTCCAGCACATCACCTTTGTAGGTTTTCCTGGAGATTTAGATCTCCCTCTAGATTTAGATCTCCCACTCGATGACTTATTTTTGTTTCTGTTCTGGGACCGTCCTCGTACAGACAAGGCATCACCATTCTGGTTGTCCATATTTTTCCGTCTCATCTCCTCCGTCAGCAAGGCTGAGACTATTTCATCAAACTGCAAAGCAGTTGCATTGCTACCTATTGCAATAACCAGACTATCCCACGAATCTGGTAGAGAACACAACAGACTGGTGCACTTATCTTCATCTGAAATTTTAATATCAACAGATAATAACTGACTTACCATAGTATTAAATGCATTCAGATGCTCTGTCACCGAGACTCCATCTTTCATCCTCAGGTTATACAACTTTTTCCACAGGAATAGTTTATTCACCAGAGACTTAGATTGGTACAAAGTCCCTAACTTGACCCACAAAGCCTTTGTCGTAGCTTCCCCTGATACATTCAGCAATACTGAATCTAAGACACACAATCGTATTGTGCTCTTTGCCTTCTGATCCAACTTCTTCCATTCTTCATCGGTCACTCCCGATGGTTTAGTACCCGGATCTACTGCGATCCACTGATCTTTATCCACCAACAGATCCTCCATCTTGAGTTTCCACAACTCAAAATTCTGACCATTGAACTTCTCAATCTCTATCTTTCCACTGCTTGCCATCTTCTTTCACCACCAGAATCGATCTCGCAGATCTCCCACTGAACAGGGTCTACCACAGGCCCGAGCGAAACCCCTCAGCAACAAAGGCGTCCCCTTGAAGCCAAAACAGTTCTGATACCAAATGTAGGTTTTAACCCTGTACAGAAATTACCTGCATACAAATTCTTAAACAAGGAAAATAAACAATGCGAGAGCATGACCCATAAAACACATATGCACAGAGATTTTTCCCTGGATCCCAAAACCAGGACTACCAGCTTGATTTTTCATTATGTTCCTTTCAATGTTACAATACATATTTATACATGACGAAGCATCCAATACCATGGACCGAAATCCATCGCGTCCAATACCATGGACCGAAAAACCATCGCGTCCAAAAGACATGTGCGAAAATCATGCACAAAACCATAGGTGGGTCCGCCCAACCTAACATATGGTCCAAAACCAAAATTTTCCGGGGCACTGCCCTGGACCCCATAAAGTGGGGTTACGGGTGCCCTTCAAACCCCCTATTAACTACGTGGAAAGAATATAACACAACCCAACAATCAATAGAAGGAAATTGACTTTTCTCTTCAGGATCCTTAATCATTGAAGGTTCAAACAAACTCAAGTAATCTGCATTTACAACTGAGTAGATGTGCATGTAAGCTGGTAGATCAAGGTGAAAAGCATTTTCACCAATCTTCTTAAGTATTTTAAAGGGTCCATACCTGATAGGCTTTACCTTTTTACCTTCACCTTACATCATGTCCTTGCTGATACACAACCAGACCTGGTCTCCAACTTGAAAACTATGCTCCATCCGATGCTTGTCATGCCCTAGCCTTGTATCTAGCTTGGCTCTTTTCCAGTTGTTCATGTACTGCCTGGTGGATCTCCTAGATCTATTCAATGAACCTAGTTGCCTTGTCCACATCACTGTGTCCATCAACCATAGTATCTCTACCAAAGACAAAATCCAAAGGAGACCTTGGTATGAAACCAAAATAGGTTTCAAGAGGAGATCTCTGTGTAGAAGAGTGTTTTGCTCTATTGTAAGCATGATGCACATAACACAAATGTTCATCCCAAATATTAGGATGTTTTCTACAAATATCCTCTGAGTAATTGGATCACTGTCCTGTTAACTACTTTTGTCTGGCCATCGATTTGTGGATGAAAAGTTGTTCTTTTCTTCAGTTGGGTGTCCATCATCTCCCACAGACTTGACCAAAACTTCCCACAAATCGGGTCTCTCGATCAGATATAATAGAAGTGGGTAATCCAAAATGAACCCATACATGTTCAAAGAATCATTTTGCAGTTTTTTCAGTTGTAATATGTTTATTACAAGGTATCAAAATACACATTTTGTTGAACCTATCCATAACCACATACAGATAATCATGACCTTTTCTAGACTTAGGCAGTCCTCCAACAAAATCCATGGAAACACTTCCCCAAGGGTGAGAAGGAACTAGTAATGGAGTGTACAAGCCTAGTTTTCTATTGCTGGGCTTGCTTTTAACACACATAGTACACCCTCTTACATATCTAGAAACTGTCTCATTCATTTTTGGCCAATAACAAAATCTTTGCAGTTGTGAAATTGTTTTACTTACCCCAAAATGACTTGATATCGGAGAAGTGTGTCCCTCTCTAACTATCTTTACTCTCTCAGTTTGTGGAATGCAGAGTTTCCCACAATGATATAAGAGTCGGTCCTTCAAATGATAATCCAATTCTTCTACTCTCTTGCCTCGACTCAAAGTTGCATATACATCTTTAAAATCTATATCTTGAGCATATTGTTCAATGTAGCTTTCATGCAGTACAGAATTATGCTTAAGTATAGTAGATGCATTTATAATGGGTCTAGATAACATGTCTGTAACTTTGTTATGTAATCCCTTTTTATATCTGATGACTAAATGAAACTGTTGTAGAAAGTCCATCCATCTGTAGTGTCTTGATTGTTGCAACTTAGTCTGGGAGTGTAGATATTGAAGTGGTTGATGATCAGTATGTATTACTGTCTCTTTGTCCATTAAATAATGTTTCCACTTTTTCACACTCTAAACTAATGCATACAATTCTTTATCATATGTAGGATAGTCAACACTACCCCCATGGCATAGTCACTGGAATTTGTTTGGATCTCAAACGGTCTTTGTAGATCATGTAGTGCTAGTACAGGTGTTGTACTAATCTTTTCTTTCAAGGTGTCAAAGGCTTTCTGATGTTTGCCTCCCCGTTGAGACACCTTGTTCAATCCTGTCAAAGTATGTAAGGGAGCTACAATTGAGGAAAAGTTAGAGATGAAATTCCTCCAATATTGTGCTGCTCCTAAGAAGCTTCTCATTTCTGTAGCAGACTTGGATTGATGCCAGTTTACAATGACTGCCACTTTAGAGGGATCTATTTTCAATTCACCACCCCCTACTATATGACCCAAACAATTTAGATATGTTCTGCCAAATTCACATTTTAAGAGTTTAACATAAAGTTTTTCTCTTTTCAAAACATATAATGTCTGCTTAACATGCTTTAAGTGTTCTTCCCATGTTTTAATAAAATCAGAATGTCATCCAGATACACAATAAAAAAATCATCAAGAAAAGGCCTGAGTACATCATTCATTAATCTCATGAAAGTAGCAAGGGCATTGGTCAAACCAAAAGGCATAACCAACCACTCATACAATCCCTGCTTTGTTTTGAAAGCAATCTTCCATGCATCTTGCTCTGTAACTCTGACTTGATGGTATCCATTGTGAAAATCCAGCTTGGTGAAATAGACAGCTTCCTTCAATTGATCTAAAACATCATCTATGCGAGGAAGGGGATAACGATTTTTTATTGTTATCTTATTCAGTGCTTGGTAGTCAATGCACATTCTCCACGATCCATATTTCTTTCTCACCAAAACGATTGGTGACCCACATGGTGATGTGCTAGGCCTGTTGAACCCCTTCTCGAGCAACTCCTACACCTTCTTCTTGATTTCAGCACTCTCTAAATTAGACAACCTGTACATTCCAATGTTAGGAAATGGAACATCTTGCTGCAAAATAATATCATGTACTATTTCCTTTTTGGGTGGCAGACCTTTAGGTTCCTAAAACAAGACATCATACTCTAAAACAATCTTTTCTATATCAGCTTGTTGTTTAGCATTATAGCCCTCAAATACATTGGTTTTATCACGTTTCTTTTCCTTTACAACCATTAGTAAGAATTGTTTGCATGAATTTATCATTCTTTTCATCTGCCCAGAATTTATGAGAGTATAATTAATCTTAAGTTTGTGAGCTCTTACAAAGTATTCGATTCCATCTTTAACAAGTAGATACTTGTTCTCAGCTCTATATAAAATAGCTTTTCTATCATACAAGTAAGGACTTCCTAAAACAATTCCACATATATCCAAAGGAATTATGTCTAACTCAACCTCATCTACAAATGTTGACCCAAAAGAAAACTTGAGTTTGCACTGTCTAGTCACTTGTAGTTGTGCTTTATCATTCAACCATCCTAATGGGTATGGTTTCTTGTGAGGTGTAGTTGTTAATCCCAATTTCTTTACAATTTCTTCAGAAATCAAATTTACTTGTGAGCCACTATCAAACAAAGTATCAATCTTTTGATGTTTGGAAATAACTTGAATATGGAAAAGCTCGTGTCTTTTTCTCTCATGTTCTTCATCAATAATAGTTTGAGGAGAATTACTAGTAGATGCTTCAGAATTCTTACCTTTTATGCCTATGGCTGCAATGATTGTTTCATCTCCGAAGTCTCACCCTAAATCTTTCTGAATAGCTGCAGTAGTCTTCTTCTTCTTTCCCTCGAACTTCTTAGGTCTCATCTCTGGATGCATAATCCAACAATGCTCATCATCATGCCCCTCCTTTTTACAGTAAGTGCGTGAACCTTTGCTTTTCTTTGCAGTGTTAGCCTTCCTTGCTGTTGGCATTATGATTCTGGTATGGCTTTATGATACATATGTTGTACTTGATGGCAACCCACTCATCTCAGATGATAAATTATAGTGCAGAAAAGTTCACGCACTTATATGCAGAGAAAAGCTTATTCTATGTAGAGAAAAGTTCACGCACTTATATGCAGAGAAAGGTTTATTTCATGTAGAGAAAAGTTCACGCACTTTTATGCAGAGAAACGTTTATTTCATGTAGAGAAAAAGTTCACGCACTTTCATGTTGGATAACTTACCTTTGGTCCATGGTAGATAGTCCTTGGTATTTGAACCTATGGTTTTGGACCATGGTACCTCGTCAAAAGTGTGTATATGTTGGAGAACTTACCTTTGGTCCATGGTGGTCAGTCCTTGGTATTATTGAGCCCCATGTTTTTGGGCCCCTTGTATTGGTTATCTATGGTATTGATCTATGATTTTAGGAAGAAGCTTGCCTATATAAAGCAAAGGAGATCACTTGGCTAATTCATTCTTGCAAATCGAATATCTTAAGATCTGAAATATTGGGTTATTGTTTTAAAAGTTTGATCTATGAAAGGGAAGTTGAAAGCGAATCTGTGAAGGGTGATCTCTCGAGTGCTACAGCTATGGAAGTGCGGAGGCACCACAGAAGGCGCAGTGCGGAGGCGCCACAGAAGGCGCAATGCGTAGACACCACAGAGGTGCCACAGAAGGCACAGTGCGGAGGCGCCACAGAAGGCGCAGTGCGGAGACGCCACAGAAGGCGCAGTGCGGAGGCGCCACAGAAGGCGCAGTGTGGAGGCGCCACAGAAGACGCAGTGCGGAGATGCCACAGAGGCGCCACAGAAGGCGCAGTGCGGAGGCGCCACAGAAGGCGCAATGCGGAGGCGCCACAGAAGGCGCAGTGCGGAGACGCCACAGAGGCGCAGTGCAGAGGCGCCACAAAAGGCGCAGTGCGGAGGCGCCACAGAAGGTGTAGTGCGGAGATGCCACAGAGGCGCCACAGAAGGCGCAGTGCGGAGGCGCCACAGAAGGCACAGTGCGGAGGCGCCACAGAAGGTGCAGTGCGGAGACGCCACAGAAGGCGCAGTGCGGAGGCGCCACAGAAGGCGCAGTGCAGAGGCGCCACAGAAGGCGCAGTGCGGAGGCACCACAGAAGGCACAGTGCGGAGGCGCCACAGAAGGCGCAGTGCAGAGGCGCCACAGAAGGCGCAGTGCGGAGGCGCCACAGAAGGCGCAGTGCGGAGGCGCCACAGAAGGCGCAGGTGCGGTGGTCACGGCGCCATAGAAGGCGCAGGTGCGGAGGTAGTACAGATATCCACAGATCTATACCAGTGAAGTTGCGATCCCTGCTTAAAATTTGTTTTAACTGCCTTTGACTATTCTGCAGGGTTTTGGATGCATAACTAATGTTTGGCTACTGGTATTGAGTTCAGATAACAGCATGATTAATGACTTATCTTTATGTACTAGATCTGGTTGATAACTCTCATAATATCATTGTATATGTATGGATCTGGTGATTGGGTGATTCAGAAGGTTGTTTGATTATGAGCTTCAATGTTGTTGTTGGATCCAGTTTGAATATTTATGAAAAGTGGTCCTTGAAAGAAAAGAAGTAGGGGGTTGTAGCTCCCTTCCAGGAGAGACTGGAAAACAAGAGAGAGTTGTAGCTCTCTGCAGGTTGCAGCCTGCGTACTGGTAAAGGACTGCACCAGTACAAAATCATTGTAACAGGAGTTTCTAATTTGAAAGAAAATAGAGACATATTGCAGCAGGTGGTTTTCACCCACATTGGGTTTCCACCTTATATCTGGTGTTCTTTGGTGTGACTATCTGTTTTTCTTGTTCATGCTCATTATTTTATGGTACTGATATGCAAAAATAATTCAAAGTGTAAATAAGGAAGATTTGTTAGAAGAACTTGATAATACTGATTCACCCCCCCCCCCCCCTCTCAGTATTATTTTCAACAATTGGTATCAGAGCAGGTCCTTTAGAGAAGCTTGATCGCTTGAAGGTAGATCATTCATCATGAGCAACTACGAGAGAGAAGCGTCAATCAGGCCACCAATTTTTGATGGGACGAACTTCAATTATTGGAAGATAAGAGTTACTGCCTATCTTCAATCTCTTGGTACAGAAGTTTGGGATATCATAGAGACAGGCTACACTTTTCCTTCAGCTACTCCTACAGATTCGGCTGAGAAGAAGAAATATGAAACAAATGCGAAAGCAGTTAATACTCTATTGGTATGCTTATCCCAATCGGAATTCGTGAAGGTAATGCACTATAAATCCGCAAAAGAAATATGGGACAAAATTGTCACGAGCTATGAAGGAGATGAACAGGTAAAGCGTGCTAAACTTCAAACTTTTAGGATTCAGTATGAGAATCTCAGAATGTATAATGATGAAAGTGTGGCTAACTATTTCCTTAGGGTAGATGAAATTGTTAACTGCATGAAAAACTTGGGTGAAGAAATAAAAGAGGCTATTGTGGTTGAAAAAGTCCTAAGATCCTTGTCCCCCAAGTTTGAATCTAAAGTGTCCGCTATAGAGGAAAAAGCAAATCTACAAACTCTCACCATGTCTCAACTACATGGAATTCTAACTGCTTATGAAATGAGAAAGGGAGGTCCATCAGACAGAAGAGAAGCGGCTTTCAAGGCTTCAGGCAAAGGAGATTACTATGAAGCAAGTCACGTGCCAGAAGAAGAAGAAGAAGAATCAAATTTTGTCAGAAATCTTCAAAGGGGTTCTGGAAGGTTCAGAGGTAAGTTACCTTTTAAATGTTTTGCTTGTGGAAGAGTAGGTCATTATGCTGCAAAATGTCCTTATAAGGATAAAGGAAAGGAACCTGCTAGATGGAACAAGAAACAGAGTGCAAACAAGAAAAGTTACTACACTCATGAAGATAGTGATGGTCTATCGATTAGTGATGAAGATGAACGAGGTAATGACTATAAACTGTTAATGGCATTTGAAGATGATGATTATATGGATGCTATAGATGTGGATATCCTTTTTGAAGAAATTACTAGACTCAAGAGATGTATAGAAGAAAAGAATATGATCATTGATACTCTACAATTTCAAATTGATGAAAAGGAAAAACATCTTGAAAAATTAGAAGGTGAAATTGTTGGTCTTAGAAAAGAGATTGAGAAAACAAAAGCTATTAATCTTAAGTTTGTCAAAGGATCAGAAACTTTGGATGAGATTATCAATGTACAGCGTTCTCCACTAAACAAGACAGGTCTGGGCTATAATGGAGAAACTTCTCAAGCAACCACTTCAAAAAGTTATCTTGATGCAGCAAGAAGGAATGAGCAAAAGCACAATGAAGACCATCAGGCAAGGCAGGGACGAATTGCAAACAGAGACTATCAAGGGCAATCCGTTTTAAGGGTGAACAAAAGCTACAACCAGCCATAGGTAAAATCTTCTCAATTTAGTTCAAGAATGGATGACAATAGAAATTACAATCATTTGGCCGGTAGATTTGATAACCGCAGAAATTTCTTCAATGGACAATGTTTCTCTTGCCATAACTTTGGTCACAAAGCAGCTCAATGTGTTGCATATAAAACAATCATGACTAGAGAAGCTCAAAAACAAAGAAGTATGATCGGGATTACAAAAAGGACCTATAACAACTTTTCAGCTCTTGAAAATGAAGTTGAATGTTCTATTTGCAATTACTTTGGTCATGAAGATTCTGAATGCAGGAGCAGGTTTCAGCAGACAAAGGAACAAGCCTCAAACACCAAAACATGGAGAATAAAGGAACCACAAACAGAAAGATGTGGGATAGCACTCTATGCAGAGGGACAGGAAAATCTATGGTACATTGACAGTGGATGTTCGAAGCATATGACAGGTGATAAAGAAAAACTTGAGTCATATTCTGCTCTAGAAAAGGGAAAGAAAGTTTCTTTTGGAAATGATACTCCTGCAACTATAAAAGGAAAAGGCACTGCTCAGTTAAAAGAAAAGGTCAAGGCTGGAAATGTTTTGTATGTTGATGGATTGAAACATAATCTTCTAAGTGTCAGCCAGATGTGTGATCAAGGAACCGAGGTGATATTTAGAACAAATGGATGTCTTGTTCGTGATCTTGATACAGGTAAAATGGTGATCAAAGGTAAAAGAACTCCAAATAATCTATACGTATTTGAAGAAGGACAACAACAATGCTATCTAAGCAAGGATGATGAACACTGGCTATGGCATCGGAGGTTGGGGCATCTAAGCTTTTCACAAATAAGGAAAGCATGCAAATATCAGGCAGTTCGCGATCTTCCAAATATCAAAATTCCAGACAACACCATATGCAAATCATGTCAGTTTGGAAAGCAAACCAGAACTAATTTTCCAGAGCAGGAAGGATCAGCTAGCATGCCTCTTGAGCTAGTACATACAGATACATGTGGTCCATTCAAAAAAAGAACACCTCGAGGAGAAGAATACTTGATATTATTCATTGACGATTTCTCCAGGTTTGTCTGGTTAGGACTAATGAAGCACAAATATGAAGCATTTGAAAAATTCAAATCCTTCAAAGCCTTGGTTGAAAATGAATCAGGATACAAAATTAAGTGCCTCAGATCTGACAGAGGTTGGGAATTTACCTCGAATGAATTTTTCGATTTCTGTGAAGAACATGGGATAAGAAGAGAATTCTCTACAGCTAGAACTCCTCAGCAAAATGGAGTTGTGGAAAGAATGAACAGAACAGTCCAACAAATGGCTCGTGCTATGCTTGATGAGTCGGGTACTCCCGCAACTTTCTGGGGTGAAGCTGCACATGCTGCGGTTGTTATTCTCAACAAAACAAATGTCCGTGTTAACAGCACTCAAACCCCTCATGAGCTCTGGTGTGGTGAGACTCCTTCGGTGAAGCACTTCAAAATCTTTGGGAGCAAATGTTATATTAAGAATACTGATGAGCAACTTGGAAAACTTGAACCTAGAGCAGATGAAGGCATTCTTCTTGGTTATTCTCCACATAGCAAAGCATACAAGTGCTACAATAAAAGACTTGGCAGAATTGTTGACAGCATTGATGTAGTGGTTGATGAGAATGGATACATTCCTAGGCAAGTACATCATGAAGACATCGAAGAAGATGAAGGCTACCCTCAAAGACAGAATAATGAAGAAGAAGAACCTCAAGAAGAACCAGAGGAGCAGACAAGAATAGAAGAGAAGACTCCATCCAGATATGTTCAGAAGAATCATCCAGAATCTCAGATTGTGGGGCAGAAAGAAGCAGGTGTACAAACAAGAAGAACAATTGCAGAAGCTTCAAGCTATTTGGCATTACTCTCTTCCACTGAACCACAAAATGTGAAAGAGGCATGCAAAGATGAATGTTGGGTCAAAGCAATGGATGAAGAACTTGAGCAGATTGAAAAAAACAACACTTGGGAGTTGGTTCCTAGACCAAAAGATAAGAATGTTATAGGAACAAAATGGGTCTTCAAAAATAAATTGAATGAAAATGGAGAAGTAATTAGAAACAAGGCCAGACTTGTTTGTAAAGGGTATGCGCAGCAAGAAGGAATAGATTTTGAAGAAACCTTTGCTCTAGTTGCAAGACTTGAGGCCATCTGAATGTTCCTTGCTCTCTCAAGCTTTCAAAACTTCAAAGTATTTCAAATGGACGTGAAATCAGCCTTTCTGAATGGAGACTTAGAAGAAGAAGTATATATTGAGCAGCCAGATGGTTTCATTCTTGGAAATGATCCAAATCTTGTATGCAGATTGAAAAAGGCTCTCTATGGTCTCAAACAAGCTCCAAGGGCTTGGTACTATCGTTTGGACAAATATCTTCATCAACAAGGTTTTTCAAAAGGATCAGCAGATAGCAATCTTTATATAAAAGTTGAAAATGACAAATTGCTAATACTTGTTGTGTATGTAGATGACATTATCTTTGGCAGCAATGAAGAAGCTATGAGTCAAAGCTTTGCCTTGGTCATGCAAAAAGAATTTGAAATGTCCTTGCTGGGAGAACTGACATATTCCCTTGGTTTGCAAATCCAACAAAAGGAAGGAGGAATCTTTTTGTCTCAAACCAAGTATCTCAAACAGATTTTGAAGAAATATGGCATGGAAGATGCAAAACCAGTATGTACACCCATGGTCACAGGATGTAGCCTCAGTGCAAATGATGAATCTGCAGCAGTACATCAACCAACCTACAGATCTATGATTGGAAGTCTACTTTATCTGACAGGTACCCGACCGGACATCATGCATGCAGTTGGAATAGTTGGAAGATTTCAGGCAAATCCGAAGGAGACTCATCTTCAGGCAATGAAGAGAATTTTCAAATATCTTCAAGGGACTCAAAATTATGGTTTATGGTATCCTAGAGATACAAATCTCACACTTCATGCTTATACAGATGCCGATTGGGCCGGAAGCGTGGATGACAGGAAGAGCACAAGTGGTGGCGCATTCTTTATGGGTTCCAGACTAGTATCTTGGTTCAGCAAGAAACAGAGTTCGATTGCCTTATCTACAGCTGAAGCAGAATATGTTGCTGTTGCATCTTGTTACACTCAACTCCTTTGGATGATGCAGACCTTGCAGGATTTTCAAATCACTTGTACACCACCTATCTCCATCTTATGTGATAACACAAGTGCAATCATCATCTCAAAGAACCCAGTCATGCATTCAAAAACCAAGCACATACCAATCAAGTATCATTTTCTTCGGGAACAAGTGCTTGAACAGAAGGTCAAGTTGGAGTATGTTCCTTCTAAGGAACAAGTTGTTGATATACTCACCAAACCATTGCCTAGGGAGACTTTTGAATACCTCAGGCAAAAGTTGGGGGTTGATGATGCATCATCTTGTTGTTGAATCTCTTCTGATTGTTGGTTGTACGGGAATATGCGTACATGTGCTGGGTTGCGGATTGGTTGAAGATCAAATAGCACTGGTTCAGGGGGAGCTTATAATGCATTGTTGGCATTATGGAGGATGTACAGAAGGCGATCATGGATGCTGATCTGAATATTACTGCAATATGTCTCTATCTCTTTCATGGTCATTTATGGTGTTTGGTGGATTATGTTTCTTCTTTACAGATCTGGTTCATATTCAGGGGGAGCATAACCCTTTGCCCTTGATGTCAAAGGGGGAGAATGAGCTGAAGATTTTGAGGTTGCCATCAAGTCCAAAGGGGGAGATTGTTGGCATTATGATTCTAGTATGGCTTTATGATACATATGTTGTACTTGATGGCAACCCACTCATCTCAGATGATAAATTATAGTGCAGAAAAGTTCACGCACTTATATGCAGAGAAAAGCTTATTCTATGTAGAGAAAAGTTCACGCACTTATATGCAGAGAAAAGTTTATTTCATGTAGAGAAAAGTTCACGCACTTTTATGCAGAGAAAAGTTTATTTCATGTAGAGAAAAATTTCACGCACTTTCATGTTGGAAAACTTACCTTTGGTCCATGGTAGTTAGTCCTTGGTATTTGAACCTATGGTTTTGGACCATGGTACCTCGTCAAAAGTGTGTATATGTTGGAGAACTTACCTTTGGTCCATGGTGGTTAGTCCTTGGTATTATTGAGCCCCATGTTTTTGGGCCCCTTGTATTGGTTATCTATGGTATTGATCCATGATTTTTGGAAGAAGCTTGCCTATATAAAGCAAAGGAGATCACTTGGCTAATTCATTCTTGCAAATCGAATATCTTAAGATCTGAAATATTGGGTTATTGTTTTAAAAGTTTGATCTATGAAAGGGAAGTTGAAAGCAAATCTCTGAAGGGTGATCTCTCGAGCGCTGTAGCTGCGGAAGTGCGGAGGCGCCACAGAAGCGCAGTGCGGAGGCGCCACAGAAGGCGCAGTGCGGAGGCGCCACAGAGGCACCACAGAAGGCGCAGTGCGGAGGCGCCACAGAAGGCGCAGTGCGGAGACGCCACAGAGGCGCCACAGAAGGCGCAGTGCGGAGGCGCCACAGAAGGCGTAGTGGGGAGGCGCCACAGAAGGCGTAGTGCGGAGACGCCACGCCACAGAAGGCGCAGTGCGGAGGCGCCACAGAAGGCGCAGTGCGGAGACGCCACAGAAGGCGCAGTGCGGAGGCGCCACAGAAGGCGCAGTGTGGAGGCGCCACAGAAGGCGCAGTGTGGAGACGCCACAGAGGCGCCACAGAAGGCGCAGTGCGGAGGCGCCATAGAAGGCGCAGTGTGGAGATGCCACAAAAGACGCAGTGCGGAGACGCCACAGAAGGCGCAGTGCGGAGGCGCCACAGAAGGCGCAGTGCTGAGGCGCCACAGAAGGCGCAGTGCGGAGGCGCCACAGAAGGCGCAGTGCGGAGGCGCCACAGAAGGCACAGGTGCGGTGGTCGCGGCGCCACAGAAGGCGCAGGTGCGGAGGTAGTACAGATATCCGCAGATCTATACCAGTGAAGTTGCGATCCCTACTTAAAATTTGTTTTAACTGCCTTTGACTATTCTGCAAGGTTTTGGGTGCATAACTGATGTTTGGTTACTGGTATTGAGTTCAGATAACAGCATGATTAATGACTTATCTTTATGTACTAGATCTGGTTGATAATTCTCATAATATCATTGTATATGTATGGATCTGGCGATTGGGTGATTCAGAAGGTTGTTTGATTATGAGCTTCAATGTTGTTGTTGGATCCAGTTTGAAAATTTATGAAAAGTGGTCCTTGAAAGAAAAGAAGTAGGGGGTTGTAGCTCCCTTCCAGGAGAGACTGGAAAACGAGAGAGATTTGTAGCTCTCTGTAGGTTGTAGCCTGCGTACTGGTAAAGGACTGCACCAGTACAAAATCATTGTAACAGGAGTTTCTAATTTGAAAGAAGATAGAGACATATTGCAGCAGGTGGTTTTCACCCACATTGGGTTTCCACCTTATATCTGGTGTTCTTTGGTGTGACTATCTGTTTTTCTTGTTCATGCTCATTATTTTATGGTACTAATATGCAAAAATAATTCAAAGTGTAAATAAGGAAGATTTGTTAAAAGAACTTGATAATACTGATTCACCCCCCCCCCCTCTCAGTATTATTTTCAACACTTGCTTTCCACTTCTACTTTATTTTCTCCTTGCTCTTGCTTGCAGTGGGTTGGGTTGGTCCCCCAATTTCTAGATTTCCATTCTTTCCTCTAGCTTCTAGATGAGTAGCTTGTACAGATACCACCAATGTACTTCAAAAGAGTCTCCGGTGAGTCTAATGAGATCCCTAGAACCAATGCTCTCTTTCTAAATTCTTGAGTGTACCCTTGCACACTTTTCCCTTTCGACTGCTAAAGAGTTTGCCAACTCATCATGGCTTTTTGCATGTAGGCCAATGGATAAAATTGCTTCTTGATTGCAGAAACAAAATTACTCCAGACAAAGATAGCCTTCCCATGTCTTTTCATGTCAGCTTGGGTTCTGCCTTCCCACCAAACGAAGGCAGTGCCTCCTAGGCGTAGGCTTGCCAGCTGAATTTTTCTCTTGCCTGAGTTGATGTTTTGCACTCTGCAATACACATCAATTTGTCTAATCCAATTTTCCAACTTTTCAGCATTTAGCTCTCTGTCATATGTAGGCAAGTCAAATTTAACATCTAGCTTGATCAAAGATGCTTTCTTATTATGCACAGGGCTATTAGGAGGTGTGAGAAAGCTTTCCTCTTTCCCTTTTCCTTTTGAGTGTTCATGGGAATGAGACTCATCTTCTTCTTTCTCTTGTTTAGAACCTGATGAATCTTCATCCTTATGCTTTCTAAAGTCTGTATACATTTCTTGTACCATAGACTTTATAGATAGGAAACTCTCTATGAATTGAGGGTCTAGCCCCACAGAACCTTCCTCTGACATTGTCTTCTGGGGATAGACTCTCCTAATTTCAGGATTAGTTTTGACCAACTCTCCTTCTCCTAATTTGATCTTTGATCTAGTGAGCATTCAATAGCTAAACCAACACAATCTTGTCTAACCTTACAGCCTAGAGCTCTGATACCACTTGATCTGATAATCACCCTATGAGTGACATCAGTTAAATATTTATTAAATTAAGGTATTACAGACTCGTATGTTGGTGTGTGTGTCTATGTTATTTAAGCAATGGATCGATCAGATTACAAATACACAGACACTTGAAATGGAAGACAACAGAGAAACACAATAAGAAAATACAAGAACACAAGAACTTAATAAGGAGTTCACCCTATCCTCCAGGGCTACATCTCTGGTCCAGATTTCAGTGGTGGCCTTCTTTTATTGTGTCTTGAAGCAAAGAATTACAATGAAGGAGCTCAATATGAGTCTCCTGAAACAGATTGGCTTGGCAAGGTGGTTCTTGGATTCCCTAAGCCACTAGAGTACACTGACTCTTTTCCTTACCAGCTCTGTGACCTTCTGGTCTATAATGGAGAGAGCCCAATGTGGTGCTCAATCCAGACAGATCCTCTCTAGGATGGCTTGAATCCCTCAAGCTCTCTGGTGCTCCATGTTGCCTTCGGTCAGCTCGGCCCTCTGTCTTATGTTCTGTTGTTTCTTCACTGTCTTTCTTCTCTCTATTCTTCCTTTCTATGTTCCGTCCTCCTCTTGGGGTTTTGGTGTCTTTCTACTTTTCCTGTGCATGGCTTTAAGGCCATTCGTACCCATGGCTGTTCGATTCCTCTTCCACTTCCTATCAGATCGCCTGTTACAGCTTCGCTTGGAGTTCCCTGTTCGGCGTCATCATCAGGCTCAGTGATCCAGGACAATGATCCAGTTACTTAGGGGATATTTTAACAAGCATCCTAAGCTTTGGGATGAACATTTATGTTATGTGCAACATGCTTACAACAAATCAAAACATTCTTCTACACAGAGATCTCCTTTTGAGACCTATTTTGGTTTCACACCAAGGTCTCCTTTGGATTTTGTCTTTGGTAAAGACACCACAGTTGAGGGACACAGTAATGTGGACAGGGCAACTAGGTTCATTGAAAAGATCCAAGAGATCCACCATGCAGTACAGGAACAGTTGGAAAAGAGCTAAGCCAAATATAAGGTAAGACAATACAAGCATCGGATGGAGCATAGTTTCTAAGTTGGTGGCCAAGTCTGGTTGTACATCAGCAAGGACAGATGCAAGGTGAAGGTAAAAAGCTAAAGCCTATCAGGTATGGACCCTTCAAGATACTTGAGAATATTGGTGAGAATGATTTTCGCCTTGATCTACCAACTTACATGCACATCTACTCAGTCATAAATGCGGATTGCCTGAGATTGTTTGAAGCTTCACTAATTGAGGATCTCGAAGAGTGGAGTCAATTGCCTTCTATTGATGACCTATTACCTGAATATCTTAATGAATTGTAGGAATACATAGTTTTGGACAGGAAGGTGAGGACGATGCATAGGGGAGATGTTGAGTACCTCAGAATTGGGCTCAAGGGTTCAAAGCCGAGCAGTGAAAAGTGGATAGAGATTGGATAAGTGAGACAATTGTACCCTCACTTAGTCGATGCTTGAAAACCAACTTTTGGTGGTCCAAAAGCTTTTTCAGTGGGAAGGTTGTGTGTGGAGTACCAAAAAGGTATGCTTTTTATGATCATTTCAATAGCTTTTCAGTAGAATTTGTAAACCTTTTTGCATCATGAATCCGGAAAACAATAAAGAATCATAACAAAACATGTGAATTAATATACAAAGACTTAATCACTGATAATTGTTATTCTTCTGTGCAGGAAAGGGTGAAAACGAAGAGTTGTCGTTCCAAAGGAAAAGATAAAGACGAGATAACTGTTGTCCCTTTGAAGGGAAACCAAATGCAAACAAGGCTAAGCAGATCGAAGCAAATCGGCCCGGAAAAGGAGGAGAAGACACCAGCTCGGCGGAAAAGAAAAGAAAAGATTAAGGACTGATATTATGGCGAATCCCTCAAGATCTTTGATCCTGAGGGATCGCTGCTTTATTTATCTTGTTACTTAGACATCTCTGCCGTCACCTTTATATAAAGGGACAACACTGTTAACCTGGATATATGTTTTTTATGTAATTTTCTGTAAAAGATCAACTTTGATCATTGAGGCTTGTTGAGAACTGGTTCGTTGTACTTTTGTCTTATGTATTAATATAAAACTTGGTGATTACCGTACCTCTGCATCTGGATTAACTCAAAGCGGTGTACCCTTGAGGCTAAGGGCCCAGCCCAGGAGGACACTTGCTTCTGTACCACTACGATTTGATTTCTGTGTGGTTTGCTTATTGTTGTTATCTGGTAATCTGATATGCTTTATGAATTGCCATTACATGCTCTATTAAGATTAATTCATTAAGGTTTCTATGGATAGAATTGTGTATTGACTCTACACCATATTATTGATTCTTTCAAGAGTATGTTGAATGATTATTAGTCTTGGCCGAATATTATTATTGTTTCGTTATAGAGCTCTTGTACTGAACATTTACGACATAGATTTATTTGGAGTTGTATTCAGAAATGATGCTGTTAAATTAGGATTGATCATATTACTGTTTCAGAGTGTTATATGTGTATGATCTATTGGCGTTGTTCCATAACTTATCGACAGTTAGTGTTGTTCCATTAGTGAGTCTTGCTTGAATTGCCTTAAGAGTGAGAGATTGAGATTTGATTGAGAAGAGTGCATTTGGGTTAATAGATTAAGTCTGGTTATGACTCGCGAGACTTAGTTTTTTTATTGCTGTTCCATTTTATTATTGTTGTTCCATTTCAGATTTGTTGTTCAATTCTTTACTTGTTGTTCCATTTCGTTATTTGTTGTTCCATTTACTTGCATTTGTTATTTTGGTGTGAGAGACGATCCAAGGCTGTAGTGAGCCTCGGCATTCACTGCCTCGCTCCCAGACCTATGATCCATGCTCTAATTTCCTTTCCATCAGTTTCCAAAGGGATGGGCTATTGCTGCTGAACCCTTGACTGGTGAGTTGCTTAGTTTCCTGAATGTGTGATTTTCCTTGCGTTTATTTCCTTTCCGTCATTTTCCAAAGGGATAGGTTCGCGTCACCAAACCCGTGACTGACCAGTTGCCTAGTTTTAAGAGTGTGTGCTTTAGTCATTTGAAGTAATTTAGTTATAGGCAAGCATCCGTTTACTCTTGTATTTTTAAGAACACTGTACTACTAGCATTACTCTGACAAATAGCCTCGGATTGAGTCACTCTTTGTAATAGCCAAACGCTCCTAGATTGACATACTAATGTGGGATAACTAGAGGTGAAAGAGACCCTTTTTATAGCTCTACATTTTTGGTGCCGTTGCCGGGGAAAAGAGTGTAGCCATTTGCTTTTTTCAGAGTAGTGTACGAACCTGCTAGGGAAGAGTTGGATTTTAAAAACAGAAGGTAAGAACCTGCGTGCGGAGCATGTAAAAGCCCTACTCCACTGTCCGCTTTCCTAACAGATTTGTTCTTGCTTTGTTTGAATAGTAGTTCATTTGAGTGCATGACTAAGCAGAAAAAAATAGAAAAGAATATCAAACCTCCATCCAAGCCCGAAAAAGCTAAGGGGCCAGTGACCCTTGGTCGAACGACCTTCATAGACGAAATCTATAAGAAAACAGAATCTCATCCATCAGTAGGCCCTAGAAAAATCATTTCTAAACAGCCTACTACTTCCCTTCAGGCCATAGGATCACCATCTATAACCTTTGTTGAGGTGCATAGTCAAACTGAAGAACAGGACTTTCAAGAAATTGAAAATTCTGCTCGAGAACTATTGCAGGAAGGGAATTTCAGTAACTTTTATGAAGGAGAAGGAGAAACAGGGGAGACCGAGGAACCAAAATCTCCTATTGAGACAAACCAGCCATTAAATAGCCCGGATAAGGGGAGTGCTGCAAAAATCATTGTTGAAGGAATCCAATCTCCTCAGACAACAGGTATTCTCATTATCCCTGATAAGGGAAGTAATATTAAAACCACCCCAACCGTTCCCTCTCAACCTAGGAATACCCTCCTAGATATCCCAGAAGGTTATTGGCATATATTCGATCCTATGGCTCAGAACCAGCCGAATGCTCAAACCTCTACATTACAATATCCTATAGTGGATTCTGCAGCAAATGCGCCCATGAAAGCTATCCCTCTTCAGCATATCCCTACATTTCATGGTCTCACATCAGAAGATCTGGATGCATTTTTATTCGAATTCGATGTGTTATGCAGGGGATATGATTACACCACCGATCCCCAGAAATTGAAACTATTTCCCTCTACATTAAAAGGGGATTCTTTAAGATGGTTCATGGGATTAGGTGGTGGGGTTATCAACAATTGGGATCAAATGAAAGAATCCTTCCTAAAGAAATATCAGGATTATTGTAGGTCCAGAGAATTAAAAGACGAAATATTTCAAATGACAGCCAAACTGAATGAGACATTAGAGGAATATGTGGAACGCTTTCAGTACAATCTACAAAGATCTCCTTATGCATCACTACCTTTACCTGATAATGTATTAAAAACTGCATTGATAAGGGGCATGAAGGAACAATGGATAGAAACATTAAATATCATGGGAAAAGGGGATATTTATCAAGAGAATTTTGCTGACATCATTGACTTATGTATCAGGAGTTCGAGAGGTAGCACGAGAACAAAACTGGCAGAATATGATCGGTTTTCAAGAGACAACAAAGTATCAACATAAGGAATAACATGAGTAGAAATTGGAAATTTATTAGAAAATTTTAAAACTGATATTCTGGGGACACTAACTACACAACTTGATATTGTGCAGGCTAAACAGAAGCAGATGGAGGCAGAACAGAATTTGGTGATCTTCTGCCCCGAATGCAGAAAAAAACATAGCCACAGAGAATGTCTGTTGGATACAGTCCAAACATGCGCCATCTATACAAAAAATCACCCTACAGAGAGCTGCCCCTCACTTCCTGGATTGAAAGCGGTATATAAGGAAGCAGAAGAAGAACCTGAATCAGTGTACTTAGTCAACCAGCGTCGCCAGTGGCAGCCGAGACAATCTGGTATGTTTCCAGACCCAACCTCTTCTTTTCAGCCTCCACAGTATAATGCTCAACAATATGGTATGTGGCAAAATCAATCTCAACCCCCATTTTCGAACTGGTCACCACAATCGTTTCCTTCTTCAAACCCATGGTTGAATCAGAGAAGCCAATCTGGTTGGCCGAATTTTCCTTACACTCCACCATATTAGCAAAATGGCCCATATCCTCCACAATGGACTCCCCCTACTTCACAAAGTTCACCCTGGCAGACAAACTGGAAAAGACCGATGCACCAGCCAGAAGGAACTATTCCGCTTCCTCAACCTACTCTGCCAGCCTTACAACAAAATCCCCAGTCTAATTTGAGACCGCAACTTCCAGCTCAACCCAATCCCAATCCAAATAACAGACCGGTCCAATCTCTCCAAATCATCGAATCACCAGAAATAGGATCCGATCTGAGGGAGTGCAATGATCTTCAGTTAAGATCTGGACGTATAATTGGAACTGAGGGAGATAAGACAGTTCATATTGGAGATCAGTTACCTAGAGAACAACAGTCACAACAAGAGGATGTAAACAAGCATCAAACTTATAACCAAGCAACCACATCCTCTCCTCCATTCCCAAAACGATTGGTCATTCCTCAACCCATACAATATCCCGACTTTGACATTCTGGGAGAATTACAAAATCTGTACAAAAAAATCCCATTCCTCCAAGCCATTCAAGACATCCTTATATATGCAAAAAATATCAAAGAATTGTGCATCAAGAAACCAGGGAGGAATACAACAACTAATCCAAGGGTCCAAGTAGTCGGTACTTTATCTGATTTACTGTCTCGGAAAGAAACACCCATCAAATATGAAGACCCAGGAAATCCAATTGTAATTGTTCAAATTTATGGTCAGACTCTGTCTAATGCCTTAGTTGATCTAGGAGCCGCAATTAATATTTTAACAACCGCTACTTGCCAAAAGCTTGGCATTACATCTGTAGAACCCACTTCTACCCTGTTAGAACTAGCTGACCGATCTGTGGTGAGACCAGAGGGTACTCTACATGATGTCATGGTCTCTGTAGACTCCTGGGAATATCCAACCGATTTCCTGATAATCAATCCAAAAACCCGACTTGATGGACACCCGCTAATTCTAGGTAGACCTTGGCTCGCCACTGCCGATGCTTACATTGGCTGCCGGCAAGGAAATATGACTATAACCAGAGGACCAAATATCAAAAATTTAGTTTTATATCCTCCAGCACAGCCAAGTGTCACAATAATCAAAACTAATAAACACCCTGTATCATACCTCACTGATAACATTAGATCTCCATTAACTATACAAGAGGAACTTGATTTTAAAGACCAAACAGAAGATGATGCCATTAATAATTTCATCAGTCAAATTGAATTTAGATCCCGCCCAAAGTGTCACATGATAGAAGCAGCATTTGATAATGAATTAGAAGAAGATCCTCTGAAGGATACGCATGACCAAACGATACCCGTTACTTCTGTTACAAATAGTAAAATTGTGGAAATTGAACCGGGAAAAACTTTAAACATCAATGCCAATCTCACACCTGAACAAGAAACAAAGCTCATCCATCTGTTAACAAAATATCAAGAAGCATTTGCATGGGATTACCCTGATATGAAAGGAATTGATCCCCAATTATGTAAACATCACATTTATATAGAAAAAGATGCCAGACCTGTTCGTCAGCCGCAGAGAAGACTTAATCCTCATCTAAAGGATGTGGTAAAAGCTGAACTTAAGAAACTTTTAGATGTCAATTTTATCTATCCTATCTCTGATAGTAAATGGGTCTCTCCGCTTGTGGTGGTACCAAAAAAGAATGGAAAATGGAGAATTTGTGTGGATTACAGGGAACTAAATAAAGCAACACAAAAAGATCATTTTCCTCTCTCATTCATAGACCAAGTATTAGATACTTTAGCAGGAAAGAAATTCTTTTCTTTCCTGGATGGCTTCAGTGGATACAATCAGATTCAGATTGTCGCTGAAGACCAGGACAAAACTACTTTTACTTGTCCTTGGGGAACATTTTCCTATCGAGTTCTACCCTTTGGCCTATGTAATGCTCCTGCCACATTCCAACGGGCTATCCTTAGCATTTTTGCAGATTTAATAAATGATGGACTAGAAGTATATATGGATGATTTTACACCATATGGAGATGATTTTGATCCAGCACTAGACACCCTAGAAAAAGTCCTACAGCGCTGCATTGCTACCAGGCTTTGCTTAAGCCACGAAAAATGCTACATGATGATGACCGAAGGACTTATCCTAGGACACTATGTTTCAGTAGCCGGCATTCAGGTAGACCCGACCAAAATTCAAATACTTTTGCTTATTCCCACCCCTACTACTCAAACAGAGGTACGCAGCTTTCTTGGATTTTCTGGTTATTATAGACGATTTATAGAACATTATTCGCACATTGCTGCACCTTTATACGCACTGACTGGTAATGTTGATTTTCTTTGGACAGAAAAATGTGACCGTGCTTTCGAGAATCTAAAGAAGCTCGTATCTACAGCCCCAGTCCTTCGAGGACCAAACTGGGATTTACCATTCCAGATATCATCTGATGCCTCAGATACAGCCATTGGTGCAGTCCTTGGGCAGGAAGAGGATAAAAAACCATATGTTATCTATTACATCAGCAAAAATTTATCCCCTGCTGAATTAAATTACACTGTTACTGAAAAAGAATTCCTAGCTGTGATACACGCCGTCAATAAGTTTAGACATTATATTATAGGCTATCCTGTTATTTTATATACAGATCATTCTGCCATTAAATATCTAGCAAATAACCCTGTCACAATGCCAGAGTAACTAGGTGGTTGATTTTATTGCAGGAATTCGATATCACAATCAAGGATCGCCCTGGCAAAGAAAACCCTGTAGTTGATTTCCTCTCAAGAATACCAAAACCAATCGATGCAGCAGCAGTTGAAGATCAATTTCTAAATGAGCACCTGTTTTTTGTTGCTGTTCAAACACCCTGGTATGTTGATGTTGCCAATTACCTTACAGTAGGTAAGCTACCAAAACACTTAACCCCTAATGAGCGCAAGCGGATTGTTCAGAAGAGTACTCGATTTTCGTGGATTGGGGTCTATTTGTTTCATACAGGGGCAGACATGCATATCAGGAGATGTGTTCGAGAAGATGAAATCTTTGACATCCTAAAAGCATGTCATGATGGACCGTGTGGTGGACACTTCGTTGAGCGTAGAACTGGACATAAAGTATTGCAGACAGGATACTACTGGCCCACGATTTTCAAAGATGCAAAGAAATTTGTCCAAGCCTGTGACAGCTGCCAGCAAGCAGGACGACTTGGTCAAGCCGATGAGATGCCTCTGAAGCCACAATTAGTCATTGAACCATTCGAGCGATGGGCTCTTGATTTCGTTGGCCCCATCAACCCATCATCAAATCAGAAAACATATATCTTGGTGGCAACAGAATATGTCACCAAATGGGTTGAGGCAGAAGCATTGCCAAGAGCCACAGAGGACTCTGTAATACAGTTCCTGTTCCATCTATTTGTACGTTATGGCCTTCCAAGGGAAGTAATTACAGATGGAGGACCACAATTTATTGGAAATAAATTAGCCGCAACACTCAACAATTATCATGTCCAGCATAAAATTACTACTCCATATCATCCACAAGCGAATGGGCAGGTAGAAAGCAGCAATAAGATAATAGAATCAATCCTAACGAAAATCGTTGCGTCACATAGGTGTGATTGGGCTGCTAGACTACCTGAAGCGTTGTGGGCTTACAGAACAACATGGAGAAGCACCACTGGTTACTCACCTTATCAATTAGTGTTTGGAAAACAACCTATTTTCCCCATAGAATTTGAAATCCAAACCTTACGAATCGCACAGGAAGTTGGCTTAGATCTAAGCGAGGCACAAATCAATCGACTACAGCAGATCAACGAAATGGATGAAATTAGGCTCTCTGCACTACAAAATACAGCACTGATTCAACAGCAGCGGGCTAAATGGCATGATGTGCTCATCAAGAACAAAGTCTTCCATGAGGGAGACTGGGCTCTGTTATATGACTCTCGATTTCAGGACTTCCCTGGGAAACTCCAGACTCGTTGGTTGGGACCATATCAAATCCAGAAGGTGCATGAAAATGGGACCATTACGTTAATCACCTTTGACGATTCTGGATACGCCTTCAAAGTGAATGGCCACCGAGTTCGTCTCTATCGCAAACCACTTACTCGGGAGTCCTTCTGCCAGTAGCTACGTCGAGACACTGATATGGAGATTTTAGGGGAGGAAGAGAAATCTTCCTCACCTGTAATTCATTAAGGAATTCACTCCTTTCTTTTTACAGTATGTACATAAGTTCTTTTTTTAAGTTCTTCTTGTATATATGTTTGAACTCGATGTTTTTTTCTTGTTTTCTCAAATTGTTGATTTTTGCCGTTCCGTTTCTAAAAGAACGACATTTGCGTGTTTCGTTGTTCCTTTTTCAAAAGGAACAACATTCTGGATTTCTTTTGCTGTTCCTTTTCAACAGGACTAGCATTCTTGACTTTCGATTTCTGCTGTTCCTTTTTCAAAGGAACAGCATCTTTGATTTTCTGCTATTCCTTTTCAAAAGGAGCAGCACTTTTGATTTCTGCTGTTCCTTTTCAAAAGGAACAGCGCTTTTGATTTCAGCTGTTCCTTTTCAAAAGGAACAGCACTTTTGATTTCTGTTGTTCCTTTTCAAAAGGAACAACAATTTTGATTTATGTTGTTCCCTTTCAAAAGGAACAGCACTTTTGATTTCTGCTGTTCCTTTTCAAAAGGAACAGCACCTTTGATTTCTGTTGTTCCTTTTCAAAAGGAACAGTACTTTTGATTTCTGTTGTTCCTTTTCAAAAGGAACGGCACTTTTGATTTCTGTTGTTCCTTTTCAAAAGGAACAGCATCTTTGATTTTCTGTTGTTCCTTTTTCAAAGGAACAACATCTTTGATTTTCTACTGTTCCTTTTTCAAAAGGAACGGCATTTGCATTTGCACCATTAGTATACTTTTGCTCTCCTTGTGAAACAGCTTACTCCTTTTGCTGATCTCAATGAGAGGATGCTTCTTGCCCATATTCTTTCAATTCTTTAAAATACAGCTATGCACTTATGCAATGAATATAAAATCACAACATACCGAAATCTGCAAATCATAAATCGCTATATTTATAAGTCTCTATATTGGTAAGAGGAAAAAAGGAAGGATATACTTATTTCTTAACTTTTGTTGTCATTGTTTTACTAATCTTGGTCTGATTGGTTATTTTTTTTATCATGCTGATCCCTTTAACCCCCTTTGATTATTATTTAGGAATAAGACCAAAGAGTTTGTATCTTCCTATTGAGATAATAAGACTTCTTCCACCATTCCTACTCTTAAGGAGTGTTGAACCACCCTTTGTGTATAATAGGGAAAAGACTCTATGAAAAAGAAAAAATGTGTGTGAACATGATTCATGAGATGTCAAATGCAGGATAAGGGGTCTCATCAAGATCCAGCTTACCATGATC
Source organism: Pinus tabuliformis (assembly GCA_031772625.1). NCBI lineage: Eukaryota > Viridiplantae > Streptophyta > Pinopsida > Pinales > Pinaceae > Pinus > Pinus tabuliformis. Next base: position 29,090,733 of record CM062810.1, on the reverse strand, counting down.
ATGAGGATGAAAGTGAAGTGGCATTCCCACTATGGCCACCACGCCAGCATAATGGCCTGCACTTTGACATAACAACATTCCTAAGTATACACAAAGGATCATGGTCCCAGGGGCGAAAGTAACAACTCTGCCAAGGTTATGGACACCTGTCGGTAGCAGAGCACTGTTAATGGTATTGAAGTCACATTAGTTATTCCAATGGGTAAGATACTAATACTCTTTTGTTTCTTATATCCTAAGGAACTAATCATATATTATTTCCTGACTTATACATCGCATGAACATTTATTACCACCAATCATGGCAAAGGAAGTGACAATGACCACTTGAGATTTGGCAAGTACGACAGACGTCCTATCCCCTAGCCTCATATCAAATCACAGCAGCCTCTTACGTAATATGCGATCAACTCTCCACCTCGATTTCGGTAATTCGTTGTCTTTCTAAAACATGGCATAATTCCACACGCTGTTCCTTTATGACTTGGTTGTAAATTGGGTGCTGCTCCTTTATTTGACGGCTGGGACAGCCTATCACATTGTGGGGGGGGGAGGTTAACCTCATTATTCCCTGAACTACGTGTCAGCTCACTATTCGAGAAAGATAGCGTACAACGACATGGCATGGCTTAACGGCATGACATTTCTATTTTTACGCAAGCTGCTGTTCATAATCCATTTTTGTTGCATGCTCTGTGTTTTTTCTGTGTTTTTTTTTTTTTTTTTTTTTTTTTTTTTTTGCGATTGGCACCCTCTCTGTGTTTCAAATAGCACAAGCAGTTCTATTCCATTGAGGATCCACAGTGAAACCATGGGAGGAAGGGCAATTAGAAGCAAACCTCCGAAGTTGACAGTCTCTGTAGAAATTTTGAATAATTTAACACATATTCAACAGAGATTATCCTGATCATGTACTATTGCGGAATACATACACAATACATAAGCTCCTCTACGTTGATCATCAATATAGCAGCATCAATAACAATAAAACATCAAGAGCATTCACACATTAACACAGTATGTATCCCGGGGAAAGCATCTCGCTAAAAACCCCAACTATCTATATATTAATGATTGAGTCATGTAACATTACACAGCATAATACTTCTCACAAGTATCTCCACCTCTGTTACACACAATACAGCTCAGATCTGATCTCCAAATCTCTTCCACTGCTTGCCTACCTCCACTGCTCAATACCTGCTCAAGAACTGATGAGAATGGCTCACCAAACTCATTTTTCACCTGCAAAATAGTCACTCACGCTTTGTTGGACGTGAGCACAAGCTATAGTGGGAAAATACGTGAGAAAACTCATTGGCATACTCAATCCCTTGATTGTGCAAGATCTGGTGCACAACTATAGTCACAACTGATAGCAATCTGATTCTCTACCACCTGTCCCTGTTGAACTAAACATGCACTGACATGCAACTGAGTTAACTGATGTATTCATTAGTTGTATTATGAGTTAATAACTTGTGAATTAATTAATAACTAATTCACCCAACTCATCTCTAGTCTATTTTCCAGTTAGACTAAACACAACCAGTTTAACAAAGCTAAACTGAACACAACTCCATCAACTCCACAATCAACTCCACCAAACTCAACTGATTGAGTTCTAACTGAAGTCATGCATGCAACAACTCAACTGACTCATAAGAAAAGCGTATTTCCTTTTGACAGCTACATGTGCCACCTCTGTAGCCCAAACTGAAGTGCTCCAAGAGAATAAGATTAAGTTTATAGTCCAAATATTATTGTGAGATAATAATATTTGACTTTTCTATTTTTGACAGCCAGTCTAAAAATAGACTTTGATCACTCACACTGTGATCACTCACACTTTCATCAAAAATAGAAGTCCATCTATTTTTTTCCCAACTTGATCAATCATCCATAAACAACAACCTGCAATCCATAGACATGATCCATATGTCTAAAAATAGACTTGCACCAAAAATAGCCTGCGGGCCCACTTAGTGAAGGCGACTCTTTTCACTAAGCTCCATCATCTTGTTGCAATCTCAACAGTCTCCCTGCTGCCCAGGAGATCCTGGAAAGAGCAGGGTGGATGAATTATCTTAGTCACCTGCAGGAGTCTAATGAAACAGTAACGATCGAATTCTTGCAGAACCTGCAGGAGAACCAGTCCACAATAAGGGGGAAGCGGATAGTGATCACCGACGACATAATTGCAGAAGTCTCGGGACTACCAGCCACCGGACCAGTATGGACACTGAAGAAGGAAAGATTACAGAAGATTATGGAAATTTTCCAGGACGAAGGCCAGAGCTTGACAATTAAGGGGAAGGGATTTCTGCCAGCAACCCTTGGAGAACCCTGGACCGAATTAGTGAGAACAATTCAGAGTTACATTACCTGCGAAGGGAGGAAAGACGTGGTAAGGCCACGACATCTTAAGCTCTTAGTTGTTTTAAAGCAAAAATGCTCTGTAAATTTACCTTCACTTCTGAATTCATTACTGCATGATGCTTCATGAAGCCTAAAAAAGGCACAGCATGCAGAGTCAGTCGTCAGTCACCATGGATTAATTCAACTAATAGTTAGTCATAGTCTTACCCAGCAGCAAAGCAGCTGGGGTGAACTGATTGCAATGATTGAGGGGGGAGTGACAGCACCATCCCCAAAACGAAAACATTCCACAAGCACACCAGAATGTCCAGAAAAATGCAGAGAATTGGTAAAACAAAAACATGTTGCTAGTGCATCTAAACAACCAGAAATACACTAGGAATCAGCAAAGCGTAGGCATGTCACAGATACACCTGAATAGCCAGAGAGGCCTAGAAAATCAGCCCGGTTAGCTCGAATAAGAGGAAGGCTGGAAAAGCTCCAGGGGAGCACCAGCCAGCCAGTGGTAATCGAGGACGAGCAACCTTCACGATTAGAAGTAGAGATAGAACAATCTGAAAAGGAGGCTGAGCAATCTGAAGAGAGGCCTGAGCAATCCGAAAAGGAAAATGAGGAAGCAGTTGAGAATTTTGAAATAGAAACAGATGCTGAGCATTCCGAATCTAAGTAAGAGGAGGAACTATGATAGCAGGAAGGTAGCCCACCACAAGATCCAGTGGGAGAAGACGAATTGGCTGCAGTTTTGGCCAATATGGGTGAGTATGGCCAACCTTCCAGTCCAGCAGACCTCCATGGCGAACCCCAAGAAGAAAATGCGTCTGAAAAATCACATGCAGTAGAGGCAGAAGAAGGAAAATTGCTTGGTCATGATGAAGCGGAGATAAGAGATACTGAACGGGAACACTCTGTCCCCAAGTCACCAGAGGAAATTCCAGAGGGAATAGGAGCAGAACAAGTAGTTGTCCAGGAAGAAACGGAACCAGCTAAGGTTCCTACCCCAGAACAGAACAGCGAAGAAGCACCCCGAGAGAAAGATCTAGAGACTAGTCCAGACCAAAGTAGACAGCCTGCTGCCCCTTCTAACGAAACACTGGAAATTAAGAAATTACGAAAGGAACGGCAGAAATTGTTGAATACAATAGTCCAGCTCCGATAGCAAATTAGAATTCTGAAAGCAAACCAGAAAGTGAGGAGGACCGCAGGGAAGAAAAAGAGGGCCACTGCAGTAAAACCCCGTAAGGCAAAAAGGCGAAGGACCAAAGATCGCCCTGTTGTTCCAAACCTTGCTGAGGAACAGACGGTTGTTCCAAATAATATTGAGGAACAGGTTGTTGTTCCATTTGAAAAGGAACAGCAGCAAGCTGATATTCGTGTTAAAAAAAGAAAAGGAGAACAAGGAAATCCAGACAGAGGCACCACCCTCAGCGGTAATAAGGGTTCTGAACTCCAAACAGCGTAATAAGAAAGTTCAGGTAAAACTCCCGGCCTCCACTGACCTATGGAAAAGAGATCCGAAGACAAGAACCTTGCATAAGATGATGAAGCAAGCCCGGCAAGAAGCTGAACAACTTAGAGAGCAAACGGTCCCCTGTGCGAAATATGAAGAGTTACAGCAGCAACTAAGGAACATCAATCAATCCGAAAGCCAGGCCTTTGAAGGATGGCGGAAGGAACAAGAGAAAGCTGCAAAGGTAACCCGTAGGCTAGATATTGTTATCAAGTAGATGGATACCTTGTGTTCTTTATACAATGACGTTTTAGCATGTAGGGCCCCTGCCAAAAACTATGCTTTGTTTCTACTAGAACGATATTTACAATTAAAAATAAAAGCTGTTAAAGCAGGCGCCCCTATACAAATCAACACTGTCAGTGACTTTATAGACTGTTGTAAACATTATGGGGTGAAGGTACAGAGATTGTTGTGTGAAGTTTATTTGCATAACCTCGTGCTAGATCAGGAGACGGAATTGAACCCTGGTCCTTTCGTTGGGGACATTCAGTTGCAAGCATTCATCTCATTCGGGGTTAATCAGATTAAATGGCTCAAAGCCTATAACACTTTCCAGAGGTAGGAAAATGGCCTAGACTTGTGGGTAAGGGCTAAGCCTAGGGACCCAGTGCAGTTATGGAAAGAACATAGAAACCTTATGAGAACTCCTGGTGTCATTGAAACGTTAGGACCTATGCATGAGGCACTTATTCGACAAAGTTTAGAGTATTTTCTTTCTATCAAAGACCTCGCCATTGATGCAACCAAATTTCGGTACCAAATCTCTAATCCAAACATCCAGCTCAAGGAACCATTTAAGTATGAGAATTTTCAATTAGCTGCTAACCGTTTGAACCTCTATGGCGAGAGCATTTTGAAAGCAGGGCCATCCTGGTTAGGATATAGATTTCGCAGTCCAATTATTTGGCACCCTGCACCCGGATATCAAGCCCTGTATGAGATGCCTGAGGGTCAAACAGGTCAGTTCTTTGACTATTTAGTCACTCATCATGGTTGTAGGCCTCCGCATGAGATTCCTTCTCCAGCCTATTCTCTCACTGCCTTGCATGTCAACTACAATGTTTTCATGAGGGCATGAAACAGGGTAAGCAGGGGGGTGTGTGGAGTACCAAAAAGGTATGCTTTTGATGATCATTTCAATAGCTTTTCAGTAGAATTTGTAAACCTTTTTGCATCATGAATCTGGAAAACAATAAAGAATCATAACAAAACATGTGAATTAATATACAAAGACTTAATCACTGATAATTGTTATTCTTTTGTGCAGGAAAGGGTGAAAACGAAGAGTTGTCGTTCCAAAGGAAAAGATAAAGACGAGATAACTGTTGTCCCTTTGAAGGGAAACCAAATGCAAACAAGGCTAAGCAGATCGAAGCAAATCGGCCCGGAAAAGGAGGAGAAGACACCAGCTCGGCGAAAAAGAAAAGAAAAGATTAAGGACTGATAGTATGGCGAATCCCTCAGGATCTTTGATCCTAAGGGATCGCTGCTTTATTTATCTTGTTACTTAGACATCTCCGCCATCACCTTTATATAAAGGGACAGCACTGTTAACCTGGATATACGTTTTTTATGTAATTTTCTATAAAAGATCAACTTTGATCATTGAGTCTTATTGAGAACTAGTTCGTTGTACTTTTGTCTTATGTGTTAATATAAAACTTGGTGATTACCGTACCTCTGCATCTGGATTAACTCAAAGCGGTGTACCCTTGAGGCTAAGGGCCCGGCCCCGGAGGACACTTGCTTCTGTACCACTACGATTTGATTTCTGTGTGGTTTGCTTATTGTTGTTACCTGGTAATCTGATATGCTTTATGAATCACCATTACATGCTCTGTTAAGATTAATTCATTAAGGTTTCTATGGATAGAATTGTGTATTGACTCTACACCATATTACTGATCCTTTCAAGAGTTGATTGAATGATTATTAGTCTTGGCCGAATATTATTACTGTTTCGTTACAGAGCTCTTGTACTGAACATTTACGACATAGATTTATTTGGAGTTGTATTCAGAAATGATGTTGTTAAATTAGGATTGATCAGATTACTGTTTCAGAGTGTTATATGTGTATGATCTATTGGCGTTGTTCCATAACTTATCGACAGTTAGTGTTGTTCCATTAGTGAGTCTTGCTTGAATTGCCTTAAGAGTGAGAGATTGAGATTTGATTGAGAAGAGTGCATTTGGGTTAATAGATTAAGTCTGGTTATGACTCGCGAGACTTAGTTGTTTGATTGTTGTTCCATTTTATTATTGATGTTCCATTTCAGATTTGTTGTTCAATTCTTTACTTGTTGTTCCATTTCGCTATTTGTTGTTCCATTTACTTGCATTTGTTATTTTGGTGTGAGAGACGATCCAAGGCTGTAGTGAGCCTCGGCATTCACTGCCTCGCTCCCAGACCTATGATCCATGCTCTAATTTCCTTTCCATCAGTTTCCAAAGGGATGGGCTATTGCTGCCGAACCCTTGACTGGTGAGTTGCTTAGTTTCCTGAATGTGTGATTTTCCTTGCGTTTATTTCCTTTCCGTCAGTTTCCAAAGGGATAGGTTCTCGTCACCAAACCCTTGACTGACCAGTTGCCTAGTTTTAAGAGTGTGTGCTTTAGTCATTTGAAGTAATTTAGTTATAGGCAAGCATCTGTTTACTCTTGTATTTTTAATAACACTGTACTACTAGCATTACTTTGACAAATAGCCTCGGATTGAGTCACTCTTTGTAATAACCAAATGCTCCTGGATTGACATACTAATGTGGGATAACTAGAGGTGAAAGAGACCCTTTTTATAGCTCTACACTGTGATCCAAATTAGATCCATGAAAATTATCAAAATGCTATGACTGTATCAAATTAGGACAGACTTCAAAATTTATGAACAAAGAGGTATCAGGAAGACCTCTAGACAATGGCATTTTGCAGCCAGTAAGGTGTTGGCATTATGATTCTGGTTTGGCTCTATGGTACAGGTGTTGTACTTGATGGCAACTCACTCAAGTGGAAAAACTCTATTCAGGCTCTCAAAATGATGGAAAATAAGAGGTTTGCAGGTGCATCGTTCAAAAGGTGCGGACCCGCAGGTTCGCCGTTCAAGAAGTGCAGACATACCCGCAGGTTATCCTTTCAGAAGGTGCGGTCCCCCAGTTCACTCACTCCAATGCAGAGAAGCACACTCACATGGGGTTTCTTATGTTTGGCCCTTGGTATTTAGCCCGTCGTTCATGATCCTATGGTTTTGGCCCATGGTATAGGATCTAAATTATTGAACCCCAGTTTGGATCCCTTGTATTGGTTTTTGATGGTTTTGTCCCATGGTTTGAATAAGGGCTTGCCTATAAAAAGGAAAGGAGGTCTCTTGGCTAGACACTTGTGAAAATTGAATATCTTAAGATCTGAAATTTTGGGTAATCGGTTTTAAAATCTAGATCTAAATCAAGGTGAAATTGAAGGCGAATCTATTGATAGGTCGTGATCTCTCAGGCGCATGATCAGATCTGTGGATCCGACTGTCTGTGGCACATTGGAGGACTGTTAATTTGGCCCTAATCAGAGGTTCGCAGGAGATCCATGGCGTGGGTGTGAGGGTCCGCAGCGCAGGAGAAAGCGCAGTGCGGGGATCCGCAGCGCAGCAGAAGGCGTAGGTGCGAGGTACATAGCTCAGAAGAAGGCACAGTGCGGAGGTACGCAGGGAAACAGAAGAACCAGTTGCAGAGGTACGCTGTTAGGCAGACAGTGCAGGTGTGGATCTGAGCAGAGGTACGCAGGGCAGCATGAGGAGTAGTGCGGATATACGCAGAGCAGAAGACCGACCAGGTGCGGATCTACGCAGATCAGACACAGAAGAGCTGCGGATATTCGCAGGCCTCTATTGGTGAAGTTGCGGACCTATCTTGAAACATTTATTGGCTATCTTTTATCTATTGCTGTAGAGTTCTGGGTTTAGATTTCTGGTATTTCTTTTCTGTTTACAGCTTCTGAGAAGTTGGGTGATTCATTGGTTGATTGTATAAGGAGATTGGGTGATTTGCATGTACTTGATGATTATTTGATCTTCTTGGATCCAGTCTGAAAATTAATGAAACGTGGTCCTTAAAGAATTAAAAGAGCAAAGGGGGTTGTAGCTCCCTTCCAGGAGAGACTGGAAAACGAGAGAGAGTTGTAGCTCTCTGCAGGTTGCAGCCTGTGTACTGGTAAAGGACTGCACCAGTACAAAATCCTTGTAAAAGAAGTTTCTAATTGAAAGAAGATAGAGACATATTGCAGTAGGTGGTTTTCACCCACATTGGGTTTCCACCTTATATCTGGTGTTTCTTTGGTGTGTCTATCTATTTTTCTTGCTCTTGTTCATTATTATATGGTACTGACATACAAACTAATGATCAATATCTGAAGAATATCTTAAAGTATAAATTTGGAAGATATATTGAAAAGAATTTGATAATACTGATTCACCCCCCCCCCTCTGAGTATTATTTCCAACAATTGGTATCAGAGCAGGTCCTTCAGAAGAAGCTTGATCGCTTGAAGGAAGATCTTTCATCATGATCAACTACGAGAGGGAAGCATCAATCAGGCCACCGATTTTTGATGGGACAAACTTCGTATATTGGACGGTAAGAGTTACTGCCTATCTTCAATCTCTTGGTACAGAAGTCTGGGATATCATAGGCACAGGGTACATTTTTCCATTAGCCACTCCTACAGATCCGGCTGAGAAGAAGAAATATGAAACAAATGCAAAGGCTATCAATACTCTTCTAGGATGCCTATCTCAATCAGAATTTGTCAAGGTAATGCAATATAAATCCGCAAAAGAAATATGGGACAAGATTGTTCTAAGTTATGAAGGAGATGATCAGGTAAAATGAGCAAAACTTCAAACCCTCAGAATTCAGTATGAAAATCTCAGAATGTACAATGATGAAAGTGTGTCTAACTATTTTCTTCGTGTAGATGAGATTGTTAATTGTATGAAAAATTTGGGTGAAGAAATAAAAGAGGTTGTTGTGGTTGAAAAAGTTCTAAGATCTTTGTCCCCTAGGTTTGAATCTAAAGTTTCTGCAATAGAAGAAAAAGAGAATCTACAAAGCCTTAAAATGTCACAGCTGCACGGAATTCTAACTGCTTATGAAATGAGGAAAGGAGGTCCATCAGATAGAAGAGAAGATGCCTTCAAGGCTTCAGGCAAAGGAGAGTACTATGAGTTAGGAGAAGAAGAAGAATCAAATTTTGTCAGAAATCTTCAATGGGGTACTAGAAGATTCAGAGGTAAGTTATCTTTCAAATGTTTTGCTTGTGGAAGAGTCGGTCACTATGCTGCCAAATGTCTTCATAAGGATAAGATTGACAAGGGGAAGGAACCGATTAGATGGAACAAGAAACAGAATGCAAATAAAAAAAGCTATTACACTCATGAAGATAGTGATGGACTTTCAAATAGCGACAAAGATGAATGAGGTAATGATTATAAACTTTTAATGGCTTTTGAAGATGATGATTACATGGATGATATAGATGAAGAAGGTTTTTATGAAGAGATTTCTAATCTCAAAATTTGCTCAGAAGAGAAAAATGTGATTATTGATTCTCTGCAATGTCAACTGGCTGAAAGGGAAAAACATCTTGAAAAATTGGAATGTGAAATTGTTGGTCTTAGAAAAGAGATTGAGAAAACAAAAGCTCTTAATCTTAAATTTGTTAAAGGATCTGAAACTCTGGATGAGATTATCAATGTGCAGCGTTCTCCACTAATCAAGACAGGTCTGGGATATAATGGAGAAGCATCTCAAGCATCCACCTCCAAAAGTTATCTTGATGCAGCAAGGAGGAGCGAGCAAAGGCCTAACAGAAATCATCAGGTAAATCAGGGATGGTTTACCTCAAGAATGAACAAATACTATCAAGAAAATCGGGGGCAAGCTACCTTAAGGACAAACAGAAGCTACAACCAGCCACAGGTAAAATCTTCCCAATTTGCCTCAAGAATGGATGTTGGTAGAAACTACAATCGGTTGGATGATAGATTTGATAATCGCAGAAGTTTCTTCAATGGACAATGTTTCTCTTGCCATAATTTTGGTCACAAAGCAGCTCAATGTGTTTCCTATAAGACAATCATGACTAGAGAAGCTCAAAAACAAAGAAGTATGTCTGGAATCACGAAGAGGACCTATAACAATTTCTCCGCCCTTGAAAGTGAAATTGAATGTTCTATTTGTAATAACTTCGATCATGAAGAGTCTGAATGCAGGAGCAGGTTTCGGAAGACAGCTTAGAAGGAACAAACCCCAAATGCCAGAACATGGAGAATGAAGGAACCACAACCAAAAAGATGTGGGATAGCCTTTTATGCAGAAGGACAGGAAAATCTATGGTACATCGACATTGGATATTCGAAGCATATGACAAGTGATAAAGAGAAACTTGAATCATATAGTGTTTTAGAAAAGGGAAAGAAAGTCTCCTTTGGAAATGATACCCCTGCAATGATAAAAGGAAAAGGCACTGCTCATTTGAAAGAAAGGGTCAAAGCTGGCAATGTTTTGTATGTTGATGGCTTAAAGCATAATCTAATGAGTTTCAGTCAGATGTGCGACCAAGGAACCGAGGTAATATTTCGATCAAATGGATGTAGTGTTCATGATCTTGATAAAAGAAAAACAGTGATCAAAGGCAGAAGAACTCCAAATAATCTATACATATTTGAAGAAGGACAACAACAATTCTATTTGAGCAAGGATGATGAACACCGGCTATGGCACCGGAGGTTGGGGCATCTAAGTTTTTCACAAATAAGGAAAGCATGCAAATACCAGGCAGTTCGTGGTCTTCCAGATATCAAAATTCCAGACAACACCATATGCAAATCATGTCAGTTTGGTAAGCAAACCAGAACTAACTTCCCTGAGAAGGAAGGATCAGCCAACAAGCCTCTTGAACTAGTCCATACAGATGTATGTGGTCCATTTAGGACAAGGTCACCTCGAGGAGAAGAATACTTTATATTATTCATTGACGACTTCTCCAGGATGGTTTGGTTGGGACTTATGAAACACAAGGACGAAGCATTCGAAAAATTCAAATCTTTCAAAGCCTTGGCTAAAAACGAATCAAATTACAAAATTAAGTGTCTCAGGTCTGACAGAGGTGGGGAATTTACCTCAAATGAATTTTTCGATTTTTGTGAAGAACATGGAATAAGAAGGGAATTCTCTACAGCTAGGACTCCTCAGCAAAATGGAGTGGTGGAAAGGATGAACAAAACAGTTCAACAAATGGCTAGTGCTATGCTTGATGAGTCTGGAACTCCCACAACCTTCTGAGGTGAAGCTGCATTTGTTGCAGTTGTTATTCTCAACAAAACAAATGTCCGAGTCAACAGCACTCAAACTCCTCATGAGCTCTAGTATGGTGAGACTCCTTTGGTAAAGCATTTCAAAATTTTTGGAAGCAAATGTTATATTAAGAACAATTATGAAAAGCTTGGAAAACTTAAACCTAGAGCAGATGAAGGCATTCTCCTTGGTTATTCTCCTCACAGCAAAGCATATAAGTGTTACAATAAAAGACTTGGAAGAATTGTTGACAGCATTGATGTAGTGGTTGATGAAAAAGGATACATTCCTAGGCAAGTAAATTATGAAAATATCGAAGAGGATGAAGACTACTCTCCAAATCAGGTGGACGATGAAGAAGAACCTCAAGAGGCACCAAAGGAATAGATAAGAATAGAAGAGAAGACTCCATCCAGGTATGTTCGGAAGAATCATCCAGAATCTCAAATTTTGGGGCAAAAGGAGGCAGGCGTACAAACAAGAAGAACAATTGCAGAAGCTTCAAGCTATTTGGCATTACTCTCCTCCATTGAACCACAAAATGTAAGAGAGGCATGCAAAGATGAATGTTGGGTCAAGGCAATGGATGAAGAACTTGAGAAAATCGAAAAGAACAACACTTGGGAGTTGGTTCCTAGACCAAAGGATAAGAATGTCATAGGGACAAAATGGGTCTTCAAAAATAAGTTGAATGAAAATGGGGAAATAATTAGAAACAAGGCCAGACTTGTTTGCAAAGGGTATGCTCAACAAGAAGGAATAGACTTTGAAGAAACTTTTGCTCCTGTTGCAAGACTTGAGGCCATATGAATGTTCCTTGCTCTCTCAAGCTATCAAAAGTTCAAAGTATTTCAAATGGATTTGAAATCAACCTTTCTGAATGGAGACTTAGAAGAAGAAGTATACATTGAGCAGCTAGATGGTTTCATTCTTGGGAATGATCCAAATCTTGTATGCAGACTGAAAAAGGCTCTCTATGGTCTTAAACAGGCTCCAAGGGCTTGGTACTACCACCTGGACAAATATCTTCATCAACAAGGTCTTTCAAAAGGTTCAGCAGATAGCAATCTCTATATAAAAGTTGAAAATGACAAATTGCTAATACTTGTTGTGTATGTAGATGATATTATCTTTGGCAGCAATGAAGAATCTATGATTCAAAGCTTTGCCTTGGTGATGTAGAAAGAATTCAAAATGTCTTTGCTTGGAGAACTAACATATTTTCTTGGTTTGCAAATCCAACAAAATGAAGACGGTACCTTTTTGTCTCAAACCAAGTATCTCAAGCAGATCTTGAAGAAATATGGCATGGAAGATGCAAAACCAATATGTACCCCCATGGTTACAGGATGCAGCCTCAGTGAAAATGATGAATCAGCAGTAGTACATCAGCCAACCTATAGATCTATGATTGGAAGTCTTATTTATTTGACAGGTACCTGACCAGACATCATGCATGCAGTGGGAATAGTTGGAAGATTTCAGGAAAATCCTAAGGAAACTCATCTTCAGGCAGTGAAGAGAATTTTCAAGTATCTTCAAGTAACTCAATACTATGGCTTATGGTATCCTAGAAATACAGATCTCACTCTTCATGCTTATACAAATGCAGATTGGGCCAGAAGTGTGGATGACAGGGAGAGCACAAGTGGTGGTGCATTCTTTATGGGTTTCAGATTAGTATCTTGGTTCAGCAAGAAACAGAGTTCGATTGCTTTATCTATAGCTGAAGTAGAATATGTAGTTGTTGCATCTTGCTACACTCAACTCCTTTGGATGATGCAGACCTTGCAGAATTTTCAAATCACTTGTACACCACCTATCTCCATCTTATGTGATAATACAAGTGCAATCAACATTTCAAAGAACCCAGTCATGCATTCAAAAACCAAGCACATACCGATCAAGTATCACTTTCTCCGGGAACAAGTGTTGGAACAAAAGGTCAAGTTGGAGTATGTTCCTTCTAAGGAACAAGTTGCTGATATACTCACCAAACCATTGCCCAGGAAGACCTTTGAATACCTCAGGCAAAAGCTGGGGATTGTTGATGCATCATCTTGTTGTTGAATCTCATCTGTCTCAGAGATTGTTGGTTGTACGCAAGTTTCATATGGGGTATATGCGTGCATTTGCTGGGTTGGGAATTGGTCGAAGATCGAATGGCACAGGTTCAGGGGGAGCATATATTCTTCTAATAATGCATTATTGGCATTATGGTAGAAGATCTTGGAGGAAGTACAGAAGGAGAACATGGATGTTGATCTGAATATTGCTGCAATATGTCTCTATCTCTTTCACAGTCATTTATGGTGTATGGTGGATTATGGTTCTTCTTGAAGTAATTTTTCTTATATAGATCTGATCTATAGTCAGGGGGAGCATGATCAGCAAAGCAAAGGCTTAAGCATGTTCTCAGGGGAGCATAACCCTTTGCCCTTGATGTCAAAGGGGTAGAATGACGTTGAGGACCTTGAGGTTGCCATCAAGTCCAAAGGGGGAGATCGTTGGCATAATGATTCTAGTTTGGCTCTATGGTCTAGGTGTTGTACTTGATGGCAACTCACTCAAGTGGCAAAACTCTGTTCAGGCTCTCAAAATTATGGAAAATAAGAGGTTCGTAGGTGCATCGTTCAAAAGGTGTGGACCCACAGTTCGTCGTTCAGGAAGTGCGGACATACCCGCAGGTTATCCGTTCAGAAGGTGCGGTCCCCTAGTTCACTCACTCCAATGCAGAGAAGCATGCTCACGTGGGTTTCTTATGTTTGGCCCTTGGTATTTAGCCCATCGTTCGTGATCCTATGGTTTTGGCCCGTGGTATAGGATCTAAATTATTGAACCCTGGTTTGGATCCCTTGTATTGGTTTTCGATGGTTTTGTCCCATGGGTTGAATAAGGGCTTGCCTATAAAAAGGAAAGGAGATCTCTTGGCTAGACACTTGTGAAAATTAAATATCTTAAGATCTGAAATTTTGGGTAATCGGTTTTAAAAGCTAGATCTAAATCAAGGTGAAATTGAAGGTGAATCTATTGATAGGTCATGATCTCTCAGGCGCATGATTAGATCTGTGGATCTGACAGTCTGTGGCACATTGGAGGACTGTTAATTTGGCCCTAATTAGAGGTTCGCAGGAGATCCACGGCGTGGATGTGGGGGGCCACAGCGCAGGAGAAAGCGCAGTGCGGGGATCCGCAGCGCAGCAGAAGGCACAAGTGTGAGGTACGCAGCTCAGAAGAAGGCACAGTGTGGAGGTACGCAGGGAAACAGAAGAACCAGTTGTGGAGGTACGCTGTCAGGAAGACAGTGCAGGTGCGGATCTGAGCAGAGGTACGCAGGGCAGCAGAAGGAGTAGTGCGGATATACGCAGAGCAAAAGACTGACCAGGTGCGGATCTGCGCAGATCAGACACAAAAGAGCTGCGGATATTCGCAGGCCTCTATTGGTGAAGTTGCAGACCTATCTTGAAACATTTATTGGCTATCTTTTATCTATTGCTGTAGAGTTTTGGGTTTAGATTTCTGGTATTTCTTTTATGTTTACAGCTTCTGAGAAGTTGGGTGATTCATTGGTTGATTGTATAAGGAGATTGGGTGATTTGCATGTACTTGATGATTATTTGATCTTCTTGGATCCAGTCTGAAAATTAATGAAACGTGGTCCTTAAAGAAGTAAAAGAGCAAAGGGGGTTGTAGCTCCCTTTCAGGAGAGACTGGAAAACGAGAGAGAGTTGTAGCTCTCTGCAGGTTGCAGCTTGCGTACTGGTAAAGGACTGCACCAGTACAAAATCCTTGTAAAAGAAGTTTCTAATTGAAAGAAGATAGAGACATATTGCAGCAGGTGGTTTTCACTCACATTGGGTTTCCACCTTATATCTGGTGTTTCTTTGGTGTGCCTATCTATTTTTCTTTCTCTTGTTCATTATTATATGGTACTGACATACACACTAATGATCAATATTTGAAGAATATCTTAAAGTATAAATTTGGAAGATATATTGAAAAGAATTTGATAATACTGATTCACCCCCCCCCAAGTATTATTTCCAACATAAGGAACAACGAGGACCTCGGTCAAAGCATGTTGACCGAGGCCCATGGAGATTGCATCGGAGGCAAACTAGCAGTTAGGAAGCCCGGATTGGGAAACGGAGGCCATTTTTGATGCGCGATTAGCGTAATCGTGCATCGTTGGGATAAACCCCTCGAGAAGGAAAATCTCGAGCACTCGGTCACATGGGAAGCCAAGAAATCATAGGGAAAGCGCTAAGGCAAAAGGCGGGTCCCACACTCCAAAACCGGCAGAATATCGGAGGCATATTGGGTGGTAAATGGATTTGGGCAAAGAACGAGCGATTCCATACATTGCACAACGTGTGTCTGATGGTTGAGAGAGAAAACCGCCTCTCATCGTAAGCTAACGGTCAAGCAAGTACATCGCACGAAAAGAGCGAACACATAGAATCTGGGGGCTTCAAATCTGACAACGGAGATTGCGCCCGATGAGAAACTAAATTTTACGAGGAAATTAAGCCGCGACATATAAAATTTTGAAGTCTGATTTGACCGCTGAGTTGGCGGATGAATCATTTCACAACGTAACCAAAATACCGAACCGTTTTAGGAAGAGTTGGTGCAGTTTGTGAAAGGACAAGTGGCCACTTCCCTATGAGATGTTGGCGATGACGTAGAGGCAGGGAACTCCAAGTGAACAGCAATAGGCGATCCGAAGGGGCGGAAGAGGAAGCAAACAGTCAAAGATAGATTGGCTTTAAGCCATGAACAGACAGAGAGCAGAACAAGGAAGAACTAGAGAAGGGAACAATGAAAAAAAAGGACGAAAGAGATAGTGAAGCAAGAGGCAGAAAAACAGAGAGCCGAGTTGACCTACAGCGTAAGGCAGCATCGAGTAGACAGAAGGCTTGAGAGGTTCAAGCAATCCCTATGAGGATATCTGTCAGGAATCGAGTACCATGTTGGACTCCTCCCATTAAAGACCAGAGAGGTCAAGACTTGGAAAGGGAAAGAGTTTGTGCACTCTAGTGGCTTGGGGAATCCAAGAACCACCCTATCAAGCATTATCTGTTTCAGGAGACTCAAGTTGAGCTCCTCATTGTAAATATCTACTTTAAAGACACAATAGAAGAAGGCCACCATTGAAAGCTAGAACGGAGACATAGCCTTGGAGGATAGGGTGAACTCTTTATTAATGTGTTGTGTTCTTCTATTTTCTTACTGTGTTTCTCTTACTATTTTCCATTTTTCCAGTGTCTATGTATTTTGCAATCTGATCGATCCATTGCCTAAGATAACATAGACACACACCAGCACATGAGTCTATAATACCTTCATTCATTAATTATTTAACTAAGATCAATCACGAGTGATTTTTAGATCAATGATATCCATAAATTTCCATAAATGGGGTCATTTTTATTGCCGTATGGAATGTTGAAAAGTGCAACAAGAAATGCTAAAAATAGCACTACTATAAATAGCCTGGCTATAAATAGCAGTTCAGCCATTATGGATCTTAGCAAAAATGGGTGAAAAGTGAAAGTGATAAAAATAGCTTTTCTAAAAATAGCATTTTGGGATCCCTTCTTATTTTAGTCAGTCCCTGGACTAAACATAGGAAGTAAAATTCGAATTTGATGTTAACATTTGTTTGTAATATTGGGTTGTAATTAGTTGGCTCAGTTAAGTGAGTCAAGTCCAATTAGATTAATTTAACAATTTGTTAAATTAATGAGAGTTTAGTTACTTAATGCTTGCATGCATGTAACCACTGTATTTTAGAAAACTGAGTATTCACTCATGGATAACTCATGCATGTCAAGTCAGTCAGAGGCCCAGTTCAGTTCAGTTGCAAGGATATTCCATTGTGAATATTCCTTACATGCAGAAGGAATATTATTCCTTAAGGATTGCACAGTTGGATCAGAGGTTATAGTGAGTGTGATGAGGCCAAATCACATATGTGACATCATTGGACCCCAATCAAAAATGCGCAAGGAAATAGGAGGCTTAGAGGGCTTGAGGAAGACATATACTATGTCTATTCAGTCTGTGAGTTGTATTGTTTGATTGCAGAGAGAGCAGGATAGCTTGAGAGTTGATTCTTTTTGTAACTTGAATAAGATTTCCACTTGTATGATAATACAGAGTTGGGGTTTTAGGTTGGTGCTTTCCCCAGTGTTATATCTTCTGTGTTATGGTTGATTAATTATCATTCTCAGTTATATCTGTTCTTGATTGATAATGCTCATATCTGGTTAAGCTTCTGCAAAGTTTATGGTAGAAGTAGATCTAGTATTATGCTTTAGGACATTGCATATATCAGTTGATCTATAGGTGAAAATTATACATGGTATCAGAGGAAAGGTGATCAAGGAAGAATAGTATACAAGCAAGAGAATTTCGAAGTTTGGTTTCTGAATATTGAATTGAATTCATATCATATCTATTTCACCTATGGAATTTAGTGGTTTAAGACTCGAATATGCCCTTGATGGTAGTTTGAATTATATAGCCTGGAAGGATTGCATGGACGCAGTATTAGAAGATAACGGTCTAAAGGACTTCATTGGTCAAGAAGTCCAAAAGCAGATTGATGCTACTCAACTGGCGGAATGGAAAAAGTGTGTGGCTAGAGCAAGGAGAATCCTCCTGGAGGGAGTTTGAGATCACATTGTCTCGAGCCGCCATGGGAAGGAGACTCCATTTTCGATGTGGAAAAAATTGAAAGATCTTTATCAAAATAGCAGAAATCAGAGGAAGCTGGTGCTGAAAGACAAGCGTCGAAATATCAAGTGTGAAAAGGGCAACACAATCTCTAAGTTCCTGAACAATCTCACCACCTGCAGGGATGATCTTGGAAGCATAGGGATCATGACAGCTAATGACGACATGGTGAGTCTAGCACCCCTCAATCTTCCTAAGAGCTGGCATAGCTACCAAGACTCAATTAATGGAAGAGAGAAACTACCAGATTGGGAATGACTTTGGTCGGATCTGACGCAGGAGGAGATAAGGCGAAACACCAGGGATGGATCTTCATCAAAACAAGATGATGAAGAAAATCTAGCTTTAGCGAGTAAAGCTAAGAAAGGGAAAGGGAAGGCATCCCAATCCAAATCTTCTCATGGTGGGAAGAAGGTTGACAAGTCGAAAGTGCGATGCTTTCACTGTCATGAAGTGGGCCATTATGTAATGAATTGTCCACAAAAGAAATCCAAGAAGGGTTCCTCAAAGGGATCTGATGGTGATGAACTAGCTTCATAGTTTGAGTTGGATTTCTCTCTTATCACATGCATGGTTTCATCCATAGTGGGATGTGTTTGGTACCTGGACAGTGGAGCTTCTTTTCACATGTCGGGTGACAAGAATCTTTTCAGTACATTGGAGGGGAAGGATCTCCAAATGCGGATCGAGATGGGTGATGATAGAAAGTACTATGTCTCAGGTGAAGGTACAATTGTGTTTCAGAGGGAGCATGGTTCTCCTCTCACCCTATCTGTTGTTAAGTATGTACCAGATCTGAAAAAAGAATCTTGTGTCTACTGTTATGCTAGAAAATAAAGGCTATGATGTAGTCTTTAGCAAAGGAAAGGTATTCCTGAGGCATATCGGCACTAGACAGACAAAGCGAATAGGGATTCGAGTCAAGAATCTCTACAAGCTGAAGGTAGATGACTGTGATGCTTTGAGTTCCAAAGCAGAGATGGTGCAGAGACAAGATGTTGGCGAGCTATGGCATAGAATACTGGGCCACTTGCACCATGGAGCCCTGAAGATCATGCAACATATTTCTACCGGATTACCCAAGGGAAAACTTGAGCAGATGAGTACATGCAAAGGTTGTACCTTTCAGGATCGAGATAGTAGAGCTAGAGCAATCCTGGAGCGAGTTCACTCAGATGTATGTGGACCATTCTCTACAAATTCCACCGCTAAGCAAAGGTACTATGTTATTTTTATTGTTGATTTTTCTCGTAGATGTTGGATCTACTTTATGCAAAAGAAGGATCAAACCTTCTTGAGGTTTTGTGAGTTTAAAGCCTTGGCAGAGAAAGAATATGGAAAGAAAGTAAAAGCCTTGCATAGTGAAAATGGTGGAGAGTATGTTTCCTAGCAGTTTAAAGACTTTTGTGCTGCATAAGGAATTAAACGGGAACTGACAACACCTCATAACCCACAACAGAATGGGGTGGCCGAAAGGAAGAACAGATCTATTGTGGGAGCAACTCGAGTGATGTTGCATGACCAAGGCTTACCACTTCATCTGTGGGATGAGGCATGCAATATAGTGGTGTACCTTCAGAACAGAAGTCCACATCGTATCTTGGGGATGAAGACACCTATGGAGGCCTTTTCTGGGAAGTGACCAGATGTGAGTCACTTCCACATCTTTGGATCAGGGAAAATTCTAAGAACCACCCTAAATATGGGCTAATCCCCATGATACATAGGAAAAATGGTAGGCGATTTTATCAATAATATAATATGTATATATAAAAATTTTGGCGAATCTCTCACCAAATTAAATTATCTTGTACAGTGATGGAGAATCTTTCACTGAATTATAAAATCTTGTAAGATCTTGGCAAATCTTTTACTGAATAATAAAATATTGTGAAGTCTTGGCGAATCTTTTGTTAAAGTATGAAACCATATATGATAATAAGAAAACATATTCATTAAACTGTAATATACTAACATACATGTTTGGAAAAAAGAAACATAATTTTCTCCTCCTACAAACAATGTTCCAAGTTTCAGTGGGCGTGTTTGTCAAGGTTCTTACAATACACACTTTCATATCCTTCCAATAGTTTTGATAATATTCCACAACAAAGTTCTTGTAGGTGTTGATATTTACCACGAGTTCTGTCAAGGTAGGAGAGATTAATATTTTCTCTATAACTTTTGTCAAGCTACCACTTTTTTCAAGTTATCAAATTTCTTTCTTATTCCATAGACTCCAACTGCCAGATAAAAAAAAAAACACATCAAGTTTGTTTACCCCAACACGCCAACAAGTAGCAAGCCCCAACTATATTATATAATAAAGTATTAGGTATCCCAAAGGCTTGAAGGGGATCTAATTGAAAGAAGTGACCATTATGAGGAGCCTTCCAATCAATATATGAATATATAAATGTAGATTTATTATTATTTTAATTGGAAATCTTCAATTAAATAATAAAATTTAATTACGTCTCTCCAAATCTAAATTGCTTATTAGCATAATTCACTACCCTCATAGCTCTATCATTTTTTAACAGTGTTGTGACATGTAGATTAATTTCCTTTTTCATGAACGATCTCAACCTTTTAGGCAAATATGGTGCACAAACTAAGAATAGCACAAAAGATGAAAGGTTGTACAAACCAGCTTATTTTTCAAACAACTAATCAACATCAATACCTAAACTTTTCATGAAGATGTCATATTGAAAATGTTTGAAAAATGGTGGGAAATATTCTGCAAGCGTGATGCGGAAAGGGTGATAAGGTTTCATTGTTTTGAATTTTTTTTGTTAAATCATACAATATTAATGGAGATATTGGTATTTTTTACTAAATTTTGTGAAGTGACTAAATGTAGCTTTAACCATTCACCTTAAGATGTTTTTACAATATAATTTCCTATGTCTATTTAATATCTTCATTATCATAAAAACCAACCTTTATCCATCTTAACTCCACATCTACCACTCTTAGAGGGATGAAATCTATTTATCCCTCTAAGCACTTGGTAGACCCAGAATTAAGATGGATCTAAGATGATAGAATTTCCCCTTTAAATAGTCTATGCTCACATGAATACCATGGTATTACCATGGGTTATCATAAACCTGGAGCTTAAAAAATACTATTAGTAATTTATAAAAATTAATAAAATTAATAATTGATTTTTTTTTTAACCAAGTTAAAATGTTTAACATACATTAATATTTTTTCGCTCTATCCTAATTTGCATATCACGATATTTGATCTCTCGAGGCTTAGTAGATCCAAAGTAAAGATGGATCTATGCTGGTTTAATTCCCCTCCCCCCTGAATAAGCTACATTCCATGTGAATACCATGGGTCAATACCATGTGCCATTTTTATTTTTATTAATACTAATATTATGGTTAATAATGTTTTTTTGCATGGCATTAATAATAATCTAGCCCATGGTATTTGGCGCATAGTATTTTTCCCATAGGTTTCACCTAAATATAACACATTTTTTGAGTGTCCTTAAATATAAGGTGACTTATGGAGTAAATATAAAAATAAAATAAATAAATGTGTTATTTATTTACCATACCTCATGTTTATTTATATTTTTATTAATTTACCATACCTCTTTTACAAATATGGTATTTGGCCCACAGGATTCACTTAAATAAAACCTCTTTTTTGAGCCTTCATAAATACAAAGAGGGTTATGGACTAAATATAAAAAGAGGTTTTATTTATTTACCATACCTCTAGTGTATTTATATTTTTATTTATTTACCATACCTTTTTGAGTAAGTATAAAAAGAGGTTTTATTTATTTACCATACCTCCACTTTATTTATATTTTTATTTGTTTACACCCTTGCATGTATATAACGTGAATTATGGAGTAAATATAAAAAATGTTTTATTTATTTACTGTATCTCTCATTTATTTATATTTTTATTAATTTACCATACTCCATAGGATTCACTTAAATAAAACCTATTCTTGAAAATTAGGGCTAATGGAAGGTTGTAACTCCTAATTTCAAGGGCTAAATTTACCTTTTAACCCTCTCCCTTAAAATAAGGTGGGATAACCTCAATTTGAGGCGATTAGTAAAAATGTACTATAATACCAAATATTCGCCAATTGAAAATTTAAAACCCCTTAATTTCGCCTAAGGGCGAAATTTTGCCCGTAAAATTTTCCATGTTTTGGATCATC
Organism: Pinus tabuliformis; assembly: GCA_031772625.1. Taxonomy (NCBI): domain Eukaryota; kingdom Viridiplantae; phylum Streptophyta; class Pinopsida; order Pinales; family Pinaceae; genus Pinus; species Pinus tabuliformis. Next base: position 29,068,562 of record CM062810.1, on the reverse strand, counting down.
ACTTTACTTTCATGTGAGCAAAGATTCTTGAAATAATATAGACCCAACAGTTGAGTTGGGGGTACTTGTGGGGTACACAGATACACCCCACACTATCATGTGTTTCTACTTGTCAATCAGAGGACCGTAGTGCTTAGGGATCTGAAGTTTGATGAGCAGAGAGCCATGCGAGTGTCACTGGAGAGGGAGCTCAAGTTGCATGGTGATGAGGAACTTTTAGTTCCAAAGGAGGAGGAGCCTCCTGATGATGTGGATCAGCCACATGCAGAGGATCTATTAGTGGAGACCACCACTCCTGGAGAGTCTTCCAGAGACGGGCAGAAACGCTCGCGGGAAGCTGACAGATTGATGCTATACGTGAGAGAGAATGTGGGGTAGCCATCCTCTCAGTGCAGACAGAGGATATCTCCCGAGAGATACACTAGCTACATGGCCCTAGTTGGGGAGTTTGTAGCGATCAAACCTTCTTATTTTCAAGAGGCAGTGTAGCAACCAGTCTGGATTGATGCAATGGTAGAAGAGTATGATTATATCATACAGAAGAGTGTGTGGGATATTGTCCCTAGACCTGGGGACAAGTCAGTGGTTAGTTCTCGATGGCTTTACAAGGTAAAGCAGGCAGCTGATGGCATTGTTGAGAAACACAAGGCAAGGTTTGTTGCTCGAGGTTTCTCACAAGTTGAGGGGATCGACTACGATGAGACCTTTTCTCCCGTGGCAAGGTATTCATCTATTAGATCAATGCTAGCTCTATCGGCTCAGATGGGTTGGAAGATCCATCAGATGGATGTGAAGACGGCGTTCCTCAATGGTTAGATTGATGAAGAGGTATACATTAAGAAACCTGAAGGATTTGAGACCTTCGATTGCGAGTCACATGTTTGTCAACTCAAGTGGGCACTATATGGGCTGAAGCACCCCTTAGTTGGTATACCATGATCGACAACTATTTCACCGAATTGGGCTTCACCAAGAGTGAAGTAGATGCTAACCTTTACCAAATCATGGTAGAAGGTGAGCCATTGATTATTTTACTTTATTTCGATGATTTGATTTTGAAAGGTGATGATCAGTTGATCAAATCTTGCAAGGAGGACCTTGCAAGAGAGTTTGAGATGAAGTACATGGGCCTTATGCACTACTTTCTAGGCATGGAAGTGTGGCAAAAAGATGGGGAAGTATTTTTGTCTCAAGATAAGTATGCCAATGAGATACTCATGCACTTTCACATGGAGAAGTGAAAACCCATGCAGACTCCTCTAGCTGGGAACTAGAGGAAGGAGGATGCTACTTCAGGTGAGATAGTAGCTACTACTGTTTATCGACAGTTGGTGGGTTCACTTATGTATCTGGTGAACACATGACCTGACTTATGCTTTGCGGTGAACCAACTGAGTCAAGCTATGGTTCAGCCTACCAAGCTGTATTGGAAGGCAGCAAAGCATGTGCTGATATATCTCAGAGGCACTACATAGTGTGGATTATGGTACAAACAGATAGAGGGAGTGAAGTTGCAAGGCTTCACGGATGCAGATTGGGCTAGTAGTCCCTCAGACCAGAAGATCACTTTTGAAGGAATATTCAACCTTGGTTCAACTGCAGTTTCTTCGTACAGCAGGAAATAGAGGTCAGTTGCACTTAGCTCAATAGAGGCTAATACATGGCTGCCAGTCAGGCAGCATGCGAGGCCATTTGGATGCGGAAGATTCTAGTGGGATTGTTTTGTCAAATGATGGATCCTATAGTGATATACTGTGATAATCAGAGTTGCATAAAACTCTCTGAGAATCCAGTGTTTCATGACAGGTCCAAGCACATAGATATCTGTTACCATCATCTATGTGATTGTGTGGTCAAAAGGATCATGATGTTGCAGTATGTTTCGACCGAGGAGCAGGATGTAGATATTTTGACTAAGGCATTGTCAAAATGTAAGTTTGAGTTCCACAGAGACAGGATCGAGGTTACTGATAATCTCTTTCTTGTTGAGAGGGAGTGTTCAAAAGTGCAACAAGAAATTCTAAAAATAGAAAATGCTAAAAATAGCACTGCTATAAATAGCTCAACTATAAATAGCAATTAAGCCATTATGAATCTTAGAAACAATGGGTGAAAAGTGAAAGGCTAAAAATAGCTTTTCTAACAATAGTATTTCAGGATCCCTTCTTATTTTAGTGAGTCCCTAGACTAAACATAGGAAGTAAAATTTGAATATGACGTTAACAGTTGTTTGTAAAGTGATTTATTAATTCATCTTGAGTTAATTAGTTAAGGAATTATGAACATGAAGTCTATGTGAGGACATGCAACAGTTTCTCCTTTGATTTAGGGATTTATCCATCAGTTAAAGAGATAAGAGTGAGTTGTAATATTGAGTTGTAATTAGTTGGCTCAGTTAACTGAGCCAAGTCCAGTTAGATTAATTTAACAGTTTGTTAAATTAATGAGAGTTCAGTTAGTTAATGCTTGCATGCATGTAAATATTGTATTTGAGATAACTGAGTATTCACTTATGGATAACTCATGCATGTCATTTCAGTTACAGACCTAGTTGAGATCAGATGGAGGGACAGTGTACTATCAGTTGCAAGAATATTCCATTGTTAATATTCCTTGCGTGCAGAAGGAATATTATTCCTTAAGGATTGCGCAGTTGGATCAAAGGTTACAGTGAGTGTGATGAGGCCAATTCACACATGTGACATCATTGGACCCCAAACAAAATTGCGCATGGAAATAGGAGGCTTGGAGGGCTTGAGGGAGACATATAATATGTCTATTCAGTCTGGAGTTGTATTCTTTGATTGTAGAGAGAGCAGGATAGCTTGAGAGCTGATTCTTTTTGTAACTTGAATAAGATTTCCACTTTTATGATAATAAAGAGTTGGGGTTTTAGGCTGGTGCTTTCTCCAGTGTTATATCTTCAGTGTTATGGTTGATTACTTCTCATTCTCAGTTATATCTGTTCTTGATTGATAATGCTCATATCTTGTTAAGCTTCCGCAAAGTTTATGGTAGAAGTAGATCTAGTATTATGCTTTAGGACATTGCATATATTAGTTAATCTACAAGTGAAAATTCTACATGGAAGGAAGTATTATACCACCATTCAACTAGAGGTAACCACTTGACCCATTATGTGTGTTGATCAAATACAAAGCAACAAAGATATCCTTCCAAACATTTTTTAATTATCTCAGTTTTCCCATTAGATTTACGATGATAAGATGATTTATGAACCAATTTAGTACCAACACAAGAAAATAATTTTGTCCAAAAATTTCGAATGAAAATGGGATCTTTGTCACTTATAATCATCTTTGGATTTCCATGTAACTTTTGAATTGTTTCCACAAATGTGCTAGTGACTATACAAGCTTTGAATGGATTATATAGAGCACAAAAGTGTGCATACTTGATAAGTCTATCAATTACCACCATGATGACACTCTTTCCTTTAGACTTGGGTAGACCTGTGGTAAAACATATTGAGACCTCCTCCCAATGTTGACTTGGAATGGCTAATGGTTGTAAAAGACCTAGAGTTTTCATTTCCTTTACTTTATTTTGTCAGCAAACCAAACATTCGACCACAAACTTCTAAACATCATATTTAAGGTCATTCGAAAAAAATCCTTTTTGACCCTGTGGTAGGTTTTTAAAAATCCTGAGTGCCCTCCTATAGGAGAAATTTACAATTCCAAACGAACTTTTTCTTTGAGTTTGGAATTCTTACATAGATATAAGTGATACTTGTACCATCGTGAACCATTTTTCTAGATAAAAGTATTAGATGCAATGGGATCTTGCTAAAACTTTTGAATGAGTGTCCACACCTCTTTCTCATTCTTCCTTTCATCCCTTGCTTCATTTATCCAATCGGAGTGGATAATAGGAATGTCATAAAGCAATGCCTCAACATCCTCATCCTTTCTTGAGAGTGCATCTGCAACGACATTTTGCTTCCCTTTCTTGTAGATGATTTCAATGTCATAACCCAACATTTTTGTGACCCATTTTTGCTGCTCTTCTAAAGATAATCTTTGTTCCAAGAAGTATTTAAGACTATCATCATCTGTTATTACCTTCAAGTGTATTCCAATTAGGAAAGGGGACCATTGCTCTAGGGCATGTAGGATTGCCATAATTTCCTTCTCATAAATGAGTTTGTGTAATTTATTTCCCTTGATTGAATGACTTTCATAGTAAATGGTCTTCCTTTTAGCATTAAAATGGCACTAATTCCATTTCCTGGGGCATTACATTCCACAATAAAGGTTTTTGTGAAGCATGGTTTAGCTAAGACCAGAGCTCGATACATTGCCTCTTTATGATGTTCAAAGGCCTTAGTTGCTTCTAGAGTCCAATAAAATGTATCTTTCTTATGTAATGTTGTTAGAGGTGTTATTTTCCCTGCATAATTCTTAACAAACTTGCAATAATACTCTGTCAACCCGAGAAATCCTTAAATATGCCTTGAATTTGTGGGGATTTTCCATTCCTTGATGGCTTTAATTTTGTTAGGATCTACCTTAACACCTCTGCGAGATGCAATATGACCCAAATATTCCACCTCTTGCACCCCAAAGAAACATTTGGAGGTTTTTGCATATGATTGTTTCTCCTCCAATAGTTTGAGCACCCTATCAATATTTTGAACATGATCCTTCCAAGACTTGTTGTATATTAGTATATCATCAAAAAATACTAACACAAATTTTATAAGGAAGGGTTTGAAAATGGAATCCATCAAATCGTGAAATGTGGAAGGTTCATTATGCAGGCTAAAAGGCATTACCAAAAATTCATAATGACCTTTGTGAGTTTTGGATGTTGTTTTCATAATGTCTTTAGTATTAATTCTTATTTGATGATATCCTAAACATAGATCCATCTTGGTGAATTACATTGATCCATGTAATTCATCTAACAATTCATCAATGACATGAATGGGAAATTTGTCTTTAATAGTGAGCTTGTTGATTTCCTTATAATCTGGAAACATACGCCATGATCAATCCTTCTTATGTACCAATACTACTGGAGCAAAGAAAGAACTTTGGCTAGATTGAATTATGCCAACCTCTAGAAATTCTGCAACCATGTGTTCAATTTCACTCTTTTAGGCACAGGGGCATATGTAAGGTATGATGTTTGGAGGAATTCTTCCTGGAATCAAGTGAATAGCATGACCATGGTCACGAATAGGTGGGAGACCCTTGGGATCCTCAAATCCCTTAGAATGATTGTTAAGGACTTTTTGGAGTCTTGGGGAAATGAGAGACTTAGATGTTTGAAAATCTAGTGAGCATGATTGTGCAATTAGACCTTGTTGTTGCTTCTTTAAAATATTGTTCATGTCTTTAGAGCTGATTATCTTACCATGTATCCCATTGATACCCCTTAATTCGATTTCTCTTCCTACGCAAAAAAAATTAAAAAAAAAATCTTGAAAATTAAAAGTTATCATCCCCAAGGATTGTAACATTGGACTACTAATACAACATCAGCACCACCCATTGGAATGGAAATCATTGGAATATTCAATACATATTCCCCCATGGTTAGATTAATATTATGGCATTTCCTTGAGAAAATTATAGTTCCTTCATCTACAACCATCACTTGACTAGTGCTGGGTATAGAAATAAATTCGAATCCTTGGCTATCTTACAATGAATAAAATTATGGTTACTATCTTAATCAATCAATACTATTACATTTTTGTTCTTGATATATCCTTCTATCTTGAGAGTTTGAGGAGTGGTAATTCCTGCCAATGCATTACAAGATATGATCAAACTCATTTCTTATTTTTTAGTCCCTGGTGTTGGCTCCTAGTGTATATCTTATTCTTTTGATGTTTATTGTTCCTTTTCATCCTCATATTCACAATCTATGTAAAATAATTTCTTCTCAATAGATTAATGACCTTTTGTGTATTTTCTATCACAATTGCAACAAAGCCCTTTTTGCCTTTTTTTCTTCCAATTATTGTGGTGTCAACCTTGTAGGTTGTGGAAGGCTAGGAGGGGCAACACTTCCATATTTATAGTTGTAAGTGGTAGAGCTCCCTTTTGCCATAAATTTTCTTTCAACTTTTCTCGCAACCCTAAATGCATTCTCCAAAGACTTAGGTTCCAAAAGGTGAACCTCATGTTGGATATTATCCCTAAAGCCCTTATGAATACATCAATCATATGCTCCTTATAAATATCAATTACCCTGATATGAAATATTTAGAAGTCCTCAACTTTGTGCTCCGCAAGGAAACCCTTCTATTTGATATTTATCAATTGGCTAAAGAAGGTGTTCCTCTTTCTATCTTCATAATGTGTTATCAATTCCTCCATAAAAATTGACCAAGTTACAAGCGATTTACGAGAGAAAATCCATCGATACGCATAAATTTATTGGGTTCTAAATATAAAGATGCAATGTGTATCTTTTGTGTGTGTTTCAACTCATGTAGATCAAAGAATTTCTCCATCTGTAATATCCATGTTACCAGATCCTTGCCATCAATATTCATCATATCGATCTTTGGAATGTGGTTGGTCTTCAACCCAAACATAGATTCTCTAAAATAATGATTCGCATTATTTGTGTTGTCATCATGAGTTTCATACCTTGTCGCCATTAAGAAGAATTTCTTGTAGTAACTTTGTCAAACATTCCTTCAAACCTTCCATTTATGCTTTTAAACCATCCTTCAAACCTTCCATTTTTATTTCTAATCCATCCTTCAAACCTTCCATGTCTCTTTTTATTTTTTATTATAAACCATCCATGCTCCTTTTTAAACCATCCATCTTATCATCGGTTCCACTTCATTTTTGGTTAATCATTGTGAGAGCAAAATTTGTTGCACTTGGTCTCATAATTATGATATATCATGTTGCATTTATTCCTCTTCTTCAAGCCTCATAGTAGAGTTTTTTGGTTGCTTACTAGGACTATCCATTTTCTTATTTCGAGGCATATTGGAACCAAATAATGATATATATGCTTTACTACGCCCTTTGAATTACTCCATATTGGAAAAGTTATGCAAATTTAAAAAAAATACACACCTTTTTTTTCTTTATTTCTTTTTAGAGATTTATCTTGAAACTATTTTATCTATGTAATTTAGGCCTCCTAAGGTCTAAATTCCTTCTTATCATAGCTCATTGAGTCTTATTTTCAAAACCACATGTCAATCCAATATTGTAGTCTTCAAGATAAATTTATGTCAAATCTCCCAAGATGACCTAATTATGGACTAGTTCATTAGAGCAAACTTGTATGGGATGCCACGTGTCACTTTTTAAATTTTTAGTCCTAAAATTGATACAAGATAAAATACAATCTATGCATTTTTATTCATTTTTTACTAAATGCAAATACAATGCATGAATAGAAAGTTTTGATGATTTTTCTCAAAACACTTGTTTTATACTAAATCCTAGATCATGCAGAAACCCTAACTTCTTCAGACCATATTTCAGAAAATATAGCAAACCAAGATTTGAAATTTGTACACAAGGTTCATCGAGATTTTGGATCTACATGGCAAAAATTTCCACTTTTGAAGCCTTGAAAAAAATAAAAATTAAAAATTAAATAAAAATATATATGTATGTATGTATCTATATATATATATATATATATATAGTGAAAATGACAAGTTGACCTATTTGAAGAAGTGAAGCCCTAAAATCCAAAGCTCTGATACTAAATGTTATGTAAATAGATGATCCAGATATTTTAACTTCAAGGATGCATACATAATTGCATATAAAAGAGCATGTAACCAAATAACTTAAACACATGAAAAGAAGTGGAAATCATAAAGAAACCATGAGATCCATGGCACACAAATGATTTGATTACAAAGTTTACCCAATGCAGGCTATGTCTTCAAGCCCTGCTCAAAGTAGCGAGGCATTCTTTCATTAAATTAGCAGCAGAAATGAATTAAGATCACTATACATAAATGACCCTTATACCTCGAACCTCGATCATGGAAGAAAAATGCAGAGCTTAGATGTGTGTGTGTGTGTGTGTGTGTGTATATATATATATATGAATGTATGTATGTATGTATGTATGTATATATATAGTGAAAATGACAAGTTGACCTATTTGAAGAAGTGAAGCCCTAGAATCCAAAGCTCTGATACCAAATATTATGTAAATAGATGATCCAGATCTTTTAACTTCAAGGATGCATACATAATTGCATATTAAAGAGCATGTAACCAAGTAACTTAAACACATGAAAAGAAATGGAAATCATAAAGAAACCATGAGATCCATGGCACACAAACAATTTGATTACGAAGTTTACCCAATGTGGGCTACGTCTTCAGGCCCTGCTCAAAGTGGGGAGGCATTCTTTCATTAAATTGGCAGTGGAAATGAATTAAGATCAACTTTACATAAATGACCCTTATACCTCGAACCTCGGTCATGGAAGACAAATGCAGAGCTTAAATGTATATATATATACACACACACACACATATACATATACATATACATATATATATATATATATATATATATATATATATATATATATATATATATATATATATATCTGTGTGTGTATGTATATATGTATATATATATAGATAGATATATATGTAAATATATAAATGTATGTATGTATATATATATAGTGAATATGACAAGTTGACCTATTTGAAGAAGTGAAGCTCTAGAATCCAAAGCTCTGATACCAAATGTTATGTAAATAGATGATCCAGATATTTTAGCTTCAAGGATGCATACATAATTGCATATAAAAGAGCATGTAACCAAGTAACTTAAACACATGAAAAGAAGTGGAAATCGTAAAGAAACCATGAGATCCATGGCACACAAATGATTTGATTACGAAGTTTACCTAATGCGGGTTGTGCCTTCAGGCCCTGCTCAAAGTGGGGAGGCATTCTTTCATTAAATTGGCAGCAGAAATGGATTAAGATAAACTTTACATAAATGACCCTTATACCTCGAACCTCGGTCATGGAAGAAAAATGCAGAGCTTAGATGTAGAAATGAACATCTCCATTGAATTAGTGTCACAAAATCATATAAAAATGACTATAAATTTGTCAAATTCTGACACTGGCACAGCCAGACCCTAAAGGAATATTTTCAACATCCCAAATATTCCCCTCTTCAAGGATCTACCCCCTCTAGCCACTCCTGGTTCTACCACTCCACTCCACTAATTGGGCCGAATGGAAAATGTGAAGGGTTAAATAAAATTTTGTGGGTGGACCAACCAACGAATTTGTTTAGCTTGTTCGTTGGCAGTTCTATGTAAAGTCTTTGTTGGTTCGGGAGGTCCCAAGTTCCGACCGCGAGCCTCCCATTTTGGCACCTCTGTTATATTTTTGACACAACATTGAGTTGATTAACGGTCTGATGTTTAAAATAGCACAACAATTTTTGAAATGGTTTCAATATCATATTCGATCATTGGCGAGTCGGCCCACATGGTGTAGAAATTTTGTAGAATCTTTCCTACGCATCAGCTAGCTTTGATACCATGTAGAAATTTTTCTACAACTCAGCTAGCTCAGATACCATGTATAAATTTCCCACCTGTAGATCAACCTAGTAATGCAATGTACTAAAGCAAAACACTTAATCTACTTCTATAAACAATTTAGCGGAAGCTTAATCAACCATGAGCAACATCAATAAGAACACATATAATTGATAAGAAGGAATCAATCATACATAACACAGAAGAATTTACCAGGGGAAAGCACCTGCCTAAAACCCCATCTTTGTATTATCATACAAGTGGAAATATAGTATGGATTACACAAAGTCTTAGCTCGGAAGCTATCCAGCTCTCAGTACAATCCCTTTGCTGCTCATAAACAGTCAAAGGCTTCTCACAAACCTTCTCCTCTGCCCTCCAAGCCTCCTATTTCCTTGTGCATTTTCCTTGGGGTCTAGTGCTACCACCTGTGTGAATTGGCCTCTTCACACACTCACTAATCTCCGATCTAACTACACAAACCTGAAGGAGATAAATCCTCATCATGGATGAGCTTCCTTTATAGGAAAAATATTCATCCAACTGATTGTACATTGTCCCTTCTCTAATATCAACTCGATCTCTATCTAAAATGACATGCATCAGTTATCCATGAATGAATACACAGTTATCTGAAAATAATAGTTGTCACATGCATGAAAGCATCAACAAACTATATCTCATTAATTTAACAACTTGTTAAATTAATCTAATTGGACTCGACTAAGTTAAACTAAGTCAATTGATCCTCTCAATATAGAACTGAACCTTATCTCCTTTAATCAAGGGATAAATTCCTAAATCAAGAGAGAAAATAATTAAATGATCTCACAAAGACTTCAAGTTTAATTTTCCATAACTAATTAACTCATGGAGATTAATTAAGTAATATTTTAAATTGCTGGTAAGACGAAATTTGATTTTACTTCCTATAGTTAGACAAGGGACTGCTAAAAATAGGAAGGGACCCAGAAATGCTATTTTTAGCAGTTTCACGTCTCACCCAAGGAGGCCAAAATGCTCATTGGCCAAACTATTATTTTTAGACATGCTATTTTTAGCAGATCTATTTTTAGCATTTCTAAATTTATGTTAGGGTCCCACCCTAACCCCCTTATTTATGTAATGGGATCGAATCATAGTCAAGAGTCAATAAAGCCCATATTAATAATTGTAAGTGGTTAACCCGCAATTAATGACGGGACCACAGTTAGTTGCAAATGGGATGTAGTATTAGATAGATGGTATTAATAAAACCCATGGTATTGATCCATGGTATTGCATGTATGAGTCGTATATAAAGGATAGAGCCTCCCTTGGAGGAGCATCGTGTCTTATTTTTGAATCGAGCTCTGCTCTATTGGAGGTTGCCCCCTCGAAGAGGCCAGTGAACATTGCTTTCTGAATAATAAAATATTTGTTATTGTCTCTCACTATTCTATGTTCTGGGTCTCTTTCTTCGCATCTTCTGTATTTGGGTATTTTTTTGCAGGTTAAGAGCATAACAAGTGGTATCAAAGCACTTTCCAGGGCCGGTGGGATCTCCATTTCTTAGCAAAAAAAAAATTTGGCTAGAGACGTGTTCTGGCGTCTTTAAACCACGGGATCTGTCGTTGAGCGCATAAACCTGCGGATTTTGGGGAGGCATTGTAGAGCCTCTACTCTACACCTACTTGTCTACCATTTTCCTCAGTTTTTCCTCATCTTTTCTTCACTTTTGCCTCATTTTCACTATAAAACCACCCAGATCATTACATTAGGTGTCATTAAGCATGATCAAGCAAGTTTTGCTAATGGATGACTATTTGTTTAGATTTTGACTTACTTGCAGGAATCCCGAAGCTATCTGATGATCCTGCAGCTATCTGATGATCCTGCAGCCTTTTTGTTAAACGCAATGTTCCACGTGTCGGTTTGCCAGATGAGCCACATGGGCACTTAGGTATCAACGTGCTCGAGGTTCCTGTCTCATTTTTCCAGCCATCCACGTCATCTTTACCCATGGTCAAAGCTGGTCAAGTTACGGTCAACTCAAGGTTGTTTAATGGTGATTGTGAGCTGCTAGGTCACGTCAGCTTAAACGGTGACTTGTCCACGTTCTGCAGGTGGCAGGGGACATGATCCAACATGGGATTCATTGCCCATGACGACAGAACCATTAACTCATCCACGCAGCCGTATGATGTGTCAAGGGACCATAATTACGCATGACAGTTTGTTGTTTTTCAGTTAATTAACTGCACGAGTAGGTTATCTTAGAAATGTCTATAAATAGCTGCGTCTGCGTACGCTCATTAGACTTTTATCAGTTGTAATTTCTGAACTTGTGTTAATTTTAAGAGCGTTGTGAACTCTGTTTTTTAGTGCTATTCTAGCACTCTGTTTTGTACACTTTTGCAAATGAAGGAATAGACATAGTACTGTTTTGAAGCTTCCAGATCTCTGAGTTTTCTTGTGGCTGAATGAATAGAGGGCCCCTGTTCATCTTAGCCTCTGTAAAGTATTTTATGTGCAGCATTTCTTTATTTTCCTATTCATTTCTTTAAGCATGTATAGTTTCATTTATTTGTTTTCCTTTCTTTCAAGCTGATCAGTGTTACTTCTTTGCAGGTTTCTTTTAGCCCGGGATTTATTTTTATGTGTGTGTGTTTGCTTTACAAACTAATGGTATTTGAAGTTGACAGATTCAAGTTGCTGCCTTTGTTTTTTTTATAGCTGATTTTTAATCTTATTTCTCAAAGAGTTGCTAACACATGAATGATCTTCATCATAAATTGTTATCTTTTAAGATCAGAATATCACTAACTTGCAGTTGGTTTTGAGTGCTTTTTAGACTATTCTTTCACTACTTTCTAACCATACTTTGCATAGTACATATGGCTGAAGTAGAGAGTTAGAAAGAGCAAAATATTATCACTAGTCTTTAAAGTAGATTTTTGGTTTTAAGTGCTTCTTAGACTATTCTTTCACTACTTTCTAATCATACTTTGCATAGTACATATGGCTGAAGTAGAGAATTAGAAAGAGCAAAACGTTATCATTAGTCTTTAAAGCAGATTTTTCTCACTTTTCTAATTCAACTTAAGCTACTTTCTATCCGTGCTTTACACAATACATGTGCTTTGAAGCATCGAGTTAGAGAGAGATAATCTTTATTTTTGGTTTTAAAAGTGACTTTCTTTTCTTTTATTAGCAGCAGCATGAATGGTGTCTAGTGCCATTGGAAGTGGTCATTTGCTTTCAAAGTTATTTCAAGTCATTTCAATTCATTTATTCCTTTCAAGCAAGTAGTTAGAGATCACTAAACACACACTTTCACTCATTTAGGATTCACTCTACACACACACCATCACTCACTTGTTTATAAATTATCACTCCATCTTAGGAACATAATTAACCACAACAACACCCCCAACGATAAGAAAAACTCTAAGAGGTTACTTAAGTACATATAGTACACCTTCACTTCATCAGCTTACGAGCCCCGGGTTGACAATTAATACTAGCAATTTAGACAACACTAAATTGACTAAACATTTTGGCGTCGTTGCCGGGGAAGTGAAATTAAGTAGCCATATTCTTAGAAAAAAAAAAACACATAAAATTTCAAGAAAAGAAGTTAATAACCTATCTAAGTATGCTCTCCTCTTGCACTTTGAAGTGATCTGGAGGACCAGAAAGGAGAAAGTTATTGATTTAATAGTTTCTTGAGTATGCTCTCTTCTTGCACCTAGAGTGAACTGGAAGATCAGAAAAAGAACTATTTAACTTGACTTGAAGATAAAATAAAAAATGACATGCATAGAGCTAGAGATTCTAGGGGAAGGTTTTTAGCTAGAGCTCGAAGTTCAATTTTTACAAGTCCATCTGCTTCAAGAGATAGACAAGAGACACCTCCCTTATCTCCAACCGAAACTCCTAGTCCCAGAATTCCTGAAATTCAAGAGCCAAGAGTTGACTCTCCTACACCTTCTATTGAGTTTGAACTAGGAAGAGACTCTTCTCTTTCTCCTACAAGAAAACCAATTGTAATTGAGGAAATAGACTCACCTGAAGAGGAAGGAGAAATCTCTTCTCATTCACCCTTTGTAGAAGAACCAGAAGATTTTGAAATCCCTAGGAGAATCATCATGGCAGAGGAAGAAGGAGGTGGTAGAGGTAGAGGTAGAGGAGGAGGAGGAAATAACAATAACAATGGAGGAGGTAGAGGTCCCATTGGAGGAAATAGAGATGGGGATAACTCATTTGGGTTTCCCATTGTTAATGAGGACTCCCGAGCCACCATGAAAAACATATCACCATCCGTCCTCCCAAATTTTCATGGGTTAAGAACTGAGGACCCTGAAACATTCTTGTTTGAATTTGAAGTTGTGTGTCGAACCTATGACTATCTGGATGATACTCAGAAACTCAAATTGTTCCCATCAACATTAAAAGATCAAGCTTTGAAATGGTTCATGGGGTTACTTACTCAATCCATTAGGACCTGGGATGAAATGAAACAAACCTTTTTGGATAGGTATTTGGACTATTGTATGCCTACTAATCACAAGGACGAGGTTTTTAAAATGATGCAAAAAGAAGATGAGAGCTTAGAAGATTTACTTGAGAGATTTCAATATAATTTAAAAAGAGCAAAAATGAGTACCTTGGATGAAGAGACCTTAAAAGCCCTCTTATTAAAAGCCATTAGGGATGAATGGATAGATATCTTAAACATGATGGGGAAGGGGGATATTTCTCAACTTTCTCTCAATGATATAGCAGAACTTTGTATCCATCTCTCAAGGGGCAAATCAAAAACTCAAAAAGGGCCTAGAGATCCTTCTCTCCTTAGGGCAAATAAATCTGCAACAGGATCAGTGAGTAGGGCTGAAATCGGTAATATGCTAGATGAATTTAAAACTGACATCTTAGGGAGTCTTAGTGAACAAATTGATACCCTTAAGATTCAAAATAAACAAAAAGCAGAAGCTGAGGCTATGACTATCTTTTGCCCGAAGTGTAGAAAGAAGCATGCTTTAAGGGAATGTCCCTTGGAAGCACAAGTTGTGGAAACCTGTGTAATTTGCTCAGAAACCCATGAGACCAAGGAATGTCCTTCAATCCCTGGCCTCAAAGCAGTCTTTCAAGAACATCCAAGTACGCTTGAATCTCTTTGTTTTGTTGCAGAAGACCTTGGCAGGGGCAGCAAAATCAAGGGTTTAACAACTCTATGAATTTCCAACCCCCACCAAATTGGAATCCTTGGCAACAACCTTGGTCACAACCACAAAATCCTTTGCAAGCATGGTTGCAAAGCATGCAAATGCAAAATCCTTATGGGAGATTTGCCCAATTCTATCAATATCCTCAATCCTTTCAAAATCAGCAAGCTCCCCAACTTCCAAATCAAGGTCAACAATTGTCATTACCATTCCCTCAACAACAACAATCTCCTCCACAAAATCAAAATTCTCAACTCTTGCTACAATCTCAACAGAGGCCAAATCAACTTCCTTCTCAACCTCAACCAAACCCCAATAATAGGAATCCTCAAAGTGCTTATGTGATGGAAGGTCAACCACTCATGGAAGTTCAACCATTCCCTACCTATATGGTTGTTCCTCTCAATGAGGTACAACTCAGATCAGGTAGAATCCTAGACCAACCTTCTACAAGTGCTCAACAACCAAGCATTTCCGAGGAAGAATCTCTCAAAGTCAATAAGGGTTCTGAAGCATCCCTTCAAAACCCAAGCATTCAAGAAAAAGAAAAAGAATCAACTCCCTTAGTAGAGCAACCCACATCTTCAGCTACTCCTCCTTTTCCTGAAAGATTGCAAATTGACAAAGGAGTGGAGAAGCAGATTTGGTTGCCTGACTATAGCTTTCTAGATGAATTGAAAAATGTTTGTATCAAGATTCCCTTGTTAACAGCCATTAAGGAGATTCCCATTCTAGCAAAGACAATAAAGGAGTTGAGTTTGAAAAAAACAATAAAAAGAACCAGAGATACCAAAAGGATACATCTAGTTGGAAAAATTGCAGACATTATGATGGGTAAAATTACCATGCAAAAATATGTGGATCCCGGTAGCCCTATTGTTAAAACTCATATTAATGGGGTTGAAATCCCAAATACCTTGATTGACTTAGGAGCCGCTATCAACATTATGAGTAGACAGACCATGGATCAGTTAAAACTTCCTAACCTTCTCTTTACACCTACTTTGTTGCAACTTGCAGATAGATCAATCATTAAACCTGATGGTGTATTGGAAGATATTCCAGTCTCACTAGACTCTTGGGAATATCCAGTTGATTTTATGATTTTAACTCCCAAGAACAATCTAGGAGGACATCCTCTTATTTTA
Source organism: Pinus tabuliformis (assembly GCA_031772625.1). NCBI lineage: Eukaryota > Viridiplantae > Streptophyta > Pinopsida > Pinales > Pinaceae > Pinus > Pinus tabuliformis. Next base: position 29,052,663 of record CM062810.1, on the reverse strand, counting down.
GGAAGACCTTGGTTGGCCACAGCTGATGCTTTCATAAGTTGTAGGTCTGGAGACATGTATATATCAGATGGTGATTCTACCAAGAAATTCAACTTGTATCCTCCCGCAAAGGCAATAACAGAAATAGGAGAAGATGAGTGGATTGATGATGAGGATACTCTTCAACCTGTTCTAACCATCTCTGAGATTAGTGAGGACAGTCAAATTCTAAATACATTAGAAAATTTTGAGATACCTTTAGAATATGACTCTTCACAGTTTCAGTTAGATGCAGACATTGAATATCTCTCCTCTAGACAGATGTCTCTCTTCTCAATGGAAGAGTTTGGTAGTTCTACAGTTGAAATCTTTCCAGGAAAAACATTAAACATTAACAAGAACTTGGAAAGACTACAACAAGAAGAATTAACTAAACTGTTGCAAAAACATTCCACTGCCTTTGCATGGGAATATACTGACATGAAAGGAATCGACCCTAAGACTTGTATTCATCACATTTATATTGAAGAAAACAGCAGACCCATTAGGCAGCCACAAAGACGGATGAATCCAAATCTTAGGGAAATTGTGAAAGAAGAACTTCAGAAATTGCTCAAGGTAAACTTCATTTACCCCATTTCAGATAGCCAATGGGTTTCAGCCTTGGTTATAGTGCCCAAAAAGAATGGTAAATGGAGAGTTTGCATTGACTATCGAGAATTGAACAAGGCAACCTTAAAGGATCATTTTCCTCTACCTTTTATTGATCAGGTACTAGACACTTTAGCAGGTAAAAAGTATTTCTCATTCTTGGATGGTTTTAGTGGTTACAATCAGATTCAGGTAGCACCTGAAGATCAAGACAAAACCACCTTTACTTGTCCTTGGGGAACTTTTGCCTATCGAGTACTCCCTTTTGGATTGTGCAATGCACCTGCTACATTTCAAAGGGCTGTACTAGGAATCTTCTCAGATCTGATTCATGATTGTGTAGAGGTATACATGGACGATTTCACAGTCTATGGTAATACATTTGAAGAAGCTTTGGCAAATTTGGAAAAAGTACTGGTAAGATGTAAGGAAACAAATCTTTCTTTAAGTCATGAAAAGTGTTTTATGATGTTTACTGAAGGGATTGTTTTAGGACATCATATTTCAGGAGATGGAATCAAAGTTGATAGATCTAAAGTAGAAGTCATCTCTAAGTTACCTGTTCCAAATTGCCAAAGAGATGTTAGAAGTTTTCTTGGGTTTACTGGTTATTACAGAAGATTTATTGAAAACTTCACTAAGATAGCATCCCCTCTTTTCAAACTACTTACTAAAGATTGTGAATTTAAGTGGGATCCTGAATGTCAATCTGCCTTTGAAGCTTTAAAGACTAGAATATCTGAAGCACCCATTCTAAGGGGTCCAAATTGGAAACTCCCTTTCCACATTTCTACTGATGCTTCAGATACAGCTTTAGGAGCTGTTTTGGGACAAAAGGATTTGATCCCTTATGCCATTTATTACACAAGTAAGAATTTGACTCCTACTGAGTTAAATTACACTGTTACTGAAAAGGAATTTCTAGCCGTTGTTCATGCTATAAACAAGTTTAGACACTATATAACCGGCTATGAAACCTTTGTCCACACTGATCACTCTGCCATTAGATACCTCATGAACAAACCAGTCACTAATGGTAGAGTTACAAGATGGCTTTTGCTTTTACAAGAATTCAACATAACTGTGTTAGATCGACCAGGTAAACAGAACACAGTAGCTGATTTCTTGTCTAGAATCCAAAACACTAATGAGGACTCTCCTGTAGAGGATAAATTTCCAGATGAGTATTTGTTTGCAGTAACTACCAAAACCCCTTGGTATGCTGATATTGCTAATTATTTAGTTACTGGAAAGTTACCTTTACATTTATTTCCTAATGAGAAAAGGAAAATCATTCAGGATAGTTCACATTATTCTTGGATTTCTAATGAATTGTTCAGAACAGGGCCAGATTTGATGATCAGAAGATGTGTACGGGAGGATGAAATGCCTGACATCCTTAAGGCATGTCATGACGAACCTTGTGGCGGACATTTTTCTGATAAGAGGACTGCCTATAAAATCCTTTCTTTAGGATATTATTGGCCTTCTCTCTTTAAGGATGCAAAACAATATGTTAAAAGGTGTGACAGTTGTCAGAGAATTGGGAGACCAACTCTTTCAAATAAAATGCCACTACAGCCACAAGTATGCATCGAACCTTTCGAGAAATGGGCTCTAGATTTTGTTGGACCAATTAATCCGCCATCCAAGCAAAACAGATATATATTGGTTTGTACTGATTATGTTACCAAGTGGGTAGAAGCTATAGCATTAACTTCTGCTACTGAAAATTCAGTTGTTCAATTTCTTTTTAAGGATATTTTCACTCGTTTTGGTGTCCCAAGAGAAATTGTAACAGATCAGGGGAGCCAATTTACATCAAGGATGATGGAGAAGCTGATGGAGGAATATAAGATCAAGCATAGAACATCTACTCCATACCATCCGCAAGCGAATGGTCAAGTAGAATCTACAAATAAAGTTCTTGAAAGCATCATCACAAAGACTGTTCATCTTCATAGAAGAGATTGGGCAGAAAGGCTTCCTGAAGCCTTATGGGCCTATAGAACTACATGGAGGAACACCACAGGACATTCTCCCTATGAACTTGTTTATGGGAAGGAAGTCATGTTCCCCATTGAGTTCCAAATCAAGACCTTCAAGACAGCAGTTCAATTGGGGATGAGCTTATCAGAAGCCCAGAAGCACAGAATGGACCAGTTAAATGAACTAGATGAAATGAGACAAGATGCAATTCTAAGGACCGATCTAGTTCAGCACCAAAGAAGCAAATGGCATGATCGACATATCAAAGAAAAGAAGTTTCAAAAGGGTGATTGGGCACTCTTGTTTGATTCAAAATTTAAGGACTTCAAAGGAAAAATTCAAACTCATTGGCTTGGGCCATATGAGATTGATGAAGTCTTTAATAATGGAGAAGTTAGAGTGAAGACTATTGATGAACTTCAAACTCCCTTTATTGTGAATGGCCACCGGTTGAAAGTTTACCACAAGCCACTCTCAAAAGAGGAGTTTGTTAAGTTATTCCAAGGCGATTCTGAAATGAGGCTGGTTGAGAAGAATTCTTCTCCTCCATCAACCTAATCTCTGTTTCTTTCAATTTCAATGAAAAAAAAAAAAAAGAGAAAAAAAGAAGAAAAAAAAAGAATAAATGTATGAGCCTGAAAACCAATCTCTGATTGGCAGTCTCATGCAGAAAACCTGAGGTGAAAATCAGGGTCACCTGACACCTCATGTTTTCCAAAAAAAAAAAAAAAATCTCTCTCTCTCATCTCATTTCGCCATTTCATTCATTCCATCTCACCATCCTCACTTCACCTCACTGCTTTCCACCCATTCATTCATTCATTCGTTCCATTTCATTTCATTAATAAAGTTTTTTTCAGGCAACTAAAGTATTTTATGCAGCTGGAAGACACCATTGCAGTTCCCGCAGCTATTTGGCAATTCTGCAGCCGTTTAGCCTTTCTGCAGCCTTCTGCACCTGCACAAGAAACACAGTCTGTTTGAAGAAAATATTTACAGTTCAAAATCATCAAAGATAAGGAGGAAAGAATCATGTGCTAGCAATAAGTTGACAAAAGGTTAGTAGCAAATTATCAGAAGCCAAATCAAATGCGGATCTGAGGTATGTTTTAAAATCTTAAACCTATAGTTATTTCATTACGCAGAATTTTCTGGGTTATGTCTTGTTGGCCACTAATTGTAATGATTACCCATTTTCTTTACCATACGACCTCAAATCTACGAATCCTCCACGTCTATCAGTTCATAATACCCACGATTTTTGAAATCTCATATGGCTGTTTTTGTCATTAAGGTTTCGTACCCTAATGACGTAACCTACCATATTACGTCTCTCTCAGTCCTCATCCCACAGCCATGTGTTAATCCACAGCCGAAATCGGAGAATATAGCCGTTTCATTCATTATTTCGAAACCCTCTACGCTCATAACACTCCATTTCACGCTGTCATCTCCCTTATTCCGTTTCACTCACTACGATTGCCTCCATAAACCATACTCTGTTTTCCTCTCTGCTGTATAGCCAGTAAACGTGTGTTACAGTTGTATTACGACTGCTAGCCACCGTTTTACTGTGTTCACGCTGTTATCCACCACTTAACTCTGATTCAAGCCGTGAATTCTCGGTGTCTGAGGCTGTTGCTGCACCCATATATCCTCTGTTCCACAAAGTCTGAACAAGAACCGAGGATTTACTGTGTAAAGCCACCATCAAAGTCGTGTTTTAAACAGAGCTGAGGAGTCAATGGGAAAACTTTTAAGGGCTGAACCAGAAGGTTCGAAATTCTTGGAGGCATACCCTCAAGTTGAGGAGGCATTGCAAAAAGCCAATTGGCTACAGTGCATCAAGAAGTTTAAAGGCTACCACAAAGAAGTAACAAAAGCCTTTGCAAGGTCATTCAAAGATAAAGACAGTCAAGTAGAGGTGGGTGATTTAACATTTGCAGTCAGTGAGGGAAGCATAGCAAAGGCTACATCTCTTCCACAAACCGGGGAACGTTGGTTCAAAAACCGGGCAGTCCAGGATCAACAATGGAAGCGGATTTTTAAAAACCCAGGTATGGATACAAGTGTTTTCACAAAAGGAATTCCTATCTCTCATGTTAAGGAAGAATGGAAAATTCTACTGTTGTTAGTGCAAAAATTTTTCACGTGTGAAGGGAGATTTGGGGTATTATACGTTTATCATGGTAAAATTATGATGCAATTTCAAGGAGAACATGATATAAATCTTCCCTACTTTCTATTCCAAAGCCTTAGGAAAATGTGTTCCATGGCCCAACGGAATCCACGAAACATTGAAGCATACCTCTGTCATCATAGTCTTGTTAAGTTATTAGTGGAGGAACAATTAAAAGCAAAACAAGACACATGGGAGAAATTTCTTGTAAGGAATCATTTTGAAGAACCTGGAGAAACTTCTATACCTAGGAAAAGCAGAAGGAAAAGAAAAGAAAGTACCTCTGAGACTGATATCTTAGAGGGAACTGTTCAAGGACAAACTGTAGAGGAAATAGAAGTACATCATCCTGAACCTGAGATTGAGCTTGAACCTACTGTGGACAGTGCTCAAGAGATTATCTCAGAAACCCTCGCTGAACTTGCCAAAGAAGCTGCCAAAAAGAGAAGAGAAGATAAAAAGAAACAAAAGCAAGACAAGGGAAAATCCATAATTCAAGAAACTTATCAGACTCCAGAGCATTCTAGTGATGAAGAAAGAGATAGCCAGCCCTTAGCACAAAGGTTAGCTAAACTCCATGAGAAAATTGCCCTCTCCAAGAAAGTAAAAGTACAAAAACCAAGGAAAAAGGCACAAAAAGAAACACAGAGTGTTGCCACTGTAAGAAGGAGTAGCAGATTGCAGAATAAAGGGAAAGCCACAAGGACACTTTTCATTGATCTAAGCACACCTGAGAAGGGTGCTATAAAAACAGACCTTGAGGATAGTCCACAACGTGAGGCAGCTACTCCTCCAAGGGAGGACAGTCCATTTCAGCCAGAGTTTGAAACTGAAATTGAGCATGAATACAGTCCAAGGAAGTCACCAATTGTTGACCCAGTTCAACAAGAGGTGTACAACTATTTTGAAACATTGGAGCAGAACACTGCTGGCCCAAGTAATGTCATACCTCATGAGCAGCAAATAGACTTACTCAAACAAGAGATCTATGAACTTGAGGTGCTAAACCGCCACATTAAACAGAGAAATGAAGAAATGAAGCAGCAAGCTGATATTGCCAAAGCAATCCAAGATAACACCTTGCTTCACATGGGCATGTGGCAGAAGAAAAACAGCAGACTCAAGAAGAAATGTAGAAGGCTAAACAGAGCCTTAATCAATTTGAAATTCAGATGCATGTTCAAGAGACCAAAAGTTAAAGTTTCCACACAAAGGAAGAAGAGGAGATTGGATGTCTTAGCAGAGGCATCCCAGCAGGTGGATTGAGTTGTGTTTTCATTGCATGAGGACATGCAATACCCTCGGAGTGGGGGTATGTAGAGCCTCTACTCTACACCTACTTGTCTACCATTTTCCTCAGTTTTTCCTCATCTTTTCTTCACTTTTGCCTCATTTTCACTATAAAACCACCCAGATCATTACATTAGGTGTCATTAAGCATGATCAAGCAAGTTTTGCTAATGGATGACTATTTGTTTAGATTTTGACTTACTTGCAGGAATCCCGCAGCTATCTGATGATCCTGCAGTTATCTGATGATCCTGCAGCCTTTTTGTTAAACGCAATGTTCCACGTGTCGGTTTGCCAGATGAGCCACATGGGCACTTAGGTATCAACGTGCTCGAGGTTCCTGTCCCATTTTTCCAGCCATCCACGTCATCTTTACCCATGGTCAAAGCTGGTCAAGTTACGGTCAACTCAAGGCTGTTTAACGGTGATTGTGAGCTGCTAGGTCACGTCAGCTTAAACGGTGACTTGTCCACGTTCTGCAGGTGGCAGGGGACATGATCCAACATGGGATTCATTGCCCATGACGACAGAACCATTAACTCATCCACGCAGCCGTATGATGTGTCAAGGGACCATAATTACGCATGACAGTTTGTTGTTTTTCAGTTAATTAGCTGTACGAGTAGGCTATCTTAGAAATGTCTATAAATAGCTGCGTCTGCGTACGCTCATTAGACTTTTATCAGTTGTAATTTCTGAACTTGTGTTAATTTTAAGAGCGTTGTGAACTCTGTTTTTTAGTGCTATTCTAGCACTCTGTTTTGTACACTTTTGCAAATGGAGGAATAGACATAGTACTGTTTTGAAGCTTCCAGATCTCTGAGTTTTCTTGTGGCTGAATGAATAGAGGGCCCCTGTTCATCTTAGCCTCTGTAAAGTATTTTATGTGCAGCATTTCTTTATTTTCCTATTCATTTCTTTAAGCATGTATAGTTTCATTTATTTGTTTTCCTTTCTTTCAAGCTGATCAGTGTTACTTCTTTGCAGGTTTCTTTTAGCCCGGGATTTATTTTTATGTGTGTGTGTTTGCTTTACAAACTAATGGTATTTGAAGTTGACAGATTCAAGTTGCTGCCTTTGTTTTTTTTATAGCTGATTTTTAATCTTATTTCTCAAAGAGCTGCTAACACATGAATGATCTTCATCATAAATTGTTATCTTTTAAGATCAGAATATCACTAACTTGCAGTTGGTTTTGAGTGCTTTTTAGACTATTCTTTCACTACTTTCTAACCATACTTTGCATAGTACATATGGCTGAAGTAGAGAGTTAGAAAGAGCAAAATATTATCACTAGTCTTTAAAGTAGATTTTTGGTTTTAAGTGCTTCTTAGACTATTCTTTCACTACTTTCTAATCATACTTTGCATAGTACATATGGCTGAAGTAGAGAATTAGAAAGAGAAAAACGTTATCATTAGTCTTTAAAGCAGATTTTTCTCACTTTTCTAATTCAACTTAAGCTACTTTCTATCTGTGCTTTACACAGTACATGTGCTTTGAAGCATCGAGTTAGAGAGAGATAATCTTTATTTTTGGTTTTAAAAGTGACTTTCTTTTCTTTTATTAGCAGCAGCATGAATGGTGTCTAGTGCCATTGGAAGTAGTCATTTGCTTTCAAAGTTATTTCAAGTCATTTCAATTCATTTATTCCTTTCAAGCAAGTAGTTAGAGATCACTAAACACACACTTTCACTCATTTAGGATTCACTCTACACACACACCATCACTCACTTGTTTATAAATTATCACTCCATCTTAGGAACATAATTAACCACAACAACACCCCCAACGATAAGAAAAACTCTAAGAGGTTACTTAAGTACATATAGTACACCTTCACTTCATCAGCTTACGAGCCCCGGGTTGACAATTAATACTAGCAATTTAGACAACACTAAATTGACTAAACAGGCATGCACATAGGAAATAAAAGAGGTGGTCACACTTGTTGGACTCCCTTGTAACCCCTGTGGGTACCCCTTCGAGTAGTAGTGCATTAGACAGAACCGCATACGGACTATCTTCCAAGTACCTTCTGGGTATATCAGAAGCCCCTTAACTCCTCCACAACCTCTCCATAGATAAACCGTCGGTTGTCTTGCTGCTACAGTACACCGAGAACAGCACTCGAAGAGATTATTCACCCATACGATAGGGTAGTCGGGTTGTATGGCCAAGGGTATGGTTGATCCTCCTTAGTTAGAGCCCTGAAACATTGGGCCGAGTACTACTGTCAGACCCTTATGTATATTGCAATCTGTAGCACCTGACACTCCTCGAGACCATAGTTCTCTTTTCTATCTTGGGATCACACATCATCTCTGCCAGATCTGCTCGTGCAAAGGGGTGCAGCAGCAGCAAACATCAGTCCCGCAGTTCCGAGTTAGCAGACTAGCCATTCTGATCTATTAGATCCATCAGATCTGTGGCAGCAATCTGTTCCGCTGCCCAGAGCTATCTGATCTGCCATTCAGATCTCTCAGATCCACCAGATTTGAGTAGTTGTGTGGGGTTCCTATACCGGGGCATAATTTTTGCAGGACTTTTGGCAGCATTGACATTTTCAGGATTTGGCAACTGCAGTATTCATTAGGAAGGAGTAAAACTCCGTTAGGAGTTTTCAAAAAAAAAAAGTCTGAGATCTCCCGGGGCGCTTATTGGTGATCTAGCCCATCAGAATCAGGACGATGAGCTGAGCACGATGGTACCATTCAATTCTTACTGAAAAAATATATATATATATATATATATATATATATATATATATATTTGGGCGGTCCCAAATCTCAAGAACATCAGATCGGTGCATGGTAGAAACTAGAGCTCAAGCTATGGCCAATGAGAGGATTGACAAACTTGAACTAACCTTGCAATCCATCCAAAGTCAACTTGACAGACTATCTAGCCTAATCTCGAAGGGCAAGGAGGAAGCCCACGAGGAGGCGTATAATGGCAATGGACACAGTGAGGGTGAGTCTAGCCACTCTCCTCACGTCTGGGGCACCCACCAACAATCCCGTCAGCAACCTCCCAAGTTGGATATGCATAAATTTGACAGTTCTCACCTAGCAGCATGGATAGCACAAATGGAGTAGTATTTCAATCTGAATAACATCTTAGATAATGAGACTCAGCTTATGGTGGGGATCATGTACTTGGACAATGAAAGGTGGCAATGGTGGGAATGGCATCAATGTTGCAATGGACCTTTTCTGGCTTGGACCAACTTCAAAAAAGCTCTTACAGAACGCTTTGACCAGGAATCTTCTTTTTTGCGTCATCTTACTAAGCTCCGACAAACTGGCACAGTGGATGAATATATTACAGCCTTTGAAGCCTTAGCCTTCCACACTAGGGGTCTCTCAGATGTGTTCTACACGGAATATTTTATCAGCGGTCTTAAAGAAGCCATAAAATCCCAAGTCCTACTGCACAACCCTCCCACATGGATGGAGGCTTGCAAGGTAGCTCGTAACGTGTAACGTGCGTTAGCATCCCAGTAAAGTCACCCAAATTTCTCCGCTAAGGGTCACCCCCCACATGCTCACAACACGACTCAAACACTTAAGGTCCAAAACGTGTCGCCTGCAGAAATGGCCGAAAGAAGAAAGCAAGGATTATGTTACCACTGTGATGAAAAATATTCCCCAGGTCATAAATGCAAGGAGCCCAAATTTTTTCAAATTGATGCCACTGCCTACAGCTCATCGGAGGAAGATCCACCACTTGAGGAACATGAGGCGGTAGAAGAGGACAACCAAAAGGACAATGTCCCTAATGAACCAGTTATTTCGTTGCATGCTTTGGCAGGGATTTCTTCACCTCAAACTCTAAAAATCAGAGGTTTTATTAAACATCACCTAGTAGTAGTGTTGATTGATAGTGGAAGTACACATAATTTCATCCATTAAAAAGTCGTGAAAGCAATGCATTGTTTTGTACGAGCAGTTTCTAACTTCCAAGTAAAAATTGCGGATGGGGGCACAATGAAATGTGAAGGCCGCTGTGAAAATGTCAAACTTCAAATGGGGTATTATCAGTTGAAGACCCACATGTTTGCCATACACATGGGAGGGTGCGACATTGTCCTCGGTGATGAATGGCTCCGCACTCTTGGGCCAATCACAATGGATTTCCAGGAGTTATATATGAGTTTTAAGCAGAAAAACTCCACACATACCCTCCGTGGACTCCAGGCGGGAGCTCCCTCTATCATCAGCTCGCATAGGATGGAAAAATTGCTAAAAAAAGGGCCATCATGGAGTTATAGCTCAATTTAATGCCATCCAGGCAGTCGCAACCAAGTCTCTGCCGATTCATCCTGAGATGCAACAGATTTTAAATAACCATATGTCGATCTTTGACAAGCCTCATGAGCTTCCACCCTCGAGACGGGAACATGATCATAGCATCACCTTGGTTCCAGGGGCCCAACCCCCAAATGTGCGCCCATACAGATATATGTTCACCCAAAAGAATGAAATAGAAAAAATAATCAAGGAACTTTTGGAAGCAGGTGTCATTCGTCCCAGCATTAGTCCTTATTCATCATCGGTGGTCATGGTGCTCAAGAAAGATGGGGAGTGGTGGATGTGTCCAGAATTCAGGGCCCTCAATAAGTTGATAGTCAAAGATAAATTTCCCATCCCGGTGGTTGATGATTTGATGGATGAACTCAATGGGGCTCAATTCTTCACTAAGCTGGATCTTCGCTCAAGCTACCACCAAATTCGCATGAAGGAAGTCGAAATTCCAAAGACTGCTTTCCGAACTCATGAAGGCCATTATAAGTTCCTGGTCATGCCATTTGATCTTTGTAATGCCCCATCTACTTTTCAGAGCCTTATGAACCACCTTCTTAAACCATATCTCAGGAAATTTGTCCTTGTCTTCTTCAATGACATCCTCATCTATAGTTGCACTTGGGCTGCACATCTTCAGCATGTAGATCTACTCTTGCAACTGCTCCGCAAGCATAAATTATTTGTTAAGATGTCCAAGTGTTCATTTGGCATGGAAGAAGTTGAGAATTTGGGCCACATTGTGGGTCGTGAAGGTGTCAAGGTGGACCCCAAAAAGATCCAGGAAATGCAGGATTGGCCTCAACCTATGACCTTGAAGAGCCTGAGAGGGTTTTTGGGTCTCATAGGCTATTATCGCAAATTTTTCTGCAATTATGGTCACATAGCGAATCCCCTCACTCAACTCCTGAAGAAAAATTCATTCTTCTGGAATGAGGACGCACAACAGGCCTTTACAACCCTCAAAAATGCCATGTGTTCCACTCCAGTCTTAGCACTACCTGATTTCACCAAATCTTTTTTCATTGAATGTGATGCTTCGGGTACGGGTATTGGGGCAGTCTTAATGCAGGAAGGATGACCTTTGGCCTTCACAAGCCAACAACTAAGTGGGAAGAATCTGGGCCAATCTACCTACGAGAAGGAAATGATCACCATCTTACATGCAGTAGAGACCTGGCGACCTTATTTATTGGGGCGACATTTCCAAATCCGCACAGACCATCACAGTCTTAAATATTTTTTGGAGCAACACCTATCCTCCCCAAAACAATATAAATGGCTCGCCAAAATGATGGGATATGATTATGAGATCATTTACAAGAAAGGTCAAGACAATAGTGAAGCAGATGCATTATCTTGCCAATTTGAGGAGGAAAGTACCCTGCTAGCAATTTCACTTCCCATTCCAGAATGGATTGAAGAGGCTCGCAGGGAATGGTTTTCACATCCTGGGCTCTCCCAACTCATTTCTCAATTACAAGCGGATCCAAATTCCGCCAAGGACTACTCGTGGTAGGATGAGATTCTTCGCTACAGGGACAGAGTCGTAATATCACCAACATCCACCCTCAAAAGTCACATTTTGGCAGAATTGCACTCATCCCCCATTGCAGGACATTCAGGTTTTCAGAAGATGTATGCTCGCACTAGAAGATCATTTTTTTGGACAGGCATGAAAAAAGACATCCTTACTTTCGTAGCAAAATGTGATGTCTGTCAACGCCACAAAGGGGAGACCGTCAACACACCAAGCACATTACAACCGTTGCCCATCCTGGCATCAATATGGACAGAGGTTTCTATGGATTTCATTACAGGTCTTCCAAAGTCAGGAAACAAGTCAATCATCATGGTGGTTGTGGACAGACTTTCGAAGTATGCTCATTTCTTCGCCCTACCCCACCCGTTTACACCGACTTTGGTCGCTCAATCTTTCATGGATCAGATCTTCAAATTGCATGGCATGCCCACTTCTATTGTGTCTGATCGCGGAACTCTTCAGGCTACAAGGCACTCAACTAAAATTCAGTACTTCCTATCATCCACAAATGGATGGTCAAACTGAAGCCGTCAACAAATGTCTAGAAACCTACCTTAGGTGTTTCACTTCAGAAAAGAAACATCTTTGGGTACAGTGGTTACCTCTGGCTGAATGGTGGTATAACACCAACTATCATGCCACCACGAAAATGACTCCCTATGAAGCAGTATATGGTCAACTCCCTCCTTCCCCTACTTCTTATATCAAGGGGTGCTCAAAGGTACAAGCAGTGGATCAACTCCTACAACACCGCGCAACCATGCTCGCCCATCTTAGAGAGAATCTTCATCAAGTTCAAAACCGCATGAAGCAACAGGTAGACCAGCATCGCTCAGAGCGCCAAATTCAAGAAGGGGATCAGGTCTTTTTGAGGCTGCAACCATATAAGCAAACATCACTCAAAGACAAGGGTTTTCAAAAACTATCTCCAAAATTCTACGGACCATATCAAGTACTTCAGCGCATTGGAGAAGTGGCTTACAAGTCGGATTTGCCACCTACTGCAAAAATCCATCCATTTTTCCATGTCTCATGCCTCAAGAAAGTGATTGGGAACAATTGTAGAATTCAAACCAGTCTACCTGAATTGGACGAAGAAGGGTCAATCTGGCTCCAACCTGAACAGGTCCTAGACACACGAGATAGGCACCTGCAGGGCCACATGATTAGGGAAGTCCTCGTCAAGTGGAAAGACACATTTGCGGAAGATGCAACTTGGGAACCAGCCACTATTCTTCAGTAGTTTCCGCAGCTTCAGCCTTGAGGACAAGGCTAGTCTTAAGAGGGATGGCATGTTAGGGTCCCACCCTGACCCCCTTATTTATGTAATGGGATCGAGTCATAGTCAAGAGTCAATAAAGCCCATATTAATAATTGTAAGTGGTTAACCCGCAATTAATGACAGGACCATAGTTAGTTGCAAATGGGCCATAGTATTAGATAGATGGTATTAATAAAACCCATGGAGGAGCATCGTGTCTTATTTTTGAATCGAGCTCTGCTCTATTGGAGGTTGCCCCCTCGAAGAGGCCAGTAAACATTGCTTTCTGAATAATAAAATATTTGTTGTTGTCTCTCACTATTCTATGTTCTGGGTATCTTTCTTCGCATATTCTATATTTGGGTATTTGTTTTGCAGGTTAAGAGCATAACAACTTAGCATTTATTGTTGCACATTTTTCAACACTCCCTCTCAACAAGAAAGGCTTCATCTCGAACCCGATCCTGTAACTCTAGAATGTTTTGCATGCAACACATCTACCCGGTTCAGTTGTTCCTGAAACTCTTGGAACAAAAGCACTCCCAACTGACCTCTCTGTTGGGCTAGAAATATACTCTGATGTTGAAGTTATACCTATTGCTAACAAGTGCTCCCTCTCTGACCTCTGTGCTACTGCAACATCTCCATGCATCTCACACTATTGCACCCTTCTCTGTGCTACCTTGCACTGTGCAACACACTTGTGCCTCTCGCATTGCTGCAGCCTGCATGCTCTGCGTTGTCCTGGTATTCCCTGCACTGTAGCTCTCTCTACCGCTCCATACGCATCTGTCTCTACCCAATCAGTCAGTTCCTACTACTCCACATTGGGGCTCCCGTAGCAATGTCTCATCCAAGAGGTTGGGTACCTCAAGGATCCTGCCCCTCCTCCTTAGGACGATCACTCTATATCACCCCACCTCCTACCTGGAGTTATGGCTGCATGTGATCCCTCTGCCCACCTGGCTCGAAGTTTCCCCCTATTGGAGGTCTCTACATGAGTAGATGTCTATACTCGATCTCCTCTCAGCTTCTCTAGTTGTGGTTGCTCCACAACCTCCTGAAGTTGTTGCACCAATCGTGGCTCTTCCACAATCGTCTAAGACTTCTTCTGGCACTGCATGTTGAGAGGTAATTTACTCTCCCTCTCAACCACCAAGTATCTAACCTTTGCCTTGCTCCTCAAGGCTTTGCATGCATCTTGTAGCTCAAGTGCATACAGGTTCTTGGCTAGCACACCAATCTATTTCCACTTTCCCGTCATCACAAAATTTTCTAGAAAAAGAGCTAATTTTAAATCAGCGATATCTCCCTCATCCGAACTCTGATTCAACCGAATTTATTTTTTTTGGGTATTTTTCCGCAAGTAATCCAAATCTGCTATTTATTTCTGAAAATTTTGTACAAAAATTTTCAGATCTGCTCTACAAACTCTTGGCCCAAAACTCAAAACTTTTAAATCTCCTCTCAGTATATTGTTCTTCCTTGATCACTTGTGCTCCGATACCATGTAGAAATTTTGTAGAATTTTTCCTACACATCAGCTGGCTTTGATACCATGTAGAACTTTTTCTACAAATCAACTAGCTCAAGTACCATGTAGAAATTTCCCACCTGTAGATCAACCTGGTAATGCAATGTACTAAAGCAAAACACTTGATCTACTTCTACAGAAAATTTAGTGGAAGCTTAATCAACCATGAGCAACATCAATACGAACACATATAACTGATAAGAAGGAACCAATCATACATAACACAGAAGAATTTACCCGGGGAAAGCACCTGCCTAAAACCCCATCTCTGTATTATCATACAAGTGGAAATATAGTCCGGATTACCCAAAGCCTTAGCTCGAAAGCTATCCATCTCTTAGTACAATCCCTCTACTGCTCATAGACAGTTAAAGGCTTCTCACAAACCTTCTCCTCTGCCCTCCAAGCCTCATATTTCATTGTGCAGTTTCCTTGGGATCCAGTGCTGCCACTTGTGTGAATTGGCCTCTTCACACACTCACTAACCTCTAATCTAACTGCATAAACTTGAAGGATATAAATCCTCATCATGGATGAGCTTCCTTTATAGGAGAAATATTCATCCAGCTGATAGTACAATGTCCCTTCTCTAATCTCAACTGGGTCTCTGTTTGAACTGACATGCATCAGTTATCCATGAGTGAATACACAGTTATCTAAAAATAATAGTTGTCACATGCATGCAAGCATCAAAAAACTATATCTTATTAATTTAACAACTTGTTAAATTAATCTAACTAGACTTGACTAAGTTAAACTAAGTGAACTGATCCTCTCAATATAGAACTGAACCTTATCTCCTTTAATCGAGGGATAAATTCCTAAATCAAGAGAGAAAATAATTGCATGATCTCACAAAGACTTCAAGTTTAATTTTCCATAACTAATTAACTCATGCAGATTAAGTAATTAATATTTTAAACTACTGGTAAGACCAAATTTGATTTTACTTCCTATAGTTAGACCAGGGACTGCTAAAAATAGGAAGGGACCCAGAAATGTTATTTTTAGAAGATGTTATTTTTAGCAGTTTCACCTCTCACCTAAGGTGGAAAAACCGTTATTTTAGACATTCTATTTTTAGCACTTTCTAAATTTAGCATTTCTTGTTGCACATTTTTCAACACATGGATTGAGCAGATTCGACTCCCGACGGCTCCACCATATATGTGGCATTGTGGTATTGGAGAGTAGGTCCACTATTATTATGTTTTAAACATATGTAATTTTGTTTTTCATCGGTGAACCAAATTTATATATGGTTATTTGATGTTGTTGGGGTTGTTGGGGGGTGGCGGGGGCACTAGCCTGCCACCCCAAAATTACATTTTTTTTCGATTTTTTGTACTACAACGGTTAAAATTTTGGATCTCATTTTTAAGGGTCACTGGGAAAATTCAAGAGGTGACAAATTCACCCTTTCTAGCCATCATTTATGTGTGCCTTCCATTTGCTAAATTGTTGCCTCATTAGCAACTGCCACTTGGCCTAATTTGACTAGAAATTTGACTAGCTATAACTTGAGCATACAAACTTAGATTTGAGTGTCGTTTGCACCATTGGAATTGGGGAAACGAGCACTATGATATGGTCTTAGTTTCACTTCCATTTGATGATTTATCTTTTTGAGCTCTTTCAAGGCCACTTCTATTTCTGGAGCCACCTGGATCATTCCTCCCCACTAATGAGATTTTTTACCACCAAAATATTTATCAATGAATTTTCAAGTGAGGGAATTACTCCCTCACTTTCTCCTTTTCAATCCATCAGGCCTGATTTGGATGCATTCCTTTGAAACTAATAAGAAGGTTCTCAATGTCTCCCCATCGTCAAGTTTCGTCTTTCTGTCAAGGATGATGTCCTTTGTTAGCTTGTCCAAGTATTATGGTGTAAAGTCATCCACTGTAGTATTATGTCCAACCTCCTCGGTTTCCATGATCAACGAAGGCTCATAAATCTTCAAGTTTTCAATGTGCACCACTGAGTACATCTACATGTATGTTGGAAAATCGAGACGAAAATCATTGTCTCCAATATTCTCTAATATGGTGAATGGGCCATATCGGTTTGGTCTCAACTTAATTCTTTCCCCTTTCATTTTGTCTTTACTGATGTGGAGCCACAATTTGTCTCCAACCTGGAATTGGTGATCGAATCAGTTTTTGGGTTGAGCTTTGTATTGAGCTTAACTTTTCTCCAACTGATCCTGCACTTCCTAGTGAATCATCTGAATGAACTTTCACACTTTGTCCCTGTCATCTTTCCCACTGGAATCTTCATCTCTCCCAAAGACCATGTCTAATGGATCCTTTGGAAAATATCTGAAGCATTTCTTGAATGGTGAGCTCTAAGTGGATGAATCCACTACCTGGTTGTATGCATGTTGCACATAGGGAAGTTGCCCATCCGACAACTTGGGATGCTTTCCACGATAGCCTAAGATTAAGTGTATCATTATGCAGTTGAAAACCTTTGTTTTCCTATCAGTCTGTGGATGAAATTTTATTCTCCTCTTCAAATTGGTGTCCATCATTCTCCAAAAAATCATCCAAAACTCTCCAAGAAATCGAGAGTCTTGATCATACATAGTGGATTTGGGTAGACCAAAGTGGACCCATACAAATTGGAAGAAGATATGAGCAGTCTGCTCCGCAGTGACCTGCTTTTTACAAGGCATTAAGACACACATTTTTCTAAATCAATCCACAAAAACATACAAATAGTCATGACCTCTCTTAGACAAATTTAAACCACCTACAAAATCCATTGACACACTTTCCCATGGATGACTTAGAACAAGGAGTGGTGTGTAGAGCCCCAATTTTCTATTAGCAGTCTTGCTGACTGAACACAACACACATCCCTTTACATATCGAGTCACAGTATTCTTCATGTGAGGCCAATAACACAACCTCTACAAATGACAGAAATTATTTACTACACCAAAATTCCCTGACCCACGAGAGGTATGTGCCTCGCTGTTTGCATGTATTCTTTCATTGGTGGGGATACAAAGTTTTCCAATGTGGTACAACAACTTCCCTTGCAAATGGTAATTATCCACCTATGATCCATGAGTCAGCTTTGCATAAATCTCCTTAAAATCATCATCATCAAATAATGTTCAACATAACTTTCAAAAGACAAAGAATCATTTTGCAAAAATATAGATGTCGAAATAGGAGGGTGAAAAAGCATATCTGCCACTTTTTTGCTGGTGCCCTTCTTGTATTCTATTACCAACTGAAATTGTTGGAGGAATCCTATCCATCTAATATGATGTGCTTGTTGAATCTTGGTTTGTGATTGGAGGTGTTGTATGAGCTAGTGATCAATGTGAGCGATACTCTCCTTGTTGATCCAATAGTGCTTCCACTTCTTCATGCTTTGAACCAAGGCATACAACTCCTTGTCATATGTGGGATAGTTCACGACAGCTTGGGAGAATGTCTCTGAATGGTAACATACAAGTTTCCTCTATTGCATCAATATTGCTCCCATGGTGTATCCATTGGCATCTGTCTCGATCTCAGAAGGTTGTTGGAGGTTAGGTAAGGCCAAAATTGGTGCAGTACTAATCTTCTCTTTCAGTGCACCAACGGCTTTTTGTTGCTTTCCTCCCCGCTGAAAGGTTTGCTTCACACTCGTCAATGCATGTAAAGGGGATGCAATGATGGAGAAGTTAGCAATGAGCCTTCTCTAGTATTATATTGCACCCAAAAATCTATGGACTCTATAACATTAGTGGGTTCATGCCACTTCACAATCACATCAATTTTAGAAGGTTCTATTTTCAATTGTCCACCACCAAATATGTGACCCAAGTAAACCAAAGAGGTCTAATCAAATTCACACTTAGACATTTTGACACACAATTTTTCTTTTTACAAAACATAAATCACCTTTTTAACATTAATCACATGTTCATCCCATGTCCTACTGAAAATAAGAATGTCATTAAGATACACAAGAAAAAAATCATCAAGAAAATGTCTGAAAATATCATTCATCACCTCATGAATGTAGTCGAAGCATTGCATAGTCTGAATGGCATCACCAGCCATTCAAACAACCCTTGTTTGATCTTGAATGCAGTCTTCCATACATCCTATTCTGCAATCTTGACCTAATGATAGCTACTGTGTGAGTCCAATTTTGTGAAATAGACAGCATTTTCAATTGATCTAACAAAGCATCAATGTGAGGGAGAGGATATCCGATTATTCACCACTATTTCTTTCAGTGCTCTATAGTCCACGCACATCATCCATGTGTCATTCTTCTTTGGCACCAACACAATAGGTGAACCACGTGGAGAAGAAATTGGTCTTATGACCCCTTGTTTCAACCATTCCTGCACATGTTTCTTTATCTCCTCCATCTCAATGGCTAACAGCATGTACATAAAAATTTTGGGTAAAGGAGCATCCTTCAAAAAGTGAATCTCATGTTGGATCGCATGCTTTGGAGGAAACCCACTTGGTTCCTCAAAAAGCCCATCATAGTTAGAAACAATTTCATACAATTACTGTTTATGAGTGGGATCACAACCTTGGAAAGTTTCATATGTCTCAGCATATTTTTCTCTCACAACCATGAGCATGCACCCTTTCCTAGAATTAATCAATCTCTTCATCTAACCTGCACTTACAAGACTGGCACTAATTTTGGCGCGATGAGCTCTAAAATTGTACTCCACCTCATCTTTCGTGAGATGATACTTGTTTTCATGGTGAAAGGAAATTGTATTAATGTCATACAAATATGTACTCCCCAAGACAATACCACATATATCCAAGGGTACAACATCAAGATCAACCTCATCTATTAGTTTGGATCCAATCACAAATCTAGCTCTACACTGCTTGGTTACATGTAAGTTTTCTTTATCACACACCCAACGAAGAGGTTAGTGTTTTAGATGAGGCTTGGTCTCTAATCCTAAATTATAAACCAAGGATTTTGAAATCAAATTTTCTTATGAGCCCGGATCAAACAAGGTTTCCACATTATTATGTTTCATTATGACTCTGATGTAGAACAATTCAATCCTCTTTCATTCACTGATAAGAGACTCGTTCAAAGAACTTGTACTTGCATGTGATTCAGAATTTTCATTAACATGAAGAGAAAGAGTACCTTGTGTGTGGACTATTGTGATCAGTATCTCATCACTGGAATCATATTCAAGGTCCTATTGTGCAGTTTCTACCATCTTTTTCTTGTTCTTCCCACCACATATTTTTGGTTTCAACTCTAGATACAACTTCCAACAGTGTTCATCATCATGACCTTCCTTCTTGAAATGTGTGCAAGATGTATTTTCTGCTTCCTCCTTCTTCGTTGTAGTTGCCTTCTTGTCCTTTGCCTTGCCTTTTCGCTTAAACTTGTCATTATGGGGTTTCAAAGATGATTTCATTGGTTTCTCTTCTTTATCATTCTTGCCCTGCTTTCAAGGTGAATGGCCTTCACACTAGCCACGTCAATAGTAGTAGGTTCAAATAAAAATAAAGAATATCTGATGTAACTATGTAAAGCACCAATATACTTTTTTATAGTTTCGGGTGAATCAAATGAAATGCCCAAATTCAATGCTTGTTTTCTAAACTCTTATGTGAAGCTTTGTACATTTTGACCATTTCCTTGTCTTAAATATTTCCATTCCTTTAAAGCCTTTTGTTGATAACCCAAAGGATAAACCTAATCTTTTAATGAAGAAACAAAATTGGACCAAGAAGAAAGGAGATTACCCACGTTTTTGTTGTCTTTCTGCAACTCTCTCCCACCAAACGAGAGAAGTTCCACTCAGCTAAAGAGATGCTAATCATATCTTTGCCTCATCTTCCTCGATCTATTGAATCCAACAATAAACCTTTATCTGTCTAATCCAATTGTTTAGTTTCTCTACACTACATTCTCCATTATATGTGGGAAAATCAAACTTTACGTCTAGCTTAAAAAATGGCTTCTTACATGTATTCTTATGATGCCGATTAGAGTGATGAGAGGAAGAAGAAGAAGAACTATCACTAGAGGATAGAGAGGGAAATTCCAAAAGCTCTCCTCTTCCACCTTCATGATTTACTGATGCATGGTCATTTGGCTCTTTCTTCTTAGGCTTGATTGTCTTCTCATACTCTGCAAACAACTTGTCAACTTTCTCTATCATGGTGAAGAAAATCTTGAGATAATTTCGCTCTTCCTCCATTCGATCTTCCTCATATGCCATGTTTCGACTTTGATGTGCACACCCTGCTTCAGGATCAAAGGATTTAAGTTTTCATTCTCCTCTTTGGAGCTTGTTCCTAGTTAGCATTCACTCATGCAACTCGCATCAGGATTATCTACTCTGATACCAAACTTGATCCAAATATTTTAACTTCAAGGAGGCATACAAAATTGCATATAAAAGAGCATGTAACCAAGTAACTTAAACACATGAAAAGAAGCAGAAATCATAAAGCAACCATGAGATCCAAGGCACACAAATGTTTTGATTACGGATTTCACCCAATGTGGACTACGGCTCCGGGCCCTACTCAAAGTGGGCAGGCCTTTTTTCATTAAATTGGCAGAAAAAATGAATTACAATAACCTTTACATAAATGAACCTTATACCTCCAATATCGGTCATGGAAAAAAAGTGTAGATATTTGATACAAAAATGGACATCAACATTGGATTCGTGTCGTAAAATCGTATAAAAATGGCTATAAATTTGTCAAATTCTGACACTAGCACATCTAGACCCCGAAGGAATATTTTCAGCATCCCAAATATTCCCCTCTTCAGGGTTTTGCCTCCTCTGGTCGCTCCTGGTTCTGCCACTTTGCTCCTCAGCCTGTTGGGCTGAATGGAAAATGTGAAGGGTTAAATCAAATTTTGTGGGCGAACCAACCAACGAAGTCGTTTGTCTTGTTGTTTGGTGGTTCTATGTAAAGTCGTTGTTGATTGGGGAGGTACCGAGTTCCAACCATGGGGCCTTCCATTTTGGTACCTTCATAATATGTTTGGCACGGAATTGATTTCATTAACGATCTAATGTTTAAAAAAGAAAGATGATCTTTGAAATGTTTTCAATATTAGAGTCGCCCATTGGTGGTTCATCCCACATGGGTTGGGCGGGTTCGACCCCCACTAGCTCCACCATATACATGGCGTTGTGGTATTCGAGGGCAGATCGACCATTATTATGTTTTAAACATATGTAATTTTTTTGTTTGATCGGTGGTCAAGCGGGTCCGTCAGTGGTTTCCCGCCGGCCACATTTGATATATGTTTGTTCGATGTCATTAGAGTTTTTGGAGGGTGGCGACCCACCACTCCAAAATTATATTTTTTTCAAATCTTTTTTTTAATACAATGGTTAAAATTTTGTATCCCATTTTTAAGGGTCACTGGGTGAATTAAAGAGGTGACAAATTCACCCTTTTTTACCTTTCCAAATTATTGCCTTGTTAATGATTGTCGCTTGGCCTAGTTTGACGAGAACTTTTACTAGTTATAACTTGAGCATATGAACTCAGATTTGAGTGTTGTTTATATAGTTGGAATCAAGGTGATGAGCACTACGATCTGGTCTTGGTTTCACTTCCATCTGATGACTTTGATTTTTGAGTTATTTCAAGGCCACTTCTATTTCTGGGGCCACTTGGATCAACAAATCACAAAATAATAGAAAATATAGATCAACAACTTGAAAATAAGCCTCTTCGAGGGGGCGACCTCCTTTTACATTAAATAAATGAAAAATAATTGGATGATACAGATGACAAGACCTCCTTATTATATATAGGAGTCTAAAGGGTCAAAATATAATTAGGGCATAGATAACAATAATAATGTAAGGATACAACAATAACAATAGTGGGCTTCTATGGGTAAAAAACAATAACAATATGGGGGCTACATGGGACACAACAATAGAAATATGGTGGATACACTAGTATTATAGGGACCTAACAGTATGTGTTGTGCAAAAGCTTTATATATGCCTAGAAATATATGTGGAAAAGGTTGAATATGTAGGTCTTCCACCCACATAGAAAAATAACTAAGTATGGAAGAGTTTAGGGGAGTAATGTGTGGAGAGGAAATATGTCCAAAGTGTAGAGATATGTGGAGCTCGTCACACACTTATTCTTAAAAAAATGACTAAGTATGAAATTTGGACTAAGGACACACAATACATAGTGGTGATCATAGTACATGAAAATGGATCAACACCCACTGATTGGATTTAGTATTCAATTCACCAATTATCTACTACCACTAAAGTGAGGTGGGTAATCAGAACTAGAATAGCATACCAGGGTATTTGAAGTATCTCTACTCATCCTTGCATGAAAAGGAGAGTATTTTGAATATTATACTCAAGGTTAGCTTATGATATTCCATGCATAAGTTTGATATTTATTATAGTGGACAAGTCCTCCAAAAATATTCAGAAAAAGATCTTGAATATTCTTAAATATATAAGCATAGAGTCACCCCTAATAGGATGGTGTCATTTACAAACTATGAATGATTAATCATTTTCACACCCCTTATTACTTGAAAGTTGGGTAGGCTAGTAGAATTGCACTTGAATTGCAACTTGTTGCTTAATTATTCTACCATAATTATGTGTAGCAAGGTGGAAAGGGATAGCCTTATCTTAGCCCTTGGTTAGAAAGTAAAAACATAAATAATTCTCCCACTAACCATTAAACAAATCATAGGGTTGCTAACATATGTTGAAATCCATTGAATAAATAAAGTGCATAAACGATTTTTTTTCTAGAATTTCAAAGTGGCCCACTCCATCAAAGGTGTCAAGGATGTTAATATTGATGGAATTTCCTTTTTCCTCATAAATTTTACTAGATTGCATTGCCTCTTGCACTAAAATATTCCTTTGACCCTTAAATCCACCCTAATTCTCAAAAAATATTTTAGGGAGAAGGGTTTTCAACCTAGTCGCAATGATTTTTGCCACAATATTATAGGAAGTGTTGCATAAATAAATGGGTCTAAAAAGAGATAATGTATAAGGGTTGGATTCTTTTGGCACTAAAGCAAGAAAGGATGAATTAATGACATTTTCCATTCTAAAGGAATTGAGAACATCCCTGAATATCCTTAACAAGTAAAATTTGATGATATGCCAAGAAGAGTTAAAGAAATGAATTGTAAATTTATTTTGGTATTAGAAATTTATTTGGATATAGGCTCCATATTTCCTTCAATGTGTCTTCTTCCTTGATATATTGAATGGGACTCCAATTGTCAACCTAAACGATAGAATTCTCAATATTTTCCAACATCTCTACTATCTTCATTGGCTATACTCCTTCCCTTATGAAGTATAAGTATTCATAATGGGTGATTGTTGTTCCTTTGATTTCCTAGACATAGCGCAGAGTTTCCCCATTTACATCTTTACCTCTTTTACATTTCTTCTCCGTACATAAGTTGAAGCATGCTTGTGGAAAAATGTGGGAAAATGGGGTATTCCAATCTTTAATTATCGCTTGTTTGCTTCTATATTTTAGACATCAAGTGGCCTCCTCATTCTAGGGGGGGTTTTAAGATGCTTAGATTTCCTCTTTCTCCTCCATATGTGATATTTCAATAACTTGCTTTGTTTCTAACTTGGTATGTATATATGCTATGTTGGCTTATTGGGGCCTGACCCAAGTTCGGAAGTGTTTTAGCCAAACAAATCCCGCACTACCGGCCCTTTCGGCAACAATCCGCAGAACGTGGACTGAAGTCTCAGTTGAGGTAGTAGGGGAGGGTGCTAGAACCAGGTTTCCACACCCTTGGGATGTCTTGATGTGGTATGGAGGGGTCGCGAACCAATTTGCACCCTCGCGCAAGTGTGTACTACTGTCAGGCTTCCACATAGATCTGCAACAAGGTGCTTCTTAATTCTTATTATTAAGGAGTTTATTATAGATCAAATCTAACTCTTAAGGTCTTAAGAAAACATTTAATAGTTATAACCAGTGCACACACCCAAAAATCTTATAGGTTTTCATAAACTCATGACATAAACATAAACATATAGATCATAACAGATGCATAAACTAGAATATAACCAGATCTATAATATTTCAGAACCACTTATCTTTATTAATGTCTTTGCTTCAGTACAATCCACTTCTTTCCCTGTGCACACAGCTGAAGGGGTCCGTGCACACAGCTGTGGACTCTACCAGGCCTCTGCACACATAGCTGTAGAGCCTTTATCCCCTACTACGACCCAAGACTTTAGACTTACAGATTCAGAGTGAATATTGCATTCATGAACCCATACATTCAAGATCCTAGCAAAAACTGCCTTCTAACCTTAGAGCCTTGCTCTATTAATACCTTCCCATGGTCCACGGGCCATGGGCAAGCCGACTTACTATCTATTTTCTTACATTATTTTCAGGCGAACAACCCTTTGACTTGACTAGTTACAATTCACGCTTCACGCATTTCGCGGAACCTTTACCATACTTTTTCCCAAAATTGTAGACTTTAAGCCCAAAAACCGCTACGCATGGGATTCGTTGCTCAACAGGCCCCCAACACAATCATCGTGACTTATCCCGAGTCACTCAGCTGGTGCAGAAATCTTTCATGCAGAGGTCATCCAACGACTTCTGTGCTTCACTTACGCTCGCAACAAATTCTTCTACCATCTGTTGTACTCATTGTACGCGAGCCACTGATGCATCCGTATCAGTTTCATTTGCCTGTCCGGTTTCATATATGGCCTGCATGTGTGCTAAATTTCCCTCGATGTTGGTGGAGACTACGAATGCCTCATCAAGCCAAGGCTAGATGCATTCCTTAAGCACTACTTCCTTCTGCTGAGCGGCGTCAACTTGTGCCTTGAGAACCTGGGCCTCCCTCATCTTGGCCAATCATTGTGTAATAGCAACCATCTGCGTGGTCCCCCTGACATTATCATAGACTTGTTGTAACTCTCGTGCTTCTGTCTCTACCTGTTGTAGCATTGGGTCTTCCTGAAGGGATGTGATCGTAAGGAGGGACTGATCCAACAATCCCGAGCAATCTTGGACAACGCGCCCTATCACTTCCAATCCTGCTTGAATTTTGCAACGATGGTTCTCTTGAATTTCCGGGGGTGTAGGAGGTTGTGCCTTGATCCTTAGTTCCACAATTTGTAAGTTTAATTCCCACTAAGATTTCGCGGCCTCCTCTTGGGCTGTATGGAATCCTGCAGCCCTGTGATGAATCTTGTCAGCCATTGGGAGTTCCGCTGGCACAACCAACTCTGGTACATTGCTACAGACCTCCACCACAGCCTGTTCCACTTCCTTGTTATGTGCGACCAAGTCATCACGTTGTAGACTAACCTACCCCTGATTTGTCTTGTGCTCCATTAGGACTTGGAGGGTGCGGCCTTCCCTGGCACAGAGCTCAACAGTGACCCCATCCTGTAGGTGGTATAAGGTTTCTCTGGAAAGGGCGGCCAAATTCAAGCCCTAACTTTGCATGTCACCTTCGGCTTCTACTAGGATAGTGCCTACTAGTAGCATCAAAGTGTTCATTGTGTGGGCTGGTACCATCTTCTTGGCTGCAGATGTGTCGTCTGCTAGGTTTGGTATCATCTTACCCGGGGGTCACACCTATAATGCCAGTAGCTGTGCTCTAAGCTCCCCCAACACAGTTGTCTACTCTATCATTAGCTCCTTTAGTGACATTATGCGTCGGTTTGCTGCTGTCAAGAAACTCTTTCTCCAAAGTCTTTGTTGTCTTTGTCTTTCTGCGTGTATGTGGCAGCTCCTTGATGCGTGACCTCTTGACTTGGGTCGATTTTACGATAAGGTCCATGCGTTCATGTATCTCCATTTCCCTCTACATGTCCTGCTTCGAGGACATTTCCTAATCTTCTCTAATCTCTTCGGTGATTGCTTCCTCGGTCACCTCCTGCTGGGAGGCTACCTTCTGTCCTTGACGCCTCCTTTCCGCCATCTTGGTGAGTCGCAGTTGGATTTCCTTATTTCGTTATTGTGTTGCCATCCTTTCTACTACGGCCAAGTCTAGGGTGCGCCACTCTGAGGACCATGCTGCCATTACCTCATAAATTGCATCGTCTGTTGCAATGAATGGAAGATTTACCCATGTGTGATTGGGATCCTTCCATGCCTGGATATAGAGATTATGCATGTCCACTTTGAAATCAGCCATGCTTTACAAATTGTTCTATACTGTCGGGGATAATCGTGGTCTGTGAGTGATCCATGTCTGGATATAGGCCTCCATGAATATCCAAAACAACTTGATATCATGAATCTTCGTGGTATCTTTCGTATCTCGAAGCGAGTTATACCACACAACTTCAGGGACGTTGTCCTTAATGTCGAGAAATTGGCTACCCTTCGGCAGTTCTCCTGCAACCAGTAGGATTGTTCAGAGCAACCATGCATAATGGAAAGTCTTACCTTGCTCTTGAGATTCCCGAAAATTCGTCAAAAATTCGTCACAGAGAAACTACACCTAGTTAAACTAAACCCCTTCTACACACTGCTCCACGAGCGCAATGACAGAGGCTAGCACCTCGTCTACGCGGCATTTTCTCGTGATCTTACCAGACAGTAACTGGGTGGTGACACGCATCCCTAGGCCTTTGATGCTTGCTATTACATACCCTCTCTTCCATTTTTCCATCTTATATTTAAACTTCATGGCTTCTGCAAGGCCCACGTTGCTACTCGTTCCGACTATGTCTGCGGGATCGTTCCCTTTAGTGGGCAGCTGGGAGATTCGGTGTACTAAATTAGTTGTGATGGGAATCGGTTCCTCCAACCAAAGATACCCATCATGTAGCAGACATAATAACTGTCGGATAACAAAAATGGTGATGGTTGCACGGTGATAGTGGGGTATCCACCTCAGATTGAGTAATCCCGCCTTCTTAACACCTCGTAACCACTTCCGCTACAGTAATTTTTCTTCAGAAAATTGGGGGAACTTCTCGTTGTCCGCATGATCCCAATCTTCGAACCTGATACTCAGTACTCGGCCCAGCGGTAGACCATCAAACCTTATCTCATCCAGAAGAAGCGGGGTCTGGAGCGTACTGTTCGTGGCGTCTAGGTCCTTCAGTATCTTGGCCACCCCTTTCCATGGAGATATATGGTGGTAGCGAAGGTACTAAGGGAACATTTTCCTCTTCCTCATCCTGCGCTTCAATTTGAGCAATCAGGTCTCGAAAATATTCTTCTTCCTCCTTGAGTTTAGTGGTGATTTCTTTTCCCTTGTCTGCCATTGACAATTTACTAAATCGTGGCAATACCCAAACTAGCCCCATAGTCTGCTTGTCTTTCTGAGGTCGCGGTGTGCATGGGGAATTTGGAACCTCAGGGGCAGTAGCCGCTTCTTCTGGCTCCTCCTGGATCGGATACAACTCTTCTGTGAACTGTGCTCTGGTTCTAGACATGGTACTCATGGGAGGCCTGGTAGATGGGTGTTTGTTGTTCTGTACTGGCTCAAATCTCACATATCCCAGTGTTGTCCAAGGGCTTTTATAGGAACATGTGAATTTGAATTTAACCCTTCCCTCCACTTTCGATTCATTAATATCTTTTTGGCGTCATATCTTTTCATATCTATCTTGGAACTCCTGTCTTAATGGCCCGCCTCCTGCTCCTCTCTACCGTAACTCGAATATCTTGTCATGAACAGTGACATCAATGGTCACCTCCCAGCCTTCCCACATGGCAGCGTAGCCCCTTTGACACGACCACGATCTTGCTAACCCACTAGCCTGCACGGAACCTACTTTCTGTGCATGCCTCCCGCAGACTTGTTTATAGTCTTGCGCCTCCTTTCAACTGCTTGGAGCGCTGAGACTGTGCTTTCCACAGCTAGTCAGGTGGTCGCACCATAGGTGCAAAATTTCAGCTTCCCTACTAGCCCGGTCTACGGGCACCTTTCAAGTGCCTTCATATCTATTATCCCATCATGCTCTGCTGTATATGGTACACTCCTTCGTTGGTGCGGTCGCAACCATGATAGCAGGGTCACAGCTCGTTCTAGTACCGAGGTAGAACTGGCCAGGCCTGGTTCCCTTATTTGCAGGTTCTCGACATTGATTTTCATTTTGTTGATTTCTTCATCCAACATCGTGCTTTTCCTCCTCAGCCATTCCCATTCTTCATCGATGTTGCGAAGCCATCTGCTACCACACTGAATGGCTTCCTGCAACCACCGAACTTCGTTGCGTGTAGTCCTAACTGTGGAGGTTGCGATCCAGGGAGTTTCTTCTATCCTCTTGGTTTCATCTTGTCTCACCATTGATAAGATCACCTTCGCCCATTTCCTTTTGCTAGTAGTCTTATAGGCCCATCGAACCCCTAGTATCCTCAGATTCCCATTGGGTCATCTTATCAAGCGAATTTTATTCATGCTCCCCCCTGTTTTCCTGCGGGCTTTGTCACAAACAGCTAGCGGAATGCATCGATGTGGCAAATTCTGATGCTTGATTCTTAGTCGATTAGGCATCTGCACAAGATACACCTGCATCCTACGCCACCGATGGATTCTCACCCCGCTTTGTTCTCCAAACCATGCAAGTACCTACCTTCTACATTCGCGCCACTTTCTCCTAGTCTTTTGGTGTGTACTCCACCCTTGTACACTTGTTGCGCACCGCGCCCCCATTTGCGCATCCTGCCACTTTTGTTCTAGAATTTCCTTTTCACAGTGGTCTACAGGTTCCTCCATGTTCATTGCACCCGCATATATTGGCAGCTCCCTTGCTTGCATCGTTACGTGACGTAGTGATCTAACCATCATATTACAATTTAGCGTTGTTACCTCATGCAATTGGTTCTGCCATCGCTTAATCTCTTCATCTGAGTCTAACATGTAGGAACTACCACGTTGCCATGAGATTCTCCTGTCTGTTGTCGGATTCATTCGGTCTTGATATTGCACTGTGATCCAGTAGATGCAATCCAGTTCATCGTCATTTTCCTCACCGTGCACAGGCTCAGTGTAGCGTGCCCCTTCGACTGGGTCTAGTGGAACCACTACACAAAGAGACTTTTTCTCGAATATCATTTTTCATCTCTTTAGGTTGATGACTCCATTCATATCTGTGGCCCAGTCTATCCCTAATAATGCAGGGTAAGGATTGCTATCATCTACAATTTCTATTACCTCAAAGTATGTTTGTGTGCTCGCGCCTTCGATGTCTACAGTAACTCCTTGCAATCTCCCCATGAGCAAGATCTTTTGTTGGTTCGCCATCCGTAATTGAATAGGAGACCATTGTAGTGCGGGTGTGCCCATGCATTCCCAAGTCTATTTAGGTAGCACATTCGCATCTGATCCCAAGTCCAAAATGACCTGATCCATCTCATAGTCACCAATCTGTGCATTCAACCGCATTTCCTGCCTGGTGCGCAAAGCATGTTTGCCTAGCTTCCAGACCATGCGCGATTCACCCGACCCTGTACACCTAGTTATCAATTCTTGCAATCCCTTAACTGCTTTATTGTCTCGTAGTAGCTTCATGCACGTCTCTAAAAGGGTAGTTGGCATACAAGGATTCATTTCTGGTTTAGTTTGATCCTTACTACTTGAAGTACAGGCCTCCACGAAGCTCTTCTTAGCTTCCATAAATGTCTCCTTCACACATTCCAAATCCAACACAGGTTGCTTTGTCAGGGCCTTGTGAACCCATGTATCCTCCTTAGGTTTTTTCCCCTTATCCTCTCCTGTAGTCGCATCGCTTCTGAGCACCATGTTCACGTTAGGGTCCTCTTTGCGCAGTTCAACCTTCATAATTTGGACGTTCTGTGTGGGAGTAGACTGAAGCACCCCTTTTTCGTGCATCTATGCGATTAGTGTGGGGAAATCTACCACTTCATGATCAAACTGGTAACAGTATGGGCAACATGTTCTGGTCAGATTCGTGCAGTCATGCGCATAGTACCCAGGTCCTCCACAATTATAGTAGATTAACTATACGTGCCCTCGTCTGGGTCCCATTCCTCCTCGTCCCCATACACGTCCCTGGAATCCACTGCGCGCTATTGCTATAGCTGGATCCTAACCTTGCACCTCAGTCTGCATCTTGTAGGCAGGTGTCCAATCCATCAACAACTCATAACTTTGGCAATTTCATTCATCATGGCCCATCGATCTAAAAAAATTGCAAAATAGTTGCTAGGGGGTTGTATAAATTTCTGCAATATATGATAGTTGTCCGTTGTGTGCTTTCCTCCCACCTAACAGATCATGCACCAGAGCGTGGGCACCATGCTTGGCCCCACCTATGCCTCTGGTTGCAATGGCATTGATCCCTCCTGCCAAATATTTCTTGAATATCGGACAATGATCCTTATCGTGGCCTTGGCCTTTACATTTTATGCACCACACTTCTTCATACGCCTCTGACCAAGGTGCCTTATCTTGTTTCAAACTTTGCATCTCCAAGCATAGGTTTTGTAGTTGTGCGTGCATAGGTTTTGTAGTTGTGCGTGGATTTGTTGAACTCCCAACCCAGGATCTTGTATTGGGGTTTCATGCAACCTCATCGCTATCTCTAATTCTTTTGCCTGGGTCGAGATCTTTTGTTGTGATAGTGTTGTTATCAGATGGGGTGTCAAAGATACCACAAAGCATGCGTGGTGCTGCACGTCCATCAACATCATGTTAGCCTCACGGATCGTACTCTTTAGTCTCTGATCCAGATCCCAAGGACTTTCACCTAGCAACATCATGATCTCCTTAAACCCGATAACTAATTACGTCTTTGATTTTGGCCAGCTAAATTCTTTGTTCAATGCATCATGTATCTTTGTTATTCCCGCATTTGGGTGATCTCTAGAGTGCTTTATATACCACGTCAACGCACGATCCTACAGCGCACTTACCAGAGTATTCTTTTTTATGTTATCATTTGTTACACCTTCAGCTTCCCAATATAGCCTTTACTACAAACCAGAACTGATCTAGTTCCTCATTTCCTGCACCTCTAAATACAGGCAACTTGATCTCACTTGCCATTCCAACCCTCGGTGGTGGTGGAGGGGTAGATGAAGATGGGGTTGATGTAGGTGAAGTGGGTGGTGGCATGGACGGAGGTGGTAGTAGTGGAATGTGTTGCTTGATCAACCGGACCATGCTTCTTGGAGAGAACCCGATGAGTTCCTCCTCGCTTTCTCATGAAAGTGAAATCAGGGGGTTGTTCTCCAATCCTTCGGTCCCTTGATAGCCTCTTCTACTCCGCATTACCCCAAACATCAATGGATTTACATAACCCATTTTTCACATAACATCATTTTAATCCAGGTATTCAATGATTTGATGTACTTACCCCTTGGTCCCTGGAGAAAACACCTTTCTGCTTCGCTATAACTCACGGTTGTGTCTATTGCAAACTCAGTGATAAACCCTCCTATTATCTGATCCAGCCAATAATCTACTGCCCGCCCAATTTTATCTTCAGATGCCTCAAGCCTGCACACCAACTCTGGAGTGCACACTATTGGTTGATCAAGTATGCACCTTCCCACACTATCAGCTAGCCTCGCGATCCACTCATACAGTTCTAACAAGAAGGTCGCAAAGAAGATCTCATGGATCTCCGTATATATGTAGTGATCCAGCCACCTCTCTTCAGATATTCGTAGTTTTTTGTTTTCCTGTACCATGAACTCGTGCAGTTTCTGATCCAACCAATCTTCAATCTCTTTCTTCGTAGGGTTCCATTGTTTCAACATCAGACATCCCTTAAGAAGATCCCAGTCCTGGCAACGGAACCATTTATTGGCTTATTGGGGCCTGACCTAGGTTCAGATGTTTTTTAGCCAAACAAATCCCACACTACCGGCCCATTCGGCCACAGTCCGTAGAGAGCAAACTAAAGTCTCACCCGAGGTAGTATGAGAGGGTGCTGGAACCAGGTTTTCGCACCCTTGGGATGTCTTGACGTGGTCTGGAGGGGTCGCAAACCAATCTGCACCTTCGCGCCAATCTATACTGCTCTCAAGCTTCTACATAGATCCGCAACAAGGTGCTTATTAATTCTTATTATTAAGTATTTTATTATAGATCACATCTAACTCTTAAGGTCTTTAAGCAAGCATTTAATAGTTATAACTAGTGCGCGCACCCAGAAATCTTACAGATTTGCATAAACTCAGAACATAAACATAAATGTATATATCATAACAGATGCATAAACCAGAATATAACCAGATCTATAATATTTTAGAACCACTTATCTTTATTATTGTCTTCGCTTCAATACAATCCACTTCTTTCCTTGCGCACACAGCTGCAGGGGTCCGCGCACACAACTACGGACTCTATCAAGCCTCTGTGCACACAGCTGCGGAGCCTCTATCTCCTACTATGACCCAAGACTTCAGACTTACAGACTCAGAGTGAATATTGCATTCATAAACCCATACATTAAAGATCCTAGCAAAAACTTCCTTCTAACCTTAGAGCCTTGCTCTATTTATACCTTCCCATGGTCTGTGAACCATGGGCAAGCCGACTTAATATCTATTTTCTTACATTATTTTTGGGTGGACAACCCTTTGACTTGACTCGTTATAATTCGTGCTTCATGCATTTCGCAAAACCTTTACCATACTTTTTCCCAAAATAATGGGCTTTAAGCCCCAAAACCGTTATGCGGGGGATCTGCTGCCCAACATGCTAACATTTTTTTCATATTTTTCAACTCTTTAGTCAGAGAAGGGTAATGATTTATGGCCCATTCTTTAAGAGAATTTTTTTGTAGCTCAGACATTTTTCCCCAAATGAACGTAGGGTATAATTCATTCCAAATGTTTTGTACCTTGATTTTTATGTCCACAATAGGATTTTTTTGTAGCCAAAGAGGATTAAACCAAAAGAGCAGGGTCCAAAATTTGGAAAGTACTTGATTTTATGGGTGATAGGTTTGTTATCAAAAACTAACCAATGCATAATCCTAGAGGAGATCAAATTAAAAAAATTTGGAAAGGAGATTTGAACAAATAACTGATCTAATCCAATTGCAATGCATCCTAGTTCAAGTCACTTGCTTTTTCATGTGTGACTTCCTTTGTTGGGTTTGAAAATAATTAAGTCCTTGAAAGAGATGAGATCTTCTAATCTTTCTTGAAAGGGGTATTTGAATATGCTTTCGCTATTTCTTCATTTTGTATTCACTTGGTATTGAAATATCTTGCTACGTTGTAGTTCTACAAGTAGTTTATGTCTCTTAATGCTACCAATGACTCCTAACATTCTACTTTTTCCCCATAGTTAATTGGAATATACACATTTACAACAGTAAACCATTATTATGTTTGTTAATGAGTGAGCCTTGTTAAGGCCCAATCTTAGTTGTTACAATTTGGTGCAAGAGATAAGAGCACATTATCTCATATAGAATAGATGTCTCTTGATATGTTTCGTGAACTTATCACCTATCCCATTCCATTACTTCTTTCTTGCTTCTAAGAGTTCATTGAGCCCAATCTTTATTTCTTATAGGATGAATATCATAGGCCTATCCATTCTTATGAATTCCTTTATTGATATGTCTTAGTTGTGTTTTTTAGCCCCCTACTATTCCAGGAAACTATCTTCATCATTATTTTTCTAATTTGTAAGATTCCCCAGTTGGAAGATGTAATCCTGTTACACAAAATTTTGTCACTGTCCGTACTCCCCATTACTTGATCCTGGAGGACCTCTACAATTAACCCTGCATGCTTACCCTCCATGAAGAAACTCCCATTTTGTCCCTTTTCATGAGTAGAACAATTCCCTTTTGCACTATTTTCCCAAAATCTTATGTTTTTCCCAATTTACAAGACCGGTGCTAATGGCCCTTGTCCCCCTCACGCTGATATGCAGGGATTAACTTTGTCCCTAGCACCAAACAAAGCAACTGAGCTCTGTTCCAATCGCATCGGTCCTATTATGGAAATTTTTTTAAATAAAGAGACGAAGCTTCCAGCTCTAGAAGCTTCGTAATGAAAGTTTGGTAAATGGTTTGGCCGGATGGGGTCGAGGATGTCAGTTTGGGCTCCTTTCCCCTATAATGATGGAACTACCTCAAGAGATAAGACCTTCTCCCATGAGAAGAGGATCCATCTCCAATCCATTCATCCTATATAAACCTCCCATTTTCCTAAGCACAAGCTAGTGTTAATATTGGCATGCTGGTGCTAATTAAGTTTGGAGTAAACAGTAAGATATTCATAGTTGTAGCTCTCTATTTGTGTGAGGTAGAAGTGTGAATTTGGTTTAGTGTGAAGCCTAAAGGGAAGAGCCTTAAAACTACTATTTTTGAGGCCATCATGGAATGCTAGCAGAAGTGTGTGGGAACCTAGTTTTATCAGAGGAAAATGGCAACGTCAAGGCAATGGTTGTAATCTCTTCTTGATTCAATATATATGCAACTATCAATTGATTTCCTACATGATTTGCCGTCTTACATGTTCATGGACTAATGTTTCTTGAATTATTAAGTAGGTTGAATTATAATTTGTCTATTATCACTGTTGTTGCTTGTTGTTGTTCACTTGTTTCAGGTGTTTGAAGAAGGGAGCGAGAGATAGCTGGAGCGAGCAAGCAAGAAAATCATCAAACGGGATAATCGTACTAAGAGGTAATCCCTCTTAATTTGTTCTAAACTAACGAAATCTTGCATAGAAAGTATCAATTGTGGCTAGACCGATCATCGGGCTAGAGGAATTTTTTTGTGTCCGCGCTCATAATTTTACTTCGCCACAAGTTGGCGACCATACTGGGGAGCAATCTTTCTGTTTGTCTTGTTTGAGATTTCATGATTTTGTGAGAACTTTTCTAGTTCCAATTTTTCCCTTTGGTTCTATTTCTTTTCTTCTACTTACTTGTCTGAGTTTGAAATTCATAGTAGTAGATATGGTCCTTGATTAAAAAAAAATCTTGGCTCCCTCGCTCAATGCACTTAATTCGCTAACAGTCGCGTCGATCAGCGTGATATGCTGAGAAACAGTCGCGTCGATCAGCGTGATATGCCCCCCAAGGCAAGTTTTAGGGCTTAAAGCCCAAGTTTTGACAAAACTTTGTTGTAAGAGCTCCACGAATTGTGAGCGCGAGGTGCAAAAATATGATAGAGTCATAGGGTTGTCCACCCTAGCTTTGTAATGTAATGTCGATTGGATAGACCTACTATAAATAGAGCGATGCTCTAAGTGAAAAACTAAGATAATAGGAGCATGAGAAGGCTAAGTGATTGAATCAAAAGGTAACGTATGTCTGTGGGTTGTAAAGTAGGAGAAGGCTTTGCAGCTGAGTGCGTAGAGGCCTAGTAGTCCGCAGCTGAGTGCACGAACCCCTGCAGCTGAGTGCGTAGAGGCCTAGTAGTCCGCAGCTGAGTGCACGAACCCCTGCAGCTGAGTGCACAGGGCGAGTCGAGTCTATAACTGTGGAAAGAATCAATAAAGAGAAGTTTTTCTATAATTCTGTGTATCTAATCTAGTGTATTACATGAATGAATGTAATTTACAAGTATATTGTTTATTTATTGTGTGAAACTGTATGAAGGTTTTATGTTGTTAAGTATAACTTAAAGTGCTCAAGTAGGTCTTGGGTAATAACTTAGAGCATGGTGCATAGCCCCTAGGTAGGGCTGCGCAAAGGTAGTATATTAGGCTATTAGGCTGCGAGAAATGGGAAAGTGCGCGAAGCAACTTGCACGCAGGGACAAACCACAGACCAGTCAAATTCATCAGACATCTGTAGGGTGCAGAAACTTGGTTCTGGCACCCTCCCATACTACTTCGGGTGAGACCTCAGTTTGCGCTCTGTGGATTATTACTGAAAGGGCCAGTAGTACCAAGATTTGTTTGGCTAATTAACTCTGAACTTATGTCAGGCCCCAACAAGTCAAAAAATGGTTCTGTTGCTGGGATCGGGATCTGCAAAGAGATGTCTAATGTCGTATCACTGGAATCCGACAAAGAAAGGAATTGAAGAGTTGTTGGACAAAAAAATTCATGAGTTCGCAGCGCAAGAAAATAGGAATCCATGATTATCAAAGGAAGAGTGGTTAGATTGCTACTTATATACGGAAATCCACGAAATTTTCTTTGCATCCTTCCCTATTGAGTTGTACGAGTGGATCGCGAGGCTAGCAGATAGCCAAGGAAGGTGTAAACTTGACAAACCTATTGTGTGGACACTAGAATTGGTGTGCAGACTGGAAGCATCAGAAGATAAGATCACACACGCTGTCAATCACTGGCTGGATCGAATCATAGGAGGGTTCATCACCGAATTCGTGGTAGATACTTCGGTCAAATATAATGAGGCAGAACAACACTTCCTCAAGGGACCACGAAGTAAGTACGTTAAATATTTGAACACTTGGATTAAAATGCTACTGTGTGAAAAGTGGATTATGCAAATAAATTGATTTTTGGGGCTCCGCAGAGTGGGAGGATCTATAGAAATGAAGGTATCACAGAACTAGGAACTAGCCCCTTGATTTCACCTCTGTGAGGAGGCGAAGAAGAGCTCGCAAAGGTTTCACCAAGAAGTGCGATCAATCTGAGAAAGCAGAGAATTTTGCGCATGCCACCCCCACCCACACCACCACCAGTTTCACCATCTTCACCCTGACTTCACCCATACCACCTTCACCACCAGCGCAAAGCAGTATGACCATCGCGATAAAGCTACCAATGTTCAAGGGAGTAGGGAATGAAGATCCGGACCAATTTTGGTTCGTGGTAAAATCTGTATGGGAAGCATAGGGTGTCACAGACGACAATATAAAGAAGGCAACATTGGTCAATGCTCTGCAGTATCGTGCGCTGACCTGGTACATTAAGAATTCTAATGACAATCTGAATGCAGGGATAGTGGATATCCACACTGCGCTAAACAAGGAATTTAGCAGGCCAAAATCAAAGGCGCAATCGATCATTAGATTCAAGGAAATCACCATGCTACCAGGCCAAACCCCGTGGGAGTTGGATCAAAGACTGAAGTACACAATTCGCGAAGCGAACATGACCTTAACAGATGGGCAACACTGTGAATGGTTTGTAGCCTCGTTAACACCGCATCTATGGAACATGTTGTTGCAACAAAGGCTAACCACTCAGGCTGAGACTTTAGAGGTCACGATGATATTGCACGAGACTCTAATACAAGATCCTAACCTGGGAGTCTAGCAAATTCACGCACAGTTGAAAAAAAAATTCCTTGAGATGTAGAGTTTCAAACATGACATGACAGCTCGTCCAAAAGTGCGCAAAGAGGTATGGTGCGTAAAGTGAAAGGGCTAGGGGTACGACAAGGACCACTATCCGGTGTTCACGAATTACCTTGCGGGAGGAGGACTAATGCCATTGCGACTGGAGGCACAAGTAGGACCCAATGTAGCACCTGCATTATGGTGCGCAATTTGTCAGATAGGAGGAAAACATGTTACAGATAACTGCCATCTACTACAGAAGTATATGCAGAATTCCCAGCAATTGTTCTGTAATTTCTATAGGTCAATAGGCCATGATGAGCACACCTATAGAATTTATGAACTTATGTTGGATCGGATTCCTACCTACAGAGTTTAGGCTGAAACACGGCCCCTCGATCAAAACGTAGGAATGGCGCGCACTGGATCTTAGGGGCGCAGACGAGGCCGAGGTGGAATGGGACTAGGAAGAGGTCAAGGACAGCTGATATGTTACAATTTCAGAGGGTTGGGGCATTATGCCCATGATTGTACAAATCCAACGAGACCATCATGCTTATATTGTACAAAGTTTGACCATGAGACGAAGGATTGTCCCACAGTGTTAGCGAGGTTGCACGCTAAAGGAGCACTCTATTCTCCCCCGACTTAGAACCTGCAAATGATGAGGTCTGAGCCACGCGAGGAAGACCCTAATGTAAATATCATGCTCTAGAGTAGCATTACAATAGGGGATGACAAAGGCATGTAGCCCAAAGAAAATACTTGGGTTCGCAAGTCTCTAACAAAGGAACCATATTTGGAGCGCATTAAGGAGACATTCATGGAAGCTAAGAGGGGCTTCATGGATGCCTCCACTTGAGGAAGTAAAGACAGATTGGAGCCGGAAATGGACCCATCTATGCTCACTACATTCTTGGAGACATGCATGAAGTTGTTGCGCGACAGCAAGGCTATGAAGGGGTTGCAAGAACTCATAACTAGATGTGTTGGGATCGCACTAGGAGAACCACGCGTAGTCTAGAATCTCAAGAAGCACACGATGTGAATAGGAAGGGAGATGAGATTGATCGCGTAGAT
This sequence comes from Pinus tabuliformis, assembly GCA_031772625.1. NCBI lineage: Eukaryota > Viridiplantae > Streptophyta > Pinopsida > Pinales > Pinaceae > Pinus > Pinus tabuliformis. Next base: position 29,013,647 of record CM062810.1, on the reverse strand, counting down.
CGGGGAATATGAGATGGATCAAGTGATTCTATATCTAGAATCAGATGCAAACGTCCTACCAAATCAGACATGGGAGCGAATGGGCAGGTCTATGTTGCAACGGTCTCCTTTCCAACTGTGAATGGTGAACCACCAAAAGATCCTACCTATGGGGAGGTTACAGGGAATCACAATAGATATCAAAGGAGTGAATGCACTAGCAGATTTTGAAGTGATAGAGATTGTTGATGATAGTAATCCCTACCCCACGCTACAAGGAATAGATTGGGCCACTGACATGAGCAGAGTGATAAATCTAAAGAAGTGCAAGATGATTTCTGAGAAAAAGTCACTACGCGTAGTGGTACCTTTAGACCCTGCGAAAGGATCGCGCTACACAGTGTAGAATTTTGTAGAATTTTTCTACAAGGTAGCTTTCATACCATGTAGAACTTTTTCTACTAATCAACTAGCTCTAATACCATGTAGAAATTTCCCACCTGTAGATCACCTAATAATGCAATATACTAAAGCAAAATACTTGATCTACTTCTACAACCAAATTAGCAAAAGCTTAATCGAATTGAGCAAGATCAATAAGAACACATATAACCAATATGGAGAAATCAAACACACATAACACAGAGGATATAACCAGGGGAAAGCACTAGCCTAAAACCCCATCTCTGTATTAGCGTACAAGTGGAAATATGTTCAGATTACACAATGCCTTAGCTCGGAAGCTATCCAGCTCTTAGTATAATCACTCTGTTGCTCATAGATAGTCAAAGGCTTCTCACAAACCTTCTCCTCTGCCCTCCAAGCCTCCTATTTCTATGCACAGTTTTTCCTAGGTCCTCCAGCTGCAACTTGTGTGATTCTCACCTCACACACAACACTAACCTCTGAAATAACTGCACAAACCTGAAGGAGATAAATCTTCATCATGGATGAGCTTTCTTTATAGGAAAAATATTCATCCAACTGATAGTACATTGTCCCTTCTCTGGTCTCAATTGGATCTCTGACAGAACTGACATGCATCAGTTATCCATGTGTGAATACACAGTTATTTGAAAATAATAGTTGTCACATACATGCAAGCATCAAAAAACTATATCTCATTAATTTAACGACTTGTTAAATTAATCTAACTGAACTTGACTAAGTTAAACTAATTCAATTAATCCTCTCAATATAGAACTCATCCTTAATTCCTCAATCAGTGGAGTAAATCAAGGACACATTCCCCAATTAATGGAGAAATAATTGCATGTTCTCACAAAGACTTCAAGTTTGCTTCTCCTTAACTAATTAACTCATGGAGAATTAATTAAATAATATTTCAAACTTCTGGTAAGACCAAATTCAAATTTACTTCCTATAGATAGACCAAGGACTGTTATAAAGAGGAAGGGACCCAAAAATGCTATTTTTAGATGTTATTTTTAGAAATTTCACCTCTCACCCAAGGTGGCCAAAATGTTCACTGGCCAAACTGTTATTTTTAGAAATGCTATTTTTAGTAGATCTATTTTTAGCACTTCCTAAATTTAGCATTTCTGGTTGCACACTTTTCAATACTCCCTCCCAACAAGAAAGGATTCCTCTCGAACCCGATCCTGGAACTCTGGAATGTTCTGCATGCAACACATCTACCAAGTGAGGTTGCTCCAGCAACACTCATAACAAAAAAAAACTCCCAACTGACCACTCTATTGGGCTAGAAACATACTCTGATGTTGAAGCTCTACCTGCTGCTGACAAGCGCTCCCTCTGTTGTAGATCTAACCCAAGAATATTATAGATCTGATATAAAAGTATAAGATAATGCAGAGAAACCCAGAAATAATATGAAATTCTTCTTTATTATCAAAACCCTTATGGTAGGGCAACACCATACATTCACTCCTTAAGGAAGGAGAACACTCCACAAGCCATATGCCTGTTAATACAAGAATACTTCTCTTCATCTCCCTTCATATGTGGAGTCTCTAGCCTTTATATAGGCCTCATACATACAATACCATGTACCATTACCATGGTTTCCTTATACCATCAACTAATACCATGGGCCCCTTACATTATTATTAACTACTTGTGGTCCCTTACATGACATGGGTTAACCACCTTATTTATTACTATGGCCCATCCCATTATTACATTATTACCTTGGGTACCTCCCTTGGTACCCCATATTACCCCCCCCTAGGCACATAACATTCCACCCCCCTTAAACATGTTTCGTCCCCGAAACATGGGAAGAACATAAATAATAAGATCTACTCAAAAGAGTAGTCCATTGATACCATGCACGTGCATCTAGCCATCCAAGAGAAAGGTGAACCCTCGATCTCGCTGGTGCCTCGCTCTCTTGAGATGGAAGTTGACTGTGGCAGCTCTTCTGTGTTGATGTGTAGTAGGTGGATCGTCTCTCCTTTCTATCCATCATATGACTACTTAGTTTCCATGATGGTTGTCTGGCGGGGTGATGTGGGTGATGATATGTTGAAGTTTTAACCCACGATGGCTTTTGCTTGACTTCACCCTGCTGTGGTGCCTGTTGTGGTGTCTTCTTTTTCAATATGACTTCAACCACTGAGCCCTCCTCTGATGTATCATCACCTGTAACCTTTTCTTCTGCAGCCTCTGTTTGTGTTTGATTGTCGATCATCAACGGCTCATCATCTGATATGTCAGTCCTTTGAACATCTTCTGCTTCAACCTCCATGTGCTCTACCTGTTTATGGATGGAAATATCCTGTAACGTAATTTTCTTCTTTTTATACCATAGCTTTAGGAATTTCTTTTGTACATTAATATTGATAGTACCCACGGATTCCATCCAAGGATATCCCAACACAGCATCCATATTATTCATCTCTGAAGCATAAAAATCACCATGCAACACATATTTATCCATAGAAATCTTCAAATCCTTATACACTTGAACATCCTCATTATCAACTTGTGCCGTTTCCATGTGTTTTGCTGGAACTTGCAATCTTTTTGCCAAATTAACACTTATAAGATTTTGCTTGCAACTAGGATTTATAGTCACAACGATTTTCTCCTTCTGAATCGATCCATGAACCTGCAATAAGGATATACCCGTAGGAATTAACCCCTTATGTGTCTCCTTCTCCTTTTTTCTAGCCCGAGACCATTGGTCCAAAAAGACTTTTTCAAATTCTGCGTCTGAAAGTTTGACCATCTGCCGGTAGTCAAGTGATGAAAACCATTTGTCAGCCTCGTCTGCCAAATGAAACCGTACTGAAATTTTCCAAGTTATCCTATATTTAGACTTTATTCTTTGTATGAATTCTTCAATAGTAGGACCATTATCTTTCCCTGTAAAACATAAATCCTTGCTAGAAGCCATGAAGGTTTGGAAAAAAAAATTCACTTTCTTGGCAAAAATTTGAAAATGTCACAGTTTCGTCAATATTGCTCAGAATCCTTATTATGACCTGTTTTTAGAAATGGAACAACCATTCTGCATCTGCCCATGTGATAGAAATCTTGATCCAGGCACTTGAAATTTCAGATCTGCGCTGCTACTCTCCCGTCGTCACCCAAAATTTCTGCAAAAAGAGCTGATTTTAATTCAGCGATATCTCCCTCATCCGGACTCCGATTCGACTGATTTTTTTTTTTGAAATCATGTGTTTTTTCCCAAATATTCCAGATCTACAATTAGATCTTGCAGATCTGGCACCAGGACTTCTAGATCTGCGCCGCAAAACTCGCTGCCCTGAAAATTGTCTGCAACCCCACTGATTTTTAGATCAGCGATATCTCCTTCATCCGGACTCCGATTCGACTGATTTTTTTTTTGAAATCGGGTGTTTTTTCACAAAGATTCCAGATCTGCAATTATTCTACAGATATTTCACCAAAATGTACAGATCTGACCTGCAACTCGCCACCCCAGAAACCCTGTAAAAATGAAAAAAAATAAAAAATTCTCCACGTTTGGCCCAAGAAAGTGCTCTGATACCACTTGTTGTAGCTCTGATACCACTTGTTGTAGATCTAACCCAAGAATATTATAGATCTGATATAAAAGTATAAGATAATGCAGAGAAACCCAGAAATAATATGAAATTCTTCTTTATTATCAAAACCCTTATGGTAGGGCAACACCATACATTCACTCCTTAAGGAAGGAGAACACTCCACAAGCCATATGCCTGTTAATACAAGAATACTTCTCTTCATCTCCCTTCATATGTGGAGTCTCTAGCCTTTATATAGGCCTCATACATACAATACCATGTACCATTACCATGGTTTCCTTATACCATCAACTAATACCATGGGCCCCTTACATTATTATTAACTACTTGTGGTCCCTTACATGACATGGGTTAACCACCTTATTTATTACTATGGCCCATCCCATTATTACATTATTACCTTGGGTACCTCCCTTGGTACCCCATATTACCCCCCCCTAGGTACATAACACTAAGTCCTCTTTCCAACCCAATAATTCAAGCTGAGATTGGATTCTTTAAGAAAGAGTTATACCCAAATTGCCACGATGACCTTATTGTAAACTAGTTCAGTTATGTACCTAGGAGGGGGTAATATGGGGTACCAAGGGAGGTACCCAAGGTAATAATGTAATAATGGGATGGGCCATAGTAATAAATAAGGTGGTTAACCCATGTCATGTAAGGGACCACAAGTAGTTAATAATAATGTAAGGGGCCCATGGTATTAGTTGATGGTATAAGGAAACCATGGTAATGGTACATGGTATTGTATGTATGAGGCCTATATAAAGGCTAGAGACTCCACATATGAAGGGAGATGAAGAGAAGTATTCTTGTATTAACAGGCATATGGCTTGTGGAGTGTTCTCCTTCCTTAAGGAGTGAATGTATGGTGTTGCCCTACCATAAGGGTTTTGATAATAAAGAAGAATTTCATATTATTTCTGGGTTTCTCTGCATTATCTTATACTTTTATATCAGATCTATAATATTCTTGGGTTAGATCTACAACAAGTGGTATCAGAGCTACAACACCCTCTCTGACCTTCATGCTACTACAACATCTCCATGCATCTCGCACCATTACACCCTTCTCTGTGCTACCTTGCACTGTGCAACACACTTGTGTCTCTTGCATTGCTTCAGCCTGCATGCTCTGTGTTGTCCTAGGATTCCCTGCACTATAGCTCTCTCTGTCGCTCCATCTGCATCTGTCTCTACCCAATCAGTCAGTTCTTGCTACTCCACATCGAGGCTCCCATGGCAAGGTCTCATCCAAGAGGTTGGGTACCTCAAGGATCCTGCCCCTCCTCCTTGGGATGATCACTCTATATCGCCCCACCTCCTACCTGGACCTATGGCTGCATGTGATCCCTCAGCCCACCTGGCTCAAAGTTTCCCCCTACTGGAGGTATCTACATGAATAGATGTTCTACTCGATCTCCACTCATCTTCCCCTGTTGTGGCTGCTCCACAACCTCGTGAAGTTGCTGCACCAATCATGACTCCTCCACAATCGTCTGAGACTTCTTTTGGCTCTGCATGTTGAAAGGTAATTTAATCTCCCTCTCAACCACCAAGCATCTAACCTTTTCCTTGCTCCTTAAGGATTTTCATGCATCTTGTACCTCAAGTGCATATACGTTCTTGGCTAGCACACCAATCTATTTCCACTTTCCCGCCGTCACAAAATTTTCTAGAAAAAGAGCTGATTTTAAATCTGTTGGGTGTGGAGCATGATTATTTAGAGGTCTTTGTTTCAGCGCGATGTATACCCCAGGAAGTTTGTACACCCCTCCACGTGGAGGGGTGCGGGGGGGGGACTTGTCCCCCCTGCGGGGGTCCGAGGGGGCCGATCCCCCCCAATTGGGGGGTCTAGGGGCCAGCAGTCCCCCGGCGGGGGTTTGGGGGTAGCGCCCTCGAAGCAAAAAGCAAATGTAAAATTGCCTTGTAAAAGTATAGTAATTTCTAGTCAATATGGGCTGTCTATTAGGCGGATGATCTGACGGTAGAACTTATGTTTAGTTTAGGGTTTTTTTCCTTAGAAGGCAACCCCTCTCTTTGTATGAGGGCATTGTATAGGGCCCTCGAAGCTAAAAACAGATGTAAAATTGCCTTGTAGAAGTATATTAATTTCTAGTCAATCTGGGTTGTTCATTAGGTGAATGATCTGATGGTAGAACTTATGTTTAGTTTAGGGTTTTTTGCCCTAGAAGGCAACCCCTCTCTTTGTATGAGGGCATTGTATTGAGGCTATGATATAAATGTGTTTTTTTTTAGCGAGAAATAGAGAAGTGAGACTGTGAGAGAAAACAAAGGATATTACAGCGGATCTGTTGTAGGTTGTGTCTCTTCATTTTGCTAGATAATATAAAGGAAGGACTGGTTGTTCGGGGTGAACGTAGCCCAAACTGGGTGAACCACGTATATCTGTGTCTCTCTGGTTTTATGCATTTTCTGTGTTTATATTTATGCACTATTCTATGTGTTCCATTGCTCTATAATAAATAATTTTCTAACAAAATTAGCAATATCTCCCTCATCCAAACTCCAATTCATCTAATTTTTTTTTATTATTTTGGATATTTTTCTGCAAGGAATCCAAATCTGCTATTTATTTCTGAAAAAATTGTATAGAAATATTCAGATCTGCTTTGCAAACTCTCGGCCCAAAACTTAAAACTTTGAAATCTCCTCTTTGTATACTGTTCTCTCTTAATCACCTATGCTCTAATACCATGTAGAATTTTGTAGAATTTTTCCTACAAATCAGCTAGCTTTGATACCTTGTAGAACTTTTTCTACAAATCAGCTAGCTCAGATACCATGTAGAAATTTCCCACCTGTAGATCACCTGGTAATGCAATGTACTAAAGCAAAACACTTGATCTACTTCTATAAACAATTTAGCGGAAGCTTAATCAACCATGAGCAACATGAATAAGAACACATATAACTGATAAGAAGGAATCAATCACACATAACACAGAAGAATTTATGCGGGTATAGCACCTACCTAAAACCCCATCTCTGTACTATCATACAAGTGGAAATATAGTCTGATTACACAAAGCCTTATCTCGGAAGATATCCAGCTCTTAGTACAATCCCTCTGCTACTCATAGACAGTCAAAGGCTTCTCACAAACCTTCACCTCTGCCCTCCAAGCCTCCTATTTCCTTGTGCAGTTTCCTTGGGTCCAGTGTTGCCACCTGTGTGAATTGGCCTCTTCACACACTCACTAACCTCTGATCTAACTGTACAAACCTGAAGGAGATAAATCCTCATCATGGATGAGCTTCCTTTATAGGAAAAATATTCATCCAACTAATAGTACACTGTCCCTTCTCTGATCTCAAATGGGTCTCTGACAGAACTGACATGCATCAGTTATCCATGGGTGAATACACAATTATCTAAAATAATGGTTGTCACATGCATGCAAGCATCAACAAACTATATCTCATTAATTTAATAACTTGTTAAATTAATCTAACTGAACTTGACTAAGTTAAACTAAGTCAATTGATCCTCTCAATATATAACTCATCCTTAATTCCTCAATCAGTGGAGTAAATCAAGGACACATTCCCCAATTAGTGAAAAAATAATTGCATGTTCTCACAAAGACTTCAAGTTTGCTTTTCCTTAACTAATTAACTCATGGAGAATTAATTAATTAATATTCCAAACTACTGGTAACACCAAATTCAAATTTACTTCCTATAAATAGACCATGGAATACTATAAATAGGAAGGGACCCAGAAATGTTATTTTTAGAAGATGTTATTTTTAGCAGTTTCACCTCTCACCCAAGGTGGCCAAAATGCCCATTGGTCAAACTGCTATTTTTAGAAATGCTATTTTTAGCATATCTATTTTTAGAACTTCCAAAATTTAGCATTTCTAGTTGCACACTTTTCAACACATAGAGCCAGTGCGCGACTACGACAGTGATGATGATTTAGACTATATCTACAAGATAACTGCACGTAAGAAAGACTGTGTAAATCCAACCGCGGATGGCCGAATCTTGTGGGAAGGCGAAAGCTCATGTACATCAGATTTTGACGAAGAGATAGAACGATGGCAGAACCAGTTACACCAGGTCATCACACTCAACTATAACATCATGACAAGGTCACTGTGTTGCATAGCAACAGAGCTAAGAGATCTGCCTACATATGATGGGTTAGGCGAAGTGGAGGAGTTCCTGAAAAAATTTGAAGGAGAATTGCCGGAACAACAACGTTTCGACGCTCTGAAATAGGTACTGTGTGCTACGCCTGCAAGGTGGTGGGGTACGCACTAGTAGATTTTTGAGGACTGGTGCGAATGCAGAAGAATGATGTGCATGTGGTTTGGGAAGCCTCAAATGCAATTGAAAGACAAGTATGATGGACAGGGTGATCCACGTGCACACCTTGCAAAATGGACAAAGATCTATGGGGAAGATCCACAACCTGAGTGGGTGCACCTTTTCTGTCATATCCTGGATATTATGCCCATGAATTGGTATATAGAGATGGAGCTCCACCATGACACAAAAAAATGGGATATCCTGCACAAACGATTCATGTTAACCTTCACGTTTGAGGATCGTTGGTGGCATATTGTTGATGATGCGCTTCAAGCAGTAAAAGCAGCGATCTTTAAAACACCCCAAGAACCAATGGAAGTGATTCAGCCTGAATGGGCGACCCAGTTGAGCTGCGCACTGGAGTGCTACAATGTAAACATTGAAGAAGATGACTAAGATCTGCAAAAAGTTAATATTCTAGAAACAGAAGGTTTTCGTGAGGTTCAAGGATCATCGATTGAAGACCTTGACATTACCGCGCTAGTAAAAAGGAAGCAGGTGAACATTGGTACAAAGGCCAAACTGAAGTATGCAATGCTCGGTGACTACTAGGATGATGCCACGGTGGATAAGGTCGTTGAGTTACTCCGGGAGTACCAAAACTTATTCCCAACCAAGATCACAACTTAAAGGGGATTGTCGACGATTTAGGGACGATGAAAACCACCTTAAAACCTGACGCGAAGCCGGTTAATCAAAGGCCTTATCGCTTGAATCCGAAGTACAAGGAAAAGGTCCATGTAGAACTAGACAAAATGCTCGCAACTGGAATTATTGAGCCAGTGGAAGAATCCGACTGGGTAAGCCCTATGCTAGTGTAGGAGAAGAAGCAGAAGGGCAAGATATGAATATGTGTGGACCTCAAGAAATTGAATGACGCTTGTGTGCACGACCCCTTCGCAACCCCATTCACAGATGAAGTATTGGAAAATGTCAGCGAGCAAGAAGCATATTCTTTCACCGATGGGTTCTCAAGGTACCACCAGATCAAAATTGTGTCAGAAGATAGGAGCAAGACCACCTTCATGACTGAGTGGGGTTGCTTTGAATACATCGTCATGCCATTTGGGTTAAAGAACGCACCAGCCATTTTTTTGCGCATAGTTGTTGCCGCATTCAAAGAATATATCCACAAATTCTTGGAGGTCTATCTAGATGATTGGACTGTATTTGGATTGGTTAAGCACCATGTAGTGAGCTTACACTTGATGTTGGATACTTGCCGACGACACCAAATTGCATTGAACCTTAAGAAGTATACATTCCTTGTTCCCTTTGGGAACTTACTGGGACATGTGGTTTGCAAACAGGGACTAATGGTAGACCTCGTGAAGATTGTCGTTCTGAATTTGGAAGCGCCGCAAAGTGTTAAATAGTTGTGCGCTACCTTAGGACATACAAGTACTACAGGAAGTTCATCAAAAGCTATGCCCAGATCACTGTAGAGTAGGTTTGAGTTCTTTGAATTTCTTCAATTAATTTTTATTTTAACTAAGAAAACTCAGTAACTGGTTTTGAAATTAACAGGGTTTTTCGGTGAAGAATGGCTTAAATACATGGAATTTAAGGAAAACTAGCTCTGAACAGGACGGCTGGCAACTGCGAATGGTCGAAAAGGTTTTGTGTAGGCTGGAAGTGAACTGGGTGCTCTGTGGCATCTTTAGGGTGCAATTGGACGTAGGTTGACAGCTTCAACGTTCGCAGGTGCGTGCATGGAGGTTTATATATGAAAAAATGGTAAAAACAAATGATTTGGGGCTTTTTCGCTTAATGCGCGAAAGTCGATTTTGGCGGGTATGGGTGAACAGTGGTCATTTTGTCGTGTAGCGGGGTGAAGAGTAACCATTTTGTTGTGTAGCGAGCGGGCCGTAAATGGTTTCCATCGCACTGTTTTTGGGCTCTCGGTGGTATTGGGAGGAGGCCACCTGATTCCATACGTTAAACGACACGTAGCATCAGGGGCCTGGCGGAAAACAGCTTTATCAGGAAAGTATTGTTCGAATGTCGGGTCCGCCCCATATAGATAAAGGCCGTTGGATGTGAAGGAAGATGATCGCATGGTGATCGGGTGGGGAAGCTGCACGGAGGCTAACGGGTGGGCCCAACGAGTGATTAAGAGTGGCGGTATTTGGGTTAATGACGGATTAAGGCGGGGTTAAGGCGTTGGGGTCATTATCAAAGGAATTAATTGGGTTTTTGCCTAACTTAATCGCAAATGAATTAGTTAGTGGGTTTTCATGGTTTGGGTGAAATTAAAGTTTATATTACAAACTAAGGGTAGGGTTAATTTATATGTAGGAGTTAAATATATACATGGAAATGGGTTTTTATCGGGATTTAATAAATAAAATTAGTAATTAAAAAATTGGCAGAAAGGGGACACCACACACTAAGTAAATGATTTTTCACGTTTGAATGATTTTCCAATATTAACATAAATACTTAAGATATGGTGTTTTTGTGAGTTTTTTGGGAAAAAAGGTTTTACATGGGGGTGATTACTTTTCCTAGGTAAATAGTGTTTAACCTTAGAAAAAGGGGTTTTATTAGGGAAATGAGGGGAAATGAAGGGGGATGAATGAACTGAAGGGGGGATGAATTTTTATGAGGGGGTTTTAGTACTTATTGCCTATAAGTCATTGAGCCGAAGGTTCGGTCCCTCCAAAATTCAGAGAAATGCTCTGAGCCTCTTTGACTTAAAGGTTTTGGTACTTTGAACTTTATTTGTGCGAAATTAGTAAAGTGAAAGGATGAAATGGACGGGGGAAGTTAATTAATTGAATTTGTAAACCTTATGCACACTTAATTTCCGAATCACATTTGGAACTTTTATGATGAGAATGATAAATATGCTTTTTGTCTAACGAATCATCATAACTTCTGCAACATTTTTCTACTTACCCATCTACCCATCCTATCATTTTTACTTCTCTTTATTAGGGTGCATTTGAGCTAGCAAACCCTTATCAAACATATTTCTTTTCTTTAAAATAGAGATCTAACTAAATCTAACCTTATTACATCCAAGGGCTCAGATTAAACAGTTGAGCTCCTTTTATTAACTCTACCTATCTAATTATCTGCCAAGGTTACACTGTTTGGCCAGATTTTATTCTCTATCTATAGACATGAAATTGAAAACATGACATAGCCAAGTTTAAACATTTTGATTGTCATGGATTGTGGCATGGATCACAAGATGCACACAATCATTTTATTCTGCATAAAAGTAAAATAGGAGTGGCATTTTGGCTTACTCACTTTCACGGTCTTTTTCTTTTCTTAGGGTTCATATTTTTTCATCTTTTTTGACATTTTTGTTGTTTTTGTCCTTTTATTATTATTTTAGGACATACCCTCTTCACATTTTTTTATTTTTTGAATATGGAAAACATTTGCAGAAAGAAAAGGTATGTACATATGACAAGTTTAATCTCAGTCATTCAAAAATTATGACTCCTATTGGTATAGGAACCTAACAATCAGCAACAAGTATATCAATTAAATGACAAACTTCAAGATTCGAAGATAATCTAATAAGAACTAAATTCATTTCTCCCATGACTTTGACTTTTGTCCTATTGAGTTGCACAATGTGAATTGGGGTTTTCTGGGGTGACATGTTTAATTTCAGACAAACTGAATACATCATGATATTCAAAGAAGCCCCTGAATCTACCAAGCAGTTATGTACATTTTTATTAAATATTTCAAAAATCAAAAGAAAAAGGAGGAGTGTGTGAGTTAGACCTGTCACCTATCAGAATAGCATAAGAGGAATTGAATATTGGATGACCAAGATATTTACCCATTCCATTAGAAGCTTTGGATGCTACAATATTAGGAAGAGGAGAAGCAAGTAATGCATTCAATTCTTTCAGTAAGAATTTATGTTGTTGTTTGAGTTTAGTGAGTTCATGGAGGGAAATGTTTGCTTTTATTTTCTTCATATCGTCAACTATATTGTACTCAATAGTATCTGAAAGTACTAAGGTTCTAGGTGAAGATGGAGAATTGGAAGAAGATGGAATTAATTGGAGAGAAGTGGAAATGGATTTTTTAACAACGGCTTTATCTTTAGCAGTGGAAGTTGAAGGTTTCTGTTTCTGAATTGATTGTATAGGATCAACTGAACCTTTACTTCTTGTGCTAACAGGTAATGCTTCATATTCATTTTCACTATCAGAAATAGGAAGCATAAAATCCCACATTCCATTTAACTCAGCTATTTATTCATCTTGGGATTCATCAGCAAAAAATGTTGCTTCTTCCTCATCTTCATCATTAGTTTCTGCATTAGAGATTGTGTTTGGAGGTTGTGGATTAGGTGGTTGATTTCTTCTGAATGGTATAAAAGGTTTTTTGGAAGAGGATTCACCTACTTGTTTTTTTATCTCTACCATATCGTTAGATAAATTTATAAGGACTTTTTGTAAGCCTTCAAGATAAAAGGGATCTTTAAGTGCTTTCTTTTTAGCTTCATTCTTAAATGTAACTCTTTTTAATTTTCTATCTTCCTGATCTTTTTTCTTTTCTAGTGCATTTATCCCCTTCTCTACAGACACAACTTCTTTCATGTTATCTACCAAGGTATTTTTATTAGCTCTATCTAGCAGTCCTAAATTTTATGAAAAAAGGCTTACAAAATCTCACACTACTGTACTTTCATCATTTTCTCAATAGAATGACTGGAACATTGTTTAGGAATTTTCATAAAGAGTTTTGAGAAGTTGCATTACTATACTCCTGGAATCATCTTCGTGAGAAGGAATAAATTATTGTTATTTCTTTTATGAGATGAGCAAAGTATATATGGTACTTCTATCATTATACCTCTATTTTTTTCATAAGTAAATAGTAAATTTATCTTTTCAAATTGCTTATTACTGGATATTTAAAGAACAATGTTACAAGTATTCACTATTGATCATGCTGCCATTGATATTTTTATACATGATAAACAATTTGTTGTGATATTCTAAATGCGATATGATTTTACACATTATTTTGATTAACTACTTAATCAAACTAATCATCTTGAAATAAGTTTCATTTTCATTGGTGTTTGAGAAATCTATCTTATCATTTACTAAGGAAAATCATTATAGATTGCATCTAGATAAAAGTTAAACAATCCTGGGTTATAGAGTATATTAATGCAATTATTTTTCCATTTAATTCATTACTGCAAATCCATCCATTTCACTTCACTATAAGAATTAAACACTCTTTCAATCATCTTTCACTGGGAAATTGGTCCCATTATCCCCAGTCAGAGCCATTACTTAAATGGAAAAGGAGCTGCCTTAAGGTCTGGACCGAGTGGTTTTCCCCTTGTGTTGAAGTAGCGATTTTTGAGCCCTCAACAAAACCTTAGAATTGTCTCTTAGAGATGATGTGATGGATGATGGATGATATCCATAAATTTCCATAAATGGGGTCATTTTTATTGCGGTATGGAATGTTGAAAAGTGCAACAAGAAATGCTAAAAATAGCACTGCTATAAATAGCAGTTCAGCCATTGTGGATCTTAGCAACAATGGGTGAAAAGTGAAAGTGCTAAAACTAGCTTTTCTAAAAATAGCATTTCGGGATCCCTTCTTATTTTAGTCAGTCCCTAGACTAAACATAGGAAGTAAAATTCGAATTTGATGTTAAAAGTTGTTTGTAAAGTGATTAATTAATTCTTCTTGAGTTAATTAGTTAAGAAATTATGAACATGAAGTCTATGTGAGCACATGCAACAGTTTCTCCTTTGATTGAGGGATTTATCCATCAGTTAAAGAGATAAGAGTGAGTTGTAATATTGGGTTGTAATAAATTGGCTCAATTAACTGAGTCAAGTCTAGTTAGATTAATTTAATAGTTGTTAAATTAATGAGAGTTTAGTTAGTTAATGCTTGCATGCATGTAACTACTGTATTTCAGATAACTGAGTATTCACTCATGGATAACTCATGCATGTCAGTTCAGTCAGAGACCCAGTTGAGATTACATGGAGGGACAGTGTACTATCAGTTGCAAGAATATTCCATTCAGAATATTCCTTGCATGCAGAAAGAATATTATTCCTTAATGATTGCGCAGTTGGATCATAGGTTACAGTGAGTGTGATGAGGCCAATTCACATATGTGACATCATTGGACCCCAATCAAAACTGCATAAGGAAATAGGAGGCTTGGAGGGCTTGATGAAGACATATATTATGTCTATTCAGTCTGTGAGTTGTATTGTTTGATTGCAGAGAGAGCAAGATAGATTGAGAGCTGATTCTTTTTGTAACTTGAACAAGATTTCCACTTGTATGATAATACAAAATTGGGGTTTTAGGCTAGTTCTTTCCCCAGTGTTATATCTTCTGTGTTATGTTTGATTACTTCTCATTCTCAGTTATATCTGTTCTTGATTGATAATGCTCATATCTGGTTAAGCTTATGCAAAGTTTATGGTAGAAGTAGATCTAGTATTATGCTTTAGGACATTACATATATCAGTTGATCTACAGGTGAAAATTCTACACGGTATCAGAGCAAAGGTGATCAAGGAAGAATAGTATACAAGCAAGAGAAGTTCGAAGTTTGGTTTCTAAATATTGAATTGAGTTCTTATCATATCTATTTCACCTATGGCGTTCAGTGGTTTAAGACTCGAATATGCCCTTGATGGTAGTTTGAATTATATAGTCTGGAAGGATTGCATGGAGGCAGTATTAGAAGATAACGGTCTAAAGGACTTCATTGATCAAGAAGTCCAAAAGCCGACTGATGCTACTCAACTAGCAGAATGGAAAAAGTGTGTGGCTAGAGCAAGGAGAATCCTCCTAGGGGAAGTTTGAGATCACATTGTCTCGAGCCTCCATGGGAAGGAGACTCCATTTTTGATATGGAAAACATTGAAAGATCTTTATCAGAATAGCAGCAATTAGAGGAATTTGGCGCTGAAAGATAAGCTTCGAAAGATCAAGTGCGAAAAGGACGACGCAATCTCTACATTCCTGAACAAGCTCACCACCTACAGGGATGAGCCTCGAAGCGTAGGGATCATGACAGCTGATGACGACATGGTGAGTCTAGCACTCCTTGGTCTTCCTAAGAGCTGGCATAGCTACCAGGACTCGGTTAATGGAAGAGAGAAACTGCCAGATTGGGAATGACTTTGGTCGGATCTGATGCAAGAGGAGATAAGGCGAAACACCAAGGATGGATCTTCATCAAAACAAGATGATGAAGAAAATCTAGCTTTAGCGAGTAAAGCTAAGAAAGGGAAAGGGAAGGCATCCCAATCCAAATCTTCTCATGGTGGGAAGAAGGTTGACAAGTCGAAAGTGCGATGCTTTCACTGTCATGAAGTGGGCCATTATGCAATGAATTGTCCACAAAAGAAATCCAAGAAGGGTTCCTCAAAGGGATCTGATGGTGATGCACTAGCTTCACAGTTTGAGCTGGATTTCTCTTTTATCGCATGGATGGTTTCATCCATGGTGGGATGTGTTTGGTAACTGGACAGTGGAGCTTCTTTCCACATGTCGGGGACAAGAATCATTTTAGTACATTGGAGGAGAAGGATCTACAGATGCGGATCGAGATGGGTGATGATGGAAAGTATTGTGTCTCAGGTGAACGTACAATTGTGTTTCAGAGGAAGCATAGTGCTCCTCTAACCCTATCTATTGTTAAGTATGTACCAGCTCTGAAAAAGAATCTTGTGTTTGTTGCTATGCTAGAAGATAAAGGCTATGATGTAGTCTTTAGCAAAGGAAAGGTATTCCTGAGGCATATCGGCATTGGACAGACAAAGCGAATAGGGATTCGAGTCAAGAATCTCTATAAGCTGGAGGTAGATGATTGTGCTACTTTGAGTTCCAAAGCAGAGATGGTGCAGAGCCAAGATGTTGGTGAGCTATGGCATAGAAGACTGGGCCACTTGCACCATGGAGCCCTGAAGATCATGCAATAGATTTCCACCAGATTACCCAAGTGAAAACTTGAGAGGATGAGTACATGCAAAGGTTGTACCTTGGGTAAGTATGTGAAATATTCCTTTCAGGATCGAGATAGTAGAGCTAGAGCAATATTGGAGCGAGTTCACTCAGATGTATGTGGACCATTCTCTACAACCTCCACTGCTAAGCAAAGGTACTATGTTATTTTCATTGATGATTTTTCTCGCAGACGTTGGATCTACTTTATGCAAAAGAAGGATCAAACCTTCTTGAGGTTTTGTGAGTTTAAAGCCTTGGCAGAGAAAGAATCTGGAAATAAAGTAAAAGCCTTGCGTAGTGACAATGGTGGAGAGTATGTTTCCCAGCAATTTAAACACTTTTGTGTTGCAGAAGGAATTAAATGGGAACTGAAAATACCTCATAACCCACAATAGAATGGGGTGGCCAAAAGGAAGAATAGATCTATTGTGGGAGTAGCTCGAGTGATGTTGCATGACCAAGGCCTACCACTTCATCTGTGGGCTGAGGCATGCAATACAGTAGTGTAACTTCAAAACAGAAGTCCACATTGTATCTTGGGGATGAAGACACCTATGGAGGCCTTTTCCGGGAAGTGACCAGATGTGAGTCACTTCTGCATCTTTGGATCAAAGAAAATTTTAAGAACCACCCTAAATTTATATGTATAATAAATGGGCTAATCCCCATGATACATAGGAAAAATGGGAGGCGATTTTATCAATAATTTAATATGTATATATAAATTTTTTGGTGAATCTCTCACCAGATTATATTATCTTGTACAGTGATGGCGAATCTTTCATTGAATTATAAAATCTTGTAAGATCTTGGCAAATCTTTTACTGAATAATAAAACATTGTGAAGTCTTGGCGAATGTTTTGTTAAAGTATGAAACCATATATGATAATAAGAAAACATATTCATTAAATTGTAATATACTAACATACATGTTTGGAAAAAAGAAACATAATTTTCTCTTCCTACAAACAATGTTCCAAGTTTTAGTGGCTGTGTTTGTCAAGGTTCTTACAATACACTCGTTCATATCCTTCTATTAGTTTTGATAATATTCCACAACAAAGTTCTTGTAGGTGTTGATATTGACCACGAGTTCTGTCAAGGTAGGAGAGATTAATCTTTTCTCTACAACTTTTGTCAAGCTACCACTTTTTTCAAGTTATCAAATTTCTTTCTTATTCCATAGACTCCAACTGCGAGATAAAAAAAACGCATCAAGTTTGTTTACCCCAACACGCCAACAAGTAGCAAGCCCCAACTATATTATATAAAGTGTATTAGATATCCCAAAGGCTTGAAGGGGATCTAATTGAAAGAAGTGACCATTGTTAGAAGCCTTCCAATCAATATATGAATATATAAATGTAGATTTATTATTATTTTTATTGGAAACCTTCAGTTAAATAATAAAATTTAATTATGTCTCTCCCAATCTAAATTGCTTATTAGCATAATTCACTAACCTCATGCGTCTGGCATTTTTTAACAGCGTTGTAACATGTAGATTAATTTCCTTTTTGGTGAACGATCTCCACCTTTTAGGAAAATATGGTGTAGTGACTCCAACCCCTACAAATCATTAGGACAAACTAAGAATAGCATAGAAGATGAAAGGTTGTACAAACCAGCTTATTTTTCAAACAATTAATCCAACATCAGTACCTAAACTTTTTCATGAAGATACCATATTGAGAATGTTTGAAAAACGGTGGCAAATCTTCTGCGAGAGTGATGTAGAAAGGGTGATAAGGTTTCATTGTTTTGAATTTTTTTTGTTAAATTAGAAAAACCAATATTAATGAAGATATTGGTATTTTTTACTAAATTTTGTGAAGTGACTAAATGTAGCTTTAACCATTCACCTTAAGATGTTTTTACAATATAATTTCTTAAGTCTATTTAAATATTTTTTCACTCTATGCTAATTTTTGCATATCACGATATTTGATCCCTCTCGGGGTTTAGTAGATCCAGAGTAAATATGGATCCTCTCGGGGTTTGGTAGATCCAGAGTAAATATGGATCCTCTCGGGGTTTAGTAGATCCAGAGTAAATATGGATCTATGCTGGTTTAATTCCCCCCTTTAAATAGGCTACATTCCACATGAATACCATGGGTCAATACCATGTGCCATTTTTATTTTTATTAATACTAATATTAGGGTTAATATTGTTTTTTTGCATGCCATTAATAATAATCTAGCCCATGGTATTTGGCCCATAGTATTTTTCCCATAGGTTTCACCTAAATATAACACATTTTTTTAGTGTCCTTAAATATAAGGTGACTTATGCAGTAAATATTAAAAAAAAAAAATGTTTTATTTATTTACCATACCTCTCGTTTATTTATGTTTTTATTAATTTACCATACCTATTTTACAAATATGGTATTTGGCCCATAGGATTCACTTAAATAAAACCTCTTTTTGGAGCCTTCATAAATAGAAAGAGGGTTATGGACTAAATATAAAAAGAGGTTTTATTTATTTACCATACCTCTAGTTTATTTATATTTTTATTTATTTACCATACCTTTTGAGTAAGTATAAAAAGAGGTTTTATTTATTTACCATACCTCCACTTTATTTATATTTTTATTAGTTTACACCCTTGCATGTATATAAGGTGATTTATGGATTAAATATAAAAAATGTTTTATTTATTTACCATACCTCTCATTTATTTATACTTTTATTAATTTACCATACATCTTTTAAAAATGTGGTATTTGGCCCATAGGATTCACTTAAATAAAACCTATTCTTGAAAATTAGAGCTAATGGAAGGTTGTAACTCTTAATTTCAAGGGCTAAATTTAACCTTTTTACCCTCTCTTAAAATAAGGTGGGCTAGCCTCCATACCTAATTTCTTATAAAATAAATTTGAGGCGATTTGTAAAAATGTACTATGATACAAAATATTCGCCCACTAAAAATTTAAAACCCCTTAATTTCGCCTAAGGGCGAAAATTCGCCCCTAAAATTTTGCATGCTCTAGAACCACCCAGAAGCATTATGTTTGAACTAATTCGCCATATCTGGGTCATCATAGTTCAAACACTAGGACTCAGAGATGACATCGCGAGGCATTAGTGCATTCAGGGCTATCGTCTCAGGCAAGATACTAATGACCTGTGATGATCCCTAAAATCCGACTGTAGTTGAGAACAGATGTACTCTTGCGATGTTGTCATGAGGTTCTCATTCACTCTGGGCCATTGTCGTAGGCAGGATACTGATGTCTTGCGACGATATTGAAACATAGGTAAGAAGGGTCAACTTTAGGATTAATGAGCATGGTTAATCTTCTTGAGTGATATGGGAGATGTGGACACATATTTTGATGTATGACATAGAGAAGATGTCATTCAGGGACCGACTCTACCCAGAATCAAGGTATGCAGGGTCAGTGACAAAATACTGTGTAACAATAACCGCCAAAAAACAATTTGTAACAAAACGCATCCACTGTTGTGCCATTTAAAATTTTATAACACACCCACTATGTATATGGGGTTAGTGAGATTTGAACCCTCGACCTGCTCGCTCCAAATCAAGGTTTTACCAACTGGCTAAATAACCACATTGTAACATTTTGCCTCATATAAATACTTAAACATTCATTTCAGTCATTCAATGGGGAGAACGTGGAGGTCTGGGCAGAACCATGAGCGAGTAGAGAAGTGGAACCATGAGTGAGGAGGATCACTTAATGCCAAAAATATTCCTTTAGAGGGCTAGCGATGTCAATGTCAGAACGTGACAAGCTTATAGTCATTTTTGCATGTTTTCTCGCCCGGAATCCAACATTGCAGTCAAAATATCCATCTGAGCAGCAACAATTCAGGTGTCCAACAACAAAGAATCTTTGGAGATGTTAATTATGGAGCATGATTGTTTAGAGCTCTTTGTTTCAGCAGGATATATACCCCGGGAAGTTTGTACACCCCTCCACGCAGGGGGGTGTCCCCCCCGCGAGGGTACGTGGATCAGCGGTCTCCCGGCTGGGGTTCGGGGGCAGCGCCCCCGAAGCTAAAAATAGATGTAAAATTGCCTTGTAAAAGTATAGTAATTTCTAGTCAATCTGAGTCGTTCATTAGGCGGATGATCTGATGGTAGAACTTATGTTTAGTTTAGGGTTTTTTGCCCTAGAAGGCAACCCCCTCTCTTTGTATGAGGGCATTGTATTTGAGGCTGTGTAATAGATGTGTATTCTATGAGCGAGAAGCAGAGAGGTGAGACTATGAGAGAAAACAGAGGATATTACAGTGGATCTGTTGTAGGTTGTGTCTCTTCATTTTGCTGGATAATAAAAAGGAAGGACTGGTTGTTCAGGGTGGGCGTAGCCCAAACTGGGTGAACCACGTATATCTGTGTCTCTATTGTTTTATGTGTTTTTGTGTTTATATTTCTGCAATATTTTATGTGTTCCATTTCTCCGTAACATATAATTTTCTAACAACTAGTATCAGAGCCGAAGGTATATTTGGCTGATAAACTTGCAGGAAAGAAGGGTTCCTCGTTCGAGTGGGAGCAATGGTGGAAGATGGTAAGTTTAGGGTCAAGAAATTTTAACGGCCAAAACTTCTCACTGTGGAAGATGCAGATAGAATATTATCTGTATCAGAAAGATCTATACCTACCATTGGGCGGAAAAACAAAGATGTCGACGGGTATGACAGATGAAGAATGGAACCTTCTCGATAGAAAGGCACTCGAAACAGTACGGTTGTGCCTCGCAGCGTCGGTCGCCTTCAACATTTCGAAGGAAACAACGATAGAGGGTTTGATTAAGGCGTTGGAGAAACTATATGAAAAACCTTCAGCCTCAAACAAGGTATTTCTTATGAAACGGTTATTTAATATGACGATGTCGGAAGGTGGATCTATTGCAGACCATTTAAATAATTTTAATATTGTTACATGTCAGTTATGTTTTGTAGGGGTAAAATTTGATGATGAATTTAGAGCTCTTTTATTCTTGTGCTCATTACCAGAAAGTTGGAATGGTTTAGTAAAGGCCATTAGTAACTCTGTTTCTGGATCTAGTACTTTAAAGTTTGATGATGTTGTCGGTGCTATCCTTAGCGAGGAAATGCGACGAAAAATCTCTGGTGAGACATCGGGTAATTCTTTGAGTGCAGAGTCTAGGGGAAGAAAAATGGAAAGAGGAAAGAGCTCAGGATATTGCAATAAATCAAGGAAAGGCAGATCCAAGTCTAGATAGGGGATAGTGTGCTGGAAATGCGAAAATAAAGGACACCTAAAGAAAGACTGTAGATCTCGGAAGGGAAAATAAGGAGATGCACAGCAAGAAAAAAATCATGAAGCAAATGTGACAGGTGAGGTGTTACAAGATGCTTTGATTCTTTCTTGCGAAAATATTACTGATTCCTGGGTGGTAGATTCAGGGGCCTCATTCCATGCCATACCTGATAAGAAATACTTTCATGACTATGTTCAAGGAGATTTTGGACAAGTTCGTTTGGGTGATGATAAACCATGTAAAATTTTTAGAATGGATAAGGTTCTTGTAGAACAATAGAATGGAAACCAATGGCTACTAAAGGAGGTAAGGCATGTTCCAGATCTAAAGAAAAATCTGATTTCAACAGGGCAGTTAGGCGGTGAAGGTTGTGTGACAACTTTCACAGATAAAGCTTGGAAGGCCACCAAAGGAGCCCTGGTAATAGCAAAAGGCGAAAAGGTTGGTACATTGTATTTATGCAATGGTATTTCTAACTCTGTTAATGCTTTAACTTCCAAAGGAGCAGATGCAGCATTATGGCATCATAAGCTCGAACACATGAGTGAAAAGGGGATGAAGATTCTTCACTCAAGGAATTTGTTGCCGAGTTTTAAGAATGTTGATTTGGACTTCTTTGAAAATTGTATTTATGGAAAGCAGAAGAGAGTTAGATTTCTTAGAGTTGGGAAAGAAAAGAAGAGCGAAAAATTAGAGCTTGTGCATACAGATGTATGGGGACCTGCTCAAGTATCATCTCTCAGTGGCTCTCGTTATTATGTTACTTTCATTGATGATGCAACTAGAAAACCTTGGATTTATTGTATTAAGAATAAATCTGATGTATTTGATACTTTCAAGAAATGGAAAGCTTTGGTTGAGATTGAGACAGGAAAGAAATTGAAGTGTCTTAGATCAGACAATGGAGGTGAATATTGCAGCAAAGAGTTTGATAGGTACTGTTCAAAGCATAGAATTCGCAGAGAGAAGACAGTTCCAAGAACACCACAAGGAAATGGTGTGTCATAAAGGATGAACAAAACAATCATGGAGCGTGCAAGGTGCATGAGATTGCATGCAGGATTGCCTTTACAGTTTTGGGCAGATGCTGCATATATTGTTGTTTATCTAATAAACAGAGGGCCTTCAAGTTCCTTGGATGGTGGTGTTCCAGAGGAAGCATGGACATGTAAAAAGGTAAACTACTCTTTTTAAAGCCTTTTGGTTGTGAGGCCTTTGTCCATATTGATAAAGAAAATAGAACAAAGCTTGAGGCAAAGTCAAAGAAATGTACCTTTATTGGATATGGTGTTAATGATTTTGGTTATCGCTTCTATGATTATGAAAATCACAAAATCATTAGGAGCAGAGATGTAATATTCAACGAAAATGTCTTGTATAAGAATCAGTTGCAGGAAAAGAAACATGAAAAAGAAAACAAGGAATACGCAGTTCTTGATGAAATCACTAAAAAAGTAAAGGTGCCTGAAAATAATAATAATCAACAACCACAACAACAACAACAACAACAACCACAATAGCAACAGGCACCCCAAACACCTGACAGTGGTGTTATAAGATCTACCAAGATAAGTAGACACCCTAAACGATACTCTCCTTCATTATATTATTTATTGTTGACTGATTCTAGTGAACCTGAATGTTATGAAGAAGCATTGCAGGTTGAAAGCAGGAAGAAGTGGGAGGTAGCCATGGAAGAAGAGATGGACTCCTTAATGCATAACCAGACTTGGGACTTAGTCAAGTTTCCTGCAGGAAAAACTACATTGAAGAATAAATGGGTTTACAGGCTCAAGGAAGAAGATGGAGGAAAACAGAGGTACAAAGCTAGACTTGTAGTGAAGGGGTTTGCACAGAAGAAAGGTATTGATTTTGATGAAATATTTTCTCCTGTTGTTAAAATGACTTCAATCAGAACTATTTTAAGTCTAGTAGCAGTTGAACATTTGCATCTTGAGCAGTTAGATGTAAAGACAACCTTTCTCCATGGGGATTTAGAGGAAGAGATGTATATGCAGCAGCGATAAGGATATGAGTTGAAATGGAAGGAGAAACTAGTGTGCAGGTTGAAGAAGAGCTTTTATGGCTTAAAACAGGCTCCAAGGCAGTGGTATCTAAAATTTGACAAGTTTATGTCTTAACAAGGTTATACTAGATGTCACTCTGATCATTGTGTTTATCTAAAAAAGCAAAATGATGGCAGCTATATTATATTGTTATTGTATGTAGATGACATGCTTGTTGCAGGGTCTAACATGCAGGAAATAAATGTGCTCAAAAGAAAATTGGAAAATCCATTTGCAATGAAGGATTTGGGAGTTGCAAAACAAATCCTTGGTATGAGAATAACTAGAGACAAGAAAAATTGCAAATTAACATTATCTCAAAATGAATACATACAAAAGATGTTGATAAGATTTAATATGCACAATGCAAAACCAGTTAGTACACCTTTTGCTAACCATTTCAAACTTAGTAAGGAAATGTGCCCAAAGACCCAAGAAGACATGGATTATATGTCTAAAGTTCCATATGCATCAGCAGTTGGAAGCTTAATGTATGCAATGGTCTGCACAAGGCTAGACCAAGGCCTGATATTGCACATGTAGTGGGAGTTGTAAGTAGGTACATGAAAAATCCAGGAAAGGAACATTGGATGGCAGTGAAATGGATTCTTAGATATTTGAAAGGTACCACAAATCAAGCATTATGCTTTGGTGGTTCAAACATTTCTCTACAGGGATATGTTGATGCAGATATGGCAGGTGACAGAGATAACAGGGGGAGCACTACAGGATATGTATTTATTATTGGTGGAACAACTATCAGTTGGGTTTCAAAAATCCAAAGTGTTGTTGCACTTTCAACAACAGAAGCAGAGTATGTTGCTGCTAAAGAGGCTAGTAAAGAAATGATTTTGTTACAAAGGTTTATGGGTGAATTGGGTAAGGAGCATGATATGGGCACGTTATACAACATTCATCTTGCAAAGAAATCAGCATTTCATTCTAGGACTAAACACATACAGCTCAAGTACCATTTCATATGATCAGTGCTGGAAGATGGAGAGTTGAAGCTGGAAAAGATACACACTAGCCAGAATCCTGCAGATATGCTAACAAAAGTTGTAACCAGGGAGAAACTGAGAATATGCTCAGTTTCAATTGGTCTTCAAGGATGACGATGAAGATGAGAAACAGCCAGGTCCAAAGAGGAGTCATTATCCAACAAATGAAGCAACAGTGGAGTTGCTACAATCATTCTCCAAGAGGGAGATTGTTGAGTATGGAGCATGATTGTTTAGAGGTCTTTGTTTCAGCTGGATGTATACCCCAGGAAGTTTGTACACCCCTCCACGCGGGGGGGTGCGGGGGGGACTTCCCCCCCCCTGCGGGGGTTCGGGGGCGCTGACCCCCCCTGGATGGGGGATCCGGAGGGCAACAATCCCCCGGTTGGGGTTCGGGGGTAGCGCCCCCAAAGCTAAAAACAGATGTAAAATTGCCTTGTAAAAGTATAGTAATTTCTAGTCAATCTAGGCCGTTCATTAGGCGGATGATCTGACAGTAGAACTTATGTTTAGAATAGGGTTTTTTGCCCTAGAAGTTAACCCCCTTTCTTTGTATGAGGGCATTGTATTTGAGGTTGTGTAATAGATGTGTATTCTATGAGCGAGAAGAAAAGAGGTGAGACTGTGAGAGAAAACAGAGGATATTACAGCGGATCTGTTGTAGGTTGTGTCTCTTCATTTTGCTGGATAATAGGAAGGAAGCACTGGCTGTTCGGGGTGGACATAGCCCAAACTGGGTGAACCACGTATATCTGTGTCTCTCTTGTTTTATGCGTTTTTCTGTGTTTATATTTCTGCAATATTTTATGTGTTCCATTGCTCCGTAATATATAATTTTCTAACAGGAGAATCTTATGGAATATAAAAGATTCCCTTGGAGGCTGATTTTTTTACCAAGGTGAAATGATTTTCAACTTTATAGTCATTTTTCACATAATTTTGTCAACTTTATAATCATTTTTTTTAGATGATGTTTTTGTTGTTGAGATCTCTAATTACCATTATGTTGAAGGATACTTGTATGCCACATATTGTCATATTTTATTAGCTTGTCATGCTGAAGCAATGCCCATTTAAGTGAGAGTTCCTATAAGGAGAACGTCTCATGGAGAGACAGGCCAATCTGATTGAGGGTATTCATCCTTGTAATGAAAAAGAATATGCCATGCACATCATCATCTTTTGCAACATTCAATGAAGTTACCTCCCCACTCTTGACACCAGGGCCCCAGCGTCGGAAAGGGGCAAAGTTTATAGTCGTTTAACATGATTTCATGCCACAAATTTAGCGATGATCTCTATTTCAGCTACTGAGCTTTTCATTTTTTGGCCATCCCCGAATGTGGAGGTATATGATGCAATTATGTCATGTTGTTGTTGTTTTTTTTTTTTGAGATGATGTTTTTGTTGTTGAGATATCTGATTACCATTACGTTGAAGGATACTTTAATGCCACATATTGTCATATTTTATTAGCTTGTCATACCAAAGGAATGCCATTTGAGTGAGAGTTCCTATAAGGAGAACGTCTCGTGGAGAGACATACCACTCTTGTTGAGGGAATTTGCCCATATGAGTGAGAGTTCCTAAAAACGTCTCATGGAGAGACATGCCACTCTTGTTGAGGGTATTCATCCTTGTAATGAAAACGAATATGCCATGCACATCATCATCTTTTGTAGAATTCAATGAAGTGACCTCCCCACTCTTGACACCAAGGCCCGAAGATGTAACCCACACTCGGTGAACTCCGTTATCAATGTGTTGTGTTCTTGATTTGTTGACCGTAATTATGTTTCCTCTTCTTTATAGTATGCACATGCGGCTTTTCATACTCTTTCATATGTAATTATGCTAACATCACAAAAGTAAAAGATCATGAATAATTCTGGTAACTGAAGAGATCTTAATCAAGTTTGGTATCAGAGTGTCTTCTCGCTGATGTGAATTGCAAGTGTGAATGATTGAACATGTGACAAGAAAGAAAATGGAGGATGACAGAGATATATATGAGGCCTTCTACAGGATGTCAAAAATGGTAGAAATAATGTATGCAACTTATGAGGAAAAGATGGCAAGAGAGGAACGGGAGAAAGAAAGAGAAAAGGATGATCCTCTATCTACCCCCTCGAGTGTACATTCATCTTCTTCATCATTTTCTCATCATTCAGATGAGGTGATAAATCAAATCCTTCAAACAGAGAACATTGAATTAAGGAGACTTCTACAAGAAGAGAAAGAGGAGAAGCAGAGATTGTAGCTTCTGCTACGAACCGCAAAAGAGGTCTTGGAAAAATTAAGCACAACAAAGGCTTAGAGAATCCCTCATCACCTATTTTAGAATCCATAGTTGAGGTAAACTGTGTTGATCATTCTTCAGTTTCATTTTCACATGACATTATTGTAGTGTTGTTTTAATCAATCCTAATTGACCGAGACTGCAACATTTAATTGTCAACCCAGGGTAGGTCTTGATGTTTCAAGGGAGTTCGAATTATTTGTGCTGATACACTACAACCAAGAATGAAATATAGAAAGAACAGTAAAAGATGTCGCTGAATCAATTGAAAAAATCAAATCATTCATGTAGAACTTAAAACACTCCACAGAATTGAAATCACACTTCGCAATTACCAGAGTAAGGTCGCGCCACACAATAACTAATGACTACACCAGTTGGTCATTATCACTATGTTTAATCAAACTAGTGTAACAAGATAATATAATCTGGAACAGAAACGGATGTATTTCACAATTTGTACAGCAACAACGAAAAACCATATGACAATAAAAGAAACAATAATGTACACTAATTCTACCGTTGCAGTCCCTGCTAAAGAGGAGGGCTCTTCCTCCCTAGCAAGGGTGCAGGAATAACACGAGATTAATTAACGAATCAAATGAAGAGCAGCAACCACTTGGGTCTATTGCTTCTAAAATAAACAATTCCTAACACCCGACAATTGTAATGTGGAATAGTACCCACAATTTGCTAGCTCCGGTGCAACAACATCCTATGAGTGAATAGTGGTTCGAGATGTAACGACAATCACTAGCGACAACACCCTTGGTGTAACAACGGTCCTATGTATTGGCACGTAGTGTAACAGCAGC
Source organism: Pinus tabuliformis (assembly GCA_031772625.1). NCBI lineage: Eukaryota > Viridiplantae > Streptophyta > Pinopsida > Pinales > Pinaceae > Pinus > Pinus tabuliformis. The sequence goes on along the minus strand of CM062810.1, from coordinate 28,985,872 downwards.
CTGTAACAACATTCAATGTGTAACAACACCTTCTAACAGCATATAGGGTGTAACAACAAACTACTCTACCCTGCTCCGAAATTGATCAGCGCCACATGTTTACTACATACCCTTGTTCCCATGAGCAACACCTAAAAAGGTGAAGAGATTCGAAAATACTCCTCCAATTCTCACACTAGTTAGCCACAAAAAGGAATATGATATCGTATTATTCAGCAAAATATGGAAAAATAATCATGACAGTGGAATAGGTTGTATAAATGAGAAAAATGGTGATTAATCATGTAAATTTTATGGCCTGGAGGATAAGAGGATCAAAACTGGGGAAACAAGATGCGGAAAACAAGTAAAAAGTCACACCCAACATCTCCCCCCCAACTAAAGCAACTACACATCCCCATGCAAAACCTCAACTTCTCCTGCTATACCCCCGATGCAAGTCTGTAAAACTATAAGCACCAGCAGTGTCTTCACTCAGAGCTTTATACCCTTGAGTGGCCACCAACTTTCGTGTTTAGGATTCTTCTTCATAATCACATAGGTGGTAGTTCAGCTGATACTCTTCTACTAGTAACCAAATCAAAGGAAATTTAAATCTAAGTCTGATCCAGAATGTCGCAAATGTCTACACGATTTGAGCATCCTCGGGCACCAGTGTAATAGTGTTACATAGTATTTTTTCACCAACCCCGCATCCCTGATCCTGGATAAAGTCGGTCCATGAATGACATCTATTTTTTGTCATATACCAAAATATGTGTCTAAATCTTCCATAATACTCAAGAAGATTGCTTAAGCTCTTTAATCCTGAAGTTGACCCCTTTTTACCCATGTTTCAAAATCGTCGCAGGTCATCAGTGTCCTGCATACGACAATAGCTCAGAATGAACTAACACCTCACGACGTCGTCTCTGAGTCTCAGTGTTTGACCTACGACGACCCAAATATGGCGAATTAGTTCAAACAAAATGCTTCTAGGTGGTTTTGGAGCTGGTTGTTGGGTCAAAGAAGTTTGCCTTTCCGCCTTTTGAGTAACCTCCCATGAAGATAAGCTTCCTCTCCCCTCATTTATAGAGGCTCCTCCTCTTATAAAAGCATCCTCCATGGCTATGATCAGCTAGTTAGCAAATTAGCTAGTTCTTGGTTTTTTGGATTGATAGCTTACAGTTTGGATTGTTGGTAGCCTAGCAATAGCTTGTGAGATATGAGAATAGCCTTTCATGTTGTGGATTGATAATGTGAAATGGTTTTGTAAGAAGGAAGCCTTGTTGTGATTGTCTTAGTTTCATACTTATGCTTCTGGGTGAGAGAGAGTCATCAGTATTTCTAGGAGACCTTTGAGAGTGAATGCTTATGGAGACATACTGATCAGACCCTTCAAGGAAGCTTGCGATGTCAAGGCGTGGTTGTAAGATTTATTGTTGTTTATATTAATACAATCAATGGTTATTTCCTATATCATGTATGAAATGTATGTTGATAGCTTATGGTTCCTTGACTCTATAAGTAGATAGTTTGTTGTTGTGCTCTATTATGTGTTTTTTCGTTTGCATATGTTGTTTCAGGTGAATCATTCATTAAGGAGAAAAAATCGATAGCTAAAACGACGTGACGAAAACTTCATCAAACATTGGTATAAGTAGGCCTCTTCAATGATAACTATTTAAGGAAATAGCTACTGTCTTTGTCTTGCTGTGATTAGAGTAGGGCTAGAGGGGTTGTCTCTATCCACAGAGGGAACATATCTGTATCACAAGTTGGCGACTCCGCTGGGGAGATGATTTGTGTGTTGTCTCTTGATTTTGCTCTTGTTGTTTTTGATTGAATTGCACAGTGTCTCTTTGTTTTGGGACTAAACCATCAATGATTTGGATCACTTGAGTAGATCTGGTCGTCCACCTTACTGTCTTAGTGATAAGTCTGGTGTTTTTCAGCTGTTTTTGCCTTGTTTCCCCTCTTTATTGAGATAGTCACTATTTAATTCCTAACAGCTGCAACAAATCACTCTTGTCCTCTTTCCCTCATTGTACGTCACAAATATCCCATCATACAGCTGCAACGATTCCTGAAATCAGACCATCTCTAAGAACAGGTGTACCCTTGCGATGACATCGCTCAGTTGCATGTGTTGTGCTTGCAACGATTAGTGATCGTCTCATGTTGTCAGTGTTGCGCCTGCGACGATTCCTTTAGGGTTCACTTTTCACAACCTTGCCTCCTGAATAGACCAGTGTATCTTGTCCTTTGTTATTTCTTTCACCTTGTTAAGCTTGTTTTGATTGTGTTTACTGACCCATGTCCTTCTTGGTTCCATTTGTATGAAATTTGGCTTTTTGGACTGTGTGACCTAGGTTTTTTAGGGTTTCGTCAACAATTTGCTGGTTTTGAGTTGCTTGTCCTCTCAAGTTTCTGAATTACATCCATAACAGTCTTGTCGAGTTGTTTGAAGTTGTTCTCTTGCTACTTGCCCATCTTCCTAGTTGATCTGTAGTGATTGGTCATCAAACTAGCTTGTTGTGTTGTTTTGATTTCTATTCACTATTGAAGCATAGATTACATTTGCCTTTTGATCATTCAGGTTGTGCATTAACTTATTTGTCATTTATTCCAAAAATAAAATAAAAAAACAATTGCACTCATATAGTATGCGAAAATGAAAGTATGTTTGCATTAGTATATTCTTTATGACTAGGAACTGTAAAGTGAAATTCAAATCTTTCATTTTTCATCATAGTAGTTGCAAGATAAGCGGAAATCAATGCATTGTGTTTCCTATTGATTGGATTACTTGCTTGCACTTTTCTTCTTGAATTTTCTGGTTATTGTCTTCATTCGCTTGGAAATGAACTCCTTACCCTCATTTAGGTAGTCGTTCATCAAAAGGAATGGTTTTTTACTTACTACAGTTACATACTAGAGATTGTTGAAATACATTCGGTAAGGCCTTGAAATCGAAACTTAATTCAAGATCAACTATTAAAATTCATTGAATTAACCTAAAAACACATTGGAACTTAATCTCATATCTAGAGGTCTAGGCTAGAGACGTGTTCCGATGTCGTTAAATCTAGTTCCTATTGTTTTCACTGAGGTTGGGTGATTCCTCCTTTGTGATTCGATAAGTGCTAGTATGGACTTGTGCTCCCTGTACCATCGAGTATATGGTGGGAGACCCCATTAGGTTGAAATCCTTTTACCCTTAGGAAGCCAAGTCTATCGCCTTACAGATTGTAACGCACCGAACACAACATTCGGGAAGATTAACTGCCGTACGGGAAGTCCTTGGTCATTTCTCTTTCATTTATCGCCAAGGTGTATATCACAGTTTTATGATTTGTCTGGTAAACCTCTTGCCTAGAATTCCAGAGTAGTTACTTTCGTTCCTTTTCGACTCTTTAAAAGTAAAAGGATCATCTGAGCACTTGCCCTTTCAGGCTCATTAAACTTTGAAAGCGATAGAGTCACTTTTCGTCCTTTTCTCAACTCATAAAATATGAAAAGGCAAAGTTTTGTTTCAATGTTGTAAAATTAACTACCCACGAAATATTCCTAGTTGATCCGGTTACCGTCAATGTTTCTTTCAAAGTCAATTCCAATGACAACATTTCCAGAGTCTACCAATCAAGATCTCCCCCCGAATTGGAATCCTGGTCCTTTTCCTTCTTTTGGAAATGTTGGTGCTCCTTATATGGCAACATTGTCCTTGCCTGGGTTAACCGTTAGCCTACCTGTTTGGTTATTTTCAACATCGGTGGTCCCAAGCATCCTGACTCCTGTTCCACCGTCTCCTTCATTTGAATCACATCATGATGATTCTAGGGCTGACCCTTTACCTTCTTCCCCTATTTCTTCACCCTCCTCTCCTCCTTTTCCTGGTGAAGGTTCCAAATCTAGTAACCAGGAGTCTAAGAAGAAGAGGAAGACGAAGAAGCAGAAGTAAGATAAGCGAGAGGCCAACAATGCGACTATTGCTCTGAATGCACCTCTGATAGAAAAACATTCTGGTCCTCCATGGAAGGTCAAATTTCCTTGTAAGTTGTGCAAGGGTGATCATCTCCTTCAAGACTGTCCTGGCATTCCCAGAGTCTTGGAGGTATGGTCTCATATTTCGGATCAACCATCCTCATCGACCTCTAGAGGTCATGTCGATGCTATGCTCTTGGCCAAGGAACTTCCTTGGCAAAGGATTCTAAGAATGAGATTGGGATTTTCGTACACAGGAGGAGGATCAGGATCCAGATTTGCTCTAGTATATCTTTAGGAAGCTAGTGTGCTATTATTTCGAAGAAATCAAATAGACGTTAACAACTTGTTCAGCCTATCAAATTCTAAACTTATCATCCAGAAGCTTAGAATTCTGAGATGTACTAGGGTGATTTGCAAGTTATATATTCCATTTATAAGACTAGACCGAAGATTGACTGAAGTAGCTTTTATCTACTTGTGCTAATACAAAGCAAAAGCGTTTCGAAGGCTACCTGGCTAATCTTCAGACTCCATATGTAGTTTATCAAACGAAAAACGCTAACAAACAAACAAACAATCTCTTCCCCAGTATGGTCACCACTATGTTAGAGCCTAGATTTACCTCAAGTTGAAAAGGTAGGATCCAGGGCCAACATCAAACCACGCTCAGCGTGGTAGCTAGCCCTACCAGGTCAGGAGAGGGCTCTCTCCAGGTCAATCTTAGCAAATAATGATCGTTGAGGGCTTGAGATTGACTGATATAACTACTGATCTTAGGCTAGGTATAGGTGCAAAGGAGTTTGATTGAATGAAATGATCATTTTGTGGGCTCCAAGGGAAAGACAGATCTTGGGTGCAGGGAACGAGGCTCAGTTTTGCAGGGATCTCAATGGGGCAAGGTAGGCAGTTGTATTTGGCACTCTGAATCAAATGAGATGGATGGATTAGATAGAGGAGGAGTTGAATAGGGAAATAGAAGCCATGGATCCTCTCCAAACAGCTGAAAACATCAAGAAACTAAAGCAAACCTCAAGTAGAGCACTGCAATTTCAGTGTATTCTACTTACACTCTTGTTTGACTTAGCTAAGAAGAAGTAAGAGAGAAAATGACATACATAACACATGAATAAATTCACAAATACATAAGAAAGAACTGTACCAAAACAAATGCCACAGAGATCCCAAAGAGTTCTGCAAACCCTGGTCTCAATTCCTTAGCCAAAATACTGATATGAGTGTACAATGAAGCTCCTTACTTTCTCAAGAGTCCAACCCTGCTAATGACTGAAAAATACATAATATAGACAAACCATAGCTCATCCTAGCCTCTAGGGGTCGAGCTCACATGTTTAGGAGTTGTTCCAACTAATTCTAAACTAGGAATTGGAAATCAGGCAGTGGAACAGCATGCCTCTAGAAACAAGGGAATTGATTCATTCAGTTTCAAACAACCTTTTAACAGTTGAATCTACCTACAAAAGTGAAGATTTGACATATTTACATCATGATCCATCACTGTACATAAAATTACATCATAATTTTGACATTAAGAAAGTGAAAAAGTCAAACTCGCCAAAGCTGGGCAAAAAAAAGAGCAATACTTGGTCAAACTGGCAAAATTTCCTCTATGCGTCGCGCCTGATTCTCTATGCGTAGTGCCTGTTTTGACCCACTTTTAGAGGCGTTCCCAATGACCAAATTTTCTCCAAGTGTGCTTGTTGGAAAGGTCTGCATGTCTACTTTCTAACCCAAGTAGAATTTTTCAATTTTGCCTCCATTTGCCCTATCAAAAATCAAATCTCCCGAGACTGCTTCCTGTGTGTCAAAATAGGGGCAGTAAGGTCATTTTTTGAGTGTTTTTGACCTTTTTGAGGGCTCAAAAGCTGTCCAAATTTCTTGGCCATTTGTAGGAAAACATAATTTTTCATGCCAAATCCAAAAATGCTGAGTTTTTGTGATTTGAAGGCTCCTAGCAAAAGCGAGCACCACGTGGCGCGGCGCATAGGGTAGAAAATCCTGTTTTTTGTGCCAAAATTTTCAAAAATGAAAAAATGCCCCAATTTTTTTGAAATTTGGGCTGACTCTTCTCCATCAAGCATTGTGTTGGGTCAAGGAAGCCTCAGCCAGTATCTCAATTCCTTCATGCTCCTTTCGCCTCTTTGGGGCCTTCTTCAATTTTGCCTTTAAGCTCCCAATTCTCGTCATGCAAACCTTGTTCCTCACCATATAATGATATGCCATATGTCTCAGCAATTCCTTCTCCTTGTTGGCCTTGTCCAACAACCTCTCTAAGTGGATATTGGCTCTTTCAAGCCATGATTCCGATCGGTATTGATCTCTTGCTCAAGTGAACTGAACTCCACCTTCTCCTTTGGGCAGCTTGGTGATTTTCCCGAATGTTTTGCAACTCCATGATCGCTTGTTGATCTTCAAGCTGCTTATTCCTTTGCTCCAAATATTTTATAATCCACTTGGCCCTCTCCAAGTTGAGGGACAAGGCATTGATGTCCGCCTGCTGCTCTTGGATGATTTCTTTGAGATTTGTGCCTTGCGGGTCCACATCTGTATCATCACCCTCAATGAGAATAAAGTCCCACTCACCTGAAGGCCCCTCATCCTGCAATGGACTCTTGCCTTTGTCCTAAACTTGTGGTGTTGATGACGGAAAGCGAGACCCCTTCCACCCCGGGTGGAGATAATACTCGCTTTGCTGCTGCGAACAACTGTCTAGTGCCCTTCTAATAAGTGATAAACACCGACATACTAGCAGTCTGTGTCTCATGACCTTCATGTTGGTAAGAAGGTCCACCTCTCTCATGCTAAGCCTCTGAAGGTCCCTGAGGAGCTTTGAAAAACTCGTGAGAAATGAAGTCCTCCCAAGTGATGCCCTGTAAGCCAAGCTGATGAATGACCACAATTTTAATGAGAGCAAAATGGTAAATACTGTTGAACTGATGTTAAGGAGTCTTGTGCTGCACTAGAGTGGTCATCTTCTTGATATTTCGGCACATGAAGTAAGGGATGTTCATCATCGTTACCCTGGTAAAATGCATCAGCAGCCTGATATGATAAGCATATAAACGAGAGAACCGACCCTCACAGCTGAAATACCTCATTATCAATTTCATTAAAGGAGCATAAGAATCTTTGAGGTACCGAAAAGGAAATACTCTCCTGAGTTATCTCAAATAGCTGAGCTTGATGTACGGTTCATAATTCTGCCAGTCACTTTGATGCCTCTTGTTCCATTGCTCTCCAATGTTAGGAATAGCAGTTGTTAGTGAAATGGATTCTGGTGTTAATGTGAAAGTGACACAAGCTAGAGTGGCTTGACCATCATGTAAATATAGCACAAACAAATGAGCCAACTCATGATGAAACTGAATGCTAGCGACCTTCTCACAAAATTCATAGCAGGACTGGTGTTGGAAACAAGAGATGGCAAGAGGGAAGGCTTGTAACTCAGCAAGAGTGGTTGGTTCCTCTCGAATATGTTTGCCTCCTCTATGAGGCCTCCTGGGTGCATGTACCTCTGTAGGTGAGTCATTGTGTGTCTCCTCTTCATAATCATATGAGGGATCAGATGCCATCTCTGCCAGCGGATGAGCTATCTTGGAGTTGTCTTGATGAGAAGTAGGATGTGTTTTGACTTTTGCCACCAAGGGAAATAGTGACATGAGGGACTGTGGGGGGGGCAACAATGAGGGATTTAGGGACTGTTGGGGTAGGGTTTAGTTAAGGGAATAGGGAATTAGAGAGTGATTTGGGAGTTTTTGGTATAGGACTAAGGTTTGGGAATTTGTATTTGGGACTTTGGGAAATGGGAATGGGGATATGGGATTAGTGAATTTAGGGATATGTAAGTTTAAGGAATAGGGAAATGAGGAAAAATGGAGTGAGGGAGTAGAAAAGTGAGGGAATAACTTCGCAGCCAAATAATTGATACAAACCCTAGTATTGTTTTCTTTGGACAGAGAGGTAGGGTTTGATTTTCTTAGCCAACCACCATAAGACAACCACCATCAAACAAGCACCAAAATTGGATGAAAAGCAGTGATAAAGGCTCAACCTACTTTCACAAATGATGATCCAAGCATATTGGGCGATTTGGAATGAATTGGTGAATATTTCAGGCTTGCCGGCTGTATGCGTCGCGCATCAAACCCAACGCGCCGCGCCCAGTGTATGCACCACACCTGTGTGAATTTGAACAGGAGATCGTGGCTCAATGCGTCGAGCTTGCTATGTCCGTTGCGCCTGCTATGTGCACTGCGCCACCCGCCCAGTGCGCCGCGCCTCCCTCTTGGGGCAATTTTTCACCAATTTCTTTTGCTTGCTCTTCACACGGCTTTGCTTTGCTTCCAAGAGTGTAAATGAGCTTTTCAAATGGAAGAAATGACTTAAATACAAAAGTCTTTTAAAGTTTTGGTTTGCAAAACCCACTTTTACAATGTTTTGAAAATGACTTTATTTTGAACTTTGTTTTGAACTTTTTCACTTTATTAGATCTTGTGATGAACTGGATGACTTATGTTTTGCTTGTTTTGCAGGGGGTTGGAGCTACTGGGCTAGGGAAAGTGACCAGGGTTACAGATGAAATGATTTACATATGGAGGAAATAAAATTACATAAATTTGTACCATAAAAGCAAAAATACTTTGTTTTTCCTCAAAACAGAGTTTTGAGTAAAGCTACATCTCTGAACACTTGATATGAAATTTATTGATGTTGGAACCTTCTCATGTGCCTGCTGGTTGTTATTAGACACTTTGAAACACTTTTTGATGAAACCCTAATGAAACCCTAGACCTAAATGACAATGAAACCCTAAAACAAAAACCTTTGCCATCTTTAAGACAAAAGATGATTGTATATGATTTTTAATGAACAAACATGATCCAGTACTTAACTGACATGAGGGAAACTGTAGGAGAAGCCACTACTGTCAGATCATCCACGTGCCTAAGGAAATGCAGCTGACTGGGCGGGACACCTAATATGAAATGCAACAAGAGGATTTGATCTCTGACGGAGGGATGAAGATACCGACACTAACATTGGCTCCAATGGGAATGGTAGCTCCTTGGAGGTGCCAAGAACTACAGATCTCTGAGAAAGCAGACAGTGCCTTCGTCCATTAGGCTATGGATTCAATAACTTCGATAAATCAAAACCAAACTCTTGACTCAATAATCTCAATTTCAGGACTGGCAATGGACTCAAAAATGACTCACTTTCAAGATTGAAATTAACTGAAAAGACCTGTCTCTAACAAACCAAACCAAAACTAAAATTAAACTCCAGCTTTATAGCCTTCACCTCGGGTCCCAAACTGAAGGATGAAAGCAGTACACACTTGCAATGGAATTTAAACAAACTGGTATATACAATGATGGGTAGAACAGCAGAAAGCATTTCACAAATAATACCGTTTGAGGAGCCAACCGTTGACTGGCCCACCAGGATAGTCTTCACCATTCAGCTCTTGCAAAAGGAAAGCATTCTAACCCTGATTTGCAGTGATCTTGTACGGTCCTTTCCAAAGATTTTCAAATTTGCCATGTTTACCTTTCTCCTCGTTCCTTGCATCCCATTTCAGCACTATGTCTCCTATTTCAAACCTGTCTGCCTTTGCTTTCTGGTCATATATCCTCTTGATTCTCTCTTGCATCTTGAAAGTGTTCTGAAATACCTCCTCTCTAGTTTGCTGCAAATGAATCATTTGATTGATCCTCCACTACAAACTATCATCTTCGCTGCCTGCTTCTTGCAGACGTTTGACTACTGGGACTGCCAGAGAGGTTGGGAAGATTGTGTCCACACCGTACACAAGCTCAAAAGGAGACATGCCTATAGATTTCTTTTGACTTACCCTGTCTGCCCAAAGTGCATTGACTAGCTTTTTGTGCCAATTTTTCTTGTTAGTTTCCAGCAGCGTTTTAATAATGTTGACGAGAGATTTATTTGAGGATTCTGCCAATCCATTACCTTGAGGGTAATAGGCAGTCAAGTGCCCCAAAGTGATTTGATACTTATGACAAAAGTCAATCATTCTTTTCGATTTAAAGGTTGTTGCATCATCAGTGATCAACTTATTGGGACAGCCAAAATGAGACAAAATGTTGTTTTCAAGAAATGAGATAATTACCAAATCGGTGGCCTGCCTTGTAGGAATCACCTTAATCCATTTGGTGAAATAATCTGTCGCTGTGAGGATCCACTTATGCTGCGCTAAATGAACTGAATAACTTATGTTTTGCTTGTTTTGCAGGGGGTTGGAGCTACTGGGCTAGGGAAATTGACCAGGGTTACAAATGAAATGATTTACATATGGAGGAAATAAAATTACATAAATTTGTACCATAAAAGCAAAAATATTATGTTTTCCCTCAAAACAGAATTTTGAGGAAAACTACATCTCTGAACCTCCTCATGTGCCTGCTGGTTGTTATTAGACACTTTGAAACACTTTTTGATGAAATCCTAATGAAACCCTAAAACAAAAACCTTTGCAATCTTTAAGACAAAAGATGACAGTATATGTTTTTTAATTAACAGACATGAGCCAGCAGGTAACTGACATGAGGGAAACTGTAGGAGAAGCCACTACCGCTAGATGATCCATGCTCCTAATGAAATGAAGCTGACTGGGCGGGACACCTAATATGAAATGCAACAAGAGGATTTGATCTCTGGCGAAGGGATGAAGATACCAACACTAACAGGGGTAAATGGTAGGGTGGTGAAGATGAGAATTCAAATTAAGATTTACAATCATGGTTCATACTGCACAGTAATGTTACTTTATAAATGCTAGGTTATGGGAGGTCTTAGTCGGAGGTACAATTCCTTTTTTTGGTATGATCGGTCCTTAAGTGGCAATAATTACCAGATCATCATGCTTTAATTGTGGTTTTTTAAATAATCACAAGTCATGCAAAGGTCATGTCGCAATATAATTCACCCCCCGCCTTAAATGTGACAGTTGACCTCTGCCTTCAAAAGGGATATCATGTTTAATTGCCATCATTACTTAATAAAAGCATATAACGATATTACCTTTGTATGACATACCTGGGTGACTTGGGGAGAAGTCGTTGGTGAGGAGGCGAACGAACTTAACTCTGGTGGTCACACTAACTATTTTCTAAACCATGATGATGCTTGCTATCTATTGCAATAAATATCTTACTCAAATTATTTCTAGAAGTCGTCGGCTGTTACAAGTGTAACAGCCAAGAAAACTATTATGTATTATTATTTTTTACAAAAAAAAGAAAAAATGTAGTGTAACAGCATTATTGTAAGGTATGCTTGAAATTACAAATGTTGTTACAGAGTGTGTAACAGCCGCCACAAAGTGGTTTTCAACTGCAACAAAAATTGTCTGTTTGTACCCGAAAGAGATTTTCACAGGTAGTTTTTTTTTTTTTTGAAGGTGTAACAGCCACCAACATCGGTTGATTTTCAGCTGTTACACTTGAAAAATTAGAATTTTTGCAGCACAGGGGGGCTTTCCCCTATTCCTATAATTTGGAGATCTGAATTTTTTACAATGTTGACGAATGAATCCCTTAAAGCAAGTTTGTGATATAACCGAAGACGGTGCTCATTTGCAAGCAATGGTGTCCTCACACTGTCAATGGTAACCAAATTTACAGTCCCATTGTCAAAGACTACTTCTACCTCATAGGGACCTAGCTATCTGGTGCAAAGCTTACTCTTGAAGTCTTTGAATATCAAGTCATATAAAAGAACCCAATCTCCTTTCCTGAACTTCTTCTTCTTGATCAATCTGTCATGCCACTTAGCTCTTTACTGCTGGATAATCTATGTTTCCTGGATAACAGCTAGTGGTTTCTCCTCCAATTCATTGAGTTGGTTCAATCTCTGCTTTTATGATGTAGCCAGATCCAAATTTCCCTGCAATGTTGTTCTCAGTGTCTTGATTTCAAACTCAATAGGGAATAAGGGTTTTTTATCAAACACAATTTCATATGGTGAGAATCCCATGGTATTCCTCCATGTAGTCTTGTATGCCCAGAACACTTCTAGAAGTTTGTCGGCCCAATTCCTTCGGTGACTGGCCACAGTCATGGTAAGGGTCCCCTCAATGACTTTGTTAATGCTTTCCACTTGGCCATTTGCTTGTGGATGATAAGGTGTTGTGATTCTATGATGGATTTTATATTTTTCAACCAACTTATGGATCATATGGGATGTAAACTAGGGCCCTCCATCTATGACTATCTCCTTGCGTATACCAAATCAGACAAATATGTCTTCATACAGAAACTCTGAAACAACCTACTCCGTAGCTTTGGTTAGTTCCTTTGCCTCAACCCATTTTGTGACATAGTCAGTGCAGACCAAGATGTAAGATTTCTGTCTAGATGAAGGATTAATTGGTCCCACAAAATCTAGGGCCTGTTTCTCAAAAGGTTATAAGATGATTTGGGGTTGTAACGACATCTCATTTGATTGTAGTGGTTGGTCCATCCTTTTGCAACTATCACATCCTTTCACAAAGTTCTTGACATCCTGAAATATTGTTGGCCAACAATACCTTGTCGAAAGGACTTTGTACCTTGTCCGCTTGTCTATGAAGTGCCCTCCACATGGTTCCTTGTGACAGGCCTTAAGGATGTCAAAGATCGCATATTCTCTAACAGAATGTCTGATCTGGAAATATGGTCCAGTGTGATAAATATTCCCATCTATCCAGGTATAGGTAGCATTTTGTTGTATAATCTTTCTTTTCTTCGTGGAGGACTAATACTGTGGAAACTTCCCTGCAACAAGATATTTGGATATATTTGCATACCAAGGTGAGTAAGTAGAAATATCAAAGAGATATTCATCAGGGAAGGAATACTCAATAGGAATGCAATTGTCATCAATAGTTAACCTAGAAAGGAAATTAGCTACTACATTATCTTTTCTAGGTTTATCGACAATTTTGATATCAAATTCTTGTAACAACAATAACTAGCGTGTAATTCTACCATTGGTAATTGGCTTATTCATTAAGAAATGAATGGCAGAGTGGTCAATGTGTACAAATACTTCATACCCGGTGATATAATGGCAGAATTTATTGATGGCATGCACGAATGCTAAGAATTCCTTCTCAATCACTGTGTAATTGAGCTTAGTAGGAGTTATATTTTTTCTTATGTAGTAAATACCATAAGGTTTCTTGTCCTCTAGTTGGCCCAAAACAACACCTATAGCAATATCAACTGCATCTGTAGCTATGTGAAATGACATTTCCCAATTAGGTCCTTGTAAAATCAGAGCTGCTGATACAAAACATTTCAACTTCAAAAGGGCCTACTCACACTTTCATGTCCACAAAAATTTGACATCCTTCATGAGCAAAGAAAATAATGGCGTTGCAATTTTTGAAAAAATTTCTATAAATCTCCTGTAATACCATGCATGCCCCAAGAAGCTACATACCTCTTTTTGCGTCTTGGGGTTTGGAATTTTCATAATTACCTCTATTTTTGTGGGGTCTACCTTGATCCCATTAGAAAAAATGTAGTGTCCTAGTATGATCCCTTCAGTCATCATCATGTGATATTTTTCAGTGCTCAAAGCAACATTAGTCTATACACAACATTCCAACACTTTTTCCAGATTAGCTAATGTTGTTTCAAAAGCATCTCCATAAGGTGTAAAATCATCCATGAATATTTCAAGGTATTCATTCAACAAATCAGAAAAAATTCCAAAAATTTCCCTCTAAAAGGTCGTTGCGCATTGCAGAATCCAAAAGGGAGTACTCTATATGTGAAAGTTCCCAAGGGAAAGTAAAGGTCGTTTTATCTTGATCCTTCGAGGGAATCTTTATTTGGTTGTAGCCACTAAACCCGTTTAGAAATGAAAATTTTATTTTATTTTATTTTTTATTTTTTATTTTTTTTTGTAAAGGACCTAACCTATAAATGGTAAAGGAAAATAGTCATTTTGAGTGGCCTTATGGAGTTCTCTTTAATCCACACAAACTCTCCACTTTATGTTCTTCTTAAGAACGGTGACAAGTGAAGACACCCACTAACTGCTAGATATCAGATAAATAAAATTAGCACTCAGGAGTTTTTGTAATTCTTCCTTCACCACCTCCTTCAGTGCAAGGGTTCATGCGGCGTTGCGGTTGTCTGACTGGTTTGCAGCCATCCTTCAAATAAATACAATGAGTGCACATGTTAGGGTGGATCCTTTTCATATCCTTATAGTCCCATGCAAATGCCTTTTTGTATTTTTGTAACAGTTGTAACAATAGTTTATTTTGCTTAACAGTCAAATTGGGGTTAATGTTCAAAAACTTTACTAGTTCTATTTCAATTGGACTACTATCAGTATTCAGAGTGGTTCTCACTTGTTCAAAATCTATATCTTCTACCTCCTCTTCCTCATTCGAACTTTTAATGGAAGCAAAAAAAAGAAAGTTACTAATGAAACCATTAATGATGTCATCTTCTGTCTCATCCTTGAAGTATTGGGCTTTCCCCAGAGTGAGGAGCGGTAGGGAAAGATCTGATTCAGGCTCAAACTCATCCCACCAAGGGTTATATAAATCCACATTTGGTTTTGGGGGGTAAAGATTAAGATTCTTTGTAGCCTGGCCATCCGAGATCACCATAGATCCAGATCTGCAGCCTATAAATGCATCTGCAATGGCCAGCCAAGGTCTCCCTAAGATCAAAGGATGTCCCCCCAAATTGGATTTGGGTTGTAAGATAAGAAAGTCAGTCGGATACCTCCAAGAAGCTATTGTAATTACTATGTCCTCTAACACCCCCTCGGGTTTAACATGGGATCTGTCTGCTAATTCAAGTACAATAGGGGTATGTCTAGGCCCCTGCAGCCCTAAGGTGGTAAAGAGGTCCTTTTTCATCACATTAATGGCAGTCCCAAGATCGATCAATGTGTTAGTTATGGGTTGATCATTAATGTAGACAGTAACGATAGGATTTTCTGGACCATTATACTTAGTTAGAAGAGGTTGAGCGGACATTAATTTGGATAATTTCCCCATCACATGTATGGTAACAGGGTCTTTAGGCTTCCTCCCAGGTTTCTTAATGCACAAATCTCGTACTATTTTAGCATAAATAGGTACTTCTTTAAGGGTTTGCAGCAGAGGAATTCGTACATGCAAATTTTGTAACTCCCTAAGAAAATCAGATTCAGGTTGTGAGGTCATTCTAGGCTCAGTTAATCTCTGAGGATATGGAGGATTCTGAGTTGTAGTAGTCGAGTCAGCTGTTACAGGTGTATCAACCTTTCCCGAGTTGGTTGTTATAGTAGTAATAGTCCTTCAGAGGTTGGTAGCTACAAACGTAACAGTTTCCTCTGTATCAATTGTTATAGGTGCAACAGCCACCTCAAAACCTACGGTATCTCCTCTAGAAGGTTCACATTCCTTAGTAATGATAGGGGAGTGATTTGGTTTATTTAACTTACCCGATCGCAATTGAATTTCGTTAAGCCCCATGGGGGTAATAAGGTAGGTCTGGAAGGTAGTCGGAATCTCTATGCCCTGAGCTTCTTTATTGTTCGGGTTTCGGTTAGGCTGCGCAGGTAGTTGGGGTCGCATAGGCGATGTAGGAGCAGGAGTTTGGAAAGGAGGTAATTGTAGCTGTTGCTACATTGGTAATCCAGGTAAAGTTGTATTTTGGGAATTTCCTCTCTAGTTCTAGTTCCAAGAGTATGGTTGAGGTGGAGGATATTGGATAGAGGGAGATGGAGACCACTGGTTCCAGGGTGAAGGAAACTGTGTTGAAGAAGGAGCAGGATATTGCCATGGATATTGTTGAGTATTATATACCTTGTCCCACGAATTGAAAGAGGAAAAATCTTGACACATACATGGAGGTTGTGGCTGCCATGGCCTCCTTGGTGTGATGAAATAAGAGGACTACACCTCCTCACTTGATTCTCTAAGTATTGCCTTCAGTCTAGGAAGCTTCAGACATTGACCTATCGAATGTTCCAGCTCGAAAATATTGCAC
This sequence comes from Pinus tabuliformis, assembly GCA_031772625.1. NCBI lineage: Eukaryota > Viridiplantae > Streptophyta > Pinopsida > Pinales > Pinaceae > Pinus > Pinus tabuliformis. The sequence continues at coordinate 28,969,886 of CM062810.1, read as the reverse complement.
AAGTTGATGTTGTTCAATTCGCATTCTCTCAAGGGATGTTTCTTCCAGTAATTCAGATAGAACACAGCCAAAGGTATATCAACTTCTACTTGTGTTTTCTTGATCTTCGTTGTCGTTATCTGGGCAGATAGAGTACTAAGGATATCAGTCTTGAAATTTTCAAACAAATTCCCGATCTCTGCTCTAGTTACTCCTCCTCTTGCAGGTTTTTCGAGCAGAGGTATCTCGAATTGTGCTTCTCCCCTTAGACGATCCTCTAGAGCATCTTAGACAGAGTTTTACGATTTCAGCGAATGGTTCCTGTGATATATCCCCTTTCCCTAGTAGGTTCAGGGTGTCAAGGCAGTGATCCCTCATTCCTCTTATAAATATGGTCTTCAAGATATCATGGTCTAAATCATTGTGCTTAGACCTCTGCAGATTATAGTTGAACCACTCTACATAGTCTTCTAGGCTCTCGTCCTCCTTCTATGTCATTATGAATACTTCCTCCCTTAAGTCCCTAGTTTTGCAATAGCCTTGGTACTTTGATAAGAATGTCTCCTTAATATCGCTCCACCTTCAAATAGAAGCGGAGCCTAATCCCATGAACCATCTCAAAGTTGCCCCTTTCAAAGTAGCAGGAAATAATTTCAGTTTCTGAGCATCTGAGATATAGTCATAACTCCTGCATAAGGCATCAAATAAAAATAAAAATGTGTTTGGGTCTTCCACAGCCATCCCTTGGAAGGATGGTAAGGATGATAGAGGAATATTTTTCATAGGAGCTTCGCCTTTGATATTCTCGATTGGGAACTCAAAGGTGGTAACAGTAGAATTTGTTTTAGCGTTGTTGTCATTGTTGTCCCCCATGGCTAATCCTTCTAACCTTTAATGTAATAGATGTTCTTCAAATTGTTCTTGTGATGGTCTTACAGGTGTAATTGATGGCTCAGGTAACCCCAGGGTTGGTTGTTTCACCGCACTACCTAAATCTGGATATTGATAAACCAATAGGTGCTCTCCCATCTCATGTGTTTGATGTCCCCCCTCAGTTTCCCCTTGTCCCTCGGTCCTAAAGTTCAAGCTACTAGCTTCCCCCTGTCCCTCGGTCCTAAAGTTCTAGCTACTAGCTTCCCCTGTTGTTCCTGAATTGGATGCTTAATCTTAGGAGTGTGGGTGTTATATTTAGAATGATATGGCCCCGAGATAGAGGAATTAGAGGTTTCTGCCCTTGTTATGGGAGTGACAACGTTTTGTGGCCTTGTTTTCCTTGCGTCCCTTTGACAGCTTGATTGTTCTTTTTCTGCCTTAGAGATTAGTTCTTGGATAAATGTCTTCCTTACCAAATCTACACTCTTCCTTTCCTTTTTACGACTCGTTTTCGCTGTAACTAATTAGAGTGGGGGTAGTTTTGGTATTTTTGTAGTTCCTACAGCTGCACACATGGACCCTATGTGTATTGATTCACACTCTAAGTGTCTCAGTCTTTGACAGTGGTGAGCACACTCAAGTATGTTAGTACAATGCACGGGTTCTTACCTCTCGTCTTCCCACCAAACAACTAAAGAGTTGAAGACACTCTAAACAAAACACAAAATTGCCACACCCTAAGTGCTCTAATGATCGCAACACTGAACCCGCCCAGGTATGTTAAAGCGATGCGCAGGTTCTTACCTCTCATCTTACTGCCTAGCGATTGTGGACTATGAACACTCTATCATCAAACGAACAACTTGGCTGACTGTATCGTCAACTACCATCCCTGGCAACGATGACAAAATGTAGTGTTATTTTAATCAACCCTAATTGACTAAGACTGCAACATTTAATTGTCAACCTAGGGTAGGTCTTGTTGTTTCAATGGAGTTCGCATTGTTTGTGCTGATACACTACAACCAAGAATGAAAAATAGACAGAACAATAAAATATGTCTCTAAATCAATTACAAAAATCAAATCATTCATGTAGAAATTAAAACACTCCACATAATTGCAATCACACTTCGCAATTACCAGAGTAAGGACGTGCCACACAGTAACTAATGACTACACCAGTTGGTCACTATCACTTTGTCTAATCAAACCAGTGTAACAACATAATATAATATGGAATAGAAGCATATGTATTTTGCAATTTGTATAGCAACAACAGAAAACCATATCACAATAAAACAAACAATAATATACACTACCTCTACCGCCGCAGTCCCTGTTAAAGAGGAGGACCCTTCCTCCCTAGCAAGGGCACGGGAATAACACAATATTAATTAACGAATCAGATGAAGAGCAGTAACAACACCATCGTAGTGATTTAATATTAAAAATAATTCAGTGTTACAAGAGCAGAGTAACAATGATTTTCTATATGTTGTCCCTATACACAGGAACTCGAGTTTCTTTTATAATTATTACATGCCCGAAACTAGGAATAGACCAGTCATGAGAATCTCACAATTCTCATGTTGATTAAAAATAAAAGTAGTTACAACCTATTTCTAAATACAAATACTTCTCAGATATATCGGTTAATATTGCAACCACTTGGGTATGTTACTTCTAAAATAAACAATTCCCAACGCCCGACAGCTGTTATATGGAATAGTACCCACAACTTGCCAACTATGGTGCAACAACATCCTGCGAGTGAATAGTGATTCAGGATATAATGACAATCACTAGCAACAACACCCTTGGTGTAACAGTGGTCCTTTGTACCAGCACGTAGTGTGACAATAGCCTGTAACAACATTCAGTGTGTAACAACAACTTGTAACAGCATACAGGGTGTAACAACGAACTGCTCTACCCTTCTCTGAAATCAATCAGCGCTACCTTCTTACTCCATAGCCTTGATCCCACGAGCAACACCTAAAAAGGAGAAGAGCTTCCAAAGTACTCCTCTAGTGCTCACCCTAGTTTGCCACAAAAAGGAATATAGTATCGTATTATTCAGCAAAATATGGCAAAATAATCATGATAGTGGAATAGGTTGTATAAATGAGAAAAAGGGTGATTAATCATGTAAAGTTTCATGGCCTGGAGGATAAGAGGATCAAAACTGGGGAAAGAAGGTGCAGAAAATAGGTAAAAAGTCACATCCAACAATTATTTCTATTGGAAACATGGAGGTACACATTTTAAGAACTACCATGAGACTCCTTAACAAGATGGGATATAAAGGAGGAGGACTTAGTGTTAATGGCTAAGGAATGACTCAACCATTGGAAGTGGTACAAAGACCTAGATTCATTGGTTTGGGATACGCTGAAGGAGAGTGTTCAAAGATTTTAGAATCTTCCAAGACATTTTTGAAACTGTCGAGGAAAGAGAATGATTAGAACACGTCAAAATCCTCCCTTGCGAGTGCCCATGGCAGAGGAAGAGATGAGGCAAGATCTCATCGCCAGGGTTGCACCAGAGACAGCTGAGAGAGGTATAACAAGGCTTAATATTCTAGGGCTCATTTTGATTACAAGCATATTGTTAATGATGAGCAAAAATCATGGCGTAGAAAAACTTGTAGTTTTTGGGATTTACATAACCATGTGGTTGTCGAGTCCTGGAAGAGGATGGTAGCAATAAAGAGGATGAGGCATGAAAGGCCTTCTCCACATCAAGGAAAGAAGAAGGTAAAGCAGGTCTGGAGGAAGAAGACTCTTTGCAGTCATTGAAATAGAGGTGGACATCAAAGAGCCACGTGTTGGAGGCTCCATCCAGAGCAGCAACTTAAGGACAAAGCGCCCATGCAAGAACCAGTTGGAAAGGTTGTTCGAATTGAAAATCTGCCACAGGGAGATGATTACCCATTCACTTTCATGACTAAGAGATGGTTTTTCTAGATATAATAGCTTGTCATGGCCGCATTTTGTAAATCGTGTGTTGTAATATAATTTTAAAGTGATGATGTGTTTTCCATCACTTGTTTAAAGCAACAATGATGTTTTTGGCCTTATGTTGATAGTTGGGGTATTGATTTATATTCTGATGTAAAATTTACCAAAGAGTATGTATTATAAACTTTTGGCAAGTGTGGGGATTCCTGGGTCATGGTTGGTCATGTAATTAGCAAAGATGTACTACAAATTTGTAGAGGATGAAAGTTTCGGTTCATCACTTATGACTTTGAAGGATAAGGGTGAAGGAGAAGGAAGGGTGACATGTTACGACACTTGTGGTGCAGATAATGTAACACAACAATCGCAGATTATGTTCATGCTTTTGGAGGACCAAAAACTACTCAGTGGGGAGGAATGATCTAGGTGGCTCTAGACATGCTCAGAATTCAATAGTGGATATGGATAAGCTCAAAAATAAAATTCCTCGTATTGACGTGAAACCATGACTAGATCATAGTGCTAGTCTTCCTGGCTCCAACGGTGTGAATGACACTCAAATCCAAGTTTGTATGGTCAAGTTATAGTTGGTCAAAGTTTTGGTCAAACTTGGCCAAGTGGCAGGTTAATGAGGGAACAAATTGGAAGCAACTTGTTGCATGGAATCCGGTCACTGAACAAGAGAATTTGTCGCCTACTTAAACCATCCTAAAACCCTTATTTTCTAGTCAGCAAATTTTAACTAATAGGGCTTAATATAACAAAAATTAAAAATATATATATAACCGACCAGTTGACCAGCAGTCGAGCCTCGCCAACCCCCACTGGTCCGGTTGGCCAAGCTCGATTGTTGGTCAACTGGTCAGTTTTATATATATATATATATATATATATATATATATATATATATATATATATATATATATATATATATATATATATATATATATATATATATATATATATATATATATATATATATATATATATATATATATATACCCACCCACCATACAAAACACATTACGTTATACATCGGAACCGACGGGGCTTGAACCCGCCCGACCCAATGGGCCTTCCCGCCACCTGGGTGGTTCCATAATAGTTGACCTCTTTCCATACCACATAACGCAAACAACGCCATTACCATAACTATCATCCCATTAAATGAATGCTAAAGAAAATCGCATAACGTTGCAATGTTAATGCACCATGTGACTGTTGCATATATTGATAACCACCAATAAACAGTTTGTAACAAAACACACTAAATGTTGCACCATTTAAAAATTTATAAGACATCCACTATGTATGGGGGTCGGTAGGGTTGGAACTCCCAACCTACCCGCTCCAAATCGGAGGTTTTACCAATAGGCCAAATGCCACATTGTAACATCAGCCCTTAGAGAAATACTTAAAACTTTTTTTTCATTCATTCGATAAGGAGAGCGTGGAGGTCCAAGCAGAACCATGAGCAGGCAGAGAAGTGGAACCATGAGCGAGGAGAATCAATTGATGCCAAAAAGATTCCCTTCAAGGGCTAGAGATGCTAGTGTCAAAATGTGACAAGATTATAGTCATTTTTGCACATTTTCTCACTTGAAGTCCAACCATGCAATTAGACTCTCCATATCAACAACATAAATTTAGGTGTCCAACAACAAGGAATCTTTGGAGAATCTTGTGGAATCTAAAAGATTCCCTTGGAGGATGATTTTTTACCAAGGTGGAATGATGTCAACTTTACAGTCATTTTTAATAGAATTTCGTGTGGAGTGCAATGGTGTGCTCAGAATCTTCATCTGAGCAACGAATTTTTCTACCATCTTTAGGAAGGAATATTTGGGGGAATATTCAAGATGCTCGAGGGTCCAGAATTTGACGATGTCAAAAAGGGGAAAATTTTATAGTTGTTTGACACAATTTCATGTCACGAATTCAGTAATGATGTTCGTTTCAGCAGTTGAGCTTTGTATTTTTTGGCCATCCCCAAAAGTGGAGGTATATGATGTAGTTATGTCATGCTTTTCTTTGATTTGTTGAGATGATGTTTTTGTTGTTGAGATCCCTGATTAGTATTACATTGAGGGATACTTGTATGCCACATATTTTCAGATTCTATTAGCTTGTCATGCTGAAGGAATGCCCTTTTGAGTGAGAATTCATATAAGGAGAACATATCGTGGAGATACATGCCACTCTTGTTGAGGGAATTCTCCCATATGAGTGAGAGTTCCTGAGAAAATCTCACGGAGAGACATGCCACTCTGGTTGAGGGTATTCATCCTTGTAATGACAAAGAATATGCCATGTACATCACCATATTTTGCAACATTCAGTGAAGTGGCCTCCCCACTCTTGACACCAGGGCTTGAAGCACACTGGGTGAACTCTGTTATCAATGTGCTGTGTTCTTGATTTGTTGATCGTCATTGTGATTCCTCTTATTTGTAGTATGCACATGTGGATTTTCATACTCTTTCATATGTAATTTGACTAACATCACAGAAGTAAAAGATCTTGGATAATTCTAGCAGCTGAAGAGATCTGGATCAAGGATTCAGGACATTTCACATAAATAATCCAAAGGATAATAGGGCTAGAAGTGATCAAAAGAGTTGTCCATTTCAGTAACCTAGGTGAAATTTTTTCATCGTATTATATCATGCTAAATTAATTTATACTTTTAAAACCCCAACATGTGGTACGGTGGGGACCACTCCTAATAAAGTGTTGGCAAGTCCGAAAGGGATTCCTATAAAAGTTACATTTTCAGTAAGGCAACCATTAGGAGGAGAAACATAAAAAACGAAAGAGACCGCTTTTGAAGAGGAATTTGAGAGTTCCTCAGGATCTAATAAAATTCAAACTCCTAAAACTACATAAGAAGAAAACATGGGAGATTAAGAAGTAAATATACCAAAACAACAACAACAAAAAAACCAGTTAATTTGGAATTTCCCATTCAAGACCCTGATGTTGTGGTGAAAATGAAAAATATTCCTCTTTGCTCCTCCAAATTTTCATGGCCTATCTAAATAGGATCCTGATACTTTTTTGTTTGAGTTTGATGTGCTTTGCCCTCCAGTGGTTTATGGGATTAAGAGGAAAGACTATTCAATCTTGGGATGATATGAAGAATATTTTTTTAAGCAAATACCAAGATTATTGTAACGTTATGGATATTAAGGAAGAAATTTTTAAGATGTCTCAGTCAGAGGATCAGAGTCTGGAAGACTGGGTGGAGAGATTCCAATATACTTTACAAAGAACTAAGCAAAGCTCCTTAGATCCATAAGCTTTATGTCTCCTCCTTCTTAAAGGAATTCGAGAGGATAGTTTGGAGACCTTGAATTTGATGGGTGCAGGAGATGTTTCTCAATTAACATATGAGTAAATCTGTGAATTACATTAACAATATTCTAGAGGATGTGAAAAATATGGGAAATTTCTTGAGATATTTTATCACGAATTAGTAGATTGGCTGGAACAGGGATGACCATGGTTGAATTAAGGAATCTCTTAGACAATTTTAAAACTTATATTTTAAGCACACTCAATTCACAATTGGATACCCTGCAAACCAAAAGGAAGAAGGAATAAGTTGAGCTAGCCTTAGCTCTACTTTGTTCAAAGTGTTGGAAAAAAACATCTTCTTAGAGTATGCCCTTTGAATAATGTAGAGGCATCTGACATTTGTGAGAAAAACCATTCCACCCAGGAATGCCTTTCTTTGCCTGAACTTAAAGCAATGTTTCATGTAGCAGGTGGGGAAACTGGGAAAATTTGTTTTCTGACTAAAAAGAAACCCTAGCCACCTTAAGCATTTGTACCTCCTGGTCCTTCCCAGCAATTTACTTTCCCTTTTGGATGGTATCCTCCTATTACATGGACACAATGGCCCCCTCAAGTGCCAGGGCAAGGGTGGACCCCAAGATTGAGAGGACCCCCATCCTTTGGGATGTGATGCCTCCTCTACCACAACAACCTCAATTTCCTTCAAATAAACCCACTCAAACTCAACTAAGACCTTAGCTAGCTACCAATATTATTCCAAATCCAAAGAATAATAATATTGTTCAACCCACCTATAATACTAAATTGTCACCTTTTCATACCTATCCACTTTCAGTCGTGGACTGTAAAGATATTCATTTACGCTCTAGGAAAGTTATCCAAAACCAAATTTATCCCATTATACAATAACAAGATGAAGAGGATAACCTACAAGAGGCGGTATTGCTTTCTTCTAATCAAGAAAAAACTCTTGAAAAGAAGTATGAATCCATTCCTTATCCAGAAAGGTTATGCCTTGAAAACCACCTATTCAACTTGAATTTAACTTTTTGGGGGAATTAAGGAACGTTTGTGTAAAAATTCCATTGTTACAAAATATCAAGGATGTTCTTATTTATGGTAAATTTGTTCGGGAAATTTGTTTAAGGAAGCAAGGGAAACTAGGTGACTTAATGTAAAAATATTTTTCCAAAAGGAAATGTACTAGTACACCACATTTCATCTAAGTGGATTCAGGTGGATCTTGCTAAGATCAAAGTAATTCTTAAAATATCCACTTTAACAAATCAAAAGGATGTTCGTAGCTTATTGAGTATGCAAGGTGCTATAGAATATTTATAGAAAAGTTCGCAATGTTGGCTTCCTCATTATTTTGCCTCTTAACAAAAATTGTTGAATTCTAATGGGATGATCAATGTTAATTGGCCTTTGACACTTTAAAGGAAAATTTATCTTCTGCTCTAATTCTCTGAGGTCCTAATTGATCTTTGCCTTTTCACATAAATCGTGATGCCTTAGATTTAGCCATTAGAGTTGTACTAGGTCAAAAAGAATAATAGAAGCCTTGTGCAATTTATTATGTCAGTGAAACTTTAACTCCAGTTGAATTGAACTATGAGTATCGAAAAAATAATTTATTATCGTGGTTCATGCCATAAATAAATTTTGACATTATATTATAGGATACCTTGTTTTTGTACATACTAATCACTTTTCCATTTGTTATCTTATGAATAAACCAGTTACACATGGCAGAGTTACTAGATGGCTTCTCCTTCTCCAAGAATTTGATATTACAATTGTTGATAAACCTGGAAAGGAGAATGTCGTTGCATATTTCTTGTCACAACTTCACCATACTAATGACTCTATTCCTATAGAAGATGAGTTTCCAAATGAACATATACATGCATTATCTACTAATATACCTTGGTTTGTAAACATTACTAATTACTTGGCTACAAGAAAACTTCCACAACATTTGTCACCTAGAGAATGACAAAAGGTCATCAAGAATAATGCCATGTACTCTTGGATACAAGTGCTTATTTAGAACTGGATTAAGTCATGTGATTCGAGGGAGTGTTCGAGAAGATGAAATTTACAACATCCTGAAGGCATGTCATGATGAATCTTGCAGGGGTCATTTCATCAATAAAAGAACTGCAAATAAAATTTTGTGACAAGGTTATTATTGGCCCACAATCTTCCAGGATGGGAAACAACATGTTCAAATTTGTGACAAGTGCCAAAGGATGGGGAAACCAACACAAATAGATGAGATGGCATTCCAACCTCAAGTATTGATCAAGCCTTTCAAAAAAAGGCATCTTGACTTTGTGTGGCCTATCAACCCACCATCAAGATAGAAGGCATGCATTCTAGTATGTCAAATTACTTAACTAAGTGGGTTGAAGCTAAGGCCCTACCTATAACACCCCACCCCACATTTACCCACTTTTACAAGATTGTCAGGGTAAACATGAGTTGAGAGTTACTATGCATGACCCAAAATCTAAGATTCTGTTATGGAAGTGGGGCCTAACTTACCAACTTGGACCAAACTTGTTGCAACACCTATAGACATTGGATCACCCATATGTCAAACACTTTCCATTGGTGACATTTCCTTTAAGTTGGAACCACTTTTTACCTGGCTTTATAGCCAAGTTGCACGCATGTATTCTTGTGGATGTGACCATAGGCCTTCAGCCTCATGCACAAGTCATTCTCCATGCGGCTACAACCAGGATCTTCTAGTTTTGTACCTGCAGAAGCAAATTCAATGCTATAATTTCAAGGCTAGCCTACAAACGACTACTTCAAACTACCCAAAACTTTCCAGGACTCTGTCAATTATAATTACAAATCTGCCTAATCTCCCCTTAAGCTCAAATTTTGTCCAAGCTTATCCAATACATGATAAGCATTTAAACAAACACATTGTAAACATAACACCTATAAGTCATGAATGCATGTCTATCCATTGTTTCATTAGTTTCATTAGAGAATCATCAAGAAGGCTTACTACCCTCTCAAACTAGCTGTAGCAAACACCTACTAGCTCATCCATTCATATAACCATTCAATAACTTATCAAACCATGAACAAGATCCATAACAAGATCACATCATATGACAAGAATGTATCATGCTTCTAACCAACATTTAACCAGAATGAATCCATGAAAAACTAGTCATAAAATCAACACAATAACCAATACTTGTGCTCTTTGATCTCAATAAGAAATAACGCATACTAACATATGCATAAAACCAACCAAGTCAAGGACTTCCACGTACCACCCGATGATAGATTGGGTTGAACCAAATATTTCTTTCATTCAATCACCCTCGTGCCATATTCGAAGCATTAATGTGGGATCACATGGGATAAAACAAAACAAAACCAACTAGGGAATCCAGAGATTAAACCACCTTCACCCTCAAGCCATAGTGATTTCACCTAAACTGGTCCAGACTTCACCAAAACCAAAACAAGCTTGGATGCCTCAAGATTTCTTCACCGTACCTAGAGGAATTTTCATGCCTCCACCCACCTATCAAGAGCTTCCCAGAGAAAACAATATCCACCCTCCACCCTTGGGATTTTCCAGAGACCACCTCAACCAGATCTGAATCCACTAGCAATCCAAAGTTCAACCAAAATGAAAACCCACTTTACCACGATTATTTAGGAAATGGAAAAGGCAAGGCTATAGACAATTGTCGATCCAGGAAAATCCCATGCCAATGACAACAAAATGACCAATATACCAAATGCATAAATCATGGATTCACATCCCAACAACATAACCAAACATGTGATATGTTATCTGCAAAATCCTCTTGTTGATTACTCTTTCTCTGCTTGATTTCTGCCCTTGCTTACTATTATCCAATCTTCCTCTTATGCTCCCTTGTTTGTTCCTTTCCTTCTTGCTTGCTTGTGTCAACCTTGTTTCCAAGTGCTTGTTCTCTCTATTGCTCTCCTCTTTTCTAAGTGAATTCTAGAATTTCCAAGAGTATTTGTGAATTTTTTCTCTTCTTTCTATTTTTTTTTTCCTTCATTTTCCCTTGCATACATATTATTGTCCCTTCATCTTCCTATTCTCTTATTTTCCTTTATTTTTTAATTAATTGCCATTTATTTCCTTTTGAATCTTGCCAATGCCAATGCTAATTTCCATAGCCAATAATAAGCCACAAGTGATTCCCAATGTAATGATTCCCCCCTCCAATCAGCTTGGAATACGTGTTCCATGACCTTGGTTTTATTTTTTCCTTTTATAATGCCCATTTATTACATGGAACTTTAACCCAAGGTTGTTACATTACCAAAAGAAACAAAACAAGTAGTGGTTGACTTTCTATATGAATAAATTTTTGTTCGATTTAGAGTACCTCGTGAAATTATTACTAATTAGGGTACTCAATTCACCTCTAAACTAATCTAGTCCATTACTGAAAAAATTAGGATAAAACATCATATGTCCGCTCCATACCATCCTCAAGAAATGGACAAGTGGAAGTTGCTAACAAGGTTTTGGAAGCTATTTTAACTAAGACAATTCAACAACATCATAAATATTGGGTCAAAAAACTTCAATAGGCCTTGTGGACCTATAGGGTTACTTGTAAATATGCCACTAGATTCGCGCCTTATGAGTTAGTGTATGGAAAGAAAGTTTTCCTCCCTATTGAATTTGAAGTAAAAATATTAAGGATTGTCTTGCAAGTTGGAATGGGCCTCTCAAAAGCCCAAAAGCCTTGATTAGACCAGTTAAATGAACTTAATGAAATGCATCGAGAAGTTGTTCAACAAATTACTATTGTATAAAAACAATGAGTGAAATGATATGAAAGGTTCATTGGAAAGAAACAATTCAAATAAGGTGATGGGACCTCTTATTCAACTCAAGGCATAAATATTTCTTTGGGAAATTTCACACATGACAGTCAAAGCCTTATAAGATCGATATTGTATTTGATAATGGATCAATTAGGTTGCATACAATTGATTATGCACAAATTCCATTGATGGCCAATGGACATTAACAAAGACTATAGCAAAAACCTAAATCTGAGCACGAATTCATTGAAGAATTGAAGCAGCAAAGTGACCTTGAAATTGTAGGAATGTTGGCTGGGCCACCATTGTCTACAAATCCATAGTTTTTAGTCCTCTGTGTGTGTGTAAAAAGAAAAAAATGGTGGTGAAAACCTGGTCTCTAGCACCTCCAACACCTAGTCACATTGGAAAACCAAGTTTTGACCATATTACTAGGAAAAAGAGAAGATTCATGCCATGAAAACCTTTTTGGAGACGCAATGGGGTAGTCTCTCACTAGAAAACCAAGGAGACTAGCCAGCAGAGTCTGAAAAAAAAATAGAGAGAGAGACAGAGAAAATAAAGGAAATAAGAGGGATACATATGTAGATAAATAAATATCTTCTACAAGTATGCATACTTTTGTTTTGAAATGACACCTAATGATATGAAGATTGTTTTTATTTTCAGGACAGATTGCGGGATTTCCTTCAACAACATGAGCATAAGAATCAACACAACTACAATCTTATTGCAATTATGTCAACCACTAATTGTTTTATTTTTAATTTCTTGGTTTTTATTTTTAAGCAGAAAGTCTAAGGTTCTCTAAATGATAGCATGTCTACTTGAAAGATTTGATGCCTTACCATGCTCACTTGAAATTCTAAGTCTTATCTTTATAAAATAAAAATAAAAATCAAGGTTAGCCCTTTTTCTTTTCCAATTATCCTTTGTATTTTCTAAAATTATAAGTTTCCCCTTCGAGATTTCCTTTCTTTAACCATACACAAAATACCCTAATTAAACCCCTATATACCCTTTCGACCAACCTCTATAACTATAAACCCTTTCAACTCACTTGTATACCTAAGGCACGACCTAGCCTAACATTCATATCGTTACACATATATGTGTTATAAATCTATCAACATTAACCTATACATAAAACTATATATATGTCACCCATATAAATTTTGTTGAACATATTATTGGTTTAATTTAATTGTCAAAAGAGGGGCACATTATTACCCAACTTAGCCTATGTCATCTATGATTGTTTGAAGGGACGACAGAAATCATGACTAATTAACTCATGGCATTCTATAGCCAGTGCAGAATCATAGTTCTGTAGCTCGAGAAATCCGAAAGGAGTCAGTTTGATGCAAACTTAATTGCAAAAATATTTGAATAGAGGCAACCATAAGGGTTTGAACAACAAAAACAATGAAGTCCTGAACAAGGTTAGCTATGAGGGTTTGAACATGATAGTCGTAGAAAGCTTGAACAATAAAAATTCTAGAGGATTTGGACAATGATAACCAAAAAAGGTTTTGAACAGGAAAGTATGGGCGGTTCGGTGAATAGGGAAGAGCATGATAACATTCATAGTATTGGGATTAAGCCTCAAGTTTGGAGTATTATTGAAAAGGCAAGTTGGACTAAATTTTTGGGGTGGCTTCAAGGTCATGACCGAGAAATTGCACTTGAGTTTTCAAACACTTTTGATGACACCAAGGCCATAGTGAAGCAAATCACCAATCATGTTAGTGAGAAGATGATTCCAGAGGTTAATCAGATCTCCTAGGAGGGAGAGGCCTGGTATAAAAATTTTAAAGTTGATAGCGCCTGCTGGGTCTTGTTCATTTGCATATCGTCCCCACTCCTGGATTTGAAGAAGTGGATAAATCGAGAGACCTTACTTCCTCCCTGACAAGATGTAGTATTCATTGTTATTAGATTTGACACTTGTGAAGGGCAGTTTAGTATGGTATACCATTACCATATCCAAATTTTGATGTATTTATCACGGAAAAAATTGTTCAACATGCCTCACTTCTTGTTAAAGTATTTGACAAACATGGTCTCCTTGGTGCAGAGGAAGAAGGACCGCGAATGAAGCTTGCACCACCAAGGGATAATTAATATGCTCACAATGGAAAAAGTTCATAGGTTGAATATATCATAGGAAGATTTACTCCAAGGATTTAAGAAGAAACTTGATCCAGGGTTTCGATTAAGAAAAAACCTCCCAAACTTGTATCTCCTTCAACTGTTAATAAATGATATTCAGCTTGATTGACACAAAATAAGAAAGAAAAGGCATTTAGGTCTGAAGTCTTTGACTCGAACCACAAAATCCTAGCATCCATAAGAGCTTGAGCCATAACTAAATTTAAAAAATCCAAAGAAAATGTCAAAGTAGTAGATGTTGAGGAAGATATTTCGAAAGAAAATCCTATAGAGTGTAATATATTTGAAGAAAATTTCGACATCCTAGAGGAGAATATGGCAGAAGAAAATATCCTTGAAAATAATGTAGATACCGTGGAAAATAACGTAGCAAAAGAGAACAGCTTCAAAGAAAATGTTGTCAAAGATAACATTCCAGAAGAAAATGTTGTTGAAGATAACATTCTAGAAGAAAATTTTGTTGAAGATAACATTGGAGAAGAAAATGTTACGGAACGGGCATCGATGGTATTCAAGGTTGGAGCAAGTAGTCATCAGTTAGAAAAGTGCCCACAAAACAAAGGTAAGGCTATTGAACCTAAACTCTTCAGATTTTGTAGCCCTAGTTATCAAGCATTACTTAAACAAAATAACAAGTTAATTTTGTATAATGAGAAACTAAGGGATAAATTAGAGAAACGGGCACCCAAACTAAGCAATTTAGGAGCCTCATTAGAAGTTATAAAATAGGAGAAGAAATATGAATACAAGGTTAAGACCTTAGCAGAAGGTTATACAAGAGAAGCCCAACAGGTTATAGACATAATCCTTTATGATGTCTTAACAAACACTTACACATTTATTCAGTTAAAATTGGATATGCCACAGTGGCAAACCAAAGACAACTTGTTTGATTTGGGCATCGTTAATAGGGAGAGCCATAAACAAGTAATTGAAAAAATGAAACAACATTGGTTTTCCATGTACCTTAGCCAGGAAGAAAAATGGAAGGGACAAATAAATAAATGGAAATATCTTTATCACAAAGAACAGAAGTTAAAAGAGATAGAATGTAAGTTGGGGGCAGAGATATCTGCTATTGAGTCCCTTATAGAGTATACCCTATATTTTTACATGACCTTTGGTCTTCCTTCCAATTGATACAAATACAATATGGGAAGCCTCGTGAACTTATTCAACCTGAAAACTTTTTGGAAGTCTACCAGTATTTTAAAGCTTCATATCAAAACTTGTTATGTGAACTCTATCAGTTTAACTTCATTTTGACATAAAATACTAGGTGAAACCCCAACCCTTTCGTGGGGAACACTCAATTTTGTGCTTTTATTTCTGACATAGATAACCCCATCAAGTGGAAAAGAGCTTTTCACATTTATGGGAGAACATAAACAGAGGCTCGTTTGATAATAAGAGAAGAATACCCTCTATCAGGGTTGGTAGTTAATGATTTGATGTGACTAAGGGAAGATGCATAAGACACTTCCACCATCAGAACAATTCAACGATATTCAGTAACAAAATACCATGAAATGACCCAAACCTACTTTATCGAAGCCCTCAATGTGGCTCGAGACATCTGGGAAGGTTACCTATATCCCTTCATGAGAAAAACCCTATGGATTACCCCTTATTTTGTTTAGCATTGAACCATGCCTCTTTATACACATATTTAGTATTAAAACATGGGTCTCATTTGAAAGGACTCTGATTTCGTTTCCCTCCTTTGTGGTGTCTAACACGATTCTGCATATCTCCTACCTAGTGGGACAAGGAAGAAGAACGACTGAATTAGACTGCTATGGAAATACCTTGGATTATTATTCTTCTGGAAAATTTGGTCACCCAACCTACAATTAGGGTAACTTCATGTTGGTATACCAGAAGTGGAATAAGGTTGGTATACCAGAAGTGGAATAAGGTTGCATGGGGACATGCAACCAGACAGGTTGGGGGGATGATGATTTCCTCCTGTAACACCACTTTTTCCATTAAAATCCTCCAATTTTGACTTGAAGATATTATTATTCATTACTCATGACTTGTCTTACCTATTCTAGTACAAGTGTATTTACATATATTTTTAAACCTTGTCTTTTTTGTTTATAAAAACAACTAAAGGATTTGATTAGTAACTTATGGGTGTGCATGGCTTGGATAATATATATATATATATATATAAGTTGTCGGTGTAGTTAATTGTAGCATTTCACCAATAAGCTTCAATCCCTGGATACACTTCTATTGCAAAATAGACTCATCAAAATAACAAACCATAAGAATCTCTAAATGACACTCTATCGATACAAGCAAGACATGTGAAACCATATGTTAGAGTCGGTCTTTACATCCCTCCGTCAGAGATCATTTCTCTTTTTGCATTTCATTTTTAGGTGTCTCGCTCGATTTTCTCAGTTGCATTCTGCTAGGAGCATGCCATAAATCTGACGGAAGGGTCTTGTCATTCACTACCCCTCATTGTCTTATCATTGTTGGCTCAGGTATGTCCATTTTAATCAAGTTTTAAAATCACTTACAGCCATGTTTTAGTCTTTTGATCAGCAGAGTCATTTCAGTCACTAGGTCTAGGGTTTCATAAATTGTGTCTTCAAAGTGTCCAATAATGCCAGCATGGCTCATGAGGGGGTCCTTAATAAGTTTTCAGTTTCAATATTTTCATCATCATGTGCTCGACTATGACTTTTCTTCAAAACTCTGTTTTGAAGAAAATTCGTCATTTCATTTTTGTAATAAATTTCCATGTAATTTTCAGAGTTTTTCCAGTCATTGAAATCTACAGGTGTAGCCCTGGTCTTCCTTTGTCAAAACATGCCATTATCCCTGCAAAAATCACCAAAAGGTTCATTATTCAAGTCAAAAATCAGAAGGACATTTGAAAAGACAGAAGTTGTATTAAATGCAAAAAGTGCCAAAGTTAAAAACATTACAAAATGGGTTATTGAGAAACAAAAATGTAATCCATCTCTATATAAGATATTTCTCAAGTTATTGATCCATTTGCATCAAGAGACATTTAGAAATCCAAGAGAGAAGTCGATTTTGAAATTTGGAAGGTTGACTGTGTGTTGGAATACAGAGCGCGGCGCATTGGGTGAAGGTCGCGATGCACCGGGAGGTCGCGGCACATAGAGCCATTGTTCGTAGTGCAAAATTACACGCGCGCGGTGCATCCAGGCTGCGCGCTGCACTGGGTTTGCGTGCGGCGCACAAAACCTCCAACACAAAAACTTATTGTGGCCTCAACTGAGATCAAACCCATTACTCCATGAGCCATGTTCATCACTTGAAACACATTTTGTTGTGCCAAGAGGTCAAAGGATATCAGCTTGAGGGTTAGAGGAGCAAGTTTTTTATTTGAAGAACCAAGACAGTGTTTGAAGGGTCGCGCGGCGCACTAGAGAAGGTCATAGTGCACATAGGCTACGTGGCACATCGGGCGAAATTCCGCAGTGTAAAATTACACTCTCGCAACGCATCCAGGAGGCGCAGCGCACAGAACCTACAGGCCAAATTTATATTCCTGCTGTCATCAAAACTCAAACCATGCCATTTCTTTGGATCCAAGTGTGTGAGCCTTAGCCTACTCTTTAATGGTGTTTGCTATGATTTGAAGAGAAGAATATAAGGTTTGGATGGCAAAAACATAAACCTTATCCTTTTGTTGAATTTGCTCTTTAGGGTTTCAAATGTTGTTTAAAAAAAAAATCATTTTCATGTTGAATACTCATTGTCACAACATTATACAGTCCCTCTTCTTTTCCCCTACATTCTAAAAGCATTCATATCACTTGTCTCCCATTTTGTTTTCCTATCCCTAACACTTCCATTTCTTATCATTACCTCTTTCCCCATATCACTTTCATAATCCCTAAATTCCCTCATCCATCAAAGTGGTTGTTGCATATTTTAAATTTCACTTGGCAAGCTCCATCATCTACTTTTCCGCTTGTCCCATATTCTTCCTCACAATCCCTCATTTTCCTGTGGCACATTGGCATTGAAAACACATCACATATTTCTCTTTGCCAAACCAAACACCTACTCAACATACATATTTCAGCATTATGACAAAGACAATTCATCATATGAGCAAGAGTATGAGTAAGGAAATGACTCAACCACTGAGCTTGATGTGCCGAGAAGGCCTCGAAAAGGTGGCAGACATGTCAGAGAAGAGCCTACTTCCCTAGCTCAATTGCAGGCCTGCCCGCTTGCAATGACATGCTTTCAACAAATGTCATGCTTTCAGTATTGTGAGAAGATTGCTCAGATCCAGCATCATCAGGAGTTAGTTTGGTTGTTTGTTTTACATTTGCATGATAGTCATGTTACTCTTGCTGGAGTAAATTTTACCTTGACACCAGAAACCATCTCTCAGGCCACCGGATACCGAATATAGGGGAAGAGTGGAACAAAGGGCAGCAGCTGGATAGATCATATTATGAACCTTACATTAGGCCTAGCTATTTGAAGCAGCTCATGAGAGTATTCCCATTTCAGTTTCTGAAGGAACCTTATGTGCCATTGATGAGACTCATTATCAGATACTTGAGTTGTGAATGTCGCTTCTCACGCCTCTATGCATACCATATCAGGTTATTGATGCATTTCATGAGAGTGAGGTTCATGAACATTCCATATTTCATGTGCCAAAACATCAATAGGATGACCACTCTTGTGCGGAAGAAGACTCTGGAATAGTAGCACAACAACATTTACCACTATGTGCTCATCAAGATCATTGTTGTGCATCAGCTTGGTTTACGGGTATCACATGGGATGATTTCATTTCCCGTGATTTTTTCAGATCTTCACAAGGGCATGAGATAGGTGTACCTTCTCATCAGTATGAGTGCCATGAGACCGTTAGTGTGCCGGTATTCATCACATATCAGAGAGGCACTAGACATTTGTTTGCAGCAGCAAAGCGAGTTTTATCTCCAGCCGGGGTGGAAGGGGCCTCGCTTCCTCCATCAGCACCACAGGTAGAGGACAAAGGCAAGAGGCCAATGCAGGATGAGGGCCTTCAGGTGAATGAGAGACTGACTTCATTCTCATTCATGATGATGATATAGATACAGGCCCACTGTTGAAAAGTGTGCAACAAGAAATGCTTGTTGAGAGTGCAACAAGATGATTGAGCTTAGTGAAAAGAGTCGCCTTCACTAAGTGGGCCCACAGGCTATTTTTGGCGCAAGTCTATTTTTAGACTATGTCTATTTTTAGACATATGGATCGTGTCTATGGATTGCAGGTTGTTGTTTATGGATGATTGGTCAAGTTGGGAAAAATAGATGGACTTCTATTTTTGATGAAAGTGTGAGTGATCACAGTGTGAGTGATCAAAGTCTATTTTTAGACTGGCTGTCAAAAATAGAAAAGTCAAATATTATTGTCTCATAATAATATTTGGACTATAAACTTGATCTTATTCTCTTGGAGCACTTTAGTTTGAGCTACAGAGGTGGCACATGCAGCTTTCAGAAGGAAATACGCTATTCTTATGAGTCAGTTGAGTTGTTGCATGCATGACTTTAGTTAGAACTCAATCAGTTGAGTTTGGTGGAGTTGATTGTGGAGTTGATGGAGTTGTGTTCAGTTTGACTTGGTTAAACTAGTTGTAGTTAGTCTAACTGAAAATAGACTAATGATGAGTTGTTAAACTAATTATTAACTCATGATGCAACTAATGAATACATCAGTTAACTCAGTTGCATGTCAGTGCATGTTCAGTTCAACAGGGACAGGTGGTAGAGAATCAGATTGCTATCAGTTGTGACTATAGTTGTGCACCAGATCTTGCACAATCAAGGGATTGAGTGTGCCAATGAGTTTGCTCATGTATTTTCCCAGTATTGTAGCCTTTTCTCACGTCCAACAAAGTGTGAGTGATTATTTTGAGGTGAAATACGAGTTTCGGAAGCCATTCTCATCAGTTCTTGAGCAGGTATTGGGCAGTGGAGGCAGGAAAGCAGTGGAATAGATTTGGAGATCAAATCTTAGCTGTATTGTGTGTAACAGGTGGAGATACTTGTGAGAAGTATTATGCTATGTAATGTTACATGATTCAATCAATATAATATACAGATAGTGTGGGGTTTTTAGCGAGATGCTTTCCCCGGGATACATACTGTGTTTATGAGTTTGATTGATGCTTCTATGTGCGCCTGTGAATGTTTCTGCTTCTATAAATTGATGATCAACGTAGAGGAGGTTATGTATTATGCATGTTCCGCTTATAAGTGTATAATCAGGATAATCTCTGTGAATATGTGTCATATTATTCAAAATTTCTACACCCACAAAGTGCCAAACTTAGAGAGATCATCCAGGAACAACAAATAGAGACCAAAGCCTTATCCCTTGATTTGGAGAGGGCTAAGTGGATTGTGAAATACTTGGAGTAGAGGAACAAATAGTTTGAAGATCAGCAAACAATCATGGAGTTACAAAACATCCGCGAGAATCGCCAAGCTGCTCAAAGGAGGAGGGTTGAGCTCACTTCATAGGAGCAAGAGATTAGTAAGGATCGGAAGTCTAATCTCGAGAGAGTTAACATCCACTTAGAGAGACTATTAGACAAGGCTAATAAGGACCATCCATTGCTGAGACACGTGGATTTCCACTACAGGGCGTGAAACATGAGTTCCCAGGCACGAATAAGGAATCTGAAGGCAAAATTGAAGAAGGCGACAAAGAAGCAAAAGAGGCAAAGGGAGCATGATCGTCTTCAGATCTTGGCCGAAGCTTCTTTGGCTGAGCATGGCACTTGATGAGGCACACTCAGCCCAAATTTCAAGGAATTTGGAGAAAATTTTGTCAATTTTGAATTTTTTGGCTTTAAAGACAGGTTTTTCTGCCCTACGTGTAGCGCCACTTGGCACGCGCTTATAATTGGGAGATCTCCATGAGGAAGACGTTAAATTTTTGGATTTTTCATCAAAATTTATGCATGCTCAAGGATTACCTAAGGATTTCAGCAAGTTTTGGGTTGCCTAAAGGGTCAAAAACATGCAAAAAATGACCTCACTGCCACTATTTTGACACACAGGAAGCAGTCTTGGGAGATTGAAGTTTTGGAGGGGCAAATGACATCTAAATTCAGAAATTCCACTTGGGTTGGAAAGTAGACAGGCAGGGTTTTCCAACAAGCACACTTGGGCTCAATTTGGACTTTAGGACGTGCCTCAAAATTAGCTCCAAAGTGGTGCGATGCATACAGTTTTTGGCACGACGCACACAGAATTTTGGCCTGTTTTTCACTTAGCAGCTCAGAATCTCGCCTAGTTTTGACCAATTTGACTTTTTGATGTAATTATTGATCTATCTTGATGTAACTTGATGACTATGATGTAATTTTGGCACATATTTACTTGTTCTAGATGATTCATTCACTAAAAGGTGAAAATTAAATGAATGAATCAGTTTCCTAGCATATAGGGGTAAGTTGTTTGACTACCTAGATTTCAGTTCCTTGTTTAGAATTAGTTCAAACAGCTCCTAGAATGATGAGCTCGACCCCTAGAGGTAAGGGAATGGGTTGGGCTAGTCTATATCATGTATTTTCTGAGTCATTTTCAGGGTTGGACACTTGGGATTGCTTGGCACTCTATTGTACATTTCATTTCTGCAAAGGAAAGACCAGGGTTTTGCAGCACTTGTTGGGATCCATGTGGCTCTATGTTTTGATGGTGTGTTTCTCTATGTATTTGTAAGTTAACTGATGTTTATGTGTATCATTTTCTCTTCTCTTGTCTTTTGCAATTAAACAAATGAGTGATTAAGGTAGAATTCATTAGACTGTTGTGCTCTGCCTTGAAATTTTGTTTAATTCTTCATGTTATCATATATTTGAGGAGGACTTTTGAGACCCTCTTGCCCTTCTTAGCTTTTCACCGGTCTGATCCATCCATTCATTCAATCCAAAGCATCAAAACAATTGCCTTCCTTGCCCCAATCAAAACTCTACAAAAAATAGGTCTCATCCCCGGACCCAAAATTTTCTTGTCCCTTTTTTCCAACAAAAACCCTTAAAAACTCAAATCAAAACCTTGCACTTCATACCTAGCCTAAAATTAGCTTGTATTTCAGTCATCTCGAGCCCCATTGATTACCTTTTGCCGAGATTGACCCGGAGAGGGCCCTCTCCTGTCCTCGTAGGGCTAGCTACAAGGCTGAGCATGGTTGGATGTGGACCTAGAACCTTGTCTTTTCAGCCTGAAGCAAATCTAGGCTCTAACATAGTGGCGACCATACTAGGGAAAAAAATGGTTTGCTTGTTGATGTCATTTGTTTTATAAGCTACAAACGGAGCCTGAAGTTATGCCAGGTAGCCTTCGAAACGCTTTTGCTTTGCATTAGCGCAAGTAGATAAACGCTGCTTTCGTCAATCTTCGGTCTAGCTTGTAATCGTGACACTTGACTTGTAAATTTCCCCAGTACATTTGAGAATTCTAGGCTTTTGGATGAGAAGATTAGAATTTGATAGGCTGAACAAGTTGTTTATGTCCCTTTTATTTCTTGAAAATAGCACGATGCCTTCAAAGAGATATACCAGAGCAAATCCAGATCCAAATCCTCCCCCTGTTTATGAAAATCCCAATCTGATTTCAAGAATTGTTCGTCAAGAGAGCTCTGTGACTCCCGTGTTTAAATCTCGTTCATGTCCTGTAATTTTTAAGTATCTTGAAGAGCTTTATTTTGATGAAAAGTTTGAATTGTCATTATTTGAAACCAAATCTGAAAGTGCTCTTGTTTCTGTAGTTCCAAATCCTGACTTTTATGTAGCTCTTGAAGTTGAAAGAAACAATAAATCAATTGAGAATTTTATCTTGAAACACCCTCAAAGTGAAATTCACGCTTCAAATATCGATGATTTCCTAGAAGCTGCATCTGCATCCCTTGGATCTTCCGTAACGGCATCCACCTCAAAAATCCCTGCCGAACCTCCCTTCATTCCCACCCTTCCCCCGCAGCCTACTAATTTTGATCAAAATTCTGCTGTAAATTCGCCTCCATCTACTCCTTCTACATCCAAAATTGCTTCACCTCCGCATACACCTCCTCATACACCTCACACATCAGTTGCACCTTCGCCCCCAACATCTCCAAGGCCGATTGCAAATCCACCAAGAGCAATGGCTGCTCGGTTTGCACCTCTCACGCTGCCTCAAGTTCTGGGTGACATGCCCACAGATTATCAGAGTAAAATTCCTTTATTTGATGGCACTCCTCAAAGTACCATGGCTCAGCAACATGTGGACAAAATGATGGATTTCTTTGAGCTTCATGAGATTGATGCAGAAAACATGACCATGAGATTATTCGTGCAGACTTTCGCAGGTGAGGTGAGAAAATGGTTCAGAGCTTTGACAGCTAGAAGTATTCCCCCATTGGAAGAGCTTCAAAGACAGTTCTTGGATCGTTGGGAAGTTAAGAAAGATCCTCTTCAGATCACTTCTGAATATACCAAGATCAAGCAGAATGTTGGTGAGTCCATGCAAGACTATTGTATTAGATTTAATGCAGTTTATAATGCAATTCCTGATGATTTAAGGCCAACTAGAAAGTCAGCTTTGCTAAAGTTCCCAGATGGTTTTGATCCGGACATGGCTTATCAATTAAGAGAGAGAGATCTAGCTACCTTAGAAGAAATGTAGAAAATTGTTGTTAGTGTTGAGGCAAATTTAAATGACAAGAGAGCTAGATTGAAAACCAAGAAGAGAGTTTCAACAAAGGAAGAAGCTTCTACCTCAGATCAGGTGCTCTGCAAGGTAGAAAAGATGATTGAAAGGTTAGCACTTGATAAGCCTGAACCGTAGATCCAGAATCCTAATTTCTGTGGACAGCAGCAACCTCAATTCAAGATCAAATAGCGTGAGCAGCGAGCACAAGAAACGACATCATAACAGCAGCAAGTAAAGACACCTCTTCAGCAGAACTTTGTTGGTCCCGAATCTGATGATGAAGACCATGTAATAGGAGAAGAAAATCACTTCTTTACTCCTGATGATATGCCCACCTTTGTCACCGAAGATGATGAGTATGCAGAAAGTTCAGTGGTACAGCAGGATGTAGATTTTTTCTTGGCGAATGATATAGCTCTTGAAGAGGAGTCAGATGAGTATCAGAGAGGTTATATGCATGCCTTGTCTACCCAGCAGCGTCAGTATTCATTAAGAAACAGAAATGTCCCCATCAATCCAATCCAGAAGAGAAAGGAAGTTCCAGCATCTAAGAATGAGCCACCTGTTGCACCAAACAAAGGGAAAGAAGTTGTTGATCCTACTCCTAGCAAATCTCCACCAGCAAATGAAAGAGTCAATCAGCCAATTGTATCAAAAGATAAAGCTGAAAAGAAAGATGTTCCAGCCAAAGAAGTAGAAAAGACTTCTAATTTTAGTTTAGAAAATGAAATTTCTAAATTAAAGGCATCCATTCCCTTGACTGAACTGATGAGGAACAGCAGTTATAGAGGTCAGGGTTCCAAAATTTTGAATTTTGATCCAACGTCTGATATGGTGAGTGTGGAAGATGATCAACCTGTTTTGATTTTTGGACCAGCATTGAATGGTGAGTCTCCAAATAGTGATGTGCCTTCTTTTTATATCAGTTTGAGAGTGCATGAGTTTGTGTTGCATAATGCTATGTTTGATTCCGGCGCCTCCCAAAATCTTATGCCGAAGGCTATCATGGAGAAGTTGGGTTTGGACATTACCAGGAAATACCATGATATTTATTCATTTGATTCTAGCAAGGTCAGATGTATTGGGCTTATTAAAGACTTGGTGGTCAGTTTGGATCAGATTCCGACAAAAAACGTTCTGATGGATGTGGTGGTGGCGGATATACCTCCTAGATTTGGAACGCTTCTTTCCAGATCTTGGGGAGCAAAGATTAAAGGAACTATGCAACGATTCGTGTGTTTGGCCAAATGAGAAAACTTTATCGGGAGCAGAAAATGAAATACATGATTACAAACAAGGAGAAACCAATTAATCATCCAATTAATTATGTACATACATATTTAGAGTTTTTTGTTTTGTATTCAGATAGTTTCAATGAGATTGATAGTCAGTTAGTTGCAGCAAATGACATTCCAAAAATAGCAGAGAATTTCATAGAAGTTTTGAAGAAAGAAAGTCAAGAACAGGATAATACCATTCAACAATCAGAAAAGGATAATGGACAACAAGCAGAAAAAATACAGCAAAAAGAGTTTCAGCACTTAGAAGAAGAGGAAGATGGCTTGTGGACCATGATTTTGATGGAGCAGTGGGAAATGATGGTGCTGGAATTGGAATTTGGGTACGCAGTCCTTTTTCTGCTCCGAACAAAGTGCCTAGTAATGTGCAGGTATGTTCTTACAAGCTTGCTTTTGATTGCTCAAACAATGAGGCTGAGTATGAGGCTTTGATTTTTGGCCTAAAAATCCTAAAAAAGCTTAATGCTCAAAGGATTGTTGTATATGGCGACTCCGAATTGGTGATTAAGCAAGTTAAAGGCAAATATCAAGCAAAGCATCCTCGGATGCATGCATACCGGAATGTTGTCCTAGACATTTTGAAGTTGTTTTCTGATTATACTTTAACGTGTGTGCCTCGTATTCAAAATAGTATTGCTGGTGCACTTGCTAAGGCAGTGAGTAATTTGAAGATTCCTATGAACTCAAGTAATAATTTGAAATCCATGTGAAACATCGTCTGACTGTCCCGGACAATCAGATATATTGGCAAGTTTTTCAAGATGATGAGGAGATTGATGATTTTTTGCAAACAAAGTCAAGTTCAAAGATACCTCAATTGATGTAGAATATGATGACGGAAAAGATGATGTGTAGATCAATCAAATGGAAGTGTTGCAGCTCAAGGATAATGTGATTCCTAAAGGCTTGATACCTTTAGAATAACTCTTTGAACACGATGACGTAGCCCGCAAACCAACATTGCAGCCAATAGAGAAGGGAGTCGAAGAGGTGAATATTGGAACAATTGAACATCTGAAGATGGTAAAGTTGTCCAAAACATTGCCACAAAAGGTAAAGGCCAAATATATCAGTTTGTTGTCATCTTTTGTTGATGTGTTTGCTTGGGACTATTCTGATTTAAAAACATATGATACTAATATAATTCAACACACAATTCCTATTAAGCCTAATCAGAAACCTTTCAGACAGAAGTTAAGAAGGCTTAATCCAAAATTGTTTCCATCAATTGAGAAGGAGGTAAACAGGTTATACAAATCAAGAATCATTGTCCCCATTCGATTTTCTGATTGGATCTCTAATTTGGTGCCCGTGCGAAAGAAGACAGGTGAGATTCGTTTGTGCACTGATTTTAGGAATCTCAACAAAGTTTCATTGAAGGATAATTATCCGTTGCCAAAAATGGATCACATACTTCAGCGAGTAGTTGGAGCATCTCATATTTCACTACTCAATGGTTATTCTGGATATAACCAAATTTTAGTCCATGAATATCACCGAGACAAAACGGCGTTCACCACTCCGTGGGGAACTTTTCATTACGCTAAAATGCCTTTTGGTTTGAAGAACGCAGGTGCCACATTTTAGTGGGCAATGGATATGGCTTTCGCAAATGAGAAGGATGTCTTTTTGGTGGTGTACCTTGATGATTTGACGGTGTTTTCTAATTCAGATGAAGAACACATGTATCATTTGAAAATTGTTCTTCAAAAGTGTAGAAAATATGGTGTGTCATTGAATCCGAAGAAGATCTTGTTCGCCATGGATGAAGGCAAACTACTTGGACACATCATCTCAAAAGATGGTATTCGTATTGATCCAGCACGTGTAGAAGCAATTCAGCAAATAGATCTTCCCCGGAACAAGAAGGAAATTCAGTCTTTTAGTGGTAAGATGATTTTTTTATGCCGCTTTGTACCTAATCTTGCTAAACATCTAAGAGAGATTACAAACATGGTTAAGAAGGACAGCTAAGTGAAATGGACCGAAGAGGCTATAAAATCTTTCAATCTAGTAAAATTGGCTCTTTCTTCAGCTCCGGTTCTAATCAGCCTGGATTACACTTAGGATTTTATATTGTTTTCATTTGCTTCGGAGCATACTATGGCAGCCGTATTAATGCAAAAAAAAGATGAGCATGAAAGACCAATTGCTTTCTTCAGCCGAACTATAAGAGATGTTGCTTTGAAATACAACATTATTGAGAAGCATGTAGAAATTTTGAATAATTTAACACATATTCAACAGAGATTATCATGATCATGTACTATTGCGGAATACATACACAATACATAAGCTCCTCTACGTTGATCATCAATATAGCAGCATCAATAACAATAAAACATCAAGAGCATTCACACATTAGCACAGTATGTAACCTCGGGAAAGCATCTCGCTAAAAACCCCACACTATCTGTATATTAATGATTGAGACCATGTAACATTACAAAGTACAATGCTTATCACAAGCAATCCAGTACCAGATCCACCTGTTACACACAATACAGCTAAGATCTGATCTCCAAATCTATTCCACTGCTTGCCTGCCTCCACTGCTCAATACCTGCTCAAGAAATGAATGAGAATGGTCTACCAAACTCATATTTCACCTCCAAAGAATCACTCACAATGTGTAAGATGTGAGCAGAAGCTACAAACTGATCAAATACATGAGCAAACTCATTGGCATACTCAATCCCTTGACTGTGCAAGATCTGGTGCACAACTATAGTCACAACTGATAGCAATCTGATTCTCTACCACCTGTCCCTGTTGAACTGAACATGCACTGACATGCAACTGAGTTAACTGATGTATTCATTAGTTGCATCATGAGTTAATAATTAGTTTAACAACTCATCATTAGTCTATTTGCAGTTAGACTAACTACAACTAGTTTAACCAAGTCAAACTGAACACAACTCCATCAACTCCACAATCAACTCCACCAAACTCAACTGATTGAGTTCTAACTGAAGTCATGCATGCAACAACTCAACTGACTCATAAGAAAAGTGTATTTCCTTCTAACAGCTGCATGTGCCACCTCTGTAGCTCAAACTGAAGTGCTCCAAGAGAATAAGATCAAGTTTATAGTCCAAATATTATTATGAGACAATAATATTTGACTTTTCTATTTTTGACAGCCAGTCTAAAAATAGACTTTGATCACTCACACTGTGATCACTCACACTTTCATCAAAAATAGAAGTCCATCTATTTTTCCCAACTTGACCAATCATCCATAAACAGCAACCTGCAATCCATAGACATGATCCATATGTCTAAAATAGACATAGTCTAAAAATAGACTTGCGCCAAAAATAGCCTGCGGGCCCACTTAGTGAAGGCGACTCTTTTCACTAAGCTCCATCATCTTGTTGCACTCTCAAAAAGCATTTCTTGTTGCACACTTTTCAACAGTGGGCCTGTATCTATATCATCATCATGAATGACAGCTGCATGTGCCACCTCTGTAGCTCAAACTGAAGTGCTCCAAGAGAATAAGATCAAGTTGATAGTCCAAATATTATTATGAGGCAATAATATTTGACTTTTCTATTTTTGACAGCCAGTCTAAAAATAGACTTTGATCACTCACACTGTGATCACTCACACTTTCATCAAAAATAGAAGTCCATCTATTTTTTCCCAACTTGACCAATCATCCATAAACAACAACTTGCAATCCATAGACATGATCCATATATCTAAAAATAGACTTGCGCCAAAAATAGCCTGCGGGCCCACTTAGTGAAGGCGACTCTTTTCACTAAGCTCCATCATCTTGTTGCAATCTCAACAAAGCAAGCCCTTGCACTAGTTAAATCATTGAAAGATTTTCGCGTATATATTCTACATTCCCATATTTTGGCTTATGTTCCTAATGCTGTTGTCAAAGATGTTTTAGTACAAACAAATCCAGAAGGAAGACATGGCAAGTGGATTGCGGCTTTGCTGGAGTATGATGTGGAGATAAGGCCCACAAAGCTTGTTAAAGGACAGGGATTGGCAAAGTTAATGGCTGAATCAAATCTGCACGTCTTAGACATAAATCTGATTGTTGCTATGTCCGATGAAAATGAGGCAGGTCTGTTAATTCAGGTAGCTGAATCTTTGGTCTTTCTCCATGGTATTCAGATATCATATATGTGCTTTAGAATTTGTTGCACCACCTGGTATGGCTAGAAACAAAACTAGAACTCTTAAGTTAAAGGATGGTAAGTTTTGTATTTTGAATTCTGCACTTTATTAGAAAGATCCCGGTGGCGTTTTGTTGAATTGTTTGGTGGAAGAAGAAGCGAAGCAGGTCATGGAAGATTTCCATAAAGGAGATTGTGGCGGTCACCTTTTTTGGAAAACAACGGTAAATAAAATTCTGAGAGCCAGATAATATTGGCCGACATTGTTTGTTGATGTATTTAAGACTGTCAAAAGCTGTCATAAATATCAAATTTTTTAAGGAAAGCAGAAATTACAGCCTTTGCCGCTTAAGCCCATTGAGGTGAGTGTCCCTTTTCAGCAGTGGGGTTGGATTTCATTGGTGAAATTCATCCTACTTCTTCAGGTAAGCATAGATGGATCCTCACGGCGACAGATTATTTCACGAAGTGGATCGAATCAATTCCCACTAGGCAAGCTACAGATGCAGTAATAATTTCATTCCTTGAGAATAATATTTTGTCTCGTTTTGGTTGTCTGAATAAGCTAATCACTGATAACGCAGTAGCTTTCAAGTCAAAAAGGATGGTTGAGTTTTGCAATAAATATCATATTATTTTGGGGCACTCAGCCGCCTATCATCCACAAGGCAATGGATTGGTGAAGTCTTCCAACAAATCTTTGGTCAATATCATCAAGAAGATGCTGGAAATTAACAAGAAAAGTTGGCATAAGAATTTGGTCCATGCACTTTGGGCAGATCGAGTGAGTCAAAAGAAATCCATTGGTATGTCCCCCTTTGAGTTATTTTATGGAGTTGATACAGTGTTTCCTACCTCTCTCGTAGCTCCAGTAGTCAAACTTCTTCAGGACGCTGGTAGTGAAGATGATCCAATGCAGAGAAGACTAAACCAAATGATCCATTTGTAGCAGACACGGGAAGATGTTTTTCAAAACACGTTCAAATTGCAGGAGAGAATTAAAAAGATTTATGACAGAAAAGCAAAAGCAGATAAATTTCAGTTGGATGATGTGGTGTTGAAGTGGGATGCAAGGAATGAGGAAAAGGGAAAGCACGATAAGTTCGAGAATCTCTGGAAAGGTCCCTTCAAAATTGCAGCATATCGGGGTCAAAATGCCTTTCTTCTGAAGGAAATGAACG
This sequence comes from Pinus tabuliformis, assembly GCA_031772625.1. Lineage (NCBI taxonomy): Eukaryota > Viridiplantae > Streptophyta > Pinopsida > Pinales > Pinaceae > Pinus > Pinus tabuliformis. The sequence goes on along the minus strand of CM062810.1, from coordinate 28,939,427 downwards.
AGGAAGATTGTCCAGGAGGGCCGGTCAATGGTCGGCTGCTCAAGTGGTATCATTTCTGAGTAATTTCTGTTGTTTACATTGTCACTGTAAATACCATTTTATTTCTGTATCATTGCAAGTGTGTGCTGTGATCTTTTCTTCAGTCTGGGGCTCGAAGTGAAGGCTATAATTCTGAAGAAAGATTTCAGTTTTGGGTTCAGTTTGTCGAGTCAGTTTTTCAGTCATTTCAGTTTCACAATTGAGTCGGTTTGAGTTAGGTTCCAATCAGTAAACAAGTCAAAGTCTTGTGTTGTTTGTCGCAATACTGACTCCATAGCCTAATGGACGAAGGCACTGTCTAGCTCTCCCAGAGATCCGCCATTCTTGGCACCTCCAAGGAGCTACCATCCCCATTGGAGCCAATGTTAGAGTCGGTCTTTACATCCCTCCGTCAGAGATCATTTCTCTTTTTGCATTTCATTTTTAGGTGTCTCGCTCAATTTTCTCAGTTGCATTCCGCTAGGAGCATGCCATAAATCTGACGGAAGGTTCTTGTCATTCATTACCCCTCATTGCCTTATCATTGTTGGCTCAGATCTATCCATTAAAATCAAGTTTTAAAATCACTTACAACCCTATTTTAGTCTTTTGATCAGCAGAGTCATTTCAGTCACTAGGTCTAGGGTTTCATAAATTACGTCTTCAAAGTGTCCAATAATGCCAGCATGACTCATGAGGGAGGTCCTTAATAAGTTTTCAGTTTCAATATTTTCATCATCATATGCTCGACTATGACTTTTCTTCAAAACTCTGTTTTGAAGAAAATTCGTCATTTCATTTTTGTAATAAATTGCCATGTGATTTTCAGATTTTTTCTAGTCATTGAAATCTCCAGGCACAGCCCTGGTCATCCTTTGTCAAAACATGCCATTAACCCTGCAAAAATCACCAAAAGGTTCATTATTCAAGTCAAAAATCAAAAGCACATTTGAAAATATAGAAGTTGTATTAAATGCAAAAAATGCCAAAGTTAAAAACATTACAAAATCTGTTAATGAGAAACAAAAATGTAATCCATCTCTACATAAGATATTTCTCAAGTTATTGATCCATTTGCATCAAGAGACATTTAGAAATCCAAGAGAGAAGTCGATTTTGAAATTTGGAAGGCCGACTGTGTGTTGGAATACAGAGCGTGGTGCATTGGGTGAAGGTCGCGACGCACCGGGAGGTCGCGGCGCATAGAGCCGTTGTTCGCAATGCAAAATTACACACGCGCGACACATCCAGCCTGCGCGGCGCACAGAACGTCCAGCACAAAAACTTATTGTGGCCTCAACTGAGATCAAACCCATTACTCCATGAGCCATGTTCATCACTTGAAACACATTTTGTTGTGCCAAGAGGTCAAAGGATTTCAACTTGAGGGTTAGAGGAGCAAGTTTTTTGTTTGAAGAACCGAGACAGTGTTTGAAGGGCCGCACAGTGCACTAGAGGAGGTCGCGGCGCACACGGGCCACGCAGCACATCGGGCGAAATTCCACAGTGTAAAATTACACTGTCGCGGTGATCCAAGAGGCACGGTGCACTGAGTTTGTGCGCGGCACACAGAACCTACAGGGTAGATTTATATTCCTGCTGTCATCAAAACTCAAACCATGCCATTTCTTTGGATCCAAGTAAGTGTGTGAGCCTTAGCCTACTCTTTAATGGTGTTTGCTATGATTTGAAGAGAAGAATATAAGGTTTGGATGGAAAAAACATAAACCTTATCTTTTTGTTGAAGTTGCTCTTTAGGGTTTCAAATGTTGTTTTAAAAAAAAATCATTTTCATGCTGAATACTCATTGTCACAACATTATACAGTCCCTCTTCTTTTCCCCTACATTCTAAAAGCATTCATATCACTTGTCTCCCATTTTGTTTTCCTATCACTAACACTTCCATTTCTTATCATTACCTCTTTCCCCATATCACTTTCATAATCCCTAAATTCCCTCATCCATCAAAGTGACTGTTGCATATTTTAAATTTCACTTGGCAAGCTCCATCATCTACTTTTCCCCATGTCCCATAGTCTTCCTCACAATCCCTCATTTTCCTGTGGCACATTGGCATTGAAAAACATCACATATTTCTCTTTTCCAAACCAAATACCTACTCAACATACATATTTCAGCATTATGACAAAGACAGATTCATAATATGAGCAAGAGTATGAGCAAGGCAGTGACTCAACCACTGAGCTTAATGTGCCGAGAAGGCCTCGAAAAGGTGGCAGACATGTCAGAGAAGAGCCTACTTCCCTAGCTCAATTGCAGGCCTGCCCGCTTGCATTGACATGCTTTCAGCAAATGTCATGCTTTCAGTATTGTGAGAAGATTTCTCAGATCGAGCATCATCAAGAGTTAGTTCGGTTGTTTCTTTTACATTTGCATGATAGTCATGTTACTCTTGCTGGAGTAAAATTTACCTTGATACCATAAACCATCTCTCAGGACACCGGGATACCGAATATATGGGAAGAATGGAACAAAGGGCAGCAGCTGGATAGATCATATTATGAACCTTACATCAGGCCTAGCTATTTGAAGCAGCTCAGGGGAGTATTCCCATTTCAGTTTTTGAAGGAATCTTATGCGCTGTTGATGATACTCATTATCAGATACTTCAGTTGTGAAGGTCGCTTCTCACGCCTCTATGCATACCATATCAGGTTATTGATGCATTTCACGAGAGTGAGGTTCATGAACATTCCATATTTCATGTGCCAAAACATTAAGAGGATGACCACTCTTGTGCGGAAGAAGACTTCAGAACAGCAGAACAACAACATTTACCACTATGCGCTCATCAAGATCATTGTTGTGCATCAGCTTGGTTTACAGGGTATCACATGGGATGATTTCATTTCCCGTGATTTTTTTAGAGATTCACAAGGACATGAGATAGGTGTACCTTCTCATCAGTATGAGTGCCATGAGACTGTTAGTGTGCCAGTATTCATCACATATCAGAGAGGCACTAGACATTTGTTTGCAGCATCAAAGCGAGTGTTATCTCCACCCGGGGTGGAAGCGGCCTCGCTTCCTCCATCAGCACCACAGGTAGAGGACAAAGGCAAGAGGCCAATGCAGGATGAGGGGCCTTCAGGTGAACGAGAGACCAACTTCATTCTCATTCATGATGATGATACAGATACGGGCCCACAAAGTGCCAAACTTAGAGAGATCATCCAGGAACAACAAATTGAGATCAAAGCCTTATCCCTTGATTTGGAGAGGGCTAAGTGGACTATCAAATATTTGGATCAAAGGAACAAACAGCTTGAAGATCACCAAGTAATCATGGAGTTGCAAAACATCCGCGAAAATCGCCAAGCTACTCAAAGGAGGAGGGTTGAGCTCACTTCATTGGAGCAAGAGATTAATGAGGATCGGGAGTCTAATCTCGAGAGAGTTAACATCCACTTAGAGAGACTGTTCGACAAGTTTGATAAGGACCATGCATTGCTGAGGCACGTGGCTTTCCACTACAGGGCGCGAAACATGAGTTCCCAGGAACGAATAAGGAATCTAAAGGCAAAATTGAAGAAGGCGATAAAGAAGCAAAAGAGGCAAAGGGAGCATGATCGTCTTCAGATCTTGGCCGAAGCTTCTTTGGCTGAGCATGGCACTTGATGAGGAACACTCAGCCCAAATTTCAAGGAATTTGGAGAAAATTTTGTCAATTTTGAATTTTTTGGCTTTAAAGACAGGTTTTTCTGCCCTACGCGTAGCGCCACTTGGCACGCGCTTATAATTGGGAGATCTCCATGAGGAAGACGTTAAATTTTTGGATTTTTCATCAAAATGTATGTGCTCAAGGATTACCTAAGGATTTCAGCAAGTTTTGGGTTGCCTAAAGGGTCAAAAACATGCAAAAAATGACCTCACTGCCACTATTTTGACACATAGGGAGCAGTGTTGGGAGATTGAGGTTTTGGAGGGGAAAATGACATCCAAATTCAGAAATTCCACTTGGGTTGGAAAGTAGACAGGCAAGGCTTTCCAACAAGCACTCTTGGGCTCAATGTGGAATTCAGAAAATGCCTCAAAATCAGCTCCAAAGTGGCGTGACGCATACAGATTTTGGCGCGGCGCATAGAGAATTTTGGCCTGTTTTTCACTCAGCAACTCAAAATTTCGCCCAGTTTTGACCAGCTTGACTTTTTCATGTAATTATTGATCTATCTTGATGTAACTTGATGACTATGATGTAATTTTGGCACATATTTACTTGTTCTAGATGATTCATTCACTAAAAGGTGAAAATTAAATGAATGAATCAGTTTCCTAGCATATAGGGGTAAGTCGTTTGACTACCTAGATTTCAGTTCCTTGTTTAGAATTAGTTCAAACAGCTCCTAGAATGATGAGCTCGACCCCTAGAGGTAAGGGAATGGGTTGGGCTAGTCTATATCATGTACTTTCAGAGTCATTTTCAGGGTTGGACACTTGGGATTGCTTGGCACTCTATTGTACATTTCATTTCTGCAAAGGAAAGACCAGGGTTTTGCAACACTTGTTGGGATCCATGTGGCTCTATGTTTTGATGGTGTGTTTCTCTATGTATTTGTAAGTTCACTCATGTTTATGTGTATCATTTTCTCTTCTCTTGTCTTCTGCAATTAAACAAATGAGTGATTAAGGTAGAATTCATTAGACTGTTATGCTCTGCCTTGAAATTTTGTTTAATTCTTCATGTTATCATCTGTTTGAGGAGGACTCTTGTGAACCTCTTGCCCTCCTTAGCTTCTCACCGGTCTGATCCATCCATTCATTCAATCCAAAGCATCAAAACAATTGCCTTCCTTGCCCCAATCAGAACTCTGCAAAAACTAGGCCTCATCCCCGGACCCAAAATTTGCTTGTCCCTTTTTTCCAACAAAAACCTTTAAAAACTCAAATCAAAACCTTTCACTTCATACCTAGCCTAAACTCAGCTTGTATTTTAGTCATCTCGAGCCCCATCGATTATATTTTGCTGAGATTGACCCGGAGAGAGCCCTCTCCTGTCCTCGTAGGGCTAGCTACGAGGCTGAGCATGGTTGGATGTGGACCTAGAACCTTGTCTTTTCAACCTGAGGCAAATCTAGGCTCTAACACCATATACAATCTTGTAGTCAAGAGACTTTGACTCTACGTCAGTAGCCTGATCCAACTTATTTAAATTACACTGGAATATATATATATATATATATATATATATATATATATATATATATATATATATATATATATATATATATATATATGTATGTATGTATGTATGTATGTATGTATGTATGTATGTATGTATGTATGTATGTATGTATGTATGTATGTATGTATGTATATATATATATAGATACATACATACATACATACATACATACATACATACATACATATATATAGATATACACATATAGATATATATATGTATAGATATATATATGTATATATATATATATACATACATGCATACATATATATATTATAAGATGGATCAAGCTACTGACTTAGAGTCAAAGTCTCTTGACTACAAGATTGTATGTAGTTTCACATGTCTTGGTTGTATCGAGAGGGTGTCATTTAGAGATTCTTATAGTTTGTCATTTTTATGAATCTATTTTGGAATAGAAGCGTATCATTTTTATTGGTGAAATGCTACATTTAACTACACATTGGCATGTCAACAAGATTTTATTTGAAGGACTTATTAACAAATACCATGGCCCATTCAGTCATGGATTAGTTGTCAACTATGCATACTTGTGAGCAGGTTCAAGTGGAAACAAGGTGAGCCTACAATTTCTATTTAGAATGCAGGATGCAAGGGAAGTAGTTCCAGACTAAATAAAATCCTATTGGATGATCCTCGAAGATTTTAGGATGATAATTTTATTAGGAGTTTTCATGAAGGCTATTTGAACAAACTTTAGGAAAACAATTACTCAATGTTGTATAAAGTATTTCAGATCCCAACAATTAGCACTGATCTCGGGTTGTTATGACCAAAGGAGTGAATCTTGTTGTGAACAAGAGACATATTCTTAATCAATCATAGGTTGCAGGGAATAATATGTTATATTTGGAATCCAAAGGCTCGTTGAATTGGCCATAGTCGGGTCTCTCCAATATAGAATTAGTTTGAGTCACTTAAATCATGTTCAAAAACATAGTCTGACTATAACTATTTACACAATATGCCCTTAGTCATTTAGCCAAGATAACACCAAACATCTGGTGTGTTATTTTTAGTTTCCTATGAACTCTATATAAGTGGAAGAACACCGAAAATGCAAAAACAACTATTGTTATCAGTATTTTTTATTTCTAAGGTTAATACAAGTTGTTGTATCATGGTTGGTATGTTTTGCTAGTTATTTATCTATGTCATATACAATTGAATAGTTAACAATCCCGGACACTAACTGAGCCTTAAGTTGGGCCCGCCTAAGGCATGGTCAAGTGCCAAATATTTTTTATTCTTTTTATTGGTTGGCCAATTTGTTTTATTTGTTGAGTTGGCTTGTTGCATGCACATAGTGGTTTGTCGTATTTGCAAAATTATTCTAATCATATGGGATCCTTTTATAAGTTTATACAATAATCAACAACTCTTTTCCTCACTATTTATGGTCGTGTGTTTCTCGGCTTATAAATGATTGCATAAAATTCAAACATTGTGTTTTCTTTTGTTTCTTTTTGTTATGCAAAATTTAGTTCATATGTTAATTAGTTTGAAATATTTGGTTTGTAAAAGGATCGATGGTGGTTTCATTTAAAGGAGTTATAATATACCAGCTACAAAATTGGTAATTAGTTTTAACACATTCGGAACTATATGAAGCTTACCCTTTAGAGATTATTAGGTTACTGAAGAGCCATTAAGTCTAAGGTTAAAAATTAGGATGCCTTGAATGAAACAATCAACCTGCATGCACTTAGAATAAATCATGTAACAAGAAAAAAGTATCTTCTTCAATGTATATTGCACTAAGCCCCTCATAAGTTTATTGACTCGATTGACAATTAAAGGACACTGTATGATTTATAATATTAATACATCAATGAAAACACTCACCAATATGTATAAGACTCGTTATCAACTGTGATGTGTTTTTTAATAAGTTATTGTATATTGTATAGGGTCATTAAACATCAAGGACGATGTTCCCCCAAGGGGGAGGTGTTTGTAATAACCCAATTACATTTCCCACCTATTTCAAGTAATATAAATTGAATTAATAATAGGGTTGAGCTCGGGACATGGACTTCCAGAATTGAGGAGGACATGCTTCCTGGAACAAATGGAAAGCAAAGGGGAAAGACATGATGTGGCATTTAGATTATTGGGCTGCGGGAATTGGTCGGCAGACCCAAAAACCAACCAGGGATGACTAATAAAAATCTGGAATTTGAGGGACAAAGGGAGCATGTTTTTTATTGGTCTAGAAGATGTAAACCAGACTAAACTCTAACAACCAAGAGGTTGATTTCAAACAAAACAGAGACTCTGATTAGATATATTAGACCTTGAACATATGCGTGGAGTGATCCTTCCGAAATTTGTGCAAATGTTGTGCAGAATCAAGGGTGAATTTTCAATGCAAACTGAGTTGAGGTTCAATTATTGAGGCATCATGGGAAGTGCATAAAGGTAAGAGCAAAGGGGTGGTTCAAATTCATTGTGTGACTTATTTGGGACTAGGAGTTTCTAAATCAACTGACAACGTTATTTTGGGCCTAAAGTAGTCTCCTCGTGCTCTAGGGTCTAGCACTGGGGTGATTGCGTTGCAAGAAAGCTTATAGTGCAACCCAAAATATTGTTGGGCGGTAAGTGTTAGTACCCAACTTAGTCACTCAATACTATGGTTGTTGGGAGATAGATGTGTATATTGTTGATGGGTTGGAATGTACTACCAACAACTAACGGGTCTTCCCGGTGTGAAGTCCCAATTAGGCCTCACATTGTTTGGGATAGGAACCCATTCTGGTATGTAGGCCAGACTGGCATCATGTTAGTTTCACTCCTGACTATAAAATGAGGAGATGTGAGAGTGAGGAAAATAATGAAATGCCCAGACAATGGTACAAGGTCAACCCAAGCTTGATAAACCACATAACGAGATACAGGAAAGTGACAACAACAACAACAACAATCATGACATGAGAAGGATCAACGACTTAAAACCATATCAGACATACTTGAACAGGAACATGCCAGAGGTTGATTGCAAATCAATTCACAATAAGTTATCAGCATGGCATGGAACAAGTAAGCACAAATTCAAACCAAACATGAAAGCCATGAGCTAAGAATGAGTTCATTAACATATGCCCACATGAAAGCACAAATACAAACACGATGTAAATATAAGAAAACCAATGCAATTATCATAAAGATGCACGGCAATCCATACTAAAAGAAAGTAACTTCTTATTTATGTTGTTGCAAATACAAGTACTTGTCCTGCAATCGATCAAAACCCAATAGTGGGACATGGGTTACTCATACCATTATCCAATGTAAAACCCTAGCACCACAACTCACCATACTAGCTACCAAGAGTTGAGTGCCTGTAGCTCTTCAAGCATAGCTATCTATTTCTGGTCCAAACTGAAGTGCTAAAAGTCCTTTCAAATGAGGCATGGGGGTATATTTATAGAAATGAAAAGAGTGACCTTTCACCTTCTCCCATGACTCGTGGACTTCCCTCATGACCTTTTGACTTCTTATTTACACTTCATATTCCCTAGGACCTTTCCAACTTACTCATGAACTCATAATGCTTAAATAGTATTTACAACAAAAGGTTCTCTCTATGCACAGGTCACAAATTCAATGGCTAGTGGCAGGTTGCAACTCGTAAATTTAGTGCCTAGTTGCAGGTCACAAGTCACAAATTTAGTGGCTAGTGGCAAGTCGCACATTCAATGGCTAGTCGCAGGTCGCAAGTTGCAAGTGCACATTGTGTTTATCACATGTGCTATAGATAACGAGGTCGTAGGTCACACTTTAGATGACAATGTCTAACAACAGTGAACTAGAATTGCAATTTGCAACTAGAGGGTATGAGCTTCCCAGAGTAAGCCACAAATCACAATTTTAGTGGCTAGTCATAGGTCACACTTAGGAATTTCACATTGAATCTATCACATGCGATGGGCTCAGTAGGGGTCATAGGTCACATCTTTAGAGATTAGTGCCAAATCATGGCAAATTCAAAATTTGATTTGCATGTCATGTCCCTATAATACTAGTGTATTCCCCTAATTGTTTTTGTTTTTTAACGGGTGGTTCACGAACACTAGGTGGCCACTACATCCATGGAAAATCTAGGCAGATCAACCATGAAGGGAATCTTTTAAAGCTCTTCGACCAAACTAGCAGGGCCTAAACCCAAGGGCATCGAGGAGAATTGACATTGTGACCTCCCGATCAACGAGGTACTTAACAATGGGGAATTGACCCGTTAAGCTAACCCTTGGGGCTTGTGTATTCCCCTAATTGTTATTGTTAGTGTAGCCCATATTGTTATTGTTATGCCCATGTATCCCCTATGTTGTTATTGTTTTGACCCACAGAATCCCACTATTGTTATTTTTGTGCCCTTAGATTATTATTGTTATGTAGGCTATGATTATATTATGACCCCTTATACCAAGGAGGTCTTATCATTTGTATCATCCAAGAATTGTTCATTTATGTAATGTAAATGTGTTTTCCCCTCCAAGAGGATAATTTTTAAGTCGTTGATCTATCTTTTCTTATGTTTTGTGACCTGGTTGCATACCATTTGGTATTAGAGCTTTAGATTCTAAGGTTTCGCTTCTTCAAACATGCCATCTTGGAATTTTCTCTATAACTTTTTTTCTATGAGGCTTCAAAATATAAAATTGCAACCTGGAGCCGAAATATTGGTGAACTTTGTGTACAATATTTAAATCTTGGTTTGTTATATTTTTAGAGATATGATCCAAGGAATTCAGGGTTTTTGCAGACTCCATAATTCAATCTCAAACATGTGACCTAGGTAAAATCGTCGTAACTTTCTCTTCAAGCATAAGATTTGAATTTAGTAAAAAGAGATTAAAATTAAATAGACTTTAGTTTCTTGTGTATCATTTTCAGGGCTGAAGTGAGAAAACAATGACACGTGGCGCTATGTACAAGTTCGCTCTACTGAACTAGTTTACAATAAGGTCATCGTGGCAATTTGGGTATAACTCTTTCTTAAAGAATCCAATCTCAGCTTGAATTATTGGGTTGGAAAGAGGACTTAGAGAGTTACCACAGGATGAAAGTTCAGACCTTGGAGATCTGAAATTATAGAGATACAATAACTTCAATATCAAGATCCTAAAAAGCAAGAAAAAAATGTGTGTGTATGTGTGTGTTTTTATTTTTATTTTGCATAACTTTTGTTTAAAAAATTAGTTTGAAGTGATTCAAAGGGCATATTGAAGCATATCAGTATTTGGTTATAAGAATACTCCCAAACAAAATCATTCTACACTCATTAATCCGTTAGAAAGATCTACTATGACTCATGAAGAGGAAGAATTGCAACATGATATATCAAAATTACGGGACCAAGTGCAACAAATTTCCCTCTCACAAAGAGAAACCAAAGCTTAACTAAAAGGGGACATAGATGGCTTAAAAGGCGACATGGATAGTTTGAAAGAAGAAATAAAAGGCAACATGAATGATTTACAAGTAGAAATAAAAGCATACATGGGAGGCTTGAAGGAAGGTTTGACAAACTTATTATAAGAAATACTTCCTAATGGCGAAAAGGTATTCCATGAAACTCATGAGGAGAACAAAAGTAATATGAATTGTGATTTTACAAAATCCAATGTTTGGTTTAAGGCCCACCACATTCCAAATATCGATATAAGGAATTTGTATGGAAAGGATTCAGTAACATGGATACTACAAATGGAGAAATATTTTAATCTCCATGATGTGCAACACACACAAAAGGTAAACATTGCATCTTTATATTTAGAACCCATTATTTTGTATGGTGTCAATGGCTTTGTTCTCGTAAACCACTTGTCACTTAGTCAATTTTTACGGAGGAAATGTTAGCACATTACGAGGATACAAAGAGCAACACCTTCTTTAGCCAATTGATAACAAGAAAAGTGCAAAGCAAAATTATGACAAAAGGAAGTCTAGCACTCACAACTATAAAGATGGAAGTGTTGTTGCCCCTAGCCTTCCACAACCTACAAGGTTGATGTCACAACAATTGGAGGAAAAAGGAGCAAAAGGGCTTTGTTACAGTTGTGATAGCAAATACGCTAGAGGTCATAAGTGTTCTAAGAAGAAATTATTCTACATAGATTGTGAAGAGGAGGAAGAAAAGGAACTAGAAATATCAAATGAGGAGGGCTAACACCAGGAACCAACCCCAGAGAAAGAAGAAATGAATCCGACCATATCTTGTAATGCATTGGCAGGAATCATCACTCCTCAAACTCTTAAGATAGAAGGATATATCAAGAAGAAAATGGTAATAGTGTCGATTGATTCATGTAGTACCCATAATTTTATCCATTGTAAGATAGCCAAGGAATTGAATTGCTTCCTATATCCAGCGCTATAGTTTCAAGTGATGGTTGCAAATGGAGGAACTGTAAATTGCTCTAGAAAGTGTCATGATATCAAGCTAACCAATGGGGAATATGCATTGAATATTCCAATGCTTTCCATTCAAATGGGTGGTGCTAGTGTTGTACTAGGAGTTAAATGGTTACAATCTTTGGGGATGGTAGCTTTTAATTTTCAAGAACTTTTCTTGATTTTTTTTTGGAAGGAAAGGAAGTTGAATTAAAGGCTATTGCAGCGAAACTAGGAAAGATAATTAACTCTAATGGCATGACAAAGCTTCTGAAGAAATAACAACGAGGTGTAATTGCACAATTATGCTCACTAGAGGTTCAAACATCGAAATCATCTATTTCTCCATATCTCCAAAAATTCTTGGACAATCATTCCAAGGTATTTGAGACTCCCAAAGGCCTCCCACCTATTTGTGATCATGATCATGCTATTCATTTGATTCTAAGAAGTGTTCCTCCAAACATTAGACCTTACAGATATCCCTATGCCCAAAAGAGTGAAATTGAACGTATGGTTGCAAAAATGCTAGAGGTTGGTATAATTCAACCTAGTCAAAGTTCTTTCTTCACTCGAGTAGTATTGGTGCAGAAGAAGGATGGATCATGGCATATGTGTCTGGATTATAAGGAGCTCAACAAGCTCACCATTAAAGATAAATTTCCCATTCCTGTCATTGATGAATTTTTGGATGAATTACATGAAGAAATTCACTTCACCAAGCTGGATCTTCATTCAAGATATCATAAAATTAGAATGAAAACTAAATACATTCTGGAAACAACATTTAGAACTCATGAGGGTCATTATGAATTTTTGGTCATGCCTTTTGGCCTTACTAATGCACCTTCCACATTTGAAGGTTTGATGAATTCCATTTTCAAACCCTTCTTTGAAAATTTGTGTTAGTATTTTTTGATGATATACTAATCTACAACAAGTCTTGGAAGGATCATGATCAACATGTTGACATGGTGCTCAAACTATTGGAGGAGAACCAATTATATGGAAAAACCTCCAAATGTTTCTTTGGAGTATAGGAGGTGGAATATTTGGGTCATATTATATCTCATGAGAGTGTCAAGGTAGACCCTAATAAATTTAAAGCCATTAAGGAATGGAAAATCCACACAAGCATAAAGCATCTTAGAGGATTTCTCGGGTTTACAGGGAATTATCACAAGTTTGTTAAGTGTTATGGGAGAATAGCAGCACCTCCAACAACATTACTGAAGAAAGATGCATTTTCTTGGACTCCAGAAGCAACTACGGCCTTTGAACATATTAATGAGGCAATGTTCCAAGCATCGGTCTTAGCTATGCTAGACTTCACAAAAACTTTTATTCTGTAATGTGATGCCTCGGGGAATGGAAGTGGTGTTGTTTTAATGCAAAAAGCAAGCCCCGTTGCTTTTGAAAGTCGTACAATCAAAGGAAAGTATTTACATAAGCCTATTTATGAGAAGGAAATGTTGGAAAAACACTAAAGCAGTGACGACCTTACCTAATGGGAAGACACTTCAAGGTAAAAACAAATTATGATAGTCTTAGATAATTTTTGGAACAAAGATTATCTTCAGAAGAACAACAAAAATGGATCACAAATATGTTGGGTTATGACTTTGAAATCATTTACAAAAAAGGGAAACAAAATGTTGTTGTAGATGCGCTCTCAAGAAAGGATGAGGATGTGGAAGCATTCCTTTGTGCCATTTCTATTATCCAATCTGATTGGATAATCAAAGCAAGGAATGAATTGAAGAATGATGAAGAGGTGTGTGTTATAGACATATTTGGGCACATCAACCCCAAACTTATATGTCGATGTATTAGGGCTCATCAACCCCTAAAAGAGTTGTTTCATACCCTAAAGGAACATAGTCATCTGAATACATCATTCCCAAAAGTTCCATCTGAGAAACCATCCAGAAATTGCCTAAATTGAACCACACTGACTGCTCCACTGGCAAAGTGCGATGCAGACTGAGTGGTATACTGCTAAGGTGCGATGCATACTGTTTAGGCCTTCTATAGGGTGCGATGGGCGAGGATGGACAAATTTACGAGACAGTTTATTAGTTGGTTGCTCATGGAATCTTCTAGAAACTTCTCTTGTGCCACTTGCCTCTATGAATTCACCCAAGCATGAACAAGGGAACTAGGAAACCATCTCCAATCCCTTCTCTTGTGGAACAAGTTGTAACAAGTGGAATGACACTAATCAAACCCATGGATGACTCACACCCTTGCAAACATCTATAAATGGATCTCCAATCCAAGAGATCTGAAGGCTGGAATATTGTGAATTGCAAGGAAGTGTTGATAGTTTTTCATTGAGGAGAGAGCATCATATTCTTGTTGGTGTGATCTTGTTATTTCATGAGGTGAAGAAGGATTGAAGTTGGGAGGATGGAACTGGATCAGAAAACTAGGTTGTAATTCTCCTTTCTATTAATAAAGTTCTTCAAGTTTTCTTCCATATGATTGTGCAATTGTGAATGCTATCATTTGTTCATTATATATCTGATTTTGTAATGTTTATGTTGGAATAGATCACGATGCTTTGACGGTTATTTGTTGATGTACTTGTGCAGGTACTCTCCAAGTGTGTTAAGTATGGGGAGGAGTTGTAGGATTTGCCAAAGGAGAGAGAGATCAAGCAAGGGATTAAGCAGAAGTTCCAGGTTGGTTCCATTGTCTTTCTCTTATCTATTACACATAGGAGGAATCATTGAATTGCTTTAAACTATTGTTTATAGGGTAGCTGCCAAACCTAGAGGGCTAGCATTCTTTAGGAATACTAGTTTTCCTATAAACAAATGGCGACTCCGCTAGGGAAGACTAGGTGTTTGTTTGTTGTTATTGTTTTGTTTTATGTTCAATTTGATAAGCTATAAACAGAGTCTGAAGTGCCAGGTAGCCTTCGAATTGCTTTTTCTTTGCAATTGCATAGTAGATGAATGTTGCTTCTGTCAATCTCTGGTTTAGTTTATGAATTTACATTTGACTTGCAAGCACATCTAGATGCCCTTTTGGTAGCTCAGTAACCTCTCAAGACATTTCATCATACTTTTCTTATCATTGTTCATCAAAACCCAACTTAATTCATTGAAAACAGCTCCACATTTGAGCCAAAACCCATTTCAGTTGCGCTCCCTGGACCATCGCACTGTCTTCCACTGTGACTTAGTATGCATAGCACCTCCCGAGTGTAGTAAGTACGATGCATCTCAATTTCTGTGAAGCCTAGGTGCGATGATTGACTAAACTCTTTTTCCATCTAGAAATTGATGGTTTTTTACCTTCTTTTCAGTTTTGTTTGGTTGTTTTGCTGCATATAAATAGTGCCTCTTTATTGAAGCTTACTTGCCTCACTTAGATCAACCTCGATTACATTAGGATTAGTGAATGTTTTTGTGTATTTATTACTCATTTACAATCCTTTGTCGAAAAGTTGTTTTAGTCGATCTGTCACTTTGATACAAAAATGTCGTAATTGTCGTTTTGTGTCGAAAAGAGAAGGGTCGTAAATTCTTGCTTCCCTTGATAATCGATTAAACTTTTTCTTGATGCATTTTATTTGATTTGTTTACATTCAAAGTGTCAAAAGTATTTTTATTCAAAATTGAAAGTGTCATTTTAAGTCTTCCTTTCCCTTTTGAAGAGAAAAATTGTCGAAAGGTCATTTTGAGTAAAATATTTCAGATCTTTGTTGCATTTAGTTTTCTTTCTTGCATCTTTCACATTAAGGAAAGAGAAAACAAATGCATGCATTTGCATTTAGCATTTTATGATTTATGCGCGAAAAGATGATTTAGGAAAATGCACTAGTGTGTGCTCTTTGCTCCTTGCTTAAAAGCATTGTTATCTTCTTTCCCTAGTAGCTAGGGTTTTCATTGCTCAAATAAACAAAGATTGTTTATCATTGTAGATTGCATCTTAGGAATTTCAGATCATCATCACACAGTGAACCATTGAAAGGAAAACTCTAAACAAGATCAACTTTAAAATGAATTTCAATGAACCTAACAACGCTTTGGAACTTAACGCAACATATCTAGAGGTCTAGGCTAGTGACGTGTTCCATTGTCGTTAAAACTAGTGACTGTCGTTTTCATTGAAGGTTGGGGTGATTCCTCCTCCTTGATATGATAAGTGCTAGCACGGACTTGTGCTCCCTATACCATCGTGTATATATTGGGAGACCACAATATGCTTAAATCCTTTATCCATAGGAAGATGAGCCTACCGCCTTATTGATTACAATGCACTGAACACAACATTCGGGAAGATTGACTATCGTACATAAGTCCTTGGTAATTTCTCTTTAATTTATCACCAAGGTCTATATTGCAGTTTTGCGATTGGTTTGGTAATCCCTTTGTCTAGATTTTCCAGAGTAGTCACTTTTGTTCCTTTTCGACTCTCTAAAAGAAAAGTTCCATCTGAGCACTTGTCCTTTCAGGTTCATTAAAAATCGAAGGAGACTAGAGTCATCTTTAGCTTTTCCTCGACCCTTAAAAACTGAAAAAGCAAAGTTGTGTCCAAGCGTCATTAAAATTAATTGAATTCAGAATAACATCATTTTTTCCCTTAATTTTGAGTTGATCAAGTAATCCGCAATCGTGGAAGAAAGTCAATCAAAACCCCATCGTTCGCGGAGACTAGCGAGTCAACCGTCTTTGCCTCCGGAAGCGAAGCCAATCCAGACAAAGCGGTCTCATTTAACTGAGTCCAGTTCATCTGGTTTATTTGAAACTTCTGTTTCAACATCATCAGAGACTCCAATTACTTCGATTACTTCTGGTACATTTGCCTTCAAAGAGGAAGTTCCAGAATTACAAGAGGACATTAGAACTGATCCTAGTGTAACGGTAGACACTTCTGTACCTGAAACAACTCCATCTAGAGTTGATCCAGAACCCACCTCAGTTAAAACCAAGGCTAGATTTGAACCAGTATTTGTTCAAGAACCTCCCTTTGAGACTGAAGTTCATTTACCTGAACATCTGGACTTTGAGTTTCAGTATTCAGAAGGTGTCACCCTCTTCAATCATACTGATATACATCACAATTACCGGCCCAACTCGCTTTCCTTATACAGGTAAAAGTCCTCAATAAAAATGTTCATCGAACTATCATTGATAAGGGGGCATCTACATGTATTATGTCAATGAGTTTCTGGAAAACTCTTGGGTCACCACCCTTGTCACGATCACCAACAACATTAAAAGCGTTCGATGGTAGAACGTACACTCCATATGGGACTTTAAGTAGCTTGCAAGTGGAACTAGGGGGAAAATCAGTAGATATCGAAGTCGAGGTCATTAATGGACTCCTTGATTACAATATTTTACTAGGAAGGCCCCGGGTTTATGCTATGGTTTTCGTTGTGTCTACATATTTTCGAAAGATTGCATTTCCCTTCCAAGGTGGAATCACAGTCGTTGACTAACTAGCCTTTTTTGCTAACAATTCACAAGCTACTGGAAGCATTCCATTTATCCATTGAAGTTCATGATCGCTTCAAAATGTTGGAGTAGGTCTCCTAAAAGACCCTTCCTTAATGGGTACTTTTTCCCTCCTATTTCCATATGGTTTCGCAGAAGTGGCCACAGTGGAAACCTGCCACATGATCTCTTCTACATCATCTGAGTTTAAGAAGAGTTCTGACTATTTTGAAAGTGATGATCATCGCAAGGCGTTGCCGCCAAGCCCCATCAAATCTTTGTAGCAATCAATTTTTTTGGCTTGTGTGGTAAACCCGAATCCGTACTCAACGAATGTCTGGCTAGATAGGTCTATAGAGTATGGTACCTTTTTTGATCCTTGGTCTCGTATACATTCTACAAACGAAGGAATCATCTAGTCAATGATCATAGGAGAGACACCGTGGGAAGATTATCATCATCGTTCCCACCTTCGAGATGACAAGGAAAATTATTCAAACGACCTCAATCACCCTTCAATTGTTGATTTTTTATTAAATTCTGTAAATACAGTAGATTCCGAGCGAAATCTGTCCAACATTGAAGAAATTATCGCCATTAATATTTCGACCAAACCTAATGTTGTAGAGAATATTCACATTGGAAAATCTTGTTCTCCATTAGAACTCGAAAGCTATTGTGCTCTTTTTCACGAATTCAGAGATGTATTTGCATGGTCTTATGAAGAAATGCCAGGCCTTGACTCGAGAATTGTTGAACGTGAGATCAAGATGTATCCTAATGTCAAACCAGTACGACAACGGCTTCGACCTGTTCATCCAAAGAAATTCATTGCCATTAAAGCAGAGGTTGAAAAACTTTTGTGCGTTGGTTTCATTTACCCTGTACCTCTCACTGATTCGGTATCGAATATTGTTCTTGTGATGAAAAAACAAGGAACGATAAGAGTGTGCGTCGATTATAGGGATGTAAATCAAGCATGTCCGAAGGACAACTATCCTACAGCCTTCATCGACTAGATAATTGATGAATGTGCCAGATGCAAAATATTTTCATTCATGGATGGATTTTCCGGATACAATCAAATCAATATTCGCCCACAGGACCAGTCAAAAACTGCATTTATATGTCCGTGGGGCACATTCGCATATCGTAAATTACCTTTCGATTTGATGAAAGCAGGGGCAACATTTTAGAGAGCAATGAATTATGATTTCCATGACATCAAACACATTTTTCAACCATATCTCGACGATCTCCTTGCTCATTCGTGAAAACAGATTGATCATCCGCAACATTTGAGAGCCATATTTTTATGTTGCCGTCACTAAAAGATACGACTCAATCCACACAAATGTGTGTTTTGTGTTGGTTCTAGACGACTGCTTGGTTTTGTAGTTTCTAAGGACGGAATTCGACTTGACCCATATAAGGTTCAGGCAATTCCTGACATGCCTCCACTTTCAAATTCTCTTCAGATTCAGAGACTCCAAGGGAAAGCTAACTTTCTGAGGAGGTTCATTCCAAATTATGTTGAGCTCGCTAAAGGTTATACACGTCTTTTGAAGAAAGGGGTACCCTTCCACTGGGATCAGGTCGCGCAAGCTTCCTTTGATGCTCTCAAAGATTCCCTCATAAAAGCATCATTAATGTATGCTCCTGACTATAAAAAAGACTTCAACCTATATCTCGTTGCTGCAGATACAACCATCGCTATGGTTTTAGTGCAAGAAGATGACGAAATTGAACATCCTATATATTATTTAAGTCATAATCTTAATGATACAGAAAGCAACTACTCTTGTGTTGAAAAATTGGCTTTAGCAGCCGTTCAAGCAGTACAGAGGTTTCAACACTATATACTCCTTCCCAAAACTACCATTGTGTCAGATTGCAACCCTCTGACATACATTCTGTCACGTCGATTGCTGGGAGACAAATATTCCAAATGGATAGTCATTTTGCAGCAGTTTAATCTAGAATTCATCAAATCCAAATCAAAGAAGTCTCTCGTCTTTGTAGAGTTACTTTGAGACCTTCCCTCGTCCTCCAACGATTTAACATCAGAAACATAAATCATGGATGAGACTCTGTTTCTAATATTGTCAAGTGATCTGTGGTATGGGGATATACTGATCTATCTCCAGACCCAAACTTTTAGGCCTAACACGTCTCGCTCTAAACAATGATGTATTTGATACCAAGCCAAAGATTATCTGATCCTTGGTGATACACTTTATCGTCATGGTGTCGATACGGTTTTACGAAGGTGCCTCACGCATGAGGTTGTCATTCAGGTGCTTGTGGGGGGCATCTATCTAGTTATGCTACTGCACAAAAGATCTTACAAGCTGGTTAATTCTGGCCCACCATATTCAAAGATTGCATACTTGCAGTCAGAAGTTTCCATGCCTGTCAGATTTTCGATCGCAAAACCAGATAACCACCTGAGTCCAATTCATCTGGTTTATTTGAAACTTCTGTTTCAACATTGTCAGAGACTCCAATTACTCTGATTACTTCTGGTACATCTGCCTTCAAAGAGGATGTTCCAGAATTACAAGAAAACATTAGAACTAATCCTAGTGTAACGGTAGACACTTTTTTACCTGAAACAACTCCATCTAGAGTTGATCCAGAACCCATCTCAGTTCAAACCGAGGCTACATTTGAACTAGTAGTTGTTCAATAACCTCCCTTTGAGAATTAATTTCATTTACCTGAACATCTGGACTTTGAGTTTCAGTATTCAGAAGGTGTCACCCTCTTCAATCATACTGGATATACACCACAGTTACCGGCCCAACTCGCTTTCCTTATACAGGTAAAATCCCTCAATCAAAATGTTCATCAAATTATCATTGATGAGGGGGAATCTACCTATATTATGTCAATGAGTTGCCGGAAATCTCTAGGGTCACCACCCTTGTCACGATCACCAACAACACTAAAAGCGTTTGATGGTAGAACGTACACTCCATATGGGACTTTAAGTAGCTTGCAAGTGGAACTGGGGGGCAAATCAGTAGATATTGAAGTCAAGGTCATTGATGGACTCCTTGATTACAATATTTTACTAGGAAGGCCCTGGGTTTACACTATGGTTGTCATTGTGTCTACATATTTTTGAAATATTGCATTTCCCTTCCAAGTTGGAATCACAGTCGTTGACCAACTAGCCTTTTTTTCTAACAGTTCACAAGCTATTGGAAGCATTCCATTTATCCATGGAAGTTCACAATCACTTCAAAATGTTGGAGTAGGTATCCTAAAAGGCCCTTCCTTAATGGGTACTTTTGCCCTCCCGTCTCCATCTAGTTTCGCAGAAGTGGCCACAGTGGAAACCTGTCACATGATCACTTCTACATCATTTGAGTTTAAGAAGAGTTCTGACTATTTTGAAAGTGATGATCATCGTGAGGCGTTGCCGCCAAGCCCCACCAAATCTTTGTAGCAATCAATTTTTTGGGCTTGTGCGGCAAACCCGAATCTGCACTCAACGAATGTTTAGGTAGATAGGTATTTAGAGTATGGTACCTCTTTTGATCCTTGGTCTCGTATACACTCTACAAACTAAGGAATCATCCAATCAATGATGATAGGAGAGACACCGTGGGAAGATTATCATCATCGTTCCCACCTTCGAGATGACAATGAAAATTATTCAAACGATCTCGATCACCCTTCAATTGTTGATTTTTTATTAAATTTTGTAAATACAGTAGATTCCGAGTGAAACCTGTCTAACATTAAAGAAACTATCACCATTAATATTTCGACCAAACCTAATGTTGTCGAGAACATTCACGTTGGCAAATCTTGTTCTCCATCAGAACTCGAAAGCTACTGTTCTCTTTTCCACAAATTCAGAGATGCCTTTGCATGGTCCTATGAAGAAATGTCAGGCCTTGACTCGAGAATTGTTGAACATGAGATCAAGATGTATCCTGATGTCAAACCAGTACGACAACGACTTCGACCTGTTCATTCAAAGAAAGTCGTTGCCATTAAAGCAGAGGTTGAAAAACTTTTGCGTGCTGGTTTCATTTACCCTATACCTCTCACTAATTGGGTATCGAATATTGTTCTTGTGATGAAAAACAAGGAACGATAAGAGTGTGCGTCAATTATAGGGATGTAAATCAAGCATGTCCGAAGGACAACTATCCTACACCCTTCATCGACTAAATAATTGATGAATGTGCCGGATGAAAAATCTTTTCATTCATGGATGGATTTTCTGGATATAATCAAATCAATATCTACCCACAGGACCAGTCAAAAACTGCATTTATATGTCCATGGGGCACATTCGCATATCGTAAATTACCTTTCGGCTTGAAGAACGCAAGGGAAACATTTTAGAGAGCAATTAATTATGCTTTCCATGACATCAAACACATCGCTCAACCATATCTCGATGATATCCCTGCTCATTCACGAAAACAGACTGATCATCTGCAACATTTGAGAGCCATATTTTTACGTTGTCGTCACTACAAGATACGACTCAATCCACACAAATGTGTGTTTTGTGTTGGTTCTGGTCAACTGCTTGGTTTTGTAGTTTCTAAGGACAGAATTCAACTCAACCCATTTAAGGTTCAGGCAATTACTGACATGCCTCCACCTTCAAATTTGCTTCAGATTCAGAGACTCCAAGGGAAAGCTAACTTTCTGAGGAGGTTCATTCCAAATTATGCTGAGCCCACTAAAGGTTATACACATCTTTTGAAGAAAGGGGTACCCTTCCATTGGGATCAGGTCTTGCAAGCTTCCTTTGATGCTCTTAAAGATTCCCTCATAAAAGCATCATTAATGTATGCTCCTGACTATAAAAAAGACTTCAACCTGTATCTCGTCTCTGCAGATACAACCATCGCTATGGTTTTAGCGCAAGAAGATGACGGAATTGAACATCCTATATATTATTTAAGTCGTAATATTAATGATACAGAAAGAAAGTACTCTTATGTTGAAAAATTCACTTTAGCAGCCATTCAACCAGTATAGAGGTTTCAACACTATATACTCCTTCCCAAAACTACCATTGTGTCAGATTGCAACCCTCTGACATACATTCTGTCACGTCAATTGCTGGGAGGCAAATATTCCAAATGGATAGTCATTTTGCAGGAGTTTGATCTGGAATTCATCAAATCCAAATCAAAGAAGTCTCTCGTCTTTGCAGAGTTACTTTTAGACCTTCCCTCATCCTCCAACGATTTAACATCAGAAGCATCAATCATGGATGAGACTTTGTTTCTGATATTGTCAAGTGATCTGTGGTACGAGGATTTACTGATCTATCTCCAGACCCAAACTTTTAGGCCTAACACCTATCGCTCTGAACAGTGATGTATTCGATACCAAGCCAAAGATTATCTGATCCTTGGTGATACACTTTATCGTCGTGGTGTCGATATGGTTTTACGAAGGTGCCTCACGCATGAGGTTGTCATTCAGGTGCTTGTAGGGGGCATCTATCTGGTTACGCTACTACACAAAATATCTTACGAGCTAGTTACTTCTAGCCCACCATATTCAAATATTGCATACTTGCAGTCAAAAATTGCCATGCCTGTCAGATTTTCGATCGCAAAACCAGATTACCACCTGAGTCCAATTCATCCAGTCGTTGTTGTTGGCCCATTCACTAAATGGGATATTAATTTCATGACATGTAACCCCACCTCAACCGGGGGGCATGGGTATATTATAGTCCCTGTCGACTACTTTACAAAATGGGCCGAGGCAATGCCTACATTAAACAACAGCAGTGAAACGGCTGCACTCTTTTTTTTCAATCATGTAGTTTCTAGATTCGGTGTTCCACAAGCTATAGTCACAGATCATGGGTCGCATTTTCGCAATCACATGATGATCAAATTAACTACCAAATTAGGATTGTCCCATGATAGTTCTACTCCATATTATCCGCAGGCTAACAGACAAGTTGAGGCAATCAACAAGGTCCTTAAGTGCATGCTGCAAAGAATGATTGGAGTCCATAAATGGAATTGGCATTTAATCATATACTCAGCTCTGTGGGCATATATAACTTCAGTGAGAAATGCGACCAGATTTACACCCTTTCAGTTGGTGTATGGTCTAGAAACAGTCTTACCAATTCAATGTGAAATTTCATCCCTCAAGCTTGCAATTAACTTGCTTCCTGAAACTTCTGAAGAAGAAGCTCGTTTCTTGGAATTAATCCATCTGGATGAAACCCGTCATGATGCCGCATTGGCTAACGAAGCACATAAGAAACGCATCAAGGCATAATATGACAAAAATGTTAAGCCTCATGTCTTCTTAGAAGGTGACCTGCTCTTGCTTTACGATCAAGACTCTGACAAATTAGGAGCAGGTAAATTTGAAAGATTATGGATGGGTCCTTACATCGTTAAATGTGTATTGACAAAAGGAGCCTAAGAGCTAGTTGATTATGATGGTATTCCACTATCGCAACCTCGAAACAGGTTGTATCTTAAACGTTAGTATGCTTGATTAAGTGTAGTAAACCCATTATACATATGCTTTTATTGCATTTTTGAGTGATTTATTTTAGAGTTGTCATTTTGGTTAGGTAATCCACTTCACATTTGTTACAGATGTCAGACTTTTTGGAACCATTTGTTGGATATGTCGACGAAGCTAGTCATAGTACGCAGAACCTATCTTCTGCAGCCTCGGCCATCTTCGCTCCAAGCGGCGAGTTAGTGAGTTTCAGTGGGATATGTATTGGTCGATCGATGAACAACATCGTTGAGTATAGCATGTTGATTGAACTTCTCCCTGATGCCATTTCATGTGGCATACGTCGACTCATTGTTAGGCTAGATTCACAACTCGTCATTCTACAACTTATTGGCATTAGTCCGTTCGAAACCCGGCTATTTATCGCATGTTCCTAAGAGTTAGGATTTTGGAAAGACATTTTGATTCCTTTTCAATATCAACACATTTCTAGAAACTTAAATACATCGATTGATTCATTAGCAAACTATGTGTTAAATAGACATTTGCAACATTTGTAAAGAAAGCATTTAACATCAACATTTGCATTAGGATTTCATCACTTAGCCAAAATAAAACTCCAAAAATCAAAAGTAGATAGTTGTTTATAGTTTTCACAAAATGTTTTGTGTCCAAGATAAAATTGGTCATCTGACCCAAAAACTCAAAATGAATGCAGAAAAACATCCTAGACTAGTGATGTTGGTGATAACATGTCATCGCCTGTGCTATCATGCGTAGGAGCGTAGTCCAACGACTTGGTACACTAGTAGTATGGTGTTGTAACCTCAAAGGTAACTCATCGGTCCTGACATCCTAAATGCTGAGAGTGAGGCCCTTGATCTGATCCTGCAGTACTGCCAGGGTATCTGATATATCCAGATCCCGAAGAATGGCCCTCCCTATAGCTTCCCCAGCTGGAGCATCATCTGCTTCTCGTGGGCGTGCCACTAGTCACACTGGTCTAATATCTGCACACACATATGAGTTTGTTTAATCTTGGTAACATCAAAAACACAAAAACATTATAAAATTGGAAAAACAAAGATGTGGTTGAATCATTTTACCTATAGCACTCCATTGCTCACCAACTGGTAATGCCAAATCCGAATCGCCTTGGAAATCCATCTTGACATATGGATACTCCACAAACACCATCTCTTGGCAGTTGAACCACTCGAAAAAGGCATCTAAGAAGGAGATTTGTGACTGGCCGGCATGTCTAGCCATAAGGTCCACCCATCTCTGCATCTGTGGTTCCCTCGGTGCAGGCAATCCTAGTGAAATGTTTTGAGGTTGCATCAGTGGAATTCTTTCCAAAGCAAAATTAGTCAATATGGATCCATAACCAAAGTTCTTGGTTCTTCCATTCTTTACTTTGGACAATTGTTCTTTTATGACAGGAAGTATCGCCTCACATCAATTGAACACCTTCGGTTCCAGGCATTCCAGGGCATACTGCATGTAGGATTTGTTTGCTAAATGTAAAGCCACATTGCCAGCCACTCTAGAAAAGGTAAATAGAATGGTCCTCAAAGGTCGATCAGTAACATCCCGGATATTAATCTTACCATCTCTACTAGGTTGAGATCCATCCCTGCAGAACTGAGGAATGTAATCTTTCACAGATTCGCCCCAACGAGCAAATCCTGATAGTGAAAGGGGTACCACTCCTCGACAAACCCATCAGAAAATAAATATCCTCGACCATGAAAGGAATAGATTTACCTCTGATCTAGAATACCTGGTAAATAAGATCCCAAGCATTGAGAAGATACTACAACAAACTGATCTGTTGTCTCATGTTGGATACGCGGAAAAACTTCAGTAAACCACAGTTTCTTAATGCTCCACTGTGCCCTGGTCATGTAAAGAAATCATATACTCCACTTCATGTTCTCGTTCACGCCATGTGACAACCATCTTGATCCAACAAATATCTGAAATGCAAACAATGGATGAGTTAGGATCCAATTTTGAGAAAAAACAAGTAAAATTTTGATAAAAAACACTGTAAGAAGTTGCCTTTCTACGCCCATCGCACCCTGCCTTTCAGCAAGGTGAGATGCATACTGACATGCCTGTTGGTAGCTCAGTATGCATCACACCTTTTGATGCTAGCTAGGTGCGATGATTGACGAATGAAATCTTTAAACCCCAGGGGCCTAGAAAAGTGAAAAAACTTGCCCAGAATTGAGAAAAGAGGAAATGAAAATGAAGAGCTTAAGGATAGCTCCTACCTGGTCCTGACAACGTGAAAAATGGTCCACAGGATCTCCTAAAATCTACTGGTGAAATTTGAGGGGGAAAACCACTTTAGAGCTCCAAAATCCCAAATTTGAAACGAAATGATAAAAATGAATTGTTAAAACTACTTTTTATGTTTACTTTTCATGTACTTCAAAATGAAATGTTATTTTTAGCTCATTTTTCATCCATATATATATATATATATTTCTAATCAATTTGATGGAGTTTTGAGCAGGTTGAACAACTGATGAAAGAATCTAATGTGCTAAATAGTGAAATGAACATTTTTGACCGCCAAGCAAACTTTTTGTCTCCTTTTCGAGCTTTGATCCAAAAATTAAAAGAAAAATATTGAGTCCTCTTTAAACCCTTTTCAGACTCGTTAAACATGAAAAGATTGTCGAGCACTTGTCCTTTCCATCTTGTTAAAGTATTGGAAATGTCATCCCTTATGTATTATTTTATCCTTTTTCGGACTTGAAGGATTACTTTACGAAAAAGAACTTATGGAGTTTTCTTTTTGTCCCTTTTCAAACTCTCTAAACATGAAAAGGATTGAGTTATCCTTGCCATTAAACTTGTTAAAACAATCGCGACAAACTTGTATATCTAGTCGAGACCCAGTTTCACTGTCGCTAGACTTGTTAAAACATTAATTAGCGACAGTTTTGCCCGAAGGACGAATTGTAGAACAAGCATATGTTATCCTCCTCATGCTTGACAAAAATAAAGAGGTACCGGTCAACAATGACTGTGGAAAAAGGAAAAAACTTGAAGAATTTATGGTAGCAAGTCACTTTTGAACATGACACTTTCACTTCATCTCCATTATTGAGTTGGGTTGGGTTATTTCGTTCACCGGTCATCATACCATTGGTCTTTCATGCCATCCATATTTTGGGGTTAACTCTACCAATTCATCTCAGTGTCGCCGACATGTTCAAGAGAAGTCATTTAGTTGAGAAATCACCATTCAGTTAATGTCTCATACACTGCAATACCTCCAACCTTCATTTTTTCATGACCACCATTCCTGAACCTTGTGTCGTCAGTACATTTTTCACCTCCAAAAATCATTTGCTTCGTTTCTGTCGTAGATGTGGGATACAACAAGGCTCTCCTACGATAATTCGCTTATTGTCAACATCATCTCATTATCCAAGAAGTTGACTTAGAAACAACCCTTTCAATGCTTTGAAGCTTGCATACATCAATGGCAAGTTTCTCACTTCTGCCGATAGGTTGACATCAATGGCCTTCGACCGAAAGATTTTGCATGGTGTTCGACATCAGATCGTGTATTCACACCACGTGAATTGTAATGTAGTACCTTGAGGATCATTATCATTATCGGTGATTCCTCTCATGTCTATTAACAGCTCACATCATTGGCTGGTAATCAGGCGATGTCTTTCCATGTTCGACTTCAAAACATCTCTTCACATGGATTGACTTGTACATCGAGCGAAGATTGAACGAGTCTGAAGACCCCGAATCTAGTTTCATCCATCTGGGTTGCGATATATTTAGGGATATAAAAACATCAAATGTACAAAGACTCTACACAAATGGTCATCCTAATCATGGATGATGACTCTATATCTAAAGAATCACCGATCTGTATCTGCAGATGACTATCTGATCTATGTACATGAAATGAAATTTATAAAGCTGAGCATGGGAATGCTTCCCTCAGTTAGATCATGAAAATTATATTATGATGATGTGTTGTATTGTAACTTATGTAGGTCACCTTCCAGTTCGAAACTTTGGATCCTCGTGATAAAGCATTTCACCCGACATGAATATTTATGACCTCGTGCTTTAAGGGGCAACTGTTATAGACATATTTGGGCACATCAATCCCAAACTTATATGTCGATGTATTAGGGCTCATCAACCCCTAAAAGATTTGTTTCATACCTTGAAGGAACATAGTCAGCTGAATACACCATTCCCCAAAAGTTCCATCTGCGAAACCATCCAGAAATTGCCTAAATTGAACCATATTGACTGCTCCACTGGCAAAGTGCGATGCATACTAAGTGGTATATTGCTAGGGTGTGATGCATACTATTTAGGCCTTCTATAGGGTGTGATGGGCGAGGATGGAAAATTTTTTGGGACAGTTTGTTAGTTGGTTGCTCATGGAATCTTCTATAAACTTCTCTTGTGCCACTTGCCTCTCTAAATTCGCCCAAGGAGGAACAAGGGAACTAGGAAACCATCTCCAATCCCTTCCCTTGTGGAACCAATTGTAACAAGTGGAATGACACTAATCAAACCCCATGGATGGTTCACACCCTTGCAAACATATATAAATGGATCTCCAATCCAAGAGATATGAAGGCTAGAATATTGCGAATTGCAAGGAAGTGTTGATAGTTTGTCATTGACGAGAGAGCATTGTATTCTTGTTGGTGTGATCTTGTTATTTCATGAGGTGAAAAAGGATTGAAGCTGGGAGGATGGCACTGGATCAAACAATTGGGTTGTAATTCTCCTTTCGATTAATAAAGTTCTTCAAGTTTTCTTCCATATGATTGTGCAATTGTGAATGCTATCATTTTTTCATTATATATCTGATTCTGTAATGTTTATGTTATAATAGATCACGATGCTTTGACGGTTCTTTGTTGATGTACTTGTGCAGGTACTCTCCAAGCGTGTTAAGTATAAGGAGGACTTGCAAGATCTGCCAAAATAGAGAGAGATCAAGCAAGGGATTAAGCGGAAGTTCTAGGTTGGTTCCATTATCTTTCTCCTATCTGTTACACATAGGAGGAATCATTGAATTGCTTTAAACTATTGTTTCTAGGGTAGCTGCCAAACCTAGAGGGCTAGCATTCTTTAGGAATACTAGTTTTCCCAGAAACATTGTGGGCACTCATTCAAAAGTTGCAACAAGATACTAGTACATTTGATACATTTAGCTTGAAAAATGATTCATTATGGTACGAACATCGCTTATATATTTGCAAGAATTCCCAACTTAAGCAAAATATTCTTTTAGAATTGGACACATCCCCCTTAGGGTGGAATTCGGGATTTTTAAAAACTTACCACATGGTCAAGAAGGATTTTTTTGGGATGGCCTTAAATCTGATATTCAAAATTTTGTGGCAGAATGTTAGGTTTTCCATTACAACCATTAGCCATTCCAAGTCAGCGTATTTCAATGGATTTTATCATGAGTTTACCCAAGCTTGAAGGAAAAAGTGTCATGATGGTGGTAGTTGATATACTTACTAAGTATGCACACTTTTGTACATTATCTCATCCTTTTAAAGGCAGTACAATTGCTATTGCATTTATGGAAACAATTCAAAAGCTACATAGAAACCCAAAGATGATTGTAAGTGACAAAGATCCCATTTTCAATGGAAAAATTTGGATGAAATTATTTTCTTGTCTTGGTACTCAATTTTCTCATAGCTCATCTTATTATCCTCAATCTAACAGACAAACTGAGATAGTGAATAAATATTTGGAAGGATATATTTGTTGCTTTGTATCTGATAAACAAACAGAATGGGTTAAGTGGTTACCTCTAGCTGAACGGTGGTATAACACTTCATTCCATACTACAACAAAAATTACTGCATTTATGACACTTTATGGATATCATCCACCATCCATCACATTATCTTTAGGAGAAAATTATAAGGTTCATGCAATGGAAGATCACATCGAGCACCAATAACAAGTTCTCTGACTCTTAAAGGATAACCTCACTCCGACGCATAATAGAATGAAACGACAAGAAGAAAAACATTGCAGTGAAAGAAGTTTTGATGTAAGCGAACAAACAAATGTCTCTCAAGCAAGTTAAGAAGGATAATAAATTATCACCCAAGTACTATGGTCCTTCCAAGGTGCTGCGAAAGATTGGTACTATGGCATACAAATTGGAGCTTCTCCATCTTCTCGATTACACCCAATTTTCCATGTTTCACTCTTAAAGAAGGTTATTGATGACAAGCTCCTAGTTTAAACAATGTTTCCAGAACTTGACGAAGAATGAAAAGTCATATTTGAGCCTGAAGCAGTCATGTAAACAAGAACTCGACAACTACATAATAGATTAATTTCAGAGTATCTCATTAAGTGGAAGAACTTACTCGCTGAAGATTCCACATGGGAGGATGAGAATTTTATACACAAGCATCCAAAACTACTCTAGTGTTGAGTACATCACTTTTTTGAAGGAGAAGGTCATGTTAGGTCCCTATAATACCAGTGTATTCCCCTTATTGTTATTGTTAATGTAGCCCCTATTGTTATTGTTGTGCCTATGTATCCCCTATGTTGTTATTGTTGTGCCCCATAGAAGCCCATTATGTTTATTGTTGAGCCCTTACTCTATTATTGTCATGTACGTTCTGATTATATTGTGACCCCCTAGACTCCTATATGTACCAATGAGGTCTTCTCATTTGTATCATCCAAGAATTGTTCATTTATGTAATGTAAAGGAGGTTTCCCCCTCGAAGAGGATAAATTTTGAGTTGTTGATCTATATTTTCTTTTGTTTTGTGAGATGGTTGCATAACATTACGATTAAGGGATGTGTGGATATTAAGGTAGATTGAAAATCACAGTTACAGGGGCTAGGGATACTAGCATTGCAAGTTGCGATTCTGAATTGCGATTAAGCCAATGAAACACAAGTCTTGAAATTTAAGGCCAGGCTTACCAAAATGCAATGAAATTCCTGGCTTGGTTGAAGGAGCATCTAAAGACTAAGAAAACATAGGAAAATGAGCTTGGCGATATTTCAAGTGAAGGGGTGTCCAAACTCATTGTTGCTTATGAACTCAAGCTTTGATGACGCCAGGTTGACCCCTGCGATAGTATGCCAACATTGAACCACATATGGCTTTATGATGCATCTTGACATAACGATATATGCTTTGTTGACCTAGGTTGTCATTGATGTCAATATTCTAGACACTAGATGACGATATGAAGCCAAGGGGAAGCAGAGCAAATCCATGAAGACACAGGAGCAAGGCCATTGGGATAGCTAAGCCATAAGCAAGAGGAGTTACCAAAGGAGGCAGATCAAAGCATATTACAGGATATCAGAGCAAGAGAGGCATTCATATATGCAAGGAGGTCTTTGAAAGACACTGCCAAGCCAGAGGAGCCACATTGGAGCAAGAGGAGTTGCAGGAGGAACCATGTATCAAGGAGGCATATCAGAGCAAGAGGAGCCATATCGAAGGAGCACTGCATGTAATACATGCCCACGAAGAACCAACAGGAGGAGCCATATATATATATATATATATATATATATATATATATATATATATATATATATATATATATATATATATATATATATACCACAGGAGCAACGAGAGGACGCAAACAGCCATCGGAGCAACAGAGGGACAAACAAAGCCAGCAGAGCAATATATAAACGGAGCCATGGGAGGTAGCAAATAGAGGTATCAGAGCCACAAAGGAAGTAGAAAAAGCTATAGGGAGCCATCGGGAGCCGTATAGGCCACAAAAGAGTTATATGCTAGCTAATGCACTATTAGAGGCAGAAGATTTAGACACATATGCAAATACACTAACGGAGCGGAAAAGGCATAGTTTATATTGTATGCGCATAATACATTATCAGAGGAGAAAACCTAGAGAGAGAGAGAGAGAGAGAGAGAGAGAGAGAGAGAGAGAGATATATATATATATATATATATATATATATATATATATATATATATATATATATATATATATATATATGCTTTAACACTATCCTCGGCATAAACATACATATGGCGGCAAAAACCATACATATATGCGCTTAACACTATCGGAGGCGGAAAGCAGATTTGAAAGTTTATGAAAGGGAGTGTTGAGTACTATCGGGTTCGGTGGTGTTATCACATCGCTTAAGTGGAGCGGCCCAAACCCCTGATTGCGATATATATGTTGCGGACCCGACAACAACATTATGGAAGGTGTATATTAGATCGCATCCACCCTATCGGGATCCACCCATCGCAATAATGCCCAAAGGGCTGTCCTCCGCAAAACGCCGATTGCGATTGCAAGACCGGACCCGATGCTATATTGTGATTTGGCTTAATGTCTTATTGCGTCCATCGGCCATCGACCAAGGGAAACCCCCCGATTGTGATACATATACGGGTGGACCCGCCACTACATTATGTTATGGGTTAATAATGTATCGCATCCGCCCATCGCTATGCTACACAAAGGGTTGTCCGAATACAAGCGTTGATTTCGATTATACTATGGACCCGATATAGTATAGATGCGGGTATAAAATTTATTGAAGTCCGCCTCTTTAACAAGTTTCGCCTGTTTCACTCATAAATCCTGTGTAATTGTATATTTGTCGTGCGCGGGCTTTTGAGGCAAAAATGCATACAATAACGCTCTCAATAGTTCAATAGTTCAGGAGGCCTGAACTGTAGTTCAGGAGGTTGATTCATGGCGATAGTGATTGCAATTGGGATGTGGCTATCCATTAAACAAAGTCGTCTCAGGGTATGCCTGTAATTATTGTAAAAAGGAGTGTTGTTAAATTTAATGTAAGATATGATTTATTTGTGCATTTTTGGACCTCTCTTAAGAAGTAATGTGTCTTAGGAATGATAGCGAGCATGAAGAGGCAGAGGAAACCACAGAGGCCGAGGAGGAAGCCAAAGGGCCAGCGAAGAGAGGAAACCAACAGATAGAGGCATGAGGAACAAATACAAGTAGGAAAAATAGAGAACAGAGGTTGTTGAATGTGGTTGAGCATTGATGAAGGTTGTTGAATGCTATAGGAATAAGCTGGAGGAGACAAAGGCAGCGAGAGGATCCAACTGAACATGAAGAGAGCCGAAGGGCCAACAGGACAGCAGACAGTCGAAGGGGAGAAGTACTCAGCAGAGAACATAAGCTATAACATAAAGTTGTTCTTTATGCAGAGCTTAATGCAGCTAACAGTAGACTGACTAAAGCTATGTGAAGGCATTATCAGAGGTCATGAAGGGCACTGGACACTCTGTGTGGGAAGTATGAAGAATTGGGAAGACTACTTCACAAAAAGACTGGTTGTCATTGATGTTGTAGATTGGAGACTGCAATGAAGCTATAATCAGACAGAACTCAGCAGAGAAGAGTTCTGAGAGCAGAAGATTACTATCAAACATGCCTTGACAAGATTGGGTTGGAACCCTTGGGGTTGGTGCCTCAGAAGTGAGAAGGATTGGAGTCCTTTGGGTTGGTGCCTCAGAAGTGAGAAGGATTGGAGTCCTTGGGGTTGGTGCCTCAGAAGTAAGAAGGATAGCAGTCGTTGGTGTTGATGCCTCAGAAGTAAGAGGGATTGGAGTCTGTGGGAATGGTGTCTCAGGAAATGGAATTGAAGTCTTAGGAGTTGGTTCTCCTAAGTCTAACGTTGGTGTCTTGGCAAAATAGAGTTGGTGCTCTGGAGGTTGGAGCCTCACCAAAGTCCGAGTTGGAGCTTGGCAACTGATTGCAACCACTTATATAGTGTATCTATTTTACTGCAAATGTTATATTAATAAAAGCATTTATTATTGTTGTTCATATTGTGTTCTGAATATAAATTGTTTAACTGGTAAAACAATAGTCGGAAAAAGAAATACTGATTCACCCCCCTATTAGTATTTCCAACAATTGGTATCAGAGCAAGTACCTTCTTTCAAAGCTTAACAACTTGAAGGTTGACCTTTAGAACACAAATGGCGAGGTCAAGGAAGAAAATCTTCAATCCTCCCAAGGATAAGTCTCCCTCTACTACTAAAATAGAAGACAATCATTTGAGGAGACTCCAAGGCTCAATGGGAACTTTAATATATCGGAAGCAAGAATGAGGAATTTCTTACAGACTCTAGGCATTGGAATCTGGAAATCATTGATTAATGATAGTGGGATGGATAGAGAATCCAAGGAGTACAATGCAAAAGCAGTAAATGCAATCTTGAATGGTCTACTTGATTCTGTAAAGAACAATCTAGGAAAAGATTCACCAGCAAAGGGCATATGGGACAAACTTCATGATCTTCACTTAGAAGGAGCATTGACCATGACCATCAGTCAAGAAGATGATGGAAATCAAGAAGGAAATCCAGAACCCATCATAGAAGCTGAACATGGGAATGATGCCATCAAAGCTAAAACAGACCTAGAAGATGAAGAGAATGAAAAAGACTTTGTAGAAGATCTCCTCGCTTAACTTATGGCTGCCATGGAAGAGATTAAAAATCTGAAAAAGGAAAATAAGGAACTTAAGAAGATAGCACTAGCTGGTGACAAAGATCAAACAAGGAATGAAGAGCTTGTCAAGCTTAAGAATCAATTGAATAAAGCAAAGAAGCGCGAAGATACCTTGTCAAGCCAACTTGAACAAAGGTACAAGAGCTTGAACAAACTTGAAGAAGAGATTGATCAGTACAAGGTAGAGGTCTCCTCTCTCAAGTCTCAACTACAAGAAGCAAGGAAACAAGCACAAGGAATTGAAAAGACCATGGAAGCATTGGAAGTCATAGAAGCATATGTTGATGAAGTAGGAAAGGAAAGAAACACCAAGATCTGTCAGCTGAAATCAAAGGATGAATAAATCTTCAAATTAAAATCGAACATCAAGCTTCTCAAGGCTGAAACATGTAAAACTACAAGGATCAAGGAAGAAATGGAGAACAGTCAAGCAAAGAATGAAGAAATCTTCAAAATAAAGGCAGATATCATCTCCCTTAAAATAGTAGCAGATGAAGCTACTCGTAGCAAGGAAGAAATTGAAAAACAACTTGCCAAGAAGAATAATGAGTGTGAAAGATTGGAAGAAGAGATTGTCTTCCTCATAACAAAGGTTGAAGGGATGAACAAAATCTTGAAGAGCTCTCAAGCCTTGGATGACATGCTCAACTATCACAAATGTTCATCTGATAAATCAGGTCTCGGATATGTAAGTGAATCTCAAACAAGAATTACAATGCTTTAAACAAAAGAGATGTGAAGAAGCCAGAAAAAAATGGTGATGCTCCCAGTTCCAGCAAAGGCAAGGAGAAAAATCAAGGCTACAATAGAAGAAATTCTGCTCCAAGAAGAAATATAGATGATGTCAAAGAGGCGAGAGGCAATGGTTATCATCAAAGGATCTCAAGGCAGAAAGGATTCAGAAGTACATCAAGGAAACCTCCATCTCCCAGGTACCAAAGTTCAATACTTGGTTATTGTTATTCTTGTACAAACTTTGGTCACATGGAAAAAGATTGTAAATCATATCATAAAGATAGATATTATGGTCCCCAGCCGTCTCATAGAGATAGATATTATAGTCCCCATCAATCTCCAAGAAACAATTTTGCAGGAAGAAATCATGAATTCTTATTCATGAACAATGTAGAATGCTTCAAGTGTCATAACATTGGTCATATGGCATGTGGCTGTAACTTAACTTGGGCTCTTACACAAGCTAGAACCATGTAAAAGAAGAGAGTTACACAAGTATGGAGAAGGAAGGAAATACAATCCGAGAGTCCCTTGAGCTCTCCAGCCAACAGCATATGTCATTGGCCTAAATTTTGACAATCTAAGCATTTTTATGAGAAGACTCTGCCAAAAGAGATGATGCATAAGGGGGAACCTGTGATTCTTGATCATTATTGTTGAAGCTATTAGTGAAGGTAGATATTATGGTCCCCAGCCGTCTCATAGAGATAGATATTATAGTCCCCATCAATCTCCAAGAAACAATTTTGCAGGAAGAAATCATGAATTCTTATTCATGAACAATGTAGAATGCTTCAAGTGTCATAACATTGGTCATATGGCATGTGGCTGTAACTTAACTTGGGCTCTTACACAAGCTAGAACCATGTAAAAGAAGAGAGTTACACAAGTATGGAGAAGGAAGGAAATACAATCCGAGAGTCCCTTGAGCTCTCCAGCCAACAGCATATGTCATTGGCCTAAATTTTGACAATCTAAGCATTTTTATGAGAAGACTCTGCCAAAAGAGATGATGCATACAGTTAGGGGGAACCTGTGATTCTTGATCATTATTGCTGAAGCTATTAGTGAAGGGTCCTTATGAAATATTTGTTGAGATATATTAGCAATCGTTCTTTGATGAAGATCCTGTAACTAGTCTGTGGACTGTTGTTAAAGATGCTTTCCACTTAATCTCTAAGTGGTATTTGAAGCAACAGAGAAAGTCATCTAATGCTAGAGAAAATAGGGAAAACAACCATGGTGCTGTTATCACAGAAGTTTATGTCTTAACTCAGGAATTCAATGTGAGAACAGATAAATTTTGGACATTAATAGAGGCAGTCTTCAAACAAACAAATACATCTGGAATGGAGTTTGA
Organism: Pinus tabuliformis; assembly: GCA_031772625.1. NCBI lineage: Eukaryota > Viridiplantae > Streptophyta > Pinopsida > Pinales > Pinaceae > Pinus > Pinus tabuliformis. Next base: position 28,903,206 of record CM062810.1, on the reverse strand, counting down.
AGTAAGAGAAGTTGGCAACATATAACAAACTGAAGCATTGCAAATAAATGCAAATCAGTAGTATGATTTTAAAAGACAATCACAGATTGTATATCTAAATCTACTAGTAGAAATAACATGTAGAGACATGTACAAGAACACAGGGAAAAGATGGCTCATAGGAAGGAGAATGTTGTGCAGTAAAACATAACTTAAATTGATATAGATCACTTAAGAAATATAGCAACAGTAAGGCACAACCCCTCACATTTTTGTCCAAATTCAGTGAAGTTGAATACTGGAAGGCAGTCACTCAAGGAGAAGCACGGTGACACAAAGGAACTCATATATGAAGAAAGACAACAAGAAAGACAATCTCAGTGGTTGTCTCTCTTGAGTTGGACTATGAAGGACTCTCATTTCTATTTGTGGAGACAACAATATGGATTGAAGCATAAAAGCCTGGACTCGGACACTTGGTGTATAGATATTTGAAATCTGATTGTAAGCATTAAAGTAGAGCACCTTTAAGTATTGTGGAAGCCATGATAAGGTAGTTTTGAGACATGAAGAGGGAATAATGTGAAAATTGATGATAAAGCATCAATCCTTCTATCTTGAGTAAAAAGAGGAAGAGCACTATGACAAGGGGAGTCAGAGACACATGAAGATCTATCATTCATGAAGAACATAAGTAGTTTGATAGGGGGAGTCCCAGAGCACTCCATTTCCATTGATGTCAAAGGGGGAGAGAAGAAGAATATTGCCATCAATAACAAAGGGGGAGATTGTTGACCTAGGTTGTCATCGATGTCAATATGGCAATATTCTAGATACTAGATGACGATATGAAGCCAAGGGGAAGCAAAGCAGATGCATGAAGAGACAAGAGCAAGGCCATCAGGATAGCCAAGCCATAAGCAAGAGGAGTTACCAAAGTAGGCAGATCAAAGCATATTACAGGATATCAGAGCAAGAGAGGCATTCATATATGCAAGGAGGTCTTTGAAAGACACTGCCAAGCCAGAGGAGCCATATTGGAACAAGAGGAGCGTTGCATGTAATACATGCCCATGAAGAACCAACAGGAGGAGCCAGATATATATATATATATATATATATATACCACAGGAGAAACTAGAGGACGCAAACAACCATCGAAGCAACAGAGGGACAAACAAAGCCAGCGGAGCAATATATAAACAGAGCCATCGGAGGGAGAAAACAGAGCCATGGGAGGCAGCAAACAAAGCTATCAGAGCCACAGAGGAAGCAGACAAAGCTATTGGGAGCCATCGGGAGCCGTATAGGCCACAAAAGAGTTATATGCTAGAAAATGCACTATCGGAGGCGGAAGACTTAGACACATATCCAAATACACTGACAGAGTGGAAAAGATAGAGTTTATATTGTATGCACAGAATAGATTATCGAAGGAGAAAACCTATATATATATATATATATATATATATATATATATATATATATATATATATATATATATATATATATATATATATATATATATATATATATATGCTTTAACACTAACGGAGGCCAAAGCATATATAGAGGCAAATACACTATTAGAGGCTGAAGACTTAGCTGATACACTATTGAAGGCGGAAAGCAGATTTGAAAGTTTATGAAAGGGGGTGTTGAGTACTATCAGGTCCAGTGGTGTTATCACATCGCTTAAGTGGAGCGGCCCAAACCCCTGATTGCGTTATATATGTTGTGGACCCGACAACAACATTATGGAAGGTGTATATTAGATCGCATCCACCCATCGCAATAATGTCCAAAGGGCTGTCCTTCACAAAACGACGATTGCAATTGCAAGACTAGACCCGATGCTATATTGTGATTTGGCTTAATGTCTTATCGCATCCATTGGCCATCGACCAAGGGCAACCCCCAATTACAATACATATATGCACGGACCCGCCGTTACATTGTGCTATGGGTTAATAATGTATCGCATCTGCCCATCGCTATGCTACACAGAGGGCTGTCTGACTACAAGCGTCGATTGCGATTATACTACAAGCCTGATACAATATAGATGCGGGTATAAATTTTATTGAAGTCTGCCTCTTTAACAAGTTTTCGCATGTATATATATATATATATATATATATATATATATATATATATATATATATATATATATATATAGCTTTAACACTATCGGAGGCGCAAATGGAGGCCAAAGCATATATAGAGGCAAATACACTATCAGAGGCGGAAGACTTGGCTGATACACTATTGAAGGCGGAAAGCAGATTTGAAAGTTTATGAAAGGGAGTGTTGAGTACTATCGGGTCCGGTGGTGTTATCACATCGCTTAAGCTGCGGACCCGACAACAACATTATGGAAGGTGTATATTAGATCGCATCTGCCCATCGCAATAATGTCCAAAGGGCTGTCCTTCACAAAACGATGATTATAATTGCAAGACCAGACCTAATGCTATATTGCGATTTGGCTTAATGTCTTATCGCATCCATCGGCCATCGGCAATCGACCAAGGGCAACCCCCGTTTGCGATACATATATGCACGGACCCGCCGTTACATTGTGCTATGGGTTAATAATGTATCGCATCCACCCATCACTATGTTACATAGAGGGTTGTCTGTCTACAAGCGCCGATTGCGATTATACTACAAACCCGATACAATATAGATGCGGGTATAAAATTTATTGAAGTCTGCCTCTTTAACAAGTTTTCGCCTGTTTCACTCATAAATACTGTGTAATTGTATATTTGTCGTGCGCGGGTTTTTGAGGCAGAAATGCATACAATAATGCTCCCGGTAGTTCAGGAGGCTAATTCATGGTGATAGTGATTACAATTGGGACGTGGCTATCTGTTAAACAAATCCATCTCTGGGCATGCCTATAATTATTGTAAAAAGGAGCGTTGTTACAATTTAACATAAGATATGATTTCTCTGTGCATTTGTGGACCTCTCTTAAGAAGTAATGTGTCTCAAGAGTGCTAGCGAGCACGAAGAGACAGAGGAGACCACAAAGACTGAGGAGGAAGCCAAAGGGCCAGCGAAGAGAGGAAATCGACAGACAGAAGCATGAGGAACAAATAAAAGCATGAAAAACAGAGAACAGAGGTTGTTGAATGCGGTTGAGCATTGTTGAAGGCTGTTGAACGCTGTGGAAATAAGTTGGAGGAGACAGAGGCAACGAGAGGATCTAGCTGAATAGGAAGAGGGCTGAAGGACCAACAGGATAGTAGATAGTCGAAGGGGAGAAGTACCCAGCAGAGAACATAAGCTTGAACAGAAAGTTGTTCTTTATGCAAAGCTTAGTGCAACTAACAGTAGACTGACTAAAGCTATGTGAAGGGATTATCAGAAGTCGTGAAGGGTGCTGGACACTTTGTGTGGGCAGTATGAAGAATTGGGAAGACTACTTCATAAGAAGACTAGTTGTCATTGATGTTGTAGCTTGGAAACTGCAGTGAAGCTATAATTTGACAGAACTCAGCAGAGAAGAGTTCTGAGAGCAGAAGATTACTATAAAACATGCCTTGATAAGATTGGGTTGGAACCCTTGGGGTTGGTGCCTCAGAAGTGAGAAGGATTAGAGTCCTTGGGGTTGGTGCCTCAGAAGTGAGAAGGATTGGAGTCCTTGGGGCTGGTGCCTCAGAAGTAAGAAGGATAGGAGTCCTTGGGGTTGATGCCTCAGAAGTAAGAGGGATTGGAGTCTGTGGGACTGGTGTCTCAGGAAATGGAAGGATTGAAGTCCTTGGGAGTTGGTGCTCCTAAGTCCAAGATTGGTGTCTTGGTGAAATAGAGTTGGTGCTCTGGAGATTGGAGCCTCACCAAAGTCTGAGTTGGAGCTTGGCAACTGATTGCAACAACTTATATATTGTACCTATTTCACTGCAAAGATTATATTAATAAAAGCAATTATTATTGTTGTTCATCTTGTATTCTGAATATAAATTGTTTAACTGGTAAAACAATAGTCGGAAAAAGAAATACTGATTCACCCCCCCTCTCAGTACTTCCAACATGCTTCTCATTAAGAGTTTCTCCTGATGGAAATGAACCTTTTGATCTAGTTGCAACCTCGTCCAAACCCCTGGGCTTACAGAAGCACACAAAAGTACTGAAACAATATACTTTTTCACGCAAATAAACAAACATGGAGGAACAATGCTACAAAATCCTTGGCAAAATGAATGAATGCAAATGCTCTAAGCCCTTAGTGTTGAGAATGAAATAGAACAGACAAGCTTAGACATTGTGCTTCATGAACATATAACAATTACAACCTCAATTATAACTGAGTTATTAAATGGTTCTTACTAGTTCAAGCCACAAAGATACTTGTTAAAACCTTGAAAAAAACAAGGGGACCCAAAATTTAGATATATAGAATAAAATTTTGGGTGTTTTTGTAGCGGCTACAACATATACTCAGATTCATAGTGAAATAACAAAGATAAATGTGCACTCACATGTGGCTCCTAAGGGCGATTCTAATATAATTAATATAATTTGCTAGTTATTAGCCCTAGACCTAAGTGGCACGCCAACCAACCCCATATGTGTCTCATCAAGTCCCTCCTCCGTTTCTACCTGTGCATCATCCTTTGTCTCAACATCCCATCATATTATTGGTCCCTTCAAATTTTTAGGTGAATAATGTGTTGTGTTGTATATTGTGGCTGTGCAGTGGAGAATGCATTGTGAACTTTTGCTGGAAATGCAGCAGGAGTGTTGCAACTTGCAGGTGAATGTTTCAACTGATATTGAACTCGAGTGCATGCGGTGATGACTATGAAGAGTCCCAAATATGAAATAACCAAAAAAACCCTCCCCCCCATCAATTCATAGTATATTTATAATATTTTCTAAAAATTATTAGGGATTTGACTTTTTTATGATTTGACCTCAATTTTTTTTTGAAAACGCAAGAAACGTTTCCTTTTTTGGGAGGAATCATGGCCCCTTCGAGTTTCCTTGTGTTTCCTTTTTTTGGGACGTGGAGAAGCATCCCCTAGACGTCCCCATGTCCCTAGAGCGCAAGGAAGTGTGGGGACACATTTCCCAGGTGGGTGGACGCGCCCCCATGGAACAATGGATTTAACATTTCTTTTTGGTTTGACTAAGTGAGAGTTTTGTGAAAAATAGATATCACAACTTAAAATGAAATTCTAGCTTTAGGCATTGAAAGAAAAATTGTTGTTTAAGTATGGTTTAAGGATATTAGAGCATGATTGCTTAAATTTGGTTTCTCGGTCTTGCGTTTTAAGCAAGTAACACTTGTTAACATTGAATTTTAATCTATGCATTAGCTTCATTACTTATTAGTTATTCATGCCCATAACCTTATAGTCCGATTTGGCATGTTGCTTTTATTTTCATAGGGCATTCTATTTTCTTGAGAATCTGAGAGACATATATATATGGCTTTTGGGGAAATTGTGAGATTTCAATTTATTTTTTAAGCATCAGATGAAATCTTCATGATAATCAATTTTTTTGAATATATGTGGAGAATGGTGTTAGTATACTTTCCTAAGTCCTACTCTGTTCTTTGAGGAAATTGAGTCAAGTCAACTCTTTTGGACATGACTTGGCCTAGATCATCCTCACGTGTTTAATTCGACAATTCTTGCAAGTATTATTGTGAAAACAAATTCAAGTCATATTGAGGTTATCTATCTATAAATACACACAATTAAGCATTCATTTTTTTTTTATCATTCTCTATCCTGATTTCACTAGACAAACAACAAACTTGTCAATTGTCTAAACTCTAGCATTTTGTAGTATATAGTATCATTTGTGTCAACAAGATGACAATATATGTGTAATGGCAAGAGATTAGTTGCTCAAATTCATTGTCCAAATTCCCTTCAAGTAATATGTTTTGTCGGTCTAAGATCTAGGTGCTCCATAGAAAAACAATCCATTCAACATCAATCGACAGTGATCAGCAAAGCTCTTGTCCAAGGTAAGAAACCTCTCTACCTATTTATTTATATCATATTTCATTGGGTTGTTCTCTTTATTTTGTTTCATTTGGAGTGTTAATTGTATCTCCATTTCATTTTTTTGAATTATCATATGAGAATGCATAGATGTCCATATGACAATTTTATACCAGGTCCTGCATTGTCTTTTTGTTCAAATTATTGGGAGACAAGAATTGCTAGCATGGATTGAATTTCATTCTTTAAGAGATTTCCCAATTCTATAGCATTGAAGTGGTTATCTCTTTTGTCAATACAAATTGAGTTTAGTTCCTTTAATGCCATTTCATTGTGATCCTAATGTACAAGTTGATGTTATCTATCTAGGATCTCTATTCCTTAAGGTCTTGACTGTTGCCTAGCAGTTATCTAGTTGTTAAAATATGATTTGACAATAAGTTCTTCTTTCATTCCATGATCTCTTCATCTTGATCCTTCACCAATGGTTCATCTAAGCTCAATGTTGAGCAATGTAAGGAGATAGAGGTTCTATCCAAACTCAAGGCCCTAGATATCAAGAAGTGTTTGGTGAATTTGAGTGCAGATAGGAAGTCTCAAATTGTACAAGCAATATATAGGTTTTTTTATTAAGAAATTGAATTTTCAAAGTGTGGAGTTTGGAAGTGGAGGAAGTTGATTTTTCAAGGATTGTGAAATTCAGTTAGGTATAAGAAAAGAGACGTGGTCAAGAGTTCAAATCTTGATAGTAGAGTTGGGGGCCATTATATCATTGGTTCTCTATGCATATATCTGCACATGTGTGTGAATATTTCTAATAGTGATGTGAGAGAAACTGCACAATATAGAGCCACCATAAATTCGTCTTTGAGACAAGGTTCGGTGGCACAAATATTCAAAGTCACCCCAATCTGGGATAAGGAGACAAAAGACATTGAAAGACAAGTGTGGAGATAAAATGCTAATTATTGTCAATGTCTCTATTGTGACCTCTATTTCTTCACATGATTGATTTGCTAAGTGAGGTTGTCTAATAGTGACATTTCACATTTCTAATCCGATGTTAGAGATGAATTAAAAAAGAAATGATTAGGTAGATGACAAACCTATTTGTTCTCTTATTAAGATGTAAAGCACATTTTCAACTAAGAGGATATACTACTCACCCTCTTATCAAGATGAATGGCCTATTAATAGCATACATTCAAGCAAAGTCATAAAAAATGGCTCCATGCAATTGTAACACAATGGACTAATCATATGCCATGACATCAACATACAACCAACTATCCAATCATGGATAGTCAAAATATGTCTTCATAACAATACTAGGAGGTTCCAATGCTTTTGATTGTTCTCCACGATATGTGATCCAAAATATTATGGTGATGTCATTACTAAACCTACAATACAATGCTTAGAGTCTTTTAGACCAATTATTTAGTATTATACTTTTAAGTACATATGACACAATTTGTCTCATTGTTTGAGGTACATTATACGAAAACTGAGAGTTTCTATTAACTGGTTGGGAGTGGAGGCAATGTTGTATTCTTGGAGATAAAGGAAATTGCAAACTTTCAAGTCTTCCCACTAGAGTCTGGAACTTCATATTCAAATATCTAGTTTACTATCAGATCTAAGACATTTGAAAACATTCCTTCCTTAGATATGAGATTCTCAGATGTGTAGCTAATTTTTAAGAGAGATTTTTCATCTGTAGACACTGCTTATTGAATAATGATAGTTTAATGGCTTATGCTCTTTATTATACAATTTAACTACCATGGTAGGGAAAAGCAAAAGTTAGGATTTCTTGATACTCAAAAGTCACTAGTATCTTATAGCTTCTAAGTTCTTTTAAAGGGCTTTGAGATGGCAAAACTTATCTCATAACACTATTGGATGGTGACAGGAATAGGCCATAGATTATCAATGAGTCACTAATACATAGATTGCTCTCAAATGATAAGAGGGGTATTTCATCTACTTCAACTACCTTTTTGCACTTCTATGAGACTACTTTGTTATTGCACCATGTGTTCAAATGACATTGTTCAACAGATTCTAGGAACCTATAGTGATTGGTAATGAGGTGTATAAAATATGAAGCAATGGTTGGATGATCATGTGAAGAGTTTGATTCTGTAGGTTGTTGAGTGATTTGGAGCTAAACTAGATGCAACCAACAATCTTGCATTGTGATAGTCAAAGTGCTATAAACATGACAAGGAATGCCATATTTAAAAAAAGAATGCCTACCCCGTTCTTGTAATTGTATCATGAGAGTCGGGTAATCTAGTAACCACCTCCCTTGGGTTAGTTTGGTAAGGGGGTGTGTTACAGGTCTTATGCCCATGGCATAATTTTCTAGGATGCATTATTTTCCTAAATCCATTTCCTATTCAACCTCGTGCTCACACGTCTCTTTGGAGGGTTTTCTTCCTCTCCTTTTTTGAGAACCCCCCTATGACTTCTTCATCAATATTGTCATCATAGTTATGCTTTTATGGGGTTTGAGGATTGTATTGGTGAGAAGTAGTACCATAGGATTATAACTTCTTGGAAGGAGAGTGTCCTAGTTATTCTTTACGATAATAAGGTAGAGTTTTTAGGTTTGAGCATATTGGTGTTTCATTATTCCCCTCCAAGGTTGAAATGTTAGATGGGATGTCATAATGTATAGAGGGTGAAACTGTCATTTCCATAATGGTCTATGCTTGGGATATAATGACATGCCCATTTCTTGTAGGGTCGATACCTTGTTGCAAGTCCCTTGAATTGAGTGGTTTTTCTTAGTGGAGAATGGTTCAAATGTAAATCTAGTTTGTCATGTTTGTTTTGGTCCACAAGGGCTTGTAAGAGTTGTCCCTGATTTTGTTGTGAAGAGGAATCGATGCGCATATTACTATTCTTTTATTCTTTCATTTTTTCTATAGTTCTTGTTTGTTTAGTGATTCTTGTTCCACAAAGTACTCTTTTTTTAGGCAATTTGTTGCAAAATGCCCATATTCATGGCGATGGCAGCATTTAAATGTTAGTTTCTCATAGTTAACTTGTTATTAATGTTTCCAATTCTCAAAGGTTTGCTAGATGGCATTAGAAAAATCTTTTTATAGATCTACCTCTACATAAAGAGGAGCACAAACAAACATTTGATCTTTCAATAGTCCATTGTTTATGTACTTTCCTAGAGCTTTCCTATGGATCTCATAATCATTTCATTACAACAGTGCAATGAAAGGTGAGGAAGCCGAACCTAGATTGGTATTGTTGAAGGTATGCTATTTTCCATGTTAAAATTAGTTGTCCATTGGTTTATGCACATCACTTCCATCCATTGAAATAAGGTCCATGTTGAAAATGAGATTTTGGTCTGCTTTACAGACAATGTGGGTATAGTGTAAGTCAACATTAGTAAACTAAGGATAATTCTTGAAATCAACCATCGTGCATGTCAAATAAGAAGGTGTAAAAACCTCATCCACGTTAAAATGGGTCATTTGGCCTTTGACCAAAGGCTTCCAACTATTTTGGATTCCTACCACTATAGTCGTAAGTGATGGCCATAACCTTGTAAATTGTCTGATTAATCCTCAACTTGTTAAATTCTTAAGCATTTGACAAGAGATTAGGGGAAGCAATACTTGAGAGATCTCCTGTAACTTTTTAACAGATCAAGTCGACATTGTTTTCGTAGCCTTACCCAAGGTAGCAACTAATAGTCTAAAGGTTTCTATATCGAAAAGAGGAGGGGGTTATCTCCCACCTTAACGACCTCTACCATAGTTGAGATGAAATTTATAAAGAGACTAGATTAGGGTTTTAATAGAGCGTATTTACATCTATTGCACTTCTACAACACTCCATTATTGTTACAATGATTAAGTTATTGCATTACAATGAGAAATTAAAATCCCTTACCATATTTGCAAATTTATTCAATATATGTAATTGTGCAACAATTAAAACTCTATAACATTTAATAACTTTTGACTAAAATTAAATGTTTTAGATAAAACTCCTAATAATAAAATTCACCGTAAATTATTAGAAAAAAATAAACTTAACTTTTTTACCAAAAATTCTCAATAATTTTAAAAAATCCTGATAATTATAATTTTATTTTAAATAAATTAAAATCTATTAAAAATAAATAAAAATTACACATCAATATAAATACAATTATCGATTTTATAAAATATCTTTTTGTTTTCCAAAGGAAAAAACGGTAACCTTTTATTAAAAAATGAAAAGTTACACTAGCAGATGCAATGAAGCATTCCATAAGCTGCCCATATGGGCTCGAGTGCATTCGCACCCCACGCAACGTTAAAAGACTAACGTGCATAAAGAAAGAATAAGAAAAGAGAAGAGAGGAGAGAGAAAGAAAGAGGCAAAAAACTGAATTCCGACAGTGAGTAAAAAACTCACGCTTCAAGTTTTTCTCCCCTTTTTCTTTTCGACCTTGCGCCACTCTCCTTGAGTGGGCTCGATCGAAGCAATGACTAACTGTGTTTCTGCTTTCTGTGGGGCTGTTTCCTTGTCTGAGTCTGAGGTATCTGAGTGGTGATGTCGTTTGATCCCTCCCATGTTTTGATCCTCGCTTGTCTTCTCTGCCTGATTTTGGTGTATCTTTGTGTTCTTGTTTGCTGATGTAGCTTCCTTCTTAGTCTCCATTTCTTTGGATACCTCTGCATTCTCTGCGGGGGTGTCGTCCTCTTCTGCTTCTGATTCTTCATCATCTGAATCAGGGGGGGAAATTGCCATCCTTTCCTCTGCTTCCCTTTCTGCTTCTGGGCATGTGCTTTGTAGGTGTCCTGTCTGCCTGCAGAGCCTGCATCTGAAAGTAGTGTTTTCATAGTCTAGTGCTTGCAGCCAGTTTTGTTGTTTATAGATCAGTCTTATGTTGTCTGGCAGCCCTTTGCTGAGATCTACTTCAACACAAATGCGTGCAAAAGTGTATACCCTTTCATCAATCCTCTCCAGATCTGTTTTGATATATTTCCCTATGCTGTTCCCAATTCCTTCCAAGACTTGTTCACTCCAAAAGTGAAGGGGAAGGTTGTATAAACGGACCCAAACCGACACTTTGGATACAATCATGTTGTTTGGATCGAAATCTGGGAACCATGGGGTCATGAACAGTCCCGTTGTTCCCCAGAACCAAGGCCCATCTCTGATGATTTTTTCTCTGACTTCCGGGGATGCGAATCTAACTATGAAAAATCCCTTGGAGCAGAGATGTATATCACATTCCATGGTCCAAGTGGTGAAGATCCATTGGTTTAGGCCAGAAACTATTAAAACGGCAGATTAGGGCCTGCGTTTCATAGGAATTAACGAAAACATCGAGCCCTGTAGAATCAAAGTTTAGGGCTGGGGTTTGCCCTAACTGATCTACTATGTATGGCCTAGGAGTATACCTGCCTTGATCTGGGGAGGATCCTGTATCTTTGTTACCCTGAAGAATGTTTTTGTATGAGGACCCTCCTTTGGGTTGCTGCTGAGATGCTGTCTTTTTCCCCTTATCCCCTCCTGAGCTGCTTGTCTGACCCTGAGGAGGGGCTCCTCCTCTCAGTCTGAGGTTCAAAACAATGGTTTCTCCTGGGCTAATCCCATAGCTTCCCATGGTTCTGTTGTCTTGGAGGGACCATCTGCCATTGACTAGGTGTTGGATCTGTCTAGGGTATCCAGTCAATGCACAGATTTGCTGCTTCAGCTGCATCACAGTACTTTCTGCATGTACCCAAACTAAAAAGGATTTCGTCTCTGGGGTTTTTATGAAAATCTGAAAACAAGTTTTTGTTACTTGATGTCTGCAATCTAGCTGAGTTCCTGCTCTGCCTGAAACGGTGACATTGTTGGTTGCCTTGTGTTCTGGCTGTCGGCGATCTTCCAGATCTGAGCTTCTATTGAGGCATTTTACCATTTGCCTTTCACGATCTGCGATCCCTTTGTTGGAACGGTGCATATAACCACCGATCAGCTGCCTGAGCTCCTGGCGGTCTTGACTCTTGCTCGTATTAGAGAGATCCAGCCTGTATCTACAAATTTTGGGCCATACACAAGTGTTCATAGGCGGATCTGCCCCATGCAACCCTTCGTCTTTGCATGCATGAAGCGACTGTAGAGGGGTGAGCCAACCGCTCCCTAGGTTGACAGCTCCTGTATAGATCAGACTGATTTCTGAGGGTAGATCCGGCCTGTGGCTGCAGAGAATGGTCCATGCAGGTGTGCGATGGGGCAGATCTGCTACATGCAGACCCCAGTCCTTGCATACAAGAGACGTCAGCAGGGAGATAAGCCGTATGGACGGCGGGCTGTCGGATCCTGCATAGATCAAGCCAAAAACTAAAGGTTTTCCGCCCCCGAGATGGGATCTATGACCAGAAATCCAAATTGTCCGTGGATCTCTGATCTCTTGCCGCTTCACGGACTTCACCAACAGATCCTCCTTTAATATGTTTTGCCCTGCAAGCAAAGCTGCTGCTTGAGGGGATTCAGAGAGATCCCGCGTCGCGTTCTTGAGGTCGCCCCTGTAAAGAACTATGGCTGTAACCGACCCTGCCTCGCCGCCTCCAAAGACTGTATTGCCGTTGAAACCATTCCCATGGCTGGAGAAATTTGCTGCGTTTTCCATCTTCCCTTTTCCCGATTATATTTACTCGATTTTATAAAATTTCTTTCTCATTAAAAGAAATTAATATAAAATAATTAAACTTATTAGGTTTCGTTCACATTAAAATAAATTAATATAATATATATAGCTTATTTTTATTACATATATTTATATTATATATATTGTTTATTTTTATTGTTCACTTTTTTATTATATATATTTATATTTTATATTTTCATGGTTCACTTTTTATTACATTTGGTTTATTATGGTTCATAATCTTATTGTTAAAAAGAAATATATATAAAAGATTAAAAGATTATCCAAAATAAAAAATGATGTGTATAAGTTTCAAGAGTCAAGAAACCATAAATTCAAATTTGAAGTCCTACTTAGAAAGAGATGGTCATAGTGGTATCATCGTCACGCTGACACATATCAAATATTTAAATTTGGCCACGCAAAAGAAATACTTAAATAGGAGTGTCACCTCCTTATGGGAAAAGGGGTGATTATTCTCCACTCAACAAAGAGTTACTTTTCCCGTTACCTGGGAGTGACACGTGTTTATTTTGAAATTCGAAAATTTCACTGCTCTCAACTGACTTACTTGTTTGCCTGCCATCGTAAAATTTTGAAGTTCAATTTTTTCGTGTAAAAGTCAAAAGTAATATGGTAATTGTTATTGTCATATTTACAAAGGGAAAGTTAATAATATATGTATATATAAAAAAAATTAATAAGTTTTTTTACTGGTTCGTGATAATTTTATTTTTAAAACTCATATTTTATTTTAAAACAGTGTAATTTTAATGTTTATAGTTTATTTTAAAACAATGTAATTTTAATGTTTTTTTATTGAGTAGGTATGATTTTAAATTTATTTTAATTTTGGATTTTATTATGTACTAAGTTTATTAATTTATAAATAATTTTTATAATTTGAATGTTTTTTTAATTAGTAATTTTGATTTATTTTAATATTAGATTTTATTCCCTATTGAGAGTGATGAGAGTGATTAAATTTATTGAAAATAATTTATTTATTTTTTAAATTAAAAAAATATTCTATTTTTTATTATTAAATCATAATAAATTTAAACTTTACATAGAATTATGTGATATAAAATTGTATAAAAATTAGCATAAATTTTGATAATATATATTTTATTATATAATTTCTTTTAATAATATGTGCTGATATTATATTTGTTTATAATAATATAGGTTTATAAATATATATATATATTTATATATTTATTATATATATATAATATATATATATATATATATATATTCTAATCACATTCATTTTATTTTTTAATTATATTTAACATAATTTATTTTCACCTTTAACATATAAATATTGAGATTATATAGTTGTTAAAATACATTTAACTTGTTTGTGTATTATTATTAAAATCAATAAACTAAATTTTTTTGTGTCATATGATTATAAAATTATGATATAATATAAAAACGTATTATATAAAGCTTTCGATTTGGCACAAATAATAATGATGGTGATGATTATTAATGTATTAAGTATATAAGAGATCACACATTTCCTTTATGTGAGTACGGGTCATGAAACCATTTAATATTGTCTTTTTGGGTGCAACCACACCATTTAGCACCCTAAGGTGTCCCATGACTCTAGGTTAGACCCTCATTGGAATTGAACTTTGCCCAGTGACCAAAAACTCCTTGCTTCTTATCATTGAATCCAACTCCTTTGGACAATGTTTTAATTTTTTTATATTAAAAAAGAAAGTTTTTCTTTGTTGAACCTAAGCCTTTTTCACATGAAAATGGAGACGTTGAAGGTCCATACTCAATTCTTATAGTTGTAGATGATGAATGGATAATATATTAGTTAGCATGTTCACTTGAATCGTTAGTCTATCAACCTTCTTGCTTAACAAGCTATCTCCATTCTAACCTCCTCATTTGCCACCTGTGTTTCCTTGCTCGTGCTTTGCTTCTTTCCTTTTTTATCCTCCATTCACATTGGGTTGTTTATTAGTTTTATGATCTATTAGCCCTTGTCGGATTACTGCTTGCGCCTTTGCTAATGACTATGCCAATTACCCCAATATCCTTGCTTTTTTTAGAATGCTTTTGAGACCAATCCCAAATAAAATATACAATGAAGTCCCTTGCGTGATATTACATAATGTAATGTCTTGATATCCCAAATGTTCGATATGTGAAAGCAAAGGATGATTGCAAATATAACTATTTTGACCTTCCTCATCTCTAGCGCCATAATACTCTTCCAAATAAAAAATCTCCCATAAATAGCTCGCACTGGGAGACTACATCGAGAAATGAACCAAACTTGGCCATCCCACACCATTTGCACGACGAAACTCTTTTGTGTCACCCAATTACGAGAATGATTGCTCAGTACCTCACACTAATCTCCAAGACTCAACTTAACTCTTCCCATCCAAATCCAAGACAATATGCAGTAGCCATGTTGAGGGCATGCAAAACATAGTACTTCCATAATGATTAATTGTGAATACATCACCATTGAATTATGGGATCACTGCCTCCCTCATGGTTCCTTTGATGCACATGTTTTCAGTGCCAACGATAAAGCTTAGTTAGCCAATCTATTAGTTATATTATTAATGCCCCTTAATATATGTGTTAATCGAGTGTTTAGAATTAAGGATAGATTTGCCATGATTCTTATGTGGAGAAGATGCAATTTGGAGTTTCAAGGAGAGGTTTCTGGAGCAAAATGACAAATAATGTTATTAGAATCTCCTATTATAAAAAGAGATTTGGTTTGGAAAGAAATGACCAAATGATACCTTGAAGAAGAGCACACATTTAAGTGTCATTATTGGAAGCTTTCCTTAAATTCCATATATTTAAGTTTAACTTATTTTAATTATTATATATATTTAAGTTTAACTTATTTTAATTATTATATATATTTAAGTTTAACTTATTTTAATTATATTTAAGATAAATATATTTAGATTAAATATTAAAATATTATTCTATTTTTATGAAATATTAAATTATATTTTATTCTTATTAAATATTACATTGAATAATAAATATTCAATTAAAACATTTAATATTTTATATATCCAAATTTATATTATAAGATTTAGATGATTTTAGATTTAATGAGATAACCCTCCACATTTAAAAAAAAACATATAAATTTCAATATATGTCATTCAACACTACACTCTCAAATATTTATTAATAAAATACTCCATATATCCAAATTTATATTTTAATTATTTTTTTAATAAGATTTAGTAATGTAAATCTTTAACTAAAAAAATATAAATTTTAATATATCATATTTTTATCAAATTTTATATTATATTTATATAAACCATGAATTACAAACATTTGATTTAATGCACTTTGAAAATTTATATCTCAAAACATAGTCGTAGTCTAATGATTATGTTTTTTTTGCCTTGAAAGTCATGGAAATTCCAGCCAATTTTAAAAAAAATCTGACAAGGATTTTTGTAATTCTAAGTAAAAGCTATAAAAATTCATAATATTAATTGCCCTGGAAATTTTTGATGGTGCTGAATCCATTTGCAGGATAAAAAACATGATTCAAAAACTACATCTATAAAATCTTTTGAAATCTTTTGTCGAAATTCGAGCCATTTTTAACTGTAAAACTTCCCAAACATATTTATTTTAATTATTAATTATTGTGCAAAAATTATAAATACTTAATATCAATTTTAATGTATATTATCATTACATATATATTAATTATTATGAAAAAAAACATAAATATTTAATAATAATTAAAGCATTGTCCAAATTTAAATAATTTTTAAATCCAACGATGTGAGTCCCGATATGCAACACTTGTGGATTCCAATGCATATCGTGATTAAATAGTAGAGTGCAAAATATTTGTTAATGATCATGCGACAACCTCATATCCATCTGCGAAAAGTTTTTTAATTTGAAATTGATGGAGCGTGAGCAAATTATCGACCTGCAGTGACTGCTTCTGCTTGGAGGGTAATGTGCTGGTAACATCCAGAGCATGGAAGAAGGTAAAAGTACGGCTTGCATCGACTGCAGAAGGTACCGGTCAAACACAGTCAAACAGCCCCCCTTCCAAAAAGCAGAAGAGCGCTCCAACGGTAAAAACCTCGTATGTCTGCTTGCTTTTTTGTTGTTGTATCCATACAAACAATATACGGAATACGAAATAATGTATGTATAATGTCCTATTATTGTTTCAGGCAGGCTAGGGTTGGAAGAGAGGAGCAGCAGAAGAAGCAGCTAGGGTTTTACAAAAGCAACTGGGGTTTTACAGAGGAATATTGATAGACAGTGATCGTGGTAGGTAGGTGGATTGGTTCAAAATGTGGAGGAGGAGGAGGTGATGGATGTATATAAATAGCCGTATGTATTAGTGCGTGTAATTATTTATATATATATTTTAAAGTCGGTTGGGGTTATGGGGGTGAGAGGATGGCTGAGATCTATTATATTCTTCTAATTCTATCTTCTTCTTACTTGCTTACTGATATAGTAGAAGTAGCAGGAGCGAGAGTAATATGGCTAAGACGCGGCCTGCTAAAAAATCCTTGGATGCATATACCATCAAGGGAACCAACAAAGTCGTCAGAGGTAAGCACACAAGCAAAGATTCTTCTCGATAATGATTTTAATTTGCTTTGGGAATGATTTTTTTAATGGAATTTTGTATAATGCAGCGGGAGATTGCGTGTTGATGCGCCCGTCGGATTCCGATAAGCCTCCGTATGTAGCTCGAGTGGAGAAAATCGAGAGCGATATCCGGAATAACGTGAAAGTGAAGGTTCGTTGGTATTACAGGCCCGAGGAATCGATCGGTGGGCGGAGGCAGTTTCATGGTGCCAAGGAGCTCTTCCTCTCTGACCACTTTGATGTGTAGAATGCTGACACAATTGAGGGAAATGTATTGTTCACAGCTTCAAGAACTACACCAAGCTCGAGAGTGTTGGTGCCGATGATTATTTCTGCCGGTTTGAGTACAAATCTGCTACCGGTGGTTTCACCCCAGACAGAGTGGCAGTGTAAGCCTAAGCCTAAGCCTAAGCCCCCTCTCGTATCTATTCATTCCCATGTATTTTGTTTTTACGTCTTACGTCCTGGCCTAACTTCGCTTTCCCCCTCTTTCATTGTTTTAGCTCAAAGCTTGAGTGTAAAGCGTGTGTGTGCCAGGTACTGTAAATGCGAGATGCCCTACAATCCTGATGACCTAATGGTGCAGTGCGAAGGATGCAAAGACTGGTAAGCTTCGCTCTCTTTTGCTTTTCTTTTGCTAAAGTATCGTGACCAGCATCATAAATGTATTGCAAAACCGACCTCAAGAGGGGAACCACTGAACACCAGCATTTTCATTCACCTTCAAGAAACGAATCACTGAACACAGGCTCTATTGTACACACTCTAGAGGCGGACCCTGAACGCAAACGCCTTTGTTCACCCTCAACTGAACACAATCACTTTCGTTGTTTACATTGCACTAACCACTTCACATACTAAACACAAACACCTTCGTTCACCCTCAACTGAACGCAATCACTTTCGTTGTTTACCTTGCACTAACCACTTAATTCACAAGCACTTTCCTTCACCTAATGCCTCCAAAGTAATTGAACCATGGTGTTGCCTTGATGACCTTCCTGCCATCACATCATCATATATTTACAGTTCAACTTTTTTTTAGCAAATGACCATACACCGAAAACAAAATTTGTTAAACATATGCAAGGTTACTTAAACTTAAGACTGTAACCCACAATCCACACGAAGCTAAGGTAAGATAATTTAATTTTATTAATGCTTAACGAGTGACAAAAAGTAAGTCAAAGGGACTGCCAGGTAAGTCAGAATCAACACACAACTGGGAATGCAAGTGCATCTCCATTTTAGTACTATTAAGTATGCCCTTTGAAGTTAAATGTAAATGCTTTCAATATTTTTGCATCCTGGCTTGTGTGAGAAGCATTTAACCCACCTGAAAGTACTAACCGTTCACATCTAAGAACTCCTTAAACGAGCATAGATTACCTCAGCAGCCACCTTCTATCCCGTTTTTTCTATTGCTAAAAGTTTTCATCGTAACAGAGTTCTTGGTGCACAGTTTTCCAAAAATGTTGGGGATTAAAGCTATGCAACTCAAAATAGTCTACCTGTTGCAGTCCACGTTTTGAACTCATCAGTGGTATTACTGATATGTGTTCAACACGTTTTTAGCAAGCCTTTGTAGAGTATGAAAGTGTCACAAGAAAGGAATGGGACACAAACATAAGAAGGAAGAGATGGGATGAGCAGATTCTGATTGAGAGGTTGAGGATGCTGTGCAAAGGAGAAGGGACCTACACCTAGAGGGAAGGCCAACACTCAACCAAACAAAGGCTTGATGAGCAAAGAAGACTAGGCTTGATGAAATAGAGTCACCATTCAATTTTTGGGGAAAATCAGGAATGCAAGGGGAGAGGGGGGGATATCCACTAAGTTAAATTGGGGATTACTGTTATTGTAATGACCTGTGGGGGTTGTTAGGGATTAACATTTACTTTTGATTAAGTTTATTACAAGTAAAGAAACTAGATTATTAGCAAAGCAAAGAAAGTGAAACTAGATTTATTGTCTTCTTTCCTTTGATGTTTTAATTTATCTACTTGAACAAGGAAGTGAATTTGAAATTGAAATGAGAGGGTGATAAGGATGCGACATAGCGAGCCCATCTTAACCCAGTGGAAGCAAAAATAGAGCTGACACTAGGTTAATATCCCAATTTCTTTGATGATCAAGCAATGTATTGTACCTAGAGAAGATATTCAATGAAATGTGGCCACACTCATTGAAAAAGGCACACGGGGTAGTTGGTGTGTAAACTAATTAATTATTGTAATGTGGCCATACTAATTGAATATGGTCCACTAGGTAGTTGGTGGGTAGTCATTCATGGAATGCAATAATGAAGCGTAGTTGGCATAAGCCCCTAGGAATACTTGTGAAATTAAATATATGCGCATGCAAATCATGGTATTGACATGTTGGATTTGTATTGTAACAAGGACAACTTGTGGAGTGATTCCTTCCATACAGAGTAATTGATGGTGTTTCCCTTCCTTAAGGGATTTTTGATAAATGAGGTATTGGGCTTTTCTACTATTTTCTCGAACATTGATTTAAATGGATGAGCGAGACATTGGCATTTTCAATTATGTTGACTTGTTCCATGCACTTGGAAGGAAGCCTTTTTGCTAGAAGGTTTGGAGGATTCTTCTTCTTCTTTGACTTTGGTGGAAGAATGATCATGTTCAAGATCAATTTTCCTTTCCTTAAGCTTCATTTTAGTTTCATAGATTTCATGTTTAGGCATGGGGTCTTGGTAAATGTTGAGTTCGACATTTGCTTTCTTGATGATGTTTTGGATTTAGCAGTTTAATTAATAGTTTTGTTTGTGTATGAACTATAGTCTTTAGTGTTATGAGTGTCACATTTGTGATACTGACACCACATACCAATTTTAGAGTTTGATGGATTCAGTGTGAGCTTTTGGGATTACTTTAAAAATGTTTAGGCCATCCTTGAGGCTACTTCATGTGATGTGAAGTGCATGCTGTATTGCCTACCCATGGTTTTATTGTAGTTGACATACATAGGGAAGATAACTAGCTCATGGATTGCTACGCCTTGACTTGATGTGACACACTACGTTTGTAGGTTGGAGACCTATTTGGCATGGTGACTTTCTTCATGGTGCACACTTAGAGAGTTTGGTTGCTTGCTTGGAAGGACAACCCAGTTGGAGGAGGAGCAATGGGTATCTTGGAGGAGGTTGTTGGGTTAGAGGTGGCATGGGGACACTTGGTTGCTTACCCGGAAGCTTATACTTGACGTGGGGATGCTTGTGATAAGGAGTGATGATTTAGGTGTGGTGGATTTAGAGATACACATGACTTAGGAGTTAGTGTTGGAGGCCTTTGAAGGAGGAGTGTTGGACTTATATTGTTGGGTTTTTAGATTTGGATGTTTGCTTGTTGGGCATACTCACTTGGAGCTTGCCATATGTCACTTAGAGTTGGAGACCTTTGCATGTGGGTCTATCTATTGTTTAGTTAGGTTGCTTGTTGTGGACTAGGTCCGCTTTGTTATTGTTGGCCTCTCTCACGATTCATAATAATAAAAGGAGAAAAGAGGCTTTTTCACATATTCATTCTTGTCCACAAATGTAATCACATGCTTATGTTAGAGGTGTGAGAGCCAGAGCAAACTAGTCTCTTTGTTCTCTTCTTCATTGCAATTGCTGCCTTTTGTCTTGAGCACTAGTGTTCTTGAGGAGATTCAAAAGGAATACTAGGGTTAGGGTTTTTCCCTAATAAGACTATGGAAGTTTTCCCTAATAACGCTATGGAAGCTAGGGTTTGGGAGAAACCTTTGTGGAGAAAAGGGATCACTTGATCTTGTAGTTCTTGTGAGAGAAGAAAGCTAGGGTTTTGTGGAATTTGGAAGCCCTTTTACTACTTGGAGTGCTTGATGTGGAGAAGATAGGGGGAGACTATCTTGTACAGTAGATTCTGTCCATGTTAAATTTCCAAATACTAGCTAGATTTATTTTTTCACAACAATTAATTTTATTCCCAACAATTTATCTATTTAGCTAAATAAATTCTAAATTATTGAAAAACAAAATCACTAGTATTTTTAACTTCTATATATATATATATGTATATATGTATTTAGTGGAATTTAAATTAGAGAGACCAATCACACATTGCAAAAATAATTCACCCACAACAATTCTTTGTCATCTATTAACTTGGAAAATCAGGGTTTTTCGACCCACAAAGATACAAGGAAAAATACAATAATAAGAACCTGAGGATGAATTTGGCCCAAGGAATTTAGCCTCCTGAAAATCGGCCTTTGAAGGAAATTAACCCTACAAATCACTAGAAAATCGGCCTCTCCACCCTACAACTCGACCCTAGCAATTTGGCCTCCCCAGCAACTATGCCTCACTTCAGTAACTCAACCTCCTGGATTCACCCTCAAATTCTTCTCCTTTATGCTTCAATCTATTGAGCCACTTGCACTTGAGAAAATCACTCTCTCTTGAGTTCTTGTGTGTCTTCACCTCTTCGCTAGGCTTCTTTTATATTCTTCATTAAGCTCAAATCCCTAACCCTAATTCCCCTTTAGAAGGTCTTGGAGATCAATGGTTGAGATTATTCCTAAGTGACTAGAAGAAAATAACTTAATAGTCCACAATAAGTAATTTACTTTAATTATTGTACTTTTCCTTAAGTTAGACTTAGGAAAGAAGAATTAAATCACTTACTCCTCCAAGCAAGCACCTAAAGAGGTAATAAATCATCTTCCACATGCTAATATACCAAGCCTTTGCAGAACACTTTCCGAAGCTACCACAAGCTTCAACACTCCCGCTTAGCAAGGAAGGATTCTTCACCACCCCTAGCTTATCTCGGTACTTCACAAAATTTCCTTTCACTAGAGGCTTAGTCAGAATATTTGTCACCTTCTCATTTGTAGAAATGTATTGTAGTCTCACAACACCTCTTCGGACCCTGTCTCTGATGAAGTGATACCTGATCTCGATGTTCTTGGATTGATCATGGAATGCAAGATTCTTAGAGAGCTTGATGCAACTCTGATTATTATAGTGAATCACTGTTGGCCCTATCTGTAGATCAAATACTCTTGCAAGTTGTCATGTCCCCAATAAATAATTTTGCTAACTAAAATCCTCAATTTTTCAATTTTGGCGGTGGAAAAATATTTGGCAAACACGCTTTTAAGAAAAAGTGGGTTGAGGAGTCACTCACTTAACTTTTGGAAAAAGAAGGAAATTAACATTAGAGAAAAGGAAAATTATTTTGTGATTGGGATGAGGGGGCCACTCAAAAAGGAAATTCGACACCCCCTTAAGAAATTCACACTAGGAGAAAGAGAAGGAAAAAGAAGGGAGTTCAAATTTGTGGAGAAGGGTACCCACCAAGGAGAAAGGGACCAACATCTTTAAATATCACACAGGGGCTCAATTTTTGCATCTTTTGGCCATCTAATTCTTGAGATCAAACTTTCTCTTGGAGGCGGTTGAGCACAAGAGGAGCAAAGTTGTTTAGCTCCAGAGTTTCAAGTGAAACTCTTCCTCATTTTGTAGAACTTCGAGTGTCTCCCTAGTGAGGCTTTGAGGTACTCTATTTTAAGGCTTCCATTGAGTCAATTGCAGGTGTTTCCTTCAGTTCATGCGCACTTCTTGGGCGCAGAAGACAAACTTCAAAGGTTGATTGGAGCAACTTCCTTGAGTGGAGTTTTCGGGCTTTTGCAGAGATTTTTCCTTGGGAGAAAGGTAGAGATTGGGACCATTTTACAGAGTTGAAACAAGGGGATTTCTCTAGGCTGAATTCTGCATTTTCTTGGCTTGCGTAGGGGTTGGAGAGAAGAGGTTGCGCATGGGTTTAGAGCTAGTGATTTCGGTGGAGTTTTAGCTGAGAAGAATTGCCATTTCCGAAGGGTAATTTGCAGGGAATTCCTTAGCTATTTTGCAGGTGGATTGAGCCACTTCTCAGCAGTGTTTCTCCTGTTGGGCAGAGAAATTGCTGGCTGGGAAATGCGCACTTTTTAGGGCCTTGGGGGACAATTCGAATTGGCTCGAAATACTTCTGGGTTTTGTTGGTTAGGGTGTGAGGAGCCTTCAACTAATTTTTTAGAATTTTTAGAGCAAATTTGGGGCAAAAACTACGATTCACCTCCACCAGCAGCAACAAAATTTCTTGAGCAGAGCGAATTGCCAGATTTAGCCATTTCAGTTGGGGTTTTCACATTATTTCACTTGGGTGTTTGCATGCTTGCAGTAGTATGCCCAGGTTCCATATTCTTCTAGTGATGTACTCATATTTTGGCTCTATTTTTGTGTCTACTGATTGTGGTTGTGTATTTAACATTTTAATTTTGTTGCAGCTATTGCATGTATTTGATATTCACTGTTAATTCCTAATTAGGAACATTACAGTGGTATCAAAACATCTTCTTGGCAAGTTGTGGGCAAAAGTAGCAACTGATGCCACCTAGGTATCAAGGAGTTGTGTTCCACAGAGGAAGAGGAAGATGTAGAGGTCATGGTAGAGAAGACGAGCTTGATAATTTTTCAAATATAGAGCTTGATAACGAGCAGCCTAGGCAGAATGGGCGAGATCCGTTGTTGGAGGAGTTGGTGAGGTCGAACCAACAAATGATGGAAATGATGCGGTGTATGTTGGGTCTACAATTGCAGGGCATGTAAGGAAGACCCTATTGCCACTCAATCTAGCAGGGGTCCTAGGAGGGGTTCCTATAGAGCAACTACAAAGTCAAGTGGCAACAATGGAGCAATAACACAATATCTCCTCAACTAAAACTCCCTGCTCTTTATGGACTTTCACCAATGGGAGGAGTCTTGGTATTAGAGAAATCACTAAGAGTAATGTATCAATAGTGTTGTGGTAGTGATTTCAATAGCCTATTCAAAGGAGAGATTTTAGAGGTAAGATTGGCTTGCTCAAGAAGTAAGATGAATGGCTCTTCAAGAAGGGCTAAAGGGAATCCTAGACCTAGGCTCGAGAAGTTTTCTTGATATGAAGTGCTCTAGACCTAAGAATCCTAGAAGAATAGGGTTTATTAAGTAATCCTTATGAAATTGGAATGACAAGGTTGCGAGACCACAAAGAAACCCTAGAGGACCCAAACAAGGTCAAGGATTTGGCGTGAAACTTCAAACAAAGGATCTTGACCAAGTAAGGGAGAAGAAAAGGATCAAAGTTATTATATTTGATTTGAAATTTCAATGCAATGATCCTTGATAAAGCCACTAACCAAAGGAAACCTAGGGAGAATGGTTTTTGAGCTAGGGCTTAGCAAAACTTGAGATTCCATCGTCGGAATGTCTTCAAAATTGTAGGACCTTTCAAGGACAGACAACGCAACTCTAGACCAAATTTCATCAAGTTTGGATGGATACAATCAAATTCGCATGATGCCCTAGGGAGCCTACTAGGGCTAGGGCCTTATTTGGAAGAAAAGAAGAACATAGAAGATTATGGTGACCACCAAAGGAATTTGAGGATCAACGCCTTGTCTTTTGGGCTTAAAGGAGTCAAGACACACCAAAATTTTGACTTTTGATATGCTAAGGAGCCCCAAGACTTTCGCTAGCCTTCCCAAGTGTAGCAACTAGGTCATAGGGATTTACACTTCACTTTGCAATATAGATGAAGTTTAAGGCTTATTACGCTGTTAGACTACCTCTAGGAACATTCACTCTCCTTCTCAATGAGTAACACGTGCAATATATCGATCATTCAAGACTCAACAAAAATTCACATCATTTAGGGCATGTACAAGAACAATGATAAATATTCCATGCGTCAGACAAGCAACAAGACAAAATAGCATTAAAGTGTACTTACAAGAGAGACAACAATATATCCATTCATCATGCTCGTGAAAATAGAAGCTGCAAAGACAATAGAAAAATTCCAAACATCATAGTGCATCAAGATACTTCAATTTCGTCCAAGAAGAGAAAGTGTGAAATTTTTTTAGAGATACTAATCCAAATCCAAATCCAAGTGATGATCGAATGAAATGATCATCACATCAATAAATATCCTCCTCTAAGGGGTTCAATTTGCTTAATAATGCCCCAACTAATAAAATAATGTGCAAAAATAACATTACTTGGTGACAAGCTCACCGAGATAGCTCCCCAATACAAAAATAAGCCTCTCAAGAGGGAAAAATGATAGATACAATAGGTTGAAGGGCCATTGAAGAGGCCTAGTCGATAAAGGGGGTGGCCCGTTGATATCCAGGCAAATGACCTGTGGTGCCTCTAAGTGGCTATGGGGGCACAAAACATCCTCATGGGTCTCCAAATGGATTGAACAATCTTGTATCCCATCTGTAAGGGCTAGAAGAATGATGCAAGCCCTCCCTCTGTCTCCCATGGTGAGACAAAACCTCATATGGGCCCTGGGTCAGTTCCCAAGTGTGTGGTCCAAGAGTGTAGCTGGTTGGGCAAGGTGGTCCAGGTGCATTGTCATCGTCAAATAAATGAAACATGAGCTAGCAATGAGTGGATACTGAAGGATCCTGTGAAGTGGCAATCTGCTTTCTGCTATGGTGGAGGCCCATGGCTCTCAACGCTCACCCTACAAATGCCAATATGACCCTCTGGAGGGCTTGGACCCCATATAGGGAGACCAAACCCAAGATGAAGACCCACTTGCAATCCTGTATAAGATCCAATGCGTCCCCTCACCTTCCAGTACAACCAAACATTAGTGCAATTGAGTAAATGAGCTTACAAATCATGGATCCAAGTGGACACTTCATAGTGGCATGCCCTTCCATAGTGGGCTTTAGAACGTACAAGTGTCTCCAAGTTCAAGAAGAAGGTTAACCAAGGACCCTATTAGGTGGTTTCAACGTTTGAAGGGAGTGACATGTTCATGGTATTCCATCAAATGGCAGGTGGCACGTGATATAATGATGGAATGAAGTGGGGCATCAGGGGAAGGGTCCAAGCCACATGCCATAGCACAAGGGTAGTTATAATAAGGGAAGCCCATACTTCGGTGTATGAGTGTATGAGGGTGCAATCGTGGTACATGAGTTACCCCGACCTTTGTTTTTCCACCCTTCTTCATATGCCTTTTGCCTTTTATTGAATTTTCTTTTATAACTGCTTGAGGTTCCATGGGATGAGGGCATGATGTGTAAGATATAGCAGTGAATACCCCCTTAAGGTGGGGTAGTTCATCGCCCTTGAGGCGTTGGGACAATCTTGGGTTCCTTAATGATGATGTAAGGGGTTGATATGAGGGGCCCTAAGAACCAGGGTGATGGCCATAATGATAGGGGTAGAGATCATGTTTGGCTTTTGCTTACGTGCTAAATTTGCATGTCCCGACCATCTTTTGCTTTTTATGGCACATTTCTTGTTGGGAATGGCCAAATTATGCTTTTTCCTTTCTTTTTAGCTGCATGCCATAGCACAAGGGTAGTTATAATAAGGGAAGCCCATACTTCGGTGTATGAGTGTATGAGGGTGCAATCGTGGTACATGAGTTACCTCGACCTTTGTTTTTCCACCCTTCTTCATATGCCTTTTGCCTTTTATTGAATTTTCTTTTATAACTGCTTGAGGTTCCATGGGATGAGGGCATGATGTGTAAGATATAGCAGTGAATACCCCCTTAAGGTGGGGTAGTTCATCGCCCTTGAGGCATTGGGACAATCTTGGGTTCCTTAATGATGATGTAAGGGGTTGATATGAGGGGCCCTAAGAACCAGGGTGATGGCCATAATGATAGGGGTAGAGATCATGTTTGGCTTTTGCTTACGTGCTAAATTTGCATGTCCCGACCATCTTTTGCTTTTTATGGCACATTTCTTGTTGGGAATGGCCAAATTATGCTTTTTCCTTTCTTTTTAGCTGCATCAACCTTTAGGGCATTGTTCCAAGCCTGACCCAAAGTGTGGACAAGGGGAGGGAGGATGCTAACTCCTTGTGGACCCAATAGACAAATGTAGATCCGGATGGGAAATATGCTGAAAGGGGCCAGCTATAATGAGCGGAAGGGAGTGATGTACACGGTGTTGAGAAGCGGGACCACACAACCAAAATCGGGGTTTCCCATGTAGTGTCACCCCTAAAGCTAGTAGCCAATAAAGGAGATCCCACAGGACTAGGAGACAAGGTTAACCATCAAATTGGACAGAGGAGACAAGAGAACAAACCAAGTCCACTCTTTCCGCAGAATTACCCCATGAATCCATGCCCAAAAGTGTCCATGATAAGTAAACGAAAATACCCAACTACACAATGAAAAGCCATACCTTCAGGGTTGGAAGGCCCATCTTCAAACATACAATCATAACAGATGGGTGAGGGATTATACAGTTGGCTCAGGTGGCAGAGATGGTGGCACATTGAGTTGAGCTATCTAGTGGTTGCAAGGGGCTACTGGCTGCGGCTGAGGACCATCTAGGAGAAAATTTTTCTCCTATGGATATCACCCACAGGTGGTGGGTAATAGACCCCAGGGAGGGGCCAATGATGGGGAAAGTGGATCTCGGACAAGAGAAGGAAGTCATGTGCATGCACGAACAAACCAACAATCGATCACCCATACCTATGGCAAAACCATGAGATCCATGATGCCTCGTTTCATGGATGAGCCAGAGAGGGAGAGGGAACTCGATGCATCTACTGAGCTGATGAGGTCTTTCACTGATGGAGTTGATGAGTATGAGGCTTTGGATCCCAGGGTCCAGTGAGTTTTGTCCTTTTGGGATTATTCCCACCTAAAGGAGAAGTATAGATTCAGAGCAGGAGTGCCTTTCAGAGGAGGACAACACTAGTAGAACCATGATGCTCAGAAGTTGTCAGGGAAGCTAACGCTGCCCTGTTTTGATGGATCAACTAAGAGTTTAGCTAGGGTTAAAAAGTTAGACACATACTTCCACCTGAATTTCATGCGGGAGAAATGCGATCATATTTGCTACTCTTCACTTGGAGGGAGATACGCAGGATTGGTGGTACCATGGATAGGTCACATTGGGCACACATTTAACACATTGTACACTGAGTTCACGAGGAGGTTGGTAGAGAGATTTGACAGGAAGGACCCCAAATTACACTTTAGGGAGCTAGCCAACTTGAAGCAGACAACAATGTTAGAGGCATACATGGCAGGGTTCCAAAGACTAGCTATTATGGTTTCTGACATTTCAGAGACGCGATTGATCACACTGTTCATCGAGGGGCCGATAAAGCCATTGCGTGGTTGGGTCAAAGCTTACCGACCAGTGTCATTAAAGGATGCCATTAATCGAACCAGGGACATGCTTGATGCAGTTCCAAAGACCAAGACACTAGTACCTCCTAGACCTACCTTTCCTCATAAGGGTAAGGACATTAGGCCTCCTCAGAAGGAGTGGACAGGATGAGGACAGTGGGATGGTGAGACTAGGCGAGACCTCAGGAGGAGGAATCTGTGCTTTACATGCCAAGAGCCATGGGCATTAGGGCACTAGTGCACTAAGGGCAAGGCCCATTACATAGAGGTGTTTTTAGATAGTGAGTCGAAGGATGTTGATGAGCCAAAGATAGATGGAGGAGATTGCAGGCCACAAACTACAGGAGGAGGACCACCACCACCAGCAGTAGGAGGCCCACCTCTACCCGTGGGAGGAGTTATTTCTTCGTTTCAGGGAGTTTCGAAGTACTTAACGTCGAGGATCAGTGGCACAATGCAGGGCCAAAGTGTGTCAGTATTGGTGGACAATGGGGCTACCCACAACTTCATTGATACCCATATGGCGGAGCGTAGCGGTATACGCACAAAGACTTTTGAGGGGTTCTTAGTGTTGACACTAGGAGATCGGACGATGTAGTGCATGAGATATGTCCTCAGTTTGACTTTGATTATGGGGAACTACTCCGTGACAAACCATTTCTTTGTTGTTGATGTACCAGACACCAATGTAGTGATGGGTGTTCGATGGTTATATTCTCTGGGGCATGCCACTACTGATTAGAAGAAGCTGGAGATGGAATTCGTGGGGCCAGATGGGAAGTTGGTAGTATTGAGAGGCATGCATTCATACCCACCACAGATCATGTCAACTCACAGGATGGAGGCCAATTTGAGACATGGGGATATAGCATGGGTAGTCGAGTTGCATATTTTAGAGTTCGGGAAGCAGGGGCAACAACCACACCCAAATATTTTGGCACTATTGGAGAAGCATCAGGTAGTGTTCAGAGACATTCCACTAGGTCGTCCACTAGATAAGGGCTTTGAACACACCATAGAGTTGGAGGAGGGAGTGCATGCAATTATTACTGCCCCTTACAGACATCCCAAGGCCTATCGGGATGAGATTTAGAGGGCTATTCAGGAGCTGTTGGCATTGGGTCACATTAGGCCCAACTCCATTCCCTTTGCTTCTTCAGTGGTGTTGGTGAAGAAGAAGGATGGGACCCTTCACATCTGCATTGACTAAGCTGAAGAATCGGTACTCGATACCACACATTGATGCGCTGATGGATGAGCTTAGAGGAGCCAAATACTTCTCTAAGATAGACCTGCGTTCGGGATACCACCAGATTTGGGTGAGAGAGTAGGATATCCTAAAGACTACATTCTGATGCCACTATGGGCACTTTGAGTTCTTGGTGATGCCCTTTGGGCTAACCAATGCATCAACGACCTTCCAATCTTGCGTGAACCATTGTGTTTCGCAAGCAGCTACACAAATTTGTGTTGGTGTTCTTTGACGATATTCTGATATATAATACGACTTGGGAGGAGCACCTGCAACACTTGGAGGAGACCTTGTGCATCTTGGAGGAGCAAAAATTTTATGCCAATATGTCCAAGTGCGTGTTTGGGTTGAGAGAGATGTTGTATCTGGGGCACGTGATTGGGGAGGATGGAGTTAGAGTCCATTAGGAGAAGATCGAGGCTATTTGGGATTAGCCAATGCCTATGAATGTGACTGAGCTATGGGGGTTCTTGGGTATATGTACCTTACTACAGGAGATACATGAAGGGGTTTTCTCAGTTGGCAACACCCCTCGCAGGTTTGTCGCAGGTTTGACAAAGAAAGGGGCGTTCAAGTGGATAGATTTGGCACAGGAGGCTTTTGAGCGCCTTCAAAGAGTGATGAGTAGTTGTCTAGTTTTGGCCTTACCCGATTTTTCATAGTCCTTTGTGTTGGAGCAGTTTTGATGCAGGGAGGCCATTTGATTGCTTTCGAGATCAGGAATCTACAAAGCCATGAGAGGTTGTATTCCATATATGATAAGGAGATGCTAGCCATTATGCATGCTTTGGCCAAATTTCGATAATACGTGGTGGGCAACAGATTCAAGGTGAAGACTGATCACAATAGTGTTCGATTCTTTTTGGAGCAAAGGGAGCTTCAGGAGAGGCAACATAAGTGGGTCAGTAAGATCCAGGCTTATGATTTTGAGATAGAGTATGTTAAGGGCAAGCAAAACATAGTAGTAGATGCACTCTCTAAGAGGCCCGCGACACTGTCACTAATGGAGATAACTCAGGATTAGAAGGCTCAATTGTTGGTAGAGTACTCCAAGAATCAATAGGCATGCGAAATGTTAGATGGTACTTTTGGGTATGATAGATATCGAGTGATGGACGAGGTCATATACTTCAAGGACATGATATATTTGGTGCAAAGCTCATAGTTGAGGGAGAAGATCTTGCATGCAACTCATGATTCACCCATGGCAGGCCATCATGGGTTTTACCAAACATAGCGGGCTATCAGGTAGCGTTTTACTTGGAGAGGCCTCAAAGAGGATGTTCTGAGGCATGTACGAGAGTGTGATGTTTGCCAGAGGAATAAAGGGGAGTAGACACATCTAGCTGACTTACTTCAACCCCTACCGATTCTAGAGCGGAAGTGGGAGAGTGTTTCCATGGATTGCATCACTGGTTTTCTAGTGGCACAGGGGCGTGATTGTATCTATGTGGTGGTGGACAGGTTGACCAAGTTTGCCCACTTCTTTGCGATTCCATCCAGATCCTCAGCTTCACAGAATCACAGATAACTAAGTTTTTATTCAGGGAGGTATTTAGGATGCATGGTCTCCCCAAGACCATCATCAGTGATCAAGATGCATGGTCTCCCCAAGACCATCATCAGTGATCAGGATAACAGGTTTATGGGGGCATTTTGGCAGTGATTATTTAGGTTGGTGGGCACTGAGCCCTTGGGTGAAGTGGCTACACTGCAAATAGCACTGCTACAACACCACTCACTACATGTCCATCAGTATGTCACCTTTTCGTGCTCTCCATGGTTACGATGCATTATCTTTCGTTGACATGATTTTCGGGATAGTCGAGCCCCTAGGGCTACGGATTGGATACAAGAGAGCCAAGAGATCTTAGGAGCTCTCAAGGATAACCTGCAGACAAAACAAAAGCATCATAAGATGTATGCAAACAAACATAGAGTTGAGAGGCATTTTGAGGTTGGGGATTTAGTTTTCCTACGTCGTCAACTGTACAAGCAATCTACATTGAAGTAGAAGGGAGCTGAGAATAGGTTGGTTGGTGGGTTGGTTAGGTAGCATATGAGCTAAAGCTTCCACCACGGAGCAAAGTGCACAATGTGATCCATATGTCTTGCCTGAAAAAGGCCTTGGGATAGTAGGTGACAACTGCCATGGAGTTACCACCCTTGGATGATGAGGGGCACTTGGTTTTCATACCGGAGGCCTTCTTGCAGGAGAGAGAAAGGAAGCTCGAGAGTAGGACCATAAGGGAGTTTCTTGTTAGGTGGGAGGACCTACTTGAGGAGGATGCCACATGGGAGGGAGAACAAATTTTACAACATCCAACATTGCAGTTGCTTGAGGGCAAGCAACATTTGGGGCGGGGAGGACTGTCATGTCCCCAATAAATAACTTTGTTAAGTAAAATCCTCAATTTTGCAATTTTGGTAGTGGAGAAATATTTCGGCAATTAAACTTAGGAAAAAGTGGGTTGAGGAGTCACTCACTTAATTTTTGGAAAAAGGAGATTAACATTAGAGAAAAGGAAAATTCTTCTGTGAGTGGGATGTGGGGGCCACTCAAAAAGGGAATTTGACCCCCCCTTGAGAAATTCGCACTAGCAGAAAGAGAAGGAAAAAGAAGGGAGTTCGAATTTGTGGAGAAGGGGACACACCAACGAGAAAGGGACCGTCATCTATAAATAGCACATGGGGGCTCCATTTTTTTTATCTCTTGGTCATCTAATTCTTGAGATCAAACTCTCTCTTGGAGGTTGTTGAGCACAAGAGGAGCAGAGCTGTTTAGATCAAGTTAAAATTTTCCTCATTTTAGAGAACTTCAAAGTGTCTCCTTAGTGAGGCTTTGGGGAAGTCTATTCCAGGGCTTCCATTGAGTCAAATGCAGGTGTTTCCTTCAGTTTATGCGCACTTCTTGGGCGCAGAAGGAAAACTTAGAAGCTTGATTGGAGTAGTTTCCCTTGAGTGGAGTTTCGGGCTTTTACAAAGATTTTTTCTTGGGATAAAGGCAAAGATTGGGACAATTTTGCAAAGCTGAAACAAGGGGATTTCTTTGGGCCGAATTTTGCATTTTTGGGCTTGCGTAGGGGTTGGAGAGCAGAGGCTACGCAGGGGTTTGGAGCTAGTGATTTGGGTGGAGTTTGAGCTGAGAAGAATTGCTATTTCCGGAGGATAATTTGCAGGGAATTTCTCAACCATTTTGCACGTGGATAGAGCCACTTCTCAACAATGTTTCTATGAAATTTCCTTGAAATGCAGTAATTGGAATTTACTCTTCTAATTGTTTAGCAGTTTATTAATCTTCTGATTAATGTCGAATAAATCACACTACAAGTCTTCACAATTAAATTATGTGAAAGCTAAATAAAATGTTGGAATTGTGAAAATAGATGCACACACACAATAAAATCGACACAATAATTTTTGGACAATAGTCCTTGGAAAAACCCCAAAGGGAAAACCCATGTAGTAGATGAGGGCTTATTTTATTATTATGCAGTAGTAAAATTTGAGTACAATAATTTGGATGCATTATTGGCAATCCTCCATGTTAGTTTTTGTAGCATCGAAGGTGTTCTAGTTTCAAAACTTTGTGGAGAGGCTAAAACACAGGAGTTCTCCAAAACCCAGAAATTGTTTTTGGAAATTCCACCTAGAAACAACTCAATTAAATTAATTGATCGATAACTAAAAATTGCGAAGTCTAACTTAACGAAGTTGATTAATTAATAGTAATTAATTGGGAAAGGTGTGAATTATCTAGAAACTCACATGGATCGACTTGGAGATGATCTAAACCATCGATTAAGTCCCAACTAGAGATTATAAGAAGAGGTCGATGGGTAGATGGTGAAACGCACATCACAATGAGTGAGAACCAATAGTGCGAGTTCCTTGGTCAGTTCGAGCTAGTCATCAACAAAGTTCGAGCTAGAGTGAGTACGCATGGCTAGAGAGGGCAAAGACAATGATATAGAGAGATTTTACAGTTCAGGAGAGGCAAGAGAGGAGGCTGAATTATTTCTCCTAGAAGCAGCGCAAGACCTGCATAGTTGCTTTAGTGAGCAGTTTGATATTGCTGGAGAGGAGGTTGTTTCAATTCCCAGAGGTCGAGAGTATTTTCTAGGAGGCAAGAGAGACACTTTCCCAGTCAGCATAGGTAGGACGACTTGATTAGCATCAGTTCTGGGCTGAAGGTGTGACAGGCTGTGTAAAGGTGACGTAGGGCCTATGGGAGGGTTTGGACAACTTGCTTTTCAATTGTCAGATTGAGTTGGGATTGCTTAGAGATGATGTGTAAATTCCCTTTGGTGATTGTGCCAGTATTTCTCTGAGATTGGATAGCCAGTTGGGCATCCAAATTTATTGTACTAAAAATTCACTGTTGCATAATAATAATCAAACCCTCAGCTACTGCACCGGTTTTCCCTTGGGTTTTTCTGGGGACCATTGTCCAAAAATAATTGTATCAATTTTTATGTGTGTGTGCTAGCATTTCTCAGTTTCCTGTATTTATTTTCCACAACTTTTATTTTATTTGGTGAAGAAATTGCAGTGTGATTAATTCGATATTAATAAGAAAATTAATAAACTGCTAATCAATTAGGAGAATTAATTCCAGTTGTTGCATTTCAAGGATTTTTAACACTCCAAAGATAATCTGGCCAAAATATTTGTGAGACAAATTGTCTCACTCCACATTTGATCCACCTCCAAAAACTCCCTCAATTTGGGCTACACGAAATGCCCTTGCACAGTCTCTATGCAATGCTTGCACAGGCCTTGTTACCCACCATCAGTGGGTGAGTCCTATAGGGAAATTTTTCTCCTAGATTTGTCTTCAGCCGACAACCAACAACTCCTTGCAACCACTAGATAGCTCAATGTGCCACTATTCTTCGCCCCCTGAGCCAACCATTATGTGCCCTTGCCCATCTGTTATGATCGTATATTTGATGATGGGCCTTCCAATCCCAAAGGTATAACTTTTCATTATGTAACTAGGTATTTTTACTTACTTTCCTTCGACATTTTGGACATGGATTAGTGGGGGGATTCGACGAAAAGAATGGGTTTGGTCTGCACTCTTGTTCCGTTGTCCCAACTTGGTGGTTAATCTTGTATCTTAGTCCCATGGGATCTCCTTTATTGGGTACTAGCTTTAGGAGTGGCACTACATGGGAAACCCCTATTTTGGTTGTGTGGTCTTGCTTCCCGACACCATATACATTACTCCCCTCCGCTTATTACAACTCCTTTTCATTATTTTCCCGTCGGGGTCTACATTTGTCCATTGGGTCCACAAGGAGTTAGCCTCCCGCTCCCCATGTCCACACTTTATGTCGGGCCTGGAACGATGCCCCAGAGGTTGATGCAGCTAAAAAGAAAGTTAAAAGCATAATTTGGCCACTTACAACGGGAAATGTACCCCTTATTATTATGGCCATCACCCTAGTTCCTAGGACCCCTATGTGAGCCTCCTGCATCATTAGGGAACCCATGATTGTCCCAACGCGATGAACTGCCCAACCTTAAGAGGGTAATTATTGCCATATCATATGCATCATGCTCTCATTCCCTTGAGCCTCGAACAATGAAAAGAAATAAAAATCAATAAAAGGCAAAAGACATATGAAGATGGGTGGAAAAGCAAAGGTTGGGGTAACTCATTTACCACGATTGCTTGCTCCTACATCTATATACCCATATGTGGGCTTCCCTCATTATGGCTACCCTTGTACCATGGCATGTGGCTTGGATCCTTCCCATGCTACCCCACTCCGTTCCACTATTATTTCACATGACACCTGCCATTTGATGGATGTACCATGGACCTGTCACTCCCTTAGAGGTTGAAACTACCTAATAGGGTCTGTGATTAACCTCCCTTTAGACCTTGGGGACACCTGTACATTCTAAATCCCACTTGGAAGGGCATGACACTATGAAGTGTCCAATTTTGCCACCGGTTTGCAAGCCTATTTACTCAATTGCAATAATGAATAATTGGAAGGTGAGGAGACACATTGGATCTTATACATGATTGCAGGTGGGTCTTGATCCAAGCTCTTTAGAGGGTCATGATGGCACTTGTAGGATGAGCGTTGAGAGCCATGGGCCTCCACCACAACAGTGCATTGGTTGCCATGCCATGCAATTCTTCAGCACCACATTATGCTTGCTCATGCCCTAGTTATACAAAGATGATAATGCACTTGGAACACATTGCCCAACCGGCCACATACTTGCACCAGACACTTGACAGTTGATCCAGGGCCCAAATGGGGTTTTGTGTCACCTGGGGAGACATGGGAGGGCTTGTATCATCATTCTAGCATTCATTGATGGAGTATCATCATGTTTGATCCAGTTGGAGACCCATGAGACCATTGATGTGCCCCAAAGGCACGTGGGAGCACCATGCGATGTATTGCTTGGAAATCAAGGGCCCAACCCCTTGATCACCATTTGTGGAGCCCTCTCGTCATCTTGGCACATGGAGGACTCACTTTGGCCTTCCAATGACCCTTCTAGCCATTTTCCCATTATTTCAGCCTCGTTAGGAAGGTTTGTTGAGTATTCTTGACCTATTTGGTCGGCTTGTTGCCAATTTTATTGTTATTTTGCACATTAGGGTCATTTTTAGGGGCTCATTGGACTAATTAGACCCATTCGAACTATTGGAGGCTCATACAAATTAGAAATGAGCCTCATTTGTTGAACATCATCACTTGGTTTTCGATTCCTCTTGAGAAAATAATTCGGACCTTCAATTTAAGGACAAATTGGATGTTTTGGATGCATTTGATGTTTGGAAATTTCGCTATTTTATTTTGGAGCTTCTCCTTGATTTCTTGATGGATGGATATACTCTCGTTGTCTAGTAAGTACTTTAAATGCTCTATTTTTACATTGCTAAATGTCTAATATATGGAATGCTATATCATGATCTTAATGGTGCCCCAATTAAATGCGAATTTGTGTAAAACACTGGGATTGTTGATGTATTACATGCATTACTCATTGATAACAATGAATGAATGTTCCTAGAGGTCTATTTGCACATTACATTACCTTGAAATTCCATCAATCATTAACAACAAAGTATAAATACCTATAGTAGTTGTGTTGCTGCCTCATTAGGGCTAGCGAAGCTGCTTAGGTCTCCTTGATAAAGCGAGATTCTTGAATAACTCTTTACTCCATTTATCCCAATTGTAAGGCCCTTGGTTTGGGATCCTCGGTGATTAACCTTAAAACCTTTTCTTCACCTTTTCCATTTTTCTACCCTAACCTAGAATGTCTCCTAAGGCCTTGTGAAAAATGCATTCGGGTGGTCATTTTGAAGTGTGAATTGGCATGCTACTGCACTGGTGTCTTCTCTAGGTGTCCTCCAATTTTGAAGCAAATTTAGTGGCTAGATTTGGAGAAACCTCAATCCCTAGCTCCAACGTGAATTCTTCTCCTAGGCTTCTTTCACTGCAGCAACTGATTTACTTTTCCTACCTATATCATAAGTTATTCATGAAATTACTTCAACAAACATCAAAATTCTATCACTGCAGCAGCTGATTTACTTTTCCTACGTATATGATAAGTTATTCATGAAATTACTTCAACAAACATAAAAATAAACACTGTTGCAGATATCACAACGTAATACAGAAACAAACATATGCACACATTGACACAGTTATTTTGGACTAATGTCCCCGGAAAAACCCAATGTGGGAAACCGGTGCAGCAATGCAGGATTTTATTATTCAACAATTTTCTTGTACAATAGGGTGCCAAACTGGCTTACCCACAGATAGACAAACTACCAACAATTTTCTAAACCCAGCGTAGGCCATACTGACCTCTGCTACTGCCCGAAACCCTTTGCGTCAGCCTGAAACCCTCTGCGTTAGCCTACTAAGGCTCTGCGCGCAGCCTCTTTGGGCATCTGCGTCACTACCGCAGCCTTTGCGTGGATGATGCAGGCCCTTCTAGCTCTCTGCACAATCTCTGCTGCCTCTGCGTGGCTTCCTTTGGCTCTATGTCTGCTTCTTCTACGCTGATCTGCCATCTCTCTGTTCCGTACTTGCTGCCTCTTGACTGCTCGCCAGACCACTGGTTCAATTTCTCAGCAAACCTCGCTCCAGAAATTGAACTAATTGGTCTCCCTCAGTATGTTCTCCAAGTGCCCCTCGAGCCTCCTCTTATACTTTTTTTCTGTTGACATCTCAATGACCGAGTTTAAGTCCCTAATCAAGGGCTAAGATTAGATCTGGCTTGATCCATGTCTTTTGGACCATTCTAACACAGAGTCATATTAATACACATTAATATTTTATTTTCCCTAAGTTTATACTTAGGGACTCCATTAAAAATATTAATTATTTTAATATTTCCTGATTTGTTTAGAATCTGCCCAAACCCTTTCTGGGTATTGGAGATCTTATGTGCCCCAACCT
Organism: Pinus tabuliformis; assembly: GCA_031772625.1. Lineage (NCBI taxonomy): Eukaryota > Viridiplantae > Streptophyta > Pinopsida > Pinales > Pinaceae > Pinus > Pinus tabuliformis. The sequence continues at coordinate 28,865,056 of CM062810.1, read as the reverse complement.
CTCCACCAAATTTAGTGGTTAGAGCACATCCGATGCTACCCCAAATGAACACTCCCTCTTAGCGAGGACTGTGCTCTAGCAATACTCTTCACTGAGTATTACTCTGATCATCCGACATTGGTACCTATGCTGATGCTAGGCCTTCCTGCCCAAAATCCTCTGCACGGTTGCCTCTTGTATTGCTACCCATGATTCTACTACTACCACTACTGCATTTGTACGACAACTCTCTCTGCATCCATGCTGCTGTTGGTCCTTTCTCCCAACACTGCATTTGCACTGCAACTCCCTCTGCATTTGTGTTGCTATTAGTCCTTTCTCCGAACACTGCATTTGCACTACAACTCCCTCTTCATTCGTGTTGCTAACACACTACTTCTGAAAGGGGTTCTTTACCATCCCCATCTTTTCCGTGAAGTAGTCAATTTTTGACTTTCCAAGGGCCTTGGTGAGGATATTTACCACTTGTTCCCCTGTAGGAGTGTAGCTCAACTGTACAGCTCCTCGTTGGACACAATCTCTGACAAAGTGACATCGGATATCAATATGCTTTGACCATTTATGAAATACTAGATTCTCAGAGAGTTTGATGCAACTCTAATTATCACACATGATCCTGGTCGCCTCCATATTTCTTCTAAATAGGTTTACTAGCAGTTTTCTTATCCATATGGCCTCACACGAAGCTGTGCTTGTTGCCATATATTCTGCCTCAGACGAGCTCAAAGCCACGAACTTCTGTTTCCTATTGCACCAAGAGGTTATTCTCGATCCAATGTTGAAACAGTACCCAAAGGTACTTTTCCGATCCACTGAACTTCTTGCCCAATCTGCATCAATAAATCCACTCAACCTGATTTCCTTCCCTTTGTTGTACAAGAGCCCATAATCAACTGTTCCCTGTAAATACCTGAGAACGTGCTTGGCTGCTGCCCAGTGAGCCCTCTTTGGTTCCACCATGAACTGACTGAGGGTGTTGACAGCGTAGCAAATATTTGGCTTAGTATTGACTAGATACATCAGGGACCCTATGAGCTGTCGGTATAGGGTGGGATCGACATCCTTGTCTTCTGATGCATCAATCTTCTTCCAGTTGGTGATCATTGGCGTAGCCATAGGTCTATAGTCTCCCATCCCGAACCTTTTCAGGATTTCTGTAGCATACCTTCCTTGCCTAAGGAAGATTTCTCCTTTCTGCTGCCAAACTTCCAACCCTAGGAAATAGTGCGCTCGTCCCAGATCCTTCATATCGAACTCTGTGGCTAGATTCTTCTTGCAGTCTTCAATGAGTTTGGATGCTCTTGTTAGGAAGAGATCATCCACATATAATACTAAGATAAGTTGCTCGTTCTCTACGACCCGATAGTAGAGATTCGGATCCGCGTCACTCTTGACAAACCCCATCTTCTGCAAGTAGCCATCTATTCGACCATACCACGCTCTTGGTGCCTGCTTCAGCCCATACAAGGCTTTCTTCAGTCTGCATACATGAGACTTCTTCTCGTGAGTTTCAAAGCCCTCTGGTTATTGAATGTATACTTCTTCTTCTATTACCCCATTCAGGAATGTCGTTTTGACATCCATCTGATGGATCTCCCATCCCATCTGGGCTGCAAGAGATATCATGTCCTAATGGATGTATACTTAGCTACTGGGGTGAAGGTTTCCTCATAGTCAATCCCTTCGTTTTGAGCATACCCCTTAGCCACAAACCTGGCTTTGTATTTTTCAATACTGCCGTTCGCAGCATATTTGATCTTGTAGATCCATCTTGAACCTACCACAGATCTCTCTTGAGGCCTTGACACCACCTCCCAGACATCGTTTACCATTATGGAGTTATACTCCACCATCGCATCTAGCCAGACATGATGCTGTGCTGCCTCCTTGAAGCTGGCAGGCTCTCCATCCTGAGCTACTAACGCCTGATAATTGTCTCGCTGTTTTCGCTCCCTTTTACTGTTCCTCGACTCTCCAATGAAGTTCTCTGCATCACGCAGAATCCGACGAAGTTCCCAACTGGTTCTTCCTCTATCAACAGGGGCTTCTGTTCGCTCCGTTTCCTCATCCTGAGAATCTTCCTAATCTGAGGAAGGATTCTTCACTTCCGTTGGTTGAAGAGGCATGACCATTCGATTGCTCCTTGGAAGGCATTTCATGAGATCTTCTGAAAGCTCTATCCTCCATGAACTTTACATCTCGTCGTACTACTACCTTCCTGCTCCCTGGAAGATAGATTCTTTATGCCTTAGCGTTCTCGCTATATCCTGCCAGATACCCCTTTTCTACAGTCTGATCCAGCTTCTTCCTCTTTTCTTTGGGTATGCGACAATATGCCAAGCTCCCAAATATCCTGAAATGACTGACTTCAGGTGTCGTCCCAGTGAAGACTTTGTCTGGAGTAATCTTGCCCAATGCTCGATGAGGAGTCTTGTTCTGAACGTAGACAACTGTGTTGGATGCTTCTACCCACAGGAATTTTGGCATATCTTGATCATACAACATGGCCCTAGCTGCTTCTACAATAGTCCTGTTTTTCCTTTTTCCACCCCATTCTGCTCCAGATTGTAGGGAGCTGTCCACTCTCTTCTGATGCCCTCCTTAGTGCAATAATTAGTGAAGTCTTTATCGACATATTCTCCACCATTATTTGAGCACAAGACTTTTATTTTCTTACATGTTAGATTCTCCACTAGAGCCTTGAACTCCTCGACCATATTTTGCATTTTGTGGTACATTTCTTGTTTAGAGTGGCCAAATTTTGCTTTTTCTTTTCGTTTTAGTTGCATCAACCTCCGGGGCATCATTTTAGGCTCGACCCAGGGTGTGGAAAAGGGGAAGGGGAGGCTAACCCTATGTGGACTTGGATGGGAAAAATGGTGAATGGAGTTAGAATGAGTGGAAGGGAGTGATGTTATATGGTGTCAGGAAGCGGGACCACAGAACCAGAATCAGGATTTCCCGTGTAGTGCCAACCCTAAAGCTAATGGCCAGTAAAGGAGATTCCACGAGACTAGGATACAAGGGTAACCACCAAATTGGGCAGAGGAGATAAGAGTACAGACCTAGCCCACTCTTTCCGCCAAATCCCCCCACCAATCCATACCCTAAAGTGTCCATGATAAGTAAGGAAAATTACTTAGCTATACCAATGAAAAGTCATACCTTCGGGGTCGAGAGGCCCACCTTCAAACATACGATCATAATAGATGGGCGAGGGACCACATCAAGCTATCTGGTGGCTGTTGGCTGTCGACTAAGGACTATCTAGGAGAAAAATTCTCCTATGCATACTACTCACAGGTGGTGGGTAACATTTGGCTCCAACTGGAACATGAGCTCTTAGAAAGGTGCACAAAGCTACTCGAATGAGAGGTCATGAAAACACCAACAATCTCTTAGTACTGCAGACCTATTACCTGCATATATCAAAGACCAAGCACACGAGGCAACATGATTTTGTGGTGTCTTATGGCCACCCATGCTTAGTATTAGGCAATAAAAATCAATAAGAAAGAAATTTAAATGCAAATGCAAATTTAATCTGAAACACATCTAATCTTGCGTGAGAATATCATATGTTGTTAATTCTAATGCGAAAATCAATATGTAATGCATCCTACCCTAACATGCACATCATTTTGGGAAAATATTAAGTGTATTCATACAACCAATGCAACCAACATATCATTAGAATCTTAGATCAATATAAACATGCCTACCTATATGATTACTTATGTAGCAAATCCCAAAGCGAATGTGGACACAAGCACATGGAGGATGATGCGGGTGGGAGACGGGAAAATATGATATCCATTCAATGTAATAGAAAGTCCTAGAAGGAGGCAAATAAGTCACTCTAGAAGTGCAGAGCTTCTCTTCTAGGTACAGGATGGAAGAATGAATGATCAAACTCAAGAACTCCCTATCACAACCCTTTTTCGTGATGTTATGCTTCATGGATGCCAAAGGGTTATGGTGAGAAAGAAAAGGGGATGCGGGACACGGAAGGGGACAACAAATTGGTTGCTCAATGGAATAATTATATTCATAGTCCCAAGGGTACGAGAGGGAGGGAGGTGTGCTTCTAGTGGATGGTTCTTCTTCAATATCATACCGTTGAGGGGAAGAGGGGCCATCAATGATGGTGATAATGTGAGAATTGGCAAGGTGCGAGATCATGGGTAATGTGGCTATGCCATTGGGATCTTGGAGAAGGCCTTTAACAATGCCATCACTGGTGTCATAAATGGGACCCGCTATTTCCAGTAAGCCCCCCTCATGCATGGGAAAAAAATTATCCTCCCCTTTGATGATATGAATAGGAATATCACTATGAGTAATGTCATGGAGAAAAGGAGAATCAATTTCAACCTCATTTTCCGTGTTAGTATCATAAATAGGTTCAGTCAAAATGATGGTTGCCCACATCCCATTTTTACTCCTTAATCATAAGAAATCAGAAATGTTGTCACCATAGGAGCTACAATACTCATGTCCTCGAACGCCCTTTCTTGAATGAATGTCCCCACTTCATCGTGTTGATTCTCATGGACTTTAATGAGACTTTCACTCATGCCATGCGTATTCTCAATCCTTAAATTTGCATCTTGAAGGTCCTCTACGATATTATGGCCATAACAATCTTCTTTAGATGTATTCCATTCTTCCATATATTCCTCACTTTCTTTAGATGGATTCCATTCCTTCATATATTACTGGCCTCTCTGCTAGCTAGCCTACCTGTATGACCTTCTCCTAGCAAAATTCGTGCTTGTCGCCTATTTTTATAACTTTACATCGAACTAAATGTCTAACCTTAATCTCCAAAGTGATTGATGGTCGAGATTAGATATTGCCTCACTTGTGATCAAGAGTTGAGATTAAAACATAATCACTAAAGTAATTAATTTATTTTTCTTAAGTTTACTTTACCTCAATTAACAAACATAATAATTATGTGCTTTTAGTAATTCTAACTTAGGGTAAGTTACAAGTGCAACTTGTTTACACTAAAGCAAGTGTCTAAGGAGATCTTGGGCAACTTTGGCATGCCTAGACACTTAGGCCTGTGTAGAAGTGCTTGCTCGAGCTACAAACATCAACGCTCCCTCTTAGGGAGGCAGGTACTTTTGCCCCCTAGAACTAACTTTGATCCTGGAACTGCATCCACTGCCATGGTTGCTCCCTCTGAATTGCATGCCTTCCTTGCCACGCATTTTGGAAACATCCTCAGAGTCTTGTTGTCCTTGGCGTGGTTCCTACCTGCTATTGAACATCCTGTAAGGTCATCTCATACCAAGAGACCTTCTTGATAGATTTGGAGGAATTTGCTGAGTGCTCCTCCTCTCTTGAACTCGAAGAGCTGATTCCCTTTGAGATGCTCAACCTTCAGAGCTTCTGGGTTCTTGTCCTCTGTCACTGCTCCTTCTCTTGGTGGCCCCTGCGCTAAGTCCTAGCACCCATAAGAGACCTACTAGTTTATAGATTTGTGTGGGAATTTCTAAATGTAATAAACCATAAATGCTACTGCAATAAACTGATTTGCATTACCTACTTGTGTTCTTCATTTTAACAAGTTATTTTCAAAAATATTAATGCAAATACACTGCATCCTACAACAATATACATATCAAGTGCTAAAAAATAAATGAGACAACCACACAAAGGACACGCTTATTTGACCTTGGAAGAAAAATAAGTGGGTAAAATCCTCGAACTTCCTTCAAATGCATCGACTGCTGTGAAGACCAAGTATAATAGCGCTGAAGTCAAAGCAAAGAAGATTATTAGGGATTCCATTGACAAGCATCTTGTGGCCTACTTCTCCGAATTGAAGACCTCCAAGGAGATCTACGACATGTTGGTCGACATGTTCAAGGTTAGTAATGCTAATCAAACTTTGTTTATCATGAATAAGTTGAATGATATTAAGAAGGGCAAGGACGAGGATATTCAATCCTAGTTCTTGAGGATTACTGAGATCAAGAATGATTTACTCTCGATTGGAGAAGTCATTTCTGACAGGGAAATTACTCTCACCGCCCTTGGAGGAATCCCACCTGAGTGGTACGTATTTAGAACCACCGTCCTCAACAATGACCGAATTCCATGGTTTGAAGAATTGATGTCGAGATGCATTCAAGAAGAAACAAGAATGGTGGAGCAAGAAATGCCTTCTAATAGAAGCAACCCCACTGCATTCTCTGCTCATGCCAAAAGCGGAAATAATGCAGGGTCTGAAGGTCATTTCCATGGAAACCCTGGATCTAAGGGAGGAAGGAAGGGCAGGTGCTTTGTTTGCAATAAGTTTGGCCACTATGCAAGGGAGTGTCCAAATAGAAGGGACACATCACATGATGACGATCGCAATCATTTTAGGGGCAACTTCAATAACAACGATCAAAGGAATGATAGGTCCAATGTCAAAGGAAAAAGGAATGCAGGACATCCAGGAAATGGTCGACCCTCCAAGAAATCAAGGAACTCCAGGTATGAAGAATCAAATGTTGTTAACAATAAGCAAAAAAAGTACTATCTTATATTGGCCCTCTCCACTGCCTCTCCTTCAGACACTTTGGGAAATTGGTTGATTGATAGTGGTGTCTCAAGGCACTTCACTGGATACAAGGAAGCCCTCTCTAATCTGATAGAAAATGATACAAACTTGGAGATCATCCTTGGAGACGATGCCACCTATCCCGTGAAGGGAGTAGGGAATGTTACCCTTCAATTGAATCAAGGTAACACTATTCATTTGCAAGAAGTACTATATGTATCTGATGTTGAAATTTCTGAATCTAACACGTCAGAAATGCTTACTGCATTATCTGGTTTATTTTCTCCTACCTCTTTTCATTAACAAGTTATTTATAAATATAAATACTGAAATAAACACAAATGCAACCTCAACACATATACAGATCAACAACTGAAATGATTGAGACAATCACACAAGGGACACTGTTATTTTTGGACAATCGTCACCGAAAAAACCCAATGCGGGGAAACCGGTGTAGCAGATATGAGGGTTTTATTATTATGCAGTTTCTGAATACATCTAGGGTGCCAGAAATGGCTCACCCAACAGAGAATGCCCTCGGCAGTGGTACCTCTCCTCAAAGACGGATATTCTGGCTGATTAATCACCGGATGATTGATCCCACAACAACTACGACAACTCCTTAGCTGGACAGCGAAAGGTGCTCCAAGCCTCTCCATTGCTTTGCGTCACTCTGCTAGGGACTGCATCACCTCCTCAGCGCCAGTCTGCCCCACGAAAAATCTCCAGCGCCGCCTCTTGGCCTTGCGTCAACTCTGCTAGCCTCTGCGCAACTACTGGTGCGTTTGTGTCAACCTCTTGGATCTCTGCGTTAGCCCTTTGGCCCTCTGCGTCACCCACGTTGGCCTCCTCAGCCTCTACGTAAGTCCCAGTTGCTTTTGCATCAACCTTCCCAGGGTCTGCGCTGTCTCTGTGGCACTATCTCTGCCTCTTTGCTATGTATTCTCGGCTTCGTGCTGAACTGCCCCTTGCTGCAACAGATCATTGGTTCAATTCTCTTAGTAAACCTCGCTCCAAAAAATCGAAGTGACTGATCAATTTGGTGTTTCTCCAACTGACCCTCAAGCCTCCTCTTATATTTTTCCTGTTGAGTCTTCAATGACCGAAATTAAGTCCCTAATCAATGACTAAGATTAGATTTGGCTTGATCCTCGTCTCTTGGAGCCTTCTAACCCAAAATTATATTAATACACGTTAATATTTTAATTTTCATAATTTTATACTTACGATCCCATTAAAAATATTAATTTTTTTTAATAACTTTTCATCCGGGTGGAATTTCTCGAAGCAATTTTTGGGTCTTGGAGATCTCATGTGCGTTAGCCTCTCCACCAATTTTCATGGCTAGAGCACATCCAATGCTACCACAGATCAACCCATGATCTCAAGAAGAACCTGGTGTCCATTTCACCTATAGAGGACAAAGGATTCAAGGTGGCATTCATTGATAGAAAGGTAAGTGTTTGGAAAAGAAATTTTAACGATGCTTTTACTCTTGGTTTCAGGGTTGACACTTTGTATCAAGTTGGAGGAAGTCCATTGGGAGCCATGTCTTGCGACACATCTCTACAATCTGAACTATGGCACCGGAGGTTTGACCATCTTCATTATAAGGCCCTACCCAATGTGAGATAGATGGTGACATGTATGCCCCAGTTCAAAGTAGAGCATGAAGGTGTATCTCCGGGATGTGTCGAAGGAAAACTTACAAGGGGACCATTCCCCTCAAGTAATAACAAGACCACAGATATATTGCAATTGATACACTCCTAAGCAGAATGGTTTCGCTGAAAGGAAGAATCTCTCAATTGTAGAAGCAGTTTGTGCCATGCTTCATGATCAAGGCCTTCCGAAGTTCCTATGGGTGGAAGCTGCAAATACTGTCGTGTGTGTTGAAAACTGGTGCCCTCATCAAGCATTGGACTCCAAGACTCCCGAAGAAATGTTCATTGGTAAGAGACCCGATGTTTCTCATTTTAGAACTTTTGGAAGTCTCGTATATTTTCATGTGCCGAAAGAGAAAAGAAGCAAATTGGGTGCATCTGGGAAGAAAGGAATCTTTGTGGGCTATAGTGAAAATTCTAAGGGATATAGAATTTATGTGGCTGGTCAAAAGGAAGTTGAGATAAGTCATGATGTCACCTTCGACGAAGATATGGCCCTTAGGAAGATCAATAACCTTCCTATCCTAAGGAAGGACAAAGAAGCTGACACTGGAAATCAGGGTGCAAAAGAAGATGAAACGATGCCGATGTTGATGAACCTATGGATCCTATTGATCCTCCTCCTCGTGAGCCCTCCTCCTCCAAAAGGAGACCCTCATGGCTTAGGGAGACTCTCGAAGATGCCAAGAGACACATTGCATTGGGGGGGACTTTCCGTGAAAGCAAGAAACCGAATAGGTATCAAGGATATTTGACAGCCATGAGCATTATCATTCAAAATGAGCCTTCATCATTCGAAAAAGCCGTGAAGCATTGGGTATGGAAGGATGTTATGGATGAAGAATAAGAGTCAATTTTGAAGAATGATGTCTGGGATGTGGTCCACTACATGGGAAACCCCATCTTGGTCACGTGGTCCCACTTCCCAACTCCATATACATCACTCCCCTCCGCTCATTATAACCCCATTCATCACTTTTTCCATTAGGGTCCACATTTGTCCATTGGGGCCACAAGGAGTTAGCTTTCCCCTTCCCTTGTCCACACCTTGGGGTGGGCCTAGAACGATGCCTTGGAGGTTGATGCAGTTGAAAAGAATAGAAAAGGCATAATTTGGCCACTCTCAACAAGAAATGTACCATAAGATGCAAAAGATGGCCGGGACATACAAATTTAGCATGTAGGCAAAAGCTGAACATTAGCTCTACCCCTATCATTATGGCTATCACCTTGGTTCTTAGGGCCCCTCATATTGGCCCCTTACATCATTAAGGAACCAATGATTGCCCCAACCACTGGTGGGCGATGAACTACCCTACCTTAAGGGGGTATTCATTGGTATATTTTACATATTATGCTCTCATCCCTTGGAGCCCCGTGCAGTTTCAAAAGAAAAATCAATAAAAGACAAAGGCATATGAAGAAGGGTGGAAAAACAAATGTCGGGGTAACTCATGTACCACGAATATGCTATATCTTACATATTATGCTCTCATCCCCTAGAGCCTCGAGTAGTTTCAAAGGAAAAATCAATAAAAGGCAAAAGGCATATGAAGAAGGGTGCAAAAACAAATGTCGGGGTAACTCATGTACCGCGATTTCTCCCTCCTACTTTCATATACCCAAGTGTGTGCTTCCCTTGTTATAGCTACCCTTTTAACGTGGCATGTGGCTTGGAGATTTCCCCTGATGCCCCACTCCATTCCATCATTATATCACATGCCACTTGCCATTTGATGGATGTACCATGGACATGTCACCCCTTAAAGGCTGAAACCACCTAATAGGGTCCTTGGTTAACCTTCTTCTTGAACTTGGAGACACTTGTACGTTCTAAAGCCCACTATGGAAGGGCATGCCACTATGAAGTGTCCACTTGGATCCATGATTTGTAAGCTCATTTACTCAATTACACTAATGTTTAGTTGTACTGGAAGGTAAGGGGATGGATTGGATCTTATACAAGATTGCAGGTGGCTCTTCATCTGGGTTTGGTCTCACTATACGGGGTCGAAGCCCTCCAAAGGGTCATATTGGCACTTGTATGGTGAGCATTGAGGGCCATGGACCTCCACCATAGCAGAGAGCAGATTGCCATTTCATGGGATCCTTCAACACTTTCCATTTGTTGCTCGTGTTCCATTTATTTGATGATGATGATGCACCTAGACCACCTTGCCTAGCCGGCTACACTTTTCAATCTCATACTTAGCAACTGATCTAGGGCTCAGATGAAGATGTGTCTCACTGCAGGAGACAATAGAAGGGCTTGCATCATTCTTTTAACCCTTATAGATGGGATACAGGCTTGTTCGATTCATTTGGAGACCCATGAGGATGTTGTTATGCCCCCACAACCACTCATTGCTTGGATATCAAGGGGCCACCCCCTTGATCACTATGTTTGGAACCTATTCTTTCACTTTGACACACATTGGACTCCATTAGGCCTCTTCAATGGCCCTTCAACCTATTGTACTTATCATTTTTCCCACTTGAGAGACTTATCTTTCTATTATGGAGCTATCTTGGTGGGCTTGTCAGTAAGTTATGTTATTTTTTCACATTATGTTATTAGTTTGGGCATTGTTAGGCCTAATTTGGCAAATCGAACCCCCTAGGGAGGAGATATATTGATGTGATGATCATTTCATTTGATCACTTCGATTTGGATCATTGTTTCTTCTAGAAATTTCAACGTAGCCTTTTGATGGACGAATTGGTTTCTTAATGCATTTCGATGTTTGGAAGAGCTTAATTCTTGTCTTGGAGCTTCAATTTTCTTGCCTTTTTATGGTTGGAATGATTTTGCTATTCTTGTGAGTACCCTTTTTCATGTTTTATCTTGTACTTTGTCTTATTTAATGATCTATGAAATATTTTTGTTCATGAAGCTAGCGTCGCTGCCCTTATACTAATGCGAAATTGCTAATCTTGTCTTTGTGAGGGATTTTTCATATGATTATTATGAAGTATGGTGAATTATTGTCCTAGGCGTACATGATTGTTCATGATTTGCCTTGATAAGTCATCAATTGCAGCATCAAGAAGTATAAATTTTCCTAGTAACGTAGTTGTTGCTTATAGGCCATACGAAGTTGCCAGGGAACTCCTTTGTTGGGAATAAGCCTTGTTACCCAACTACTTTGTGGATGATATCCCCAAGAGAATTTTTTTCTCCATGATGAGTCTCAGTCGGCAACCAGCAGCCCCTTGATGCCTTCTACTAGCTCGTTGTGCCATTTCTCTACCACTTGATCCAACCATGTGGTCCCTCTCTCACCTGTATTGATCGTATGTTTGAAGGTGGGCCTCCCGAATCTAAAGGTATGTCTTGTCATTTGATAATTGAGTATTGGGTTTACTTAACATGGATACTTCTAGGTATGGATTGATGGGGGGATTTGGCAGAAAGAGTGGGGTACTCTTGTCTCCATGATCTCTTTTGGTTGTTACCCTTGAATCTTAGTCCTAGGGGATCTCCTTTATTGACCATTCGGTTCTAGGGTGGTACTGCTTAGGAAAACTCGACTTTGGGTGCGTGATCCTCCTCCTTTACCCGCACATATTACTCCCTTTCCACTCCCTTTCCACTCACTATACCCTTAATCATCATTTTTCCCACCTGGGTCCACATTTCCATTCTGGGTCCACATAGGGCTAGCTTACCTATCCCCTTGCCCCCACCTTGGGTCAGGCCTAGAATGATGCCCCGAAGGTTGAAGAAATTAAAAGAAAAAGAAAAAAGCATAATTGGCCACATTTAACAGTAAATTGTACCACAAAATGCAAAAGATAGTCGTGATAAAAATAATTAGCACGTGGGCAAAAGCCAACACATGATCTCTACCTCAATCCATGGTCATCACCCTAGTTCCATAGGCCCTAGATGAGCCTCCTTTATCATTCAGGAGTCCATGATTGTCCCAACCCTTGGAGGACAATCATGCTCTTGTCCTTTGAGCCCCGAGCAGTTAATTAAAAAAAAATCATAAAAGGCAAAAGGCATATAAAGAAGGGTGGAAAAATCAAGGTTGGGGCACCTCATGTACCACGACTGCTCCCTCCTATACATTACATACCCAGGTATGGGCTTCCCCTTATCTAGCTACCCCTATGCCCCACTATGTGGCCTAGGACTGCCCCTCTCATTCCCTATTCCATGTCACTTATTTGTCACTTTCCACCCCCATTAGAGGGATGTACCTTGGACATACTATCCCCTCTAAGGGCTGAAACCACTTAATAATGTACTTGGCTAACCCCCTTTGGAGCTTAGAGACACTAGCACATGCCAAAGCCCACTACAGAAGGGCATGCCATTATGAAGTGCCTACTTTGCTATCCATGATTTATATGCTCATTAACCCAATTATTTTAATGACTGGTTGTACTGGAAGCCTAGGGGACACATTGGATCTTATGCGGGATTGCAGATCGTTTCCATTTGTGTTTGGTTTCCCTATATGGGATCTTGACCCCCATAGGTCTATATTAGCACATGTAGGATGTGCATAGAGAGCCATGGGCCTCCACATCAACAAACAACACTCCAAAAATCTTCATGGATGTTCAGAGATTACTAGTGGTCCACTTTTGGGATGATGGTGATATGCTTGGTACACTATGCCCGACAGGCCCCCACAGGAGCCCCACACTCTTGACAGGTGTCCCAACACTTGTACGATGACATGGCAGCATTCATTCCACCACTTGGACCATTGCAGAGAATCTACAGGCATCTCTAATTCATATGGAGACCCATTGGGTCACTGATGTGCCCTCAGACCCACTGGGAGCACCACAGGTCTACTACGTGGAGAACAAGGGGTCACCCCCTTGTCCATCATATTCCGAGGAATTTATTCCTCCATATGGCACTTCAGGATATTATTGAGCCTTTGGAGGGCCCTATGACATGCACATATTATTATTTGGCCCTTTTGAGGCTTACTTTTATAATTGTGAGCTAGTATGGTGGGCTTGTCACTAATAGGGGTTATTATTCGCACATTATTTTATCGTTAGGGGCTAATGTAGGCCCATAGGCTAATTCGAACTCCTTAGGAGGCTATAGATTGATGTTAGATACATTCATTTGTATCATCACTTGATTTGGGATCTCTATAATCATAGAGAACTTCACATTTTTTCCTTGGAGGATATGTTCTGGAGATGGATGAATTTTGATGTATGGATTTGGGCTATTTATCTTGTCTTGGAGTTTTGTCATGTGAGCTAAATGCTAGTTGGATATACTCTATAATGTTGTAAGTAAATTTTGATGTTATTATTCTTGTTGCTACATACTAATAAAATTAGGTCTAGTAGCTGCGTAATCGAAATGTGGAATTGTGCATGTTTTGGCTAATTTAATGTACGGGCCAATGTTATATGAATGAAATGTCCTATAGAGTATTTGTCTCGATAAGCTTGCATTGTTTGCTTTGAAGTATAAATGTTTGAAGGTCACTTTTCTTTTCTTTCTCTCAACATTGGATGAAGTTGACTTTCTAGGCCACTTTGATCAAGAAACCAAGTTCTTACTCATCACCTTCCTTGACTCCATAGCCCCAAGTGAACTAGGCACTGATCCCTTAAAGGGGTGATCATTTCAACCCTTCTTTTACCATTTTCCCATTTTTCCCTAAGTCTAGCCCCATTAGGTAATCTAGGGCATCAATTTCCCCATAATTGACCCAAGGAAAAACTTCGATCTCTTACAAGCTACTGTGCTGGTGGCCCCCCTCCATCTCCTCCAAATTTGAGGCAATTCTAACGGTGGAATTTCCGGGAATCCAAAGCCCTAGCTCTAGGATCGAATTTTCCCTAGGCATCCCCAAGGCTAGACCTCAATAGGATCAATTCAACCTTTTGAAGTAGATATTCTTGTTTGATCCTTTCCCTTCACCTTGTCCAAGATAGGAACACCATTGGTTTCTGCACTCCATCCTCGAACCTGGCCTGGATCCACTTGGCCCCGTGTGGTCCCACTTCACATTAAAGATTATTTGTCAACGACCATTTGGGAATCCAAATTCCCTAAGGATTATAGGGACTGAGAACCTTAATTATAAGCCTATCTTTTCTCCCTCAACCCTCCAATCCTCACCCCTTACCCCTGGTGGGCCAAGTCCATTGCTTAAAGAGAAATCAAGTTCCATTCTTCATTCCATCCTTGGGAAAGGGTTTTCAGGGTCACTTCTCACCTATCCATTGACATATACCTTACAAGTGATCCCTACACTATCGAGACTCCTCCCATCGGTGAAAGTTCGTAAAGAGCATGGAGACTTAGTTGTGGTGACAGTGGGCTAAGCCTCCACCGTTGCCCTTAACCTAGCGGTTGCCCTCTTAGGAACCCGTTTAGGACCCCTGCTGGTTTGAGTGGTAACAAGCCTCTCTAAACATTGATCTCATTAGACTCCATTCTCCCAATAGGCTAGGCACTAGTCTAGTCTTAGGTGATCATCAAAAGAAAACTCTTTTCACCTCTTCTCCTTTTCTAAGGCCTAACCCTAGTAGGCTTCCTAGGGCATCACACGAAATTGTTTCTAGCCGTCAAAAATCCTTGAAAATCGGTCAAGAATTGCACTAGGGTCTTCTTAAGAGGTCCTCCAAATTTGAGGTTAATCTGACGGTGGAATCTCAAGATATTGCAAGCCCTAGCTCAAAGACCGTTTTTCTCCCTAGGTTTCCTTGGGTTAGTGCCTTCATTAGGATCATTGCATTCAAATTTCAAGAGAAATCTAATTTCTTTGATCCTCTTCTCCTCCCTAACTTGGTCAAGTCCATTAGTTTGTTGTTCAACCCCAAACCCTTGACCTTGTTTGGGTCCACTAGGGCTTCTTTGTGGTCCCACAACCTTGTAACTCCAACTTCACAAGGATTGCTTAGAAACCTTATTCTTCTAGGATTTTTTGGTTTAGGGCACCTCTTATCAAGACATACCTCTCAATCCTAGACCACCCTAGGTATCCTCGTAGCCCTTCTTACAGAGCCATACATCTTACTTCTAAAGCAAGTAAGCTTATCATCTGAGCCTCTCTTGTGAATAGGCTTTGGAATCACTTTATATCCTATCATTGATCTATCTTTCCTAGTGATTCTTCTCATACCGAGACTCCTCCCATTGGTGAAAGTCCGTAAAGAGCAAGGAGATTTAACTGAGGTGACAATGGGCTATTGCTCCATTGTTGCCACCTGAACTAGTAGTTTCTCTATAGGAACCCCTCCTAGGAACCTCCATTGTTGATTGGTAACAAGCCACAAGTGTGCGGGGACCTGGGCAGTTGTGGTTGGGTCTGGCGTACCATCAAGGGCTATCAGCCACCCCCCTCACTTTTTTTTGTTAACCCTTACAAAAATTTGAGTTCGATCATCTTACTCTTTAGTTGAGTGTATGACTGGTGATCTCACAAAAATAATCCTAGTGTTAGCCTTTACATGCAATAAATTGGAAAAATGAATATATTATTTTTTATGCATTTTTTAGCCATTAATTATGCTTCACATCTAGGGTTTTATTACTGTTTTATGTGTTTTCAATCAATGAAAATTGTTGTAATCTATTTCCTAGTTTACTCATTGAATAACAATTTTTTTCATTTGTCTATTAGAAATTTGGCCTATTTTTTATTGTTGTTATAAATATTTTCATGCTATAATTGTGTTGATTAAAACCCTAGTTTATAATAACAAAGTGTAATTTATAGATAACATATGTTTGGGAGGCTGTTTGAGCCTCTCCAGGACTTACTAAGCCTTCTAGATTTAGCCATAGGGTCCTTTGAACTTGTTATCTTGGAGTTACATCTTATCTGATCCGAAAGCTTAATTATTGAACATTTTTTCTTGGGTGAATTTTATAATAAAAACCTTAGGGGCTCTTGGGTTATCTAATCCTTGAGATCTGCTGGAGAAGCCTCCCTTATGGGTATTACATGCAAACACTATATAATTGGGGAGTAGTTACTAAGGTGATGGTTGTGACTATTCCCATTGTTTCTCTTATACACTAAAGTGCTAGATTTTGTATTAACAAGCCTAAATGTGTGCAATTTTTTCCCTATAAGGTCATGTGGTATCCTAGATCCCCTAAGTGGATTAATCATGCCGAGTCCTTTTAGCCCCCATCTTCATTGCCTCTAGGTCTATGGTACTTATGTACTGAGTACCCCTTGGTGAGTGGTAACTCCCTTCCTTGATGGCTATTTATTGTCTTGGGTAGGCTTTGGAGGTTTTGGAGGTGGATCTACTTGGACACATGATTTAGAGGAGCCTTTAGTTACTCACTCATGATTATTTCCATGTAAAGGTGATTGCACTATTTAAGATGGAACCATCCATGTCTAACACACCTATTTTATTGCCCACATGGACCATTTTGTCATATGTATGCACACCTTTGGCAATTATTCATATTTCCTCATCATAATACATGGTAGTCTTACAATTCGCAGTGCATTTTGCATTTCTCGAGGAACATATCACATTCTCCAAGGCAAGGGAAAAGGGCCATTGCACTCTCTTATGCAAGCCAAGTCATCCCCAAGTCAATGCATCCAAGATGCATTCTTCAAAGTGCCTTTTCAAGCCTTTTTTAATCTTCAGTAGAGGGTTAACTTCTTTTATGACAACTGTGAGGGTTAAAAATACTGATATGGCAAGTCACTTAAGTGATATGGAGTTGCAAATGTGTGAAAGAATGATGTGTCAAGCTTCAAGGACCATAATTAGACGTTAAAGTGAAGAAGTCAAGCCTTAACTCATCAAAGCAAGCAAGATAAAACCCAACTATTGTTGAAGTTTCTAAGTTTACTTAGTTTAGAAACCCTTCATGCACTTTTTTTGATTTATTCCTACTTGCTGGTTATTTTTCTTTAACAAGTTATTTACAAAGTAAATACTGAAAATAAACACCAGTGCATGCTCAACATATTACAGATCAGCAACTAAAAGAAACAAGAACAAACACACCACATGACACCATTATCTTTGGACCAATGTCCCCTGAAAAACCCAAAGTGGGAAAACCGGTGCAGCTATTTGAGGGTTTTCTTATCAAGCAATATCAGAGTACAATCTGGGTGCCAAAACTGGCCTACTCAGTAGAGAATTTCCTTAGCAGCTATACCTCACAGTTTGAGAGAAATCTCCTGGTTGAAACCCCGGAAAATCCTTCTGGCAGCTCCTTAGCAACAAAACTGCTCTGCAACCCCAGTGTCTGCCCAATCTGGACTGCGTTAGCTCCTCTCTATCTCACTCTGGCCCTGCGTCAGCCTTTCTTGGCCTGTGTCAACCCCAGGAGGCCCTGCGTCAGCGTTCTGGGCCTCTGTGTCAAACACGCTGGCCTATCTGTTGCTCTTCTCAACACTTAGCTGCCTCTGCATGGCCCTGCGTGAGCCCTTGTTGGCTCCGCTTCACTCTCTATGGCTGCTGCGCTACTCTTCCGGCACGATCTTCGCCTTCTCTATTTCTCTGTACTCAATGCCCCTCAGCTGCTCTCCTGATCATTGATTCTATCTCTCTTAGCAAACCTCGCTCTAGAGAATAGAATGACTAATCACTCTGGTGTATTCTCCAAGTGACCCTCAAGCTTCCTCTTATACTTTCCCTGTTGACATCTCAACAGCCGAGATTAAGTCCCTAATCAACGACTAAGATTAGATCTTGCTTGATCCATGTCTTTTGGACCATTCTAACACAGATTCATATTAGTACACATTAATATTTTATTTTCTCTAAGTTAGACTTAGGGACTCCATTAAAAATATTAATTATTTTAATATCTCCTGACCTGTTTAGAATCTGCCCAAACCCTTTCTGGGTATTGGAGATCTCATGTGCTCCAACCTCTCCACCAAATTTCGTGGCTAGAGCACATCCGATGCTACCCCAAATGAACACTCCCTCTTAGCGAGGACTGTGCTCTAACAATACTCCTCACTGAGCATTACTCTGATCATCCGGCATCGGTACCTGTGCTTATGCTAGGCCTTCCTGCCCAACATCCTCTGCATTGCTGCCTTATGTACTGTTGCCCATGGTTTTGCCATTGCCACTGTTGCATGTATACGACAACTCCCTCTGCATCCGTGCTGCTGCTGGTCCTTTCTCCCAACACTGCATTTGCACTGCACCTCCTCTCATCATGCTTCATCGTGCTGCCCACTGTTGCACTGCAACTCAGTCACTGAGAAGTAACTGATCTCCCAACCTAACCTCCCTGTTGGGCTAGAGACTCTCCTGATGCTGAAGCTCCCTCTGCTGTTGACAAGTGCTCCCTCTCTGACCTCTGCGTCGCTGCAACAACTCCTTGCATTTCGCACCGTTGCACACCTCTCTGTGCCATCTTGCAATGGTGCAATAATCCTGTGCCTCTTGCACTGCTGCAGCCTGCTAGCTCTGTGCTGTCTCGGGACTCTTGCACTGTAGCTCTCTCTGCCACTCCATCCGCATCAATCTCTACCCACTCAGCCAGTCCTGCTACTCCTCGTTGGGGCTCCCGTAGCAAGGTCTAATCCAAGAGGCTGGGTACCTTGAGGATCTTGCCCCTCATCGCATGTAGTCCACTTGACTACAGCTTGATGTCTCCCCACTTCCGCTCAAGTGGTGCGCGTGCAGTCATGGCACAATCATCGTTTGTCAAAACTTCCTTCTCTGCCCGTGATGGGGCTGCCTTAGTCTCGGAAGACTCTCCCTTACTCTTCTTCCTTGGGCACTGGGTTGCATAATGACCCATCTACCCACAGTGGAAGCACTTGATCTTGGAGAGATCTTTTTTCTTCCGCTTCTCCTGCATTCCCTCAGATGCTAGGGCCACATCCTCGTCCTCTTGCTGAACTTTGATCCCTTTGCTGTTGCTACCTGTCTTCGACTGCCGTCTGATCTCTTTTTGGCGAAGAGCTGCCCACATCTCATCCTAAGGTAGGAGAGTCTCCCTGCCCAGGATACTCTGGACAAACACTTCCTAATCTTCTGAGACAACATTCAGGGCTGTCCTTACCATAAGCTCCTGATCCGTTGTCGCTCCTATAGCAGTGAATTGGTCTCGGATCTCATTCAGTACTCCGAGGAAGGTGTCAATCAATTGACCCTTCTTCATTTGATAAGACCTCATCTGGTTCTCGAGCAACATTCTTCTTTGCACAAAAGTATGCTGATACAGGTTCTTGAGAGCCTCCCACATCTCAACTGTTGTTTATTTCTCGGCTATATGTGGTACCACATGATCTTTGACCCCGTCAAGGATAATGCACTTGGCCCTCGCCATTGCCTCTTCATACTTGTCGTTATCATTGGGGTCGACTGGGATAGCTATAACCTTCAAGGCGAAGTTCTTGACACGATTCTTGTCAAGCACTGATAAGATTCTGGCCTTCCATACTGCAAAGTTCGATGCTTTGTCTAGTCTACCCTTGTCTCTTACCTCGTGAAGTGCCATCACGCTCCTCTACTTCCCTCTTGGAAGTTCTCTGTTCGACTCCTTTGAGTCTCTACTTCCCGTCTGGAAGTTCTCTTCTGTACAACCTCTGCGTCCTGATTTCCCTTCTGGAAATCCTTTTGCCGCTTGTCGAGATGCCTCCTACACTGATCGTCTTGTGCAACTGCACTGCTGATCTAGGTTCGTCGGCTAGAAACCCTCGGTAACAACTCCTCTGACCCTGCTCTGTCAGGCACTGTTATGACTACAGTACCTCACCAGCTCCAGTCTGCAATATTTCTGCAGCCTTTTAGACTCCAATAACTACCTCTCTGTGAACTGTGTCAACCCCTCTCTGCCTAACGCTGGCTCTGCGCCACCTCAGATGGGCCTGCGTCAGCCCTATGATGCCCAGCGTCAGCCCTTTGGTCCTCTACGTCAACAACACTGGCCTCTCAGAGGCTCTACATAGCTCCCTGCTTCTTCTGCGTGGCTCTAGTTGGCTCTGCGTCACACTTCTTGGCTTCTGCGCTACTAGAAACAACTTCTATCACCTCGGGATAGCTGTTTTCTGCTGCTATTGCTCTGCTCGGCTGATGTCTTTTAGTCCTCCTTTGATCTGCAATCACGCTTTGATACCATGTTGAAGTTTCTAAGTTTACTTAGTTTAGAAACCCTTCATGCACTTTTTTTTCTGATTTATTCCTACCTGCTTGTTATTTTTTTTTAACAAGTTATTTATAAAGTAAATACTGAAAATAAACACCATTGCATGCTCAACATATTACAGATCAGCAACTAAAAGAAACAAGAACAAACACACCACATGACACCATTATTTTTGGACCAATGTCTCCGGAAAGACCCAGTGCGGGAAAACTGGTGCAACTATATGAGGGCTTTCTTATTAAGCAATATCAGAGTACAATCTGGGTGCCGAAACTGGCCTACCCAACAGAGAATTTCCTTAGCAGCCATAGCTCACAGTTTGAGAGAAATCTCCTCGCTGAAACCCCGGAAAATCCTTCCGGCAGCTCCTCAGCACAAAACTGCTCTGCAGCCCAGTGTTTTCTCAATCTGGACTGTACCAGCCCCTCTCTGTCTCACTTTGGCCTTGCGTCAGCCCTAGCAGGCCCTGTGTCAGCTTTCTGGGCCTTTGCGCCAGACACACTGGCCTATCTGGTGCTCTGCTCAGCACTTGGCTGCATCTGCGTGGCCTTGCGTGAGCCCTTGTTGGCTTCGCGTCACTCTCCTTGGCTGCTGTGCTGCTCTCCCGACACAATCTCTGCCTTCTCTGTTTCTGTGTACTCAATGCCCTTCAGTTGCTCCCCTAATCACTGATTCTATCTCTCTTAGCAAACCCCGCTCTAGAGAATAGAATGTCTGATCACTCTGGTGTATTCTCCAAGTGACCCTCAAGTCTCCTCTTATACTTTTCCTGTTGACATCTCAACGACTGAGACTAAGTCTTGATTTCTCAACATGGTTTCAGAGCTAAGGTCGAAGAAGGTTGAAGATCGCTTTGTTGGATTGGAAGAAAAATTTGCTCCCTCTATGGCAAGTTACTTGAAGATGGGATTCAATATCGTGAGAATTCTGGAAGTTGGATTGGAAGAATCATCTACAATCTATCGAGGAAAGTCAATAGTAAAGGATTCTTGGATGCACTTAAAGGTACTCTTGATGATGAGAACACATGGATCATTGATAGTGGAGCCTCAGGACATATGACGAAAGAAAGTGGATAACTTCATATGCTACCAAGGGAACCATCATCACATGCAGTGGGGCTAGGAGACAACAACAATGATATAGTCAAGGGCCTTGGATATACATCACTGGAGTTGGAAAGTGGAGCAAAGCTACACCTCAACAACATACTCTGTGTCCTAGGTTTGAAAAAGAATTTACTTTCCATTTCTTGTTTAGAAGATAAAGGAGATAGGGTTTCCTTTGTAGATGGTAAAGTTTTGGTTTGGGGAAAGGATTCAAGTATTGAAAAGGCAAAAGTTATTGGAGTTCGTGAAGGAAGGCTATATAGAGTTATAACACCATCTCCTCAAGCCCTAGTTCACATGGAGATCAATCCTATTGAACTATGGCATACAATATATGGGCATATTCATTACAAGATAATACCCTCACTTAGTCGAATGGTAAAGGGCATCCCAAAAATCGAGGAAGATCATGGAGTATGTAAGGGATGTGCTTAGGGAATGAATACAAGGAAACCTTATACACGTAGTGATACAAGGTCTAAGGAGATATTCGAACTTGTTCATTCCTATGTGTGTGGGGCAATGTCTAACAAATCTCTTGGAGGTCATCTTTATGAAGTGACCTTCATTGATGATCATTCTAGCAAGACATGGCTCTATCTTCTCAAGACAAAGGATGAAGTATTTGAAAAGTTCTAGCAATTTAGATCTAAAGTAGAGACCTTAACCGAAAGAAAGATAAAGACGTTGAAATCCGACAATGTGGGGGAATACACTTCAAAAGAATTAATTGCATATTGTAACGAAGCAGGTATTAAGAGGGAGCTCATTGTTCCCTACAATCTCGAGCATAATGGAGTTGTAGAAAGGAAAAATAGAACAATTGAAGAATGCATACGAACTATTATATTTGATCAAGATCTACCAAAGTTTATATGGGGAGAAGAAACAATGACAATAGTATATATACAAAATAGAAGTCCTCATAGAATCCTTGATAATATGACACCAGAAGAAGCATTCACAGGGAAGAAGCCATGTGTAGACCATCTCCGAATCTTTGGGTGTCCCACATAAATCCATGTTCCAAAAGACAAGCGAAAGAAATTGGATTCTAAAAGCATAAAAGGGATCTTCGTTGTTTACAGTCTTTCTTCAAAGGCTTATAGAATCTACATCAAAGAAGGAAGACAAATTGAAGTTAGCAGAGATGTTATATTTGATGAAAATCATGCCTACAAAAGATCCAAGGATCTACCAATCGAATCCGATGATGAAGACGCACCATTCACTGAAGAAGAAGAGCATCATGACAAGACAACTACAAACCAAGAAGAAGATGAAGAAGGACGAAGTGAGCCTATTCAACCTGTAATCATTCCCGAAACGAAGAAGAGGCCAAATTGGTTAAAAGCTACACTTTGAAGATGCCAGAGGACATGGAGCTACTAAAGGAACTTTTAGAGAAAGCAAGACCAAAGAGATATTTAGGATACACAACATACATGACAAAATTGGTAGACGCTGAACCAACTAAATTTGAAGAAGCTACTCATCAAGAAGAATGGAAGAAGGCGATGCAAGAAGAATATCAATCCATATTGAAGAATGGGGTTTGAGAAATCGTTCCTAGACCAATTGACAAATCGGTTGTCACCTCAAAATGGATTTACAAAATCAAACATGCTGTTGATGGAAGCATAGAAAAATACAAAGCTAGATTTGTTGCAAGAGGTTTGTCACAAAAGGAAGGTATAGACTATGAAGAAACCTTTGCTCCTGTTGCTAGGTATACTACTATAAGATCTTTGGTTGCGCTAATTGCTGCTATGGGATGGAATATCCATCAAATGGATATCAAAACACCATTTCTATATGGAACCATTGATGAAGAAGTATACATTAAACAATCGGAAGGCTTCGAAATAAATAATAGAGATACACATGTTGGCAGACTCAAGAAAGCCCTATATGGCTTGAAGCAAGCTCCTAGGGCATGGTATGCAAGGATGGATGCGTATCTCTTAAGAATTGGGTTTGTCAAAAATTCTGTCGATGCAAACCTCTACATTAAGGTGGTGAAGAATGAGTCAGTCATTATACTACTATATGTGGACGATTTGTTTATTACGAGTGTGGAACGCAGATTGCAAGAAAATGTTGGTAGCTGAATTCGAGATGAAAGATTTGGGACTCATGCACTATTACTTGGGCTTGGAAGTCTGTCAGAAACCCAGTGAGATATATATGGGTCAAGGTTACAAAAATTCGGTATAATGGATTCCAAGACTATGACTACTCCCATGATCACTAATCTCAAGAAGTTGAGAAGTTCCGACTCTAGTCTCGTTGATCCTACTAGCTATCTTAAGATGGTGGATTTTTTGATGTACGTGGTAAATACGAGACTTGATATATGTTTGTTTCGCTGTAAATGTTCTTAGTCAATTTCAGTTGGAGCCTCGTCATGACCATTGGATAGTTTCCAAGCATATTTTGAGATACCTACATGGCACAATACATCATTGTCTGAAGTATGATGGAAAGGAATTCAAGTTAACAAGTTTTATCTATTTCGATTGGGGTGGTAGTGAAACTGATGGAAGAAGCACTATCAGTGGATGTTTCAGTTTGGGATCTGCAATGATTTCATGGATGAGTAGAAAACAAGATCCTGTTGCGTTAAGTAGTGCTAAAGCAAAATATTATTTGTTGCATGTGAAGTAGGAAATGAAGTTGTTTGGATAAGAAATTTCTTGTCAGATTTGTTTGGAAAGCCTCTGGATCTTACAGTGATAAATTGTGATAATCAAAGAAGCATCAAGATGTCTGAAGACCTTGTATTCCATGCAAGGACGAAGCATATCAACAACAAGTACCACTACATTAGGAGTTTGGTACAAGATGGGGTCATGAAGCTACAATATATTTTGACAGATGAAGAGTTAGTTGGTGTGCTTACGAAATCTCTCCAGAATAAGAAGTTTGAATATTTTAGAAGCATGATTGGGTTGGTTGTTGTTATAGATTTAGTTGATAGGGAGAGATGAAGTATCTTATGGCAAGATCCTCGAGAGGACATCTCGCTGGCCTATGTATTGAGTCCATCTTAGTCCCACTCGAATAGATTACCCTGGTTAGGTATCTAATTTGTAGCATTGAATGTGCTAGAACTCTTCGTACTTCATTTCATTTTGAGATCTTCCATTTACTCTTATATGTATATAATTATAAATACCTCCCTAGTTAAGAGGGAGTGTTGAAGAATGTAACTAGTGTCGGTCTTCATAATTGTACTGGTCAAAATAAATTTTATTATTAAAGAAAAATGACTTATTAAAGCACAGGTTTAATGCTTGGGTCAATGTTTAGTAGGTCAAAGCCTCCATTGAAGGCTTCTAGGTTTTGTCTTGAGTCATTAGAGTCATTGTAATTTTATTAGACCCTTCTTGGGCTTGTGTATCATGTAAAATAACTATTTTTGAGTCAAAAAGTTTATTAAACACCTCCACACCAAGTCGACCCTGTTCCCATGAAGTCAGCCTACATTAGGGCAATTCTACCTAGCAGAAAGGCTATATGTAGACACGCAGTTCAACCTATTTGGAACATTCATTCAACAAGTTTGATCTTCAAGGAAGAGAGGCTGGAAAGAGGGCAAAGTAGTTGGAGAAAGACGAAATTTGTTGGGAAGACCTAATTCAAGTTTCTGGGCTATCTATCTCTCACACGTGCGAAGTTCTTGGGCAGTTGTTGGGGCCACAAATTTGTGTCTACTATAGGTCCGAAATTCTGTTGCTGGGGCCAAAGTTCTACTCTTTGGGGGGCTGAAATTATGGACTGAAGTTGCTTGTGGGGAGCTGTTACTTGGAGACTTTGACAGGGATCATCTATTGAAGGGAAGGGTTGACTTGGTGGTTGGAGGAGGTCTTTGTCTCGATCTTAAAGGTCTTGGAGGGTCTCATCTTGATTTGAATCTACTAGTGGAAAAGTTGGACTGGGTTTTCCCCTTGAAGGGGTTTTTCCCTGGCTGAGTGCCTACATCTTTTGTCTCTTGTTCTTATGGTCAACATATACATATAATTTGGTAATTGCTTGATGAAAGATAAACTAATAAAGGAGTAAAATAAGCCAAAATAATTCACAAGTAATTATTAAGAGAGAGGAATCAAACCCTAACTCCTGATTTCTCAACAGACATGTCAATCTTTGCTGACGTTTCTTAACTATTTCTAGGGAGCAAATGGACGAGAGATGTTTTGTTCTATAAATTCACAACTCACTCTCCTCCCAAATCGTTGTGAATTGTTGCAGATCATTATGACATAACGTAACTATTTTCATGAAGCTTTAGTGTTAGCAACTGAATTATCTTTTTCTTGGTTAGTCTTTTTGATTTTCAAAGGCTCTATTGTGATAATTCAAGATTACTACAACATTGCTAGATCGATTCATTGAAGGGCAACGTTGTCACTTAGAAGGATATATGAAGGGTTTGTTTGGTCACTCTCTCCTTTGTTGGTTTGAGGTAAGCATTGGTTCTCCTCGTTAGGCCTTACCCTCTAGGGTTCCTTAACAAGGGTTTTGATTTTATTTCATTCCATATTTCATCATGTGGTTGAAGGCTTTCCCCTTTGGAGGTATCCCTTCTAGTAGGGCTTTCATTTCATACCTTGTCTTGATTAGACAAGAGGTTAATTTAACTTCTATGGTTCTAGCCTTTTACCCTAATCCACAAACATTAGATAACTAACTCTAAAAGGGATATTCATCTTGACCCCAATTTCTGTAGTGGAGATAAGGCACTTAAACCCTAATCCCAACAACCAACCACTTTTTTCAAAATTCAAATTCGTGCCTTTTATTTTCTATAGATTCAAAATTACAAAAAAATAAATAAACAGTAAAAACCAATAGTCAAAAATAAAAATAAATCATTCGAAATCATTTATTTATTGTCTGGATTAAAGTTCATGGATTGCATTTTTGATCTAGACATTTTTCTTAGGAGGTGATGAAATTCTTGATCTAACGACCCAAGTGGAAAATGACCCTCTTATTAATGCTATGAATGCTGATCTAATGTCCTTTCGAGGGTTTTAAGCTGTCTATTCCATTATGGGATTTTATCACAACCATACTCTTGTAAGGATTAGTAATACCTTGTTACCGTTCAATCTAGCAGGATCCTAGGAGGGGTTCCTAAGGGACTAGTACTAGACCAAGTGACAACAATCGGACAAAGACTCACTGTCAACTCAGTCAATGTCCCTTGCTCTTTACGAACTTTCATCAGTGGGAGGAGTCCCGGTATAAAGGAAATCACTTGAATGATAGGATCAATGGCAAGGTATAACGTGATTTCCAAGGCCCATTCAAAGGAGAGGCTCAACTAATGGCTCAAATGCTTAAAGAAAAGCGGAAAGGCTCCCCAAGAAAGACCTATGAAGGATGGCCTTGGGCTTAGGAATATTCAATAATGATGAATGCCTAAGATCAAAAATTCGAAAATGCCTCACTTGTGATTGATGTGTCCATACTAGGGTTCAAAGTGAGGCAAGGATGATTTGTTCAATGGAAATATTCAATTAAAGCGTGAGCTTTGGGAGAAGCAAGAGTAACTTTCCACGAAAAATCGCTTGAGAGAAATACTATAAGCGACCAAGGGTTGAGAGATATACTGTGGTAAAGGCTCTTCCAATGATCACCTATAGTTAAGAGAAAAGGTTTTGAATGATGAACTACAAAGTGAAAACCTTCAAGGAATCCCCAAGTCAAAGCAGATTTAAGGGTTCCCACTTAGTGTGATAGCTAGGGCATCAATTTATTTGAAATTCCATTGTCAGAATTTGTTCAAAATTGGAGGATGCCTAGAGGAGACGTAAATGAAGAAACTTGTCACAACAAAATCCTAAAATTCCTCCTCTCTAAAATTTCGCCCCAAGTCTTAGAAAATCTCATTATCCTTAGGAGGGACAAAAAAAAGAGGACGAAAAGAGGTGAAATAATGATATTTCGTGAAGTTAATGTGATAACCAAGGATTTAGGACCAATGCCTAGCTATTGGGAAGATTGAAGTCAAAATTATCAAGATTTAGGAAATTCGCTCTTGAAGGAGGCCTAGAGAAGCAACTTCACTATCTATTGATGTAGCTACATGGCAACTTTAGACTTTTATATTTTGATGGCAATTATTATGGAGTTTCAAGGATGCAAATGCAAATTATCCCCTAGGAAGTAGGAACACTCATTCATTCCTTGCCCAATGAATCAAATGTGCAAAAATTTCCAATAGTTTCAATGATACCGCTAATTCGCATTAGTTAGGGCACATTTTTCACCACAAGAAAATAATTCCATGCATTAGACATCTATTAAAACATAAATATAACCTTATATTGCACTTACAAGATACAATAATATATCCATCCACAATCTCGCCAAAGAGAAGCTCCAAGAGAGATAGCAAAAACCTTCAACACATCAAAATGCATTTAATCATCCAAAATCATTCCATAATTGCAGGTCTGAATTCTTTAGAGAGAGATATCCCAAATCCAAGTAATGGTGAATTACAAATGAGGCCTCAGTTGTATTTATATGAGCCTTTAACAATTCAAATTGGTCTAATTTGCCTAACAAACCCCTAAAAATGACTCTAATATGCAAAATAACACCCTGAATGGTGACAAGCCCATCAAATAGCTCCAAAAGATTAAGAATAAGCCTTTCAGGAGGGCCAAAATGATAGAAAAGTAGCTAGAAGGGCCGTTGGAAGGCCTAATGTAATCCCTCATGTGCCATAATGAATAAGAGGGCTCCACTAACATTGGTAAAGGAGGTGGCCCCTTGATCTCCAAGAAAATGACCTATGGTGCTTCCAAGTGGCTATGGAGGCACAAAGAACATCCTCATGAGTCTCCCACTAAATTGAACAAGTAAGTGCTTCGTCTGTAAGGGATGGGAGTCTAGGACAATGATGCAAGCCCTCCCTTGTCTCTCTATGTGAGACAAAACCCCATCTGGGCCCTGGATCAACTGCCTAGTGTGTGGTGTAGTTTAGTAGCTGGCTGAGCAATGTGGTCGAGGTGCATCATCATCATTGAATAGACGAGACACGAGCAAGCAATGAATGGTGCTGAAGGATCCCATGGCATGACTATCTGCTTTCTGCTATAGAGGAGGCCCATGGCTCTCAACACTCACCCTACAAGTGCCATTAAGGTCCTCTGAAAGGATTGGACCCCGTATAGGGATACCAAACCCCAATATGAAGACCCACCTGCAATCCTCTAGAAGATCCAACGCATCTCCGCACCTTCCAACACAACAGTTCATTAAAAAAATGGAGTACATGAGCTTACAAAGCATGGAACCAAGTGGAAACTTCATAGTGGCATGCCCTTCCATAATGGGCTTTAGAATGTACAAGTGTCCCCAACCCAGGTGCAAGGAATAGGTTAATCAAGGACCCTATTAGGTGGTTTCAGCCTCCAAGGAAGTGACAGGTCCATGGTACATCCCTCAAATGGGAGGTGTCATGTGACATAATGATGGAATGGATTGGGGGCATCAACGGAGGCTGAAACCATAGGCCATAGGCCATGGTGCAAGGGTGGCAAAAATGGAGGGAAGCCCACACATGGGTGTATAGATGAAGGAGGGACCAATCATGTTACATGAGTTACCTCGACCTATGTTTTTCTACCCTTATTCATATGCCTTGTGCCTTCTATTGATTTTTCTTTTTATAATTGCTCAAGGCTCCAGGGAATGAGAGCATGATGTGTAAGATATAACAATGATTACCCCCTTAAGATTGGGAAGTTCATTGCCCACCAGGGGTTGGGGCAATCGTGGGTTCCTTAATGATGCAAGGGGCTCATATAGGGGCCCTAAGAACCAATGTGATGGTCATAATGGTAAGGGGTAGAGCTCATGTTAGCTTTTGCCCATGTGTTAAATTTGAATGTCCCAACCATCTTTTGCATTGTACATTTCCTGTTGAGTGTGTCCAAATTATGCTTTTTATTTTGTTTTTCGCTGCATCAAGCTTCGAGGCATCGTTCTAGACCTGACCCAAAGTGTGGACAAGGGGAGGGGGAGGCTAACTCGTTGTGGACTTGGTACCCAACATTCTGTGGGTGATATCCCTAGGAGAAGTTTTTTCTCCAAGATGGTCGTCAACCAGTAGCCAACAGACCCTTGTAGCCACCAACTAGCTTGTTATGGCATTTCTCTGCCCCTGAGCCAGCCATGTGGTCCCTCACCCATCTGCCATTATCCTATGTTTGAAGGTGGGCCTCCCGAACCTAAAGGTATGCCTTGTCATTTGGTAATTGAGTATTGTAGTTTGCTTATCATGGCCACTTCTGGGCATGGATTAATGGGGGAATTCAACGGAAAGAATGGGCTAGGTCTGTGCACTTGTCTTTTAGACCCCTTTTGGATGTTAACCTTAGATTCTAGTCCAGTGGGATCTCTTCTACTGGCCATTTGGCTTTAGGGATGGTACTTCATGGGAAACCCTGATTTTGGTTGCATGGTCTCGCTCTCTAATCCACATATATCGCCCCTTTTCCACTCATTATAACCCCATTCATCATTTCGCCTACCTACATTCCTCCACTGGGTCCACATAGGGTAAAGCTTCCCCCTCGCCTTGCCCACACCTTGGGTCGGGCCTAGAATGATGCCTCAGAGGTTGATGTAGCTGAAAAGAAAAGTAAAAGCATAATTGGCCACATTCAACAGGAAAATGTACCACAAAAAGCAAAAGATGGTCGGGACAAACACATTTAGCACATGGGAAAAGGGCAATACATGAGCTCTACCCCATCATTATGGCCATCAAGATGGTTCCTACAGGCCTAGGTGAGCCTCCTTTATAATTTAGGAAATCATGGTTGTCCCAACCCCTGGTGGGCAATGAACCACCCTACCTTATGTTAGGACTCCACTATGTATCATTTTTGCTATATATTTTGACACCACTCTACTCTTAAACCATGAACTTCATTGTCTTTTTCATCTACTTTATCCCAAGGTATATAGAAACCTCTTCTTTATTATATGTTTAATCTGTCTTACATTTAATTCCGCAATACTCTTATATTTTATCATTAATTGAAGTGCATTGTTGCTAACACAAGTCAAAGATCGCAGATAAGTTATATGCCTTGTTGGGAACGAGCGGCCGTTGCTGAGACAGCTGACTCCGTTGCTGAAACAGCTGACTCCGTTGAACGAGCGGCCGTTGCTGAGACAGCTGACTCCGTTGCTGAGACAGCTGACTCCGTTGCTGAAACAGCTGACTCCGTTGCTGAAACAGCTGACTCCGTTGCTGAAACAGCTGACTCAGTTGCTGAAACAGCCGTCAAGCGCGCAAATCCCGTTATGCGTAATTTGCGATTCTGGAAGAACTTTTTGTGGAATAGTAGCAGCAGCACGAAGATACGGTTACCTGGATCATCTTGAAGATAGCACTTTTATTGTCTCAGTTGTAACAGCATCTCTTTTTGAAAGAACAGAATAGCCCTGTTTTGGAAAAGAAAACAGAATCGAGATAATGAAGATTCGCTCTCATGTAAATTGTAAAAGATGTCTTCTCTTTAAAAAGAGGAGACATCATTATTAGAGGGGGGTTGAATTGTAAGTTACAGAGAAGTATTGTGTGAGAACTGGAGCTAGTCTCCTTCTGTAATGTATCAGTTACTTTGACAGATGAATAAAAACTTCTTTTGAGCGTTCCAATTTAATTCTTTCTCTTGGGGAATCTTGTGAGAAGGAAAGGGCCCGCCTTCCTCACAAGATTCACCCTTTTTGGTTCCTGTAGATTGCTTATTTCTTTATGTGTTTGTACTTCCCTTAATTCTGTTGTTGAAACACTAGTTACACAGTTTTGCAATACTCTGTTTCTTAGCGCTACACGTATCGAATGCACGAATGAATGATGTTGAGAGCATGTGCTGAAGATTCCTGCATAAAGGAATAGGGTCTTGCTCCCATTGATTGCTTTCCTTTGCCTGCAGTGTGATTAGAAACAAGAGGACAAGTGCTGAAGGTTCCTGTTCCTGGGAATAGGGTCTTGATCTCTTGAAGTTACTTTTCTTACAGTGTGATTAAGTGCCAGGCAGCAGGTGCTGAAGTTCCTCACCAAGGAATAGGGTTCTGTTCGTGCTATGGTTGAATGATTTCTTCCCTTATCGATTGATTTTCTTTTGCTGTAACAGAGAAATCGTTTCTGCTATAATTTAATTGACTTCAGCTCTGATTAAGTAGAGTGTGAATTAGTAGATTGATGAATTTAACAAGTGTGTATTTCTCTTTTACTACAACATCGATCTCGCTTTTGAAATTGAGCATATCCAGTGCGTTATTATCTTTGAAATAAAAAGACCTTCTCGGGTTGACAATTTATGAGGAGCTCGAATTGTGAAAACAATTAGAGCGACCAACACCTTAAAGGGGGTATCCACTGCTATATCTCACACATCATGCTCTTACCGCTTGAGCCCCGAGAAATCATAAAAGGAGAAAGGCATATAAAGAAGGGTGTAAAAATCAAGGCCGGGGTATCTCATTGACCACGATTTCTCCCTCCTATACATTATATACCCAAGTGCGAGCTTCCCTTTTATTAACTCCCCTTGTATGCCAGCATGTGACCCAGGGCTGCCCCTTTCATCCCATATTCCATTCATCTCTTTGTCACATGCCACCACCCTTTAAACGATGTACCTTAGACATATTATCCCCTTTAGAAGTAGAAACTATATAATAGGATCTTTGGTTAATCCCAGTTGGAGCTTGGAGACATTAGCATATGCTAAAGCCCGTTATGGAAGGGCATGCCATTATAAAGTCCCCACTTGTTGTCAATGGTTTGTAAGCTCTTTTACTCAATTTCCTTGATGACTTGTTGTATTGGAAGGCTATGGGATGCATTACATCTTATGCAGGATTGCAGGTGGTCTCCATCTTGGGTTTGGTCTCCCTATACGGGGTCCTAACCCTCCAGAGGGCTACATTGGCACATGTAGGGTGTGTGTCGAGAGCCATGGGCCTCCAGAGTCCACAATAGTAGACAACACTCCATGAATCCCCAAAGAGGTTCAAAAATCGCCCGAGATTCACCTATTGGACGAGGAAGATGCACCTGGTTCACCTTTACCCAACCAATCCCATAGTTCTACCATGCACTTAGCAGATGACCAAGGATTTGTATTGTGATGTGGCATCACTTACACCATCATCTGAGTCCTTACAGATGGACTACAGACATTTTCGACTGACTTGAAGACCCATGGAGTCACTTGTGTGCTCTCACAGCCATTGGGAGCACCATAGGTTTATTATGTGGAGAATAAGGGGCCAACCCTTTGCCCATTACTTTTGGAAGTCCAATTCATCATTTTGGAAATTATGGACTTCACCAGGCCTCTTAGAAAACCCAATGACATGCATTATTGATTATTCGACCTCCTAGGAGACTTATTATTTTGTGTATGAGCTAGTTTGGTGGGCTTGTCACCAAAAGATAGTTATTTGTACATTATTGAACTGCTAATGAGTGTATAAATAGGAGGGACATGAATTCATTGTGTATCATCACTTGGATTGGATCATTCTCCCTCTTGAGAATTTCACATTTCTTTCTTGGAGGACGAATCTGATCATCGATGAATTTTGATGTTTGGATTGGGTTTTCTTATCTCGGAGCTTCTTTATTGGCAAATGCATTGATGGTTGGAAATATTCTCTTACATGTAACTACGATATGGATGCTATTTTCTTTGTCACATACATTGATCATGGGATTTTTGCTATTTTAGGGCTAATTGTTGCATGCATTTACTACTTCATTGTGGAATTATGTTTCTATATAGCATATCTCTATGTATGGGCCATGTTTGTTGAACGAATTGTCCTAGAGATCGAAGTTATCTTGATAATCCATCTTCATTTGCAAGCGAAGTATAAACGCTTTAAAGAAACTTTCCTTTTTGGCCCTAACATTGGGCAAAGTTGCCCTTAGAGCCTCCTTGAGCTAGAAACGAGATCCTTCTTCATAATTATTCCCGACTCTGTATCCCCAAAAGGAATTAGGCACTGATCCACCATAAGGTGATCACCTTGAAACCTTTTTCTCCACCTTTCCCCTTCTTTTGTAGGTCTAGCGATGCTGGGCCACCTAGGGCATCACTTTCCCGACAAAGTAGCCTTAGAAAAAGTTCGATTTCCTAGCCTCTACTGCTTTGGTGTGTCCTCAACGTCTCCTCCAAATTTGAAGAAATTTAGATGGTGGGATTGTGAGATATCCCAAGCCCAAGCTTTGAGATTAAACTTTTCCCTGGTGTTCCCTAGGTTGGTACCTCATACGATCAATTTGACACCTTTAAGTGGAAATTGTTGTTCTGATCCTTTCCTCTTCCTTGTTTAGGTTAAGATTATCATCGATTGCTAAGCTCCCCCCCTTAACCTAGGCTGGGTCCACTTGGTCCTGTGTGGTCCCATACCTTTGAAAAGTTAATTCTTGAAGAACCACTTGGGAAACCAAGTTCAATAAGGATTTTAGGGATTAGGAAACTCCTTTGCAAGACACATTCCTCAAACCTAGCCCTTAAATCCTCACCTCCTTTTCCTAGAAAGTCTTGTACCTTGCTTGAAGAGCAAGCAAGCTCCCTTCTTAACCTCCTTCTTGGAAAATGATCATTATGGTCACTAAACATCCATTTGTTGATTCATCCTTCACAAGTGACTTTCCATATATCGAGTCTCCTCCCATCAGTGAAAGTCCATAAAGAGTAGCGAGTCTTAGCTGAGGTGACAGTGGGCTATTGCTCCATTTTTGCCCTTGACCTAAGAGTTGCCCCTCTAGGATCCCCTTCTAGGACCCCTGCTAGTTTGAGTAGTAACAACCCAATGGACAAATGGGGACCCAAATGGGAAATATATGGAAAGCAGCTATAATGAGCGGAGGGGAGTGATGTATGTGGTGTCGGAAAGTGAGACCATGCAACCAAAATCGGGGTTTCCCACGTAGTTCCACTCCTAAAGCTAGTAGCCAATAGAGGAGATCCCATGAGACTAGGGTACACGACTAACTACCAAATCGGACAATGGGACAAGAGCACAGACCAAACCCATTTTTTCTGCCGAATCCACCCACTAATCCATGTTCAAATGTGTCTATAAGAAGGAAGCAAAAATACCTAATTACATAATGAAAAGCCATACCTTTGCGATTGTGAGATATCCCAAACCCAAGCTTTGAGATTAAACTTTTCCCTGGTGTTCCCTAGGTTGGTACCTCATACGATCAATTTGACACCTTTAAGTGGAAATTGTTGTTCTGATCCTTTCCTCTTCCTTGTTTAGGTTAAGATTATCATCGATTGCTAAGCTCCCCCCCTTAACCTAGGCTGGGTCCACTTGGTCCCGTGTGGTCCCATACCTTTGAAAAGTTAATTCTTGAAGAACCACTTGGGAAACCAAGTTCAATAAGGATTTTAGGGATTAGGAAACTCCTTTGCAAGACACATTCCTCAAACCTAGCCCTTAAATCCTCACCTCCTTTTCCTAGAAAGTCTTGTACCTTGCTTGAAGAGCAAGCAAGCTCCCTTCTTAACCTCCTTCTTGGAAAATGATCATTATGGTCACTAAACATCCATTTGTTGATTCATCCTTCACAAGTGACTTTCCATATATCGAGTCTCCTCCCATCAGTGAAAGTCCATAAAGAGTAGCGAGTCTTAGCTAAGGTGACAGTGGGCTATTGATCCATTTTTGCCCTTGACCTAACAGTTGCCCCTCTAGGATCCCCTTCTAGGACCCCTGCTAGTTTGAGTAGTAACAACCCAATGGACAAATGGGGACCCAAATGGGAAATATATGGAAAGCAGCTATAATGAGCGGAGGGGAGTGATGTATGTGGTGTCGGAAAGTGAGACCATGCAACCAAAATCGAGGTTTCCCACGTAGTTCCACTCCTAAAGCTAGTAGCCAATAGAGGAGATCCCATGAGACTAGGGTACACGACTAACTACCAAATCGGACAATGGGACAAGAGCACAGACCAAACCCATTTTTTCTGCCGAATCCACCCACTAATCCATGTTCAAATGTGTCTATAAGAAGGAAGCAAAAATACCTAATTACATAATGAAAAGCCATACCTTTGCGATTGGAAGACCCACCTTCAAACATACGATCATGACAAAATGGGCGAGGGCACATAATGGTTGGCTCAGGTGGCGGAGATGGTCATACATCAAGTTATCTGGGTGCTGTTGGCTGAAGATAATCTAGGAGAAAAATTTCTCCAATGGGTGTCACCCATTGGTGGTGGGTAACAGACCTGTTACGGCTCATACTAGCAGGGGGCATAAAAGGGATTCCTAAAGCGACAACTGCTAGATCAAAGGGCAACGATGGAGGCTTAGCCCTCTGTCACCTTAGCTAAGACTCCCTACTCTTTACAGACTTTCACCGATGGGAGGAGACTCGGTATATAGAAAGTCACTTGTGAGGGATGAATCAATCAATGGATGTGAAGTGACCTTAATGATCCTTTTCCCAGAAGGGGGGGTAAGAATAGAGCTTACTTGCTTGTTAAGCAAGGTACACAAATTTCTAGGATAAGTAGGTGAGGATTTGAGGGTTAGATTAGAGGAATAGGCCTTGTAAAGGAGTGCCCAATACTAAAATCTTTATTGGACTTGACTTCCCAAATGGTTCTTGAAGATTTGACTTTTCAGAGGTGTTGGACCACATGGGACCAAGTGGGCCTAACCTAGGTTAAGCAGAGAGAATCTAGCAACCAATGATGATCTCAACCTAAACAAGGAAGGGAAAATGATCAAAACAAGAATTTACACTTAAAGGTGTCAAATTGATTCTATGAGGCACTAGTCTAGGGAACACCAGGGAAAAGTTTGGTCTCGGAGCTAGGGCTTGGGTTATTTCACAACTCCACTGCCGGAATGGCTTCAAAATTGGAGGAGGCCTTGAGGACACACCAATGTAGAGAGGCTAGGAGATCGAACTTTTTCTTAGGCTATTTTATCGTGAAAATGATGCCCTAGGTGACCCAACTTGGCTAGACTTAGAAGAGAGAGAGAAAGATGAAGGAAAGGTATTCTTTGAGTGATCACCTATTGGAGGACCAGTGCCTTAATCCCTTGGAGAGAATGGAAGTCAAGGAGAATAATGAGAAAGCAACTTGTATTTCGGTCAAGGAGGCCTTAAGGATTGTGAAAAATCGGTTACCCAATTCCTACTGCAAACACTGAAACACATACACTGTAGCCTACACAAATAAAAACTGCGGAAACTAAATACATCACAGGAGATAAATAATAATCACACACATCTACACAGTTGTTTTTGGACAAATGTCCCTGGAAAACCCAGTGTGGGAAAACCCATTGTGGGGAAACCGGTGCAGCAACTAAGGGTTTTATTATTACACAGTAGTAATTCTGAGTACAATTCGTTGGATGCCCAACTAGCAATCCTATACATAAAGAAATTGGACAAAACAAGTAGTGAGAAGATCTCACCCTGTCACTGGAAGAACCGACACTGGTCTGCATTGGAGATGACTCTCTGCCCTGCCTTTGCGCAGTCCTGCGTCACTCACACAGTTCCTGTGTCATTGCAGCCAGGGATTGTGTTGCACCTCCTTTAGACCCTCTGCTGACTGGAAACTTCAACTCTCAGCCTCTCGGTCTCATACTCTGGCTGCCTGCTTCTGAAACTCGATTTCCTCAGCAGGAATTCGATCTACTTTTCAGGCTCTGCACTGCCACTGCGTCAACACTGCGTGGCCAACGTCAAACTCTCTCTGGATGTTGTTCTGCCCTCTCTGCCTTGTACTCTCTGACCAAGAAAACTTCCCTTTTGATTCTATCCCTGCCCCTCACTACAAGAAATCACTTCAAACTTTCTCTGGCAATTGCTGTGCTGCTCTCTTTGAGAAATTCAATCTTTTGATCTCTCTCTGATATGTTCTCTAAGTGCCCATCAAGCCTCCTCTTATAATCCTCTTGTTGATCAATCAATGACCCAAATTAGATTCTAATCAATGGCTAGGATCATATTGACTTGATCTCCACCTTCTTCTAGAAATTTCACCCACATTTTAGATTAATACCCATTAATTATTTTAATTTCGTAAGTTTAGACTTAGAGACCCATTCAAATAATTAATTATTTTAATAAATTGTCTTCGGGTGGAATTTCCCAAAATGATTTCTGGGTAGTGGAGAATGCATGTGTCTAAGCCTCCCTGCAAAATTTGACACTTAGAGCACATCCGATACTACTAGAAATCAACAAGGACTACTTGCTTAGCCTTTAGGGCAAGAGGAAGAGACGTCACAACTTTTATACCTCACTTGGCAAAAGAGATGGCTTATCAAAATAAATTCACCAGTGGAATTATCCTTAGGAGACTTCATTCACATACATGGCCCAAACATTGAGAGATGATATATAGAAACAATAATTCCACAAATTTGCAATTATGCAATGCAACAATTAGCCCTATTATAGCAAAAATGCCAATCAACGCATATGACTAAAGTAAAACAAGAATAACATTAAAAGTGTGTACTTACATGTAATAGAACATAGCTAACCATCAATAATTTGACAATAAAGAAGTTCCAAGATAAAATACTCTAATCCAAACATCAAAATTCATGCATGCTCCAATTCTTCATCCCAGAAAAAGTGCGAAAATTCTCTAAAGAGAAGAGTGATCCAATCCAAAGTGATGATGAAAAAATGAACTCATCTCACTTGTATTTATACACTAATTAGGAGTTCAAATTAGTCTCTTAGGCCTACATAAGCCCCAACAATAAAATAATGTGCTAATAACCTAAGTTTTGGTGACAAGCCCACCAAACTAGGTCATAAATGAAATAATAAGCCTCTTAAGAGGTCAAATGATTAACAATACATGTCGTAGGTCCCTCCAAGAGGCCTGATGAGATCCATAGGTGTGATAATGAAGAATAGGGCCCTCAAAAGTGATGGACAAGGGGGTGGCCTCTTGTTCTCCAAACAATAAACCTGTGGTGCTCCCAGTGGGTGTGGGGGCACAATATTAAACTCATGGGCCTCCAAATGAGTCGAAGATACTAGTAGGTTATCTGTAAGGGCTCAGGTGATGGTGTAGGTGATGCCACATTATCCTACAAGTCTTGGGTCAACTGCCAAGTGCATGGTACATTTGTGGGGCTGTCTGGGCAAAGGTGAACTAGGTGCATCTTCCTCGTCCAATAGATAGATCTCGAGCCAATCTCTGAACATCTCTGGGGATCCATGGGGTGCTGTCTACTACTGTGGAGGCCCATGTGCCAATGTAGCCCTCTGGAGGGTTAAGACACTGTATAGGGAGACCAAACCCAAGATGGAGATCACCTGCAATCCTGCATAAGATCCACTGTGTCCCCTAGCCTTCCAGTGCAACAAGTCATCAAAGAAATCAAGTAAAAGGGCTTACAAACCATGGACCACAAGTGGGGACTTCATAATGGC
Organism: Pinus tabuliformis; assembly: GCA_031772625.1. Taxonomy (NCBI): domain Eukaryota; kingdom Viridiplantae; phylum Streptophyta; class Pinopsida; order Pinales; family Pinaceae; genus Pinus; species Pinus tabuliformis. Next base: position 28,826,137 of record CM062810.1, on the reverse strand, counting down.
CTGCCCTTCCATAATGGGCTTTGGCACGTGCTAATGTCTCCAAACTGCAAATGGGGTTAACCAAGTATCCCATTAGGTGGTTTCTACTTTTAAAGGGGATAATATGTCTAAGGTACATCCTTTAAAAGGTGGTGGCATGTGATTAAGAGGTGACTGGAATAGGGAATGAGAAGGTGCAACCCTGGGCTACAAGCTAGGGTACAAGTGTAGCTAATAAATGGGAAGCCCACACTTTGGTATATATTGTATAGGAGGGAGCAATCGTGGTACATGAGATGCCCCGACCTTGATTTTTCCACCCTTCTTTATATCCCTTTTGCCTTTTTATGATTTTCTTTAATTAATTGCTCGGAGCTCAAGGGGTAAGAGCATGATGTGAGAGATATAGTAGTGGATACCTCCTTTTAAGGTAGGGCAATTCATTGCCCACCAGGGGTTGGGACTATCATGGGTTCCTATATGATGAAGGGGGCTCATAGAGCCTGTAGGAACGAAGGTGATGACCATGATGATGGGGTAGAGCTCATGTATTGACTTTTGCCCATGTGCTAAATGTGTTTGTCTCGATCATCTTTTGCATTTTTTGGTATATTTTCCTGTTGAATGTAGCCAATTATGCTTTTATTTTTCTTTTTAGCTGCATCAACCTCCAGGGCATCATTCCAGGCCCAACCCAAGGTGTGGGCAAGGGGAAGAGGAGAGCTAGCGCTATGTGGTCCCAATGGAGGAATGTGGGCCCATGTAGGAGAAATGATGAATGGGGTTATAATGAGTGGGAAGAGGAGTGATATATGTGGATGAGGGAGTGGGACCACACAACCAAAATCAGGGTTTCCTATGAAGTACCATCCCTAAAGCCAAAGGGCCAGTAAAAGAGATCCCACGAGACTAGAATCTAGGGTTAACATCCAAAAGGGGTCTACGGGACAAGAGCACAGACCTAGCCCATTCTTTCTGCTGAATCCCCCCATTAATTGATGCCCAGAAGTGTCCATGATAAGCAAACTACAATACTCAATTACAGAATGACATGGCATACCTTTAGGTTCGAGAGGCCCACCTTCAAACATACGATCATGGCAGATGGGTGAGAGACCACATGGCTGGCTCAGGTGGCAAAGAAATGACACAAAGAGCTAGTTGGTGTCTGTAAGGGGTTGCTAGCTACCGATTGAGGACCATCTTGAATTTTTTTTTTTCCTAGGGATATCACACACAAAATGGTGGGTAACAGGACCCTAAGCCTAGGGATTCATGAAAAAGTGTTAGTCTTTAACCCTCCTCAAGTCCTAGTTTCATTTTTAGGTTGTTTCAAGTGCTTCTTATTGATATTTGGAAGTGATTTCAGCCACCCAAAGCATTAATTTTTTATTTATCTTGATTGGGGTATTTTTTGATTTTGACTTTGGGGCATTGGGCCTCTATCCAATGCAATTTTGGTTCAGATTGCTGTAGCATTTTACTCTTTGATTTTTCTTTTTTTAAATAAATTTGGGTTGTAATTTCACTCATAATTTCCACATATCTAGTTTGGTTGTATGGTACTCCAAATCTGGAATTTTCTGGATTTTCTGTCATTTTGCTTATCTGAAAGTGTAGGACAACATCAAGCTTGTCCAAAATCACACTACAAAATCAAGTTGCAATCAAAGAAAATGCATCTCACTTGATGTATGTATTTTTCCTCACTCTTGAGCATCAATGGTAATCATTTACTAGAGTGAGTTTTCAAGTGTTAGTTTGTATTTTCTCCAATATTGATTGATATACCAGATTTAGCACTTGTTTAATTAACTCTTAACCTCATCATACATGAATGCTTCTAGGCACTGGTCTTTTAAACTTGTTAGTGAAGTGTATGTACATGAGGATACCTCCAACTGATTTCTAGGAGTTGGCTTAAATTGATAAAAGATTGTGCTTATTAGGTGACAATGGGCACATCTCTTGTGTGCTTACCCCATATCACCTTGACTGTGACCCTGCCAAGGCTACTAATCTGGGTGGTAACAAGGTCAATTGCATGAAGGCATGCCAAGGTGACAATGTGTTGTTCACATTTTTTTTTGGATAATGATTGGTTATGAGTAAAAATACATAGTGAAACTATAGGTCATTGTTTAGTTTCTATGGAGTTTGGGGTGGATATGTTGCATCATCATACTTCCATATTTAAACATTCCTCTTTTATGATGCTTTTTTAGCATTCTTATACATCAAAATTTCATGAAAGGGTAAGATGGAATAGAGAAGTGGTAGTGATTAGTGCCATCCTATTTATGGTCATAATAGAAAGGTAGGCTAAGGAGGATATTTTCTAAATCTCAACTCAGCCATCTATAACAACCCTTGTCCCACACATGAATGTGTGCACCCAAAAAGGAGAAATTGTGAGGCCATATATAGGATCCATCATGGGAAGGGGATGACACTAGTGATCTGGATTGGATCATTATATTATTTGTCGTCCATCTTGATGCTTTTAGAGTGGAAAAATTGAAGGAATCAACTTGTAAGGTCATTTTTACTAGTGGTCCCAATTTGAAAAATTGGGGGCAAAAAACTTCAAGAGCTAGTGTGAAGCCTTAAATGACCACTTTTTGTGGTCCCAAACTTACTAAGGACCTAGATTCCATGTTTTACACTGATACTTTTCCACTAATGCAATAATAGATCAAAGCTTGTTTGAGAAAATTACGCCTCTTGGAAGTTGACCTATTGTGATTGACCACCATAATTCAAGAGGATGACATGTCAACGCCTATTACTCATGAAGGGTAGATTTATAACTCATGTTAAGGGTTGACTGGGTCAAATCTATCCCCTAGTTGGCTATTAGGCTATGTTATAACTAGGTCACTAGGAGGAAAATGGGTTCCTTTATATTTGCTTGCATTTTGTTCCATAGTAGAGTAGAGTAGTTGAGTGTGGATAGAGAGCGCGAGCATATCAGAAGGGGGTTTGTGTTTTGGAATCTATAGTAGCCCATAGGACATAGGTCTTAGTCAACTCCATAGAGAGTGCCTTCTTCGTTGTACTTGCATCATTTCCATTCTAGACAAATGAGAGCTAAGCAACATGACCTTCTAGCTAGGTTTTCTCCCATAAGGGTTTCCTAGAGCATATATTGGTGTTCGTTGTGGTTTGTGAGTGATTGTATTTACTTGTTCTCTATTTTCCACATATTACCTATTGCATGCATTAACAACAAAACAATTTTGGAATTTAAAGGGAATTAACCCTTCATAGTGTCGGTTTCAATTTATTTGCATGGATCAATTATGATAAACTATCTAGTGGAATATCCATGACAATTTACATATCAACTTGTAAATTTTAGATAACAATGGTATGTTCTATGCTTGCAACAATTACTTTAATGTCCTTTTATTAGCCCAATGACATTAACCAATAATTCACATTGACAGTAACTGTAGATAAAACATAAAAAATAAAATGCAGAAGACATGTTAAGACAAGAGAACATAGATATTTGGCTAAAGCCAGGGAAAAACCCCTAGAGGGGGAAACCCTTAATCTATCCTTCTTATTATTAAAAATCAAATGTTCAACAAAGAGAGAATATCCAATAAAGTATAATGATGAGAGTCAAAGTCAAAGTGACTTGTTGCAAAGTATCCAAACCAATGTAAATCTGATCAACTTGATGAAGTTCTGCAATTTTGAAAAGTCAACAACAATTAATGTGCCCCAACTATTCAACAATCATCAGTCAACACAACAATGAATCAACTCCTTTTGAGCTCAGTCAAAGTCAAGGATACTCAACCTTCCTTGGTGGTCAAACAATGACAAAAACAATCAACAAAATGGTGGGGGAAACCCTTAATCTATCCTTCTTATTATAAAAAATCAAATGTTCAACAAAGAGAGAATATCCAATAAAGTACAATGATGAGAGTCAAAGTCAAAGTGACTTGTTGCAAAGTATCCAAACCAATGTAAATCTGATCAACTTGATAAAGTTCTGCAATTTTGAAAAGTCAACAACAATTAATGTGCCCCAACTATTCAACAATCATCAGTCAACACAACAATTAATCAACTCCTTTTGAGCTCAGTCAAAGTCAAGGATACTCAACCTTCCTTGGTGGTCAAACAATGACAAAAACAATCAACAAAATGGTGGTCAAACCCAGTGAAATGATGAAAACAACTTGCGGTCAAAACAATCCTGCAATCCTACAATCAAACAACTCCTCCTGCCTCGATTTTTATGCCAAATAATGTGGCCTGCTAGAATAGATCCTCCCTTGGTCAAACCACAGCCAAGCAGTCCCTCAAAAGTCCAAAAGTCAACGCTGGTCAAGGTCTCCCTAAAACAGAAAGTCAACGCAAGTAAAAAACAACTCCAAGAATTCGCACGTGTGGAAGAACAACTGCCTTAGATGTACAAACCAATTGGTGAGGAGAGAGAACGATGTGTGTGAGATGTGCGAAATGAGGTTGAGGGTCTCCTTTATTTATATGTGCAGGAGGGGGTTCAAGTTGTCTAATTGACCGCAAGTCGACCTTGACCAAATGTGCTCTTGTGGGCTTGACATCTAAAACATATTTCTCCTTATCTGAATTCAGTGCTTCTAGGGTCAATTTTGGTCCTCTTGGAAAGATGAATTTTGTCTAATAATCATCTCAGGCCAATGAGCTGCCCAAAGTGGAATTTTGCCCTAGTTGCATATTTTAATACTACCTCTCAACTAGGGAGAATTCCCCTTGCCAATATTCATCCATCATCATGCCATCCTAATCATCATGTACTATCTATGCGTCTCATCTTGTCTATGCTGAGGATTGATATCATGGATAATAAGAAGGATCGATCGAGAGTGAGTCACAAGACCAGGGGTAGAACCCCAATCGGACTTTATCCCGAGCAATCAAGTTGTTGAACATCATGCATCCTAGTCATAGGGATTACGACAGTAAACGATGCATCCAAAAGTAGTGCTAAGGTCCCTCCACTTTTCCCAACACATTGGCCAAATGAGAGGTACTTCCTAAGAGTCCCATACTTCAAGGGTAGGATGTACGCTGGGGAATTCACAGGGGAAGGTGAACCACTCACCCTGTTTTCATATATTGTAATCCATAGGGGAAGGTGAACCACTCACCCGATGCCCAAAGAGTGTCCTCCACAGGGGAAGGTGAACCAATCACCCTGTTCTCAATTAGCTAGGGTATATACTCCACAGGGGAAGGTGAACCACTCACCCTGTGCTCATATGGCTCCAAGAAGTACCCCAAGCCCCCCAGGAGCTCCTAGATCTCAATGTCCAACTCAAGTGAAACCCTCATGAGAGGGTCTTTCCATGACTCCAAGTCTTTCTTAGCAGGCTAAGAACTTGGCCTTTCCCAAAGGCTTTGTGAGGATGTCAACAACCTGTTCATCAATCTTGATGTGTTGGAACTTGGAGCCTTATTTCTCCTTGTTGTACCATATCTCGGATAAAGTGATACTTGAAATCAATATGCTTGGATTGGTGGTAGATCACGAGATTCTCTGAAAGGTGATTCTCACTTTGGTTTTCGCAATAATTGATGGTGGTATCCAGCGCATGATCAAATAGCTCACTGAAGAGCTTCCTCAACCAAGTAGCTTCACAACAAGCCATATTAACTGCAATATATTCAGCGTCTCCGATGCTTAGTGCAACAAATTTTTGTTTTCGGCTCATTATGAAATTGCAACAAATCCCAAAGAAAAACAACATTCATATATGCTTCTTCTATCCACCACATTGCCAACCCAGTCAACATCAGAATATCCATGTAGCCTCAAATTCCTGGCAATATATCTCAGTCCATAGTTGATAGTGTCATGAAAATATATTAGAAGATTCTTTGCAACAATCCAATGTACATGATGAGGCTCTACCATCAATTGACTCAAAGTATTTACAGCGAAGCATATCTCTGGTCGGGAATTCACCAAAAACATGAGGCCCCCCATCGGTTGTCTATATTCGGAAGGATTTGCCAATTCGAGACCAACAACACTTCTGCATAACTTCTTGAAATTTAGTTCCATCGGAGTAGGCACATACTTGCATTCCACCATACCACATCTTTGTAAGATCACAATGTATTTCCCTTTAGAAAGGAAAATCTCGCCTAGCTTTTGCCAGACTTCTAGCTCTAGGAAGTAATGCTTCAGTCCTAGGTCCTTCATCTCGAATTTAGAAGTCTTTTCCGAGGATAATTGTCGAAAAATAATTGTGTCATTTTTATGTGTGTGTGCTAGCATTTCCTAATTCCTATTTTTGCTTCAACAATAATTTTTGTGGTAAATAAATTGCAGTGAGAATTATTCATTGTTCGTCGTCGCAAATAAACTGGATAATAATTAACCAGTTAGAAGAGTAATTTCCAATTGCTGCATTGCAAGCAATTTTCACATGGTATTAGAGCTACTTTGAAGGGCTAGTGTGTGAAAATTTGAAGACCCAAATTTCTACTGCAACAACTGATTAAGTTTATTCTATTTGTTAAGCAACTGAACAAATTATTTACTGTGTTCTATGGTAAATATCGAAACCAATACATTGCAACCTTCACTAATTAAATTATATGTAGAAACAAGAACTGAGCAAGAAGAAATGCATAACACAAGTGACATTGTTGGTTTTGGACAAATGTCCCTAGAAAAACCCAATGTGGGAAAACGGTGCAGTCACTGAGGGTTTGTATTATTAAGCAGTAGTTTCTGAATACAATTATTCGGATACCCAAATTGGCAATCCTATACAGAGATCTAACTAGGCAAAAAGGCAGTGAGATGATCTCACCTTGTCACTGGAAGATCCGACACTGATCTGCATTGGAGATGAGTCTCTGCACTGCCTTTGCGCAATATTGCGTCACTGTTGCTGGGATCGTACTGCACCTCCTCTCGATACTCTGCTGGCTGGAAACTTCGGCCTTCTGGCCTCCCGGTCTCACACCCCGACTTCGGCACTAGATCTCCACTGTTCCTCAAGAGAATTTCAGACTCCCTCTGAAGCTTTCCATTGCCACAATGTGGCTCTGTGTGGCCATGAGTCAGCCTCTTTGGATGTCTTTCTGTCTTCTCTGCCTTGTACTCTCTGGACTAGGAAAACTTCCTTCGAAAACTATCCTCGCCCCTCACTACAAGAAATCACCTCGATCACATTCTCTGGCAACTGCTGCGCTGCTCTCTTGAGAAAATTGATCTTTGATCTCTCACTCGATGTGTTTTCCAAATGTCCATCGAAGTGCTTCTTATAATCTTCTCGTTGAGTAATCAACAACCCAAATTAAATTCTAATCAATGGCTCAGATCATTTCGACTTGATTCTCGTCTTCTTCTAGAACTTTCACCCCTAGTTTAATTAATACCCCTTAATTATTTTAATTTCCTAAGTTTAGACTTAGGCACCAATTAAAAATAATTAATTATTTTAATAAAACTGTCTCTGGGTCTTCTGGAATACATGTGTCCTAGCGTCCCTACAAATTTTGAGGCTTAGAGCACATCCGATGCTACCAGAAATCAACACACTGAGTTAGAGAAAGTGCATATGCAGAGGGAGTTTCTCTCAGAGGGTTTCTAGCTTCAGAAATTCAAATTTTCCAGTTGCATTTGACAATAGCAGCAGGCAAATCTTCTCACTCCGAAAGGAAGTGCAAATAACAGTGCTAGCAGCTGAGCAGGTGAAAGAAGGAGATTTCAATCCCAGGCTGAGTTTTTGCAGATATGGCCATAATTGGGCTTAGAGATTAGGAAAGGTTAGATGGAGGATCCAACTGTATCATCTGGAAGGCTAGGATGTCCTTCTTGTTGGATGAGCATGGTCTGAAGACCTATGCCGAGAACATCCTAGCAGAACGCATCGATGTTGTTCAGATGAAAAATCTCAAGAAGGAGATGGCCAAGGCGAAGTGGATGATCTTGAATGGAGTCCGAGACCATATAGGCTCCACATATATCAGGCAAGAACACAACCCAAGGAGATGTGGGATGCTCTCGGAGGATTGTATTAGAATCCTTCTGAGCAATGAAAGATTTCTTAAAGGAAAAACTGAGAAATGCTAGGATGCAGAAGGGTGAAGCCATCAACCCCTTTCTCACGAGACTTCGGGATATCTGAGATGAGCTTGTGGTTGTAGGAGAGACGCCTTCACCTACGGAAATGGTGAGGTTGGCCTTCAACAATGTTACCGAGGATTGGGAAAATTTTTTCCAAGGCATTCTGGGATGAGGATGGGACCAGATGTGGGCTGATCTCACATAGGAGGAGATGAGGCAAGCTCTAATAAAGAGCTCCATTAGCGGTAGTAGCAATAAAGGGATCGAAGGGTGCAAAGTAGGTAGACAATGTGGCACTTGCGTCGAAAGTGAAGGCAAAAGGCCCTAGTCAGGGACAAGGCTCGCAGGGAGAGAAAAAGAAGAAGAAGGATCTGTCCAAGATCAAATGCTTCAGGTGTGGCGAGTTTGGCCACTATAGTACTTAAGTGTCCTCAGAGGAAGAAGGACAAGAAGAAGCAAGATCAAGTGGCAACTCCAGCAGAAATCGATAATCTTTCCTCTAGGCTAGAGGAAGATTTCGTGATGTATGTAGCTGTACCTCGAGGAGAGAGGTGGGGCGATATGGAGCTTTAGTCCCAGAGTTACGCAGAGGTTTGGGCAGGGTCCATCGAGGTAAGCATCGGGTAGTGTTTTCACATGGAGCATTACCTTGCTACAACGATATGGAGCTTTAGTCCCAGAGTTACGTAGAGGTTTGGGCAGGGTCCATCGAGGTAAGCATCAGATGGTGTTTTCACGTGGAGCATTACCTTGCTACAACGACCCACAATATTTAGTAGCAGGAGGATCAGTGTCAGTTAGTGCAGTCAGTTCCACAGTGATAGTTGCAGTTAGATGTTGAGGAGCACAAAGCAGTGTTGATAGCAGCGCAGGAGGCACAATGCATAATCAACAACAACGCAAATTTCCTAGTGGACAGTGCAAATGCTAGTAGCAGTCAAAGACTCAAGAGACAGTTGCAGCACAGAGACACAATTGATTCAGTATTATGGATGCTTCTCAGTTGCAGTAGTAGCAACATTAGTGAGAAGGATGCCAACTGAGTTGCAGTGCAAATACAAAGTTGGTAGTAGTACAGGTTGTACAGTGCAGTGTCAACAAAAACACAAATGCAGCATGGTTCAACTTCAGTTAGTAGCAGTGGAATCTGAGCTATTACAGTTGTTAATGGACAGTGGGAGGTAGCTACAGTGTTAGACTCAATGACGTGTTTGGGAGGATGATGCAAATACAAGGTGTTGTAGCAGCAATGCAGCGCTAGAGAACACCTTCCTCGCACACAGTTCTGGAGAGTTGAGAGAGGGTTAGCCCAGGACAGTTGCGAGGGTCGTGCAAGATCGCTCGATACAACCACAAGGTGTGCGCAAATTATTTTGAAAGGTCGTGGATTAGGTTCGAGTGGGATTTTCTAGTACAATCGTGAGGATCACGGGGGTTTTTCGAGTACAACCGTGAGGACCACACGGGTTGAACCAATACCTTTGCGAGGATCGTGCGAGTACGAAAAGATCAACTGTGAGAGGGCGTAGAGGGGCTTACACAAGAGTTGGAAGACTAGTTTTCAGAGGGAGCTAGTAGTCGGGATTGTTTGTGGAGGAGGGTAAATTCCCTCAAATATTTTTGCTGGTATTTATCGTAGATGGAAATGCCAGCATGACATCACTTTTATTGTACTCTGAATTTCTGCTACTACATAATAGTAAAACCCTCAACTGTTGCACCTATTTTCCCACATTGGGTTTTTCTTGGGACATATGTCCAAAAATAATTGTCATTTCTATGTGTGTGCGCTAGCATTTCTCAGTTCCTATTTTTGCTTCCACAATATTTTTTATGGTGAAGAAATTGTAGTGTGAATTATTTGTTATTTATCGTAGCAAATACACTGCATAATAGTTAACCAGTTAGAAGAATAATTTCGAGTTGTTGTATTTCAAGGACTTTTCACACAAAAACCCAAGTCAAATCAAGTCAAACTATGCCCAATCACCAAAAGTCAATGTTGGTCAAAAACAGATTTTGACCTCCTGCAATTTGTCCTCTCTCCTCTTCGCACGTGTGGATGAAGACCTGCAATATTTCAGATGTATCGAACCTCCAAGAAGAAGAAGAATGTGTGATGAGATGATGTCCAAATGAGAGCAACTTGACTTGTATTTATAGGCATTGGAGGAGGGCTAATTTGTCCCTTAGACTGAACTTGACTTTTGTGCCGTTGTGCGTTTTTACTTCACAAAATTGATTTTTTCCTTGACCAAATTGTTTGGTTCCAAGTGCAATTTTAGATCTCTCTGGATGAGGATTTTAGATCTCTCTGGATGAGGAATATTGTCCAATAAGGGAATTTGTCTCTGAGCTACCAAATTAACAGTTCTCCAAGAGTCTCAAAAATTCTCCATAGTTTGAGTAGTTTTAGAACCATAGTAAACCAAATTGTATGGAGGGAGATGTCACTAGGCCAAAGGGAGATATTACTAACCCTAGTTTAGTCTCTAAGCACTAAACCCATGAAGAGTTTGACACTTGGGAAGAGTTGAAAAGAACCAAAATAAATAAAGTATGTGTGTTTGATTAGTGTAGGCATCTAAATTAATCAACTCGAAGGATCTCAAGACCTAAAATAATCAATAGGAAAGAACTTAATATAAGGTAGATGACCTAAGATATCCCACAATTGTGTTGCATGAATCTACATTGAGGCAAATGTGTGATTTGTTAAAATGAAGGAGGCAATGCAACCTATATATCATCATTATCAGATGAACAAGTGCATAAGCCTAGGTGCATGCACTACATTGCTCTTTCAATACAAGTAGCTCATGTATGGAGAATGTGAATTAAAGAAAAATTTGAGTAAATTCATGTAATGCAAATGTTTAAGTTGGAAGACTTACCAACACTCACCATGTTGGTTGTCAAGTCCTTACATCTTCTCTGCTACAATGGAAGGATTTATGCAGTGTGCATTACATGTTTGCTATACAAGGTTTGACCCTATAGTAACAATTAGAATCAAGAAACATTTGGTAACATTGAATTCACATATCTCATCACACAATGAGAGTTTCATAGTCAAGAAATTTGGGTAACTCAAACCTAGGATAGAAGCCACCCATGCCATGATCTATGATCAAGGTCTACCAAAATTCTTGTGGGGAGAAACTGTTAGCATTGTTGTATATGTTCAAAATAAAAGCCCTCGTCAAGCTTTGGATTTCAAGACATTAGAAGAAGTTTTCACTGGTAAGAAACATGATGTTTCTCATTTTAGAATTTTTGGCTGTCCTATGTATTTTCCTGTGCCTAAAGAGAAAAGAACAAGTTGGAAGCTTTTAGGAAGAAAAGTGTATTCGTTGGATATAGTGAAAATTCTAAGGCATATAGAATTTATGTACCTGGTCAAAGAGAGGTAGAAGTAAGTATAGATGTTAGTTTTGATGAAGACAGTGCCCTCGGGAAAGCTAGAGATCTCTCCATCTCAAGGAAAGACGATGATGTTGTTGAAAAACAAGAAGAACCTTCGATGGATGAACCTATGCCTGATGTTGATGGGCCTATGGATCCTCTTGATCCACCTCCATGTGATCCCTCTACCTCAAGCAAAAGACCACTATGGCTCAAAGATACACTTCAAGATGCTGAAAATCATGCCGCTCCAAGAGGAACATTTCGGGAAAGTAAGAAACCCAACAGGTATCTAGGGTACTTGGCTGCCATGAGTACTATCATTCAATCTGAACCTTGCACTTTTGAAGAAGCTGTAAAGCACCAGGTATTGAAAGATGTGATGGCTGAGGAGTATGAGTCAACCATGAAGAATGATGTGTGGGAAGTGGTGCCTAGACTTATTTCAAAATGGTTCTACAAAAAGTAAACATGGCATTGATAGAATTGCTGAAATATACAAGGCAAGGTTCATGGCTTGTGGTTTCTCTCAAAAGGAAGGAGTTGACTATGATGAAATATTTGCACCAGTTGTTTGATACACCACTATTCGATCCTATTGTTGCTCAAACTGTACAGGCACAATGACAACCAGTCAGGGCGGGGGCTGTCACTCTGATCCCCTCCCACTCCATTCTAGCTGTCTCCCAACAACAGGCTATGGGGGGGAGCCCCTATGGAAATGAGGTTATGGAAAACAAGTTGAAAACCAACTTGTCCGGGAGACACAGTTGAGTGGCCTAGCGACTTGGTAAAATTTAGCAAGATTAAGGATTCAATTAGATTTATAATTGGGACCAGTGCCATATGGAGTCAAACTTTCTTGCTTGTTACAAATTAGAGCCAAGTAACCGGACGGGCAATTGTTGCTTGGATGATGAATTAACCTATATGAAGTGCAAATCCTAAGAGCTAGGTGAAATGCAAGGATTTTGGTTACTTTTAAATTAAATGCCTAGTCTAAGTTGAACCTTCCCCTTAACTGTTTTGAGATCAGTCTTAGGAGTAGGTTGTGTGATGGAAGCGAATGGGAAGCAATTAGAGGCTTGATTAACGATACATCCCCCTGCGTTCCAACCACCCAGTGCCTCCGGTGTTGCAAAGACTGTGGGTTTGATGACTGCAACTATTTTAACCACTAGAAAGGGCTGTCCTAAGAGTCTATCTACCAAGCTTATGCTTGGAGGTAAATTATTAATCTAACTAATCTTAAGATGAAGCGTAAGACGAATGAATGAAGTTAATTGAGTTAAGATTGATTAAGTCTTTAAGTATTAAAATTTGTGATTGGCTTCTAATGGCAAGAGTATTTAACAATAATTGGAAGACAATCTTAAAACGAGATGAGTGATTAAGGATACAAGTGCTAATGTTCAATTCCAATTGATAACAATTACAAGAACTTAGAGCAAATTATCCACTTATCAATTAGCCAATGATTACAAGATGCCAATCACAATTACCCAATATACTAATGATGATTCCACAACAAGATTATTTATGATCTTCTTACTCAATGCCTATTATCAAAGATGCTCAATTAGATCGTTTTATTCAACAATGCTTTTAACCACGATATCAACTAGATCTTTAATGCCCAAAATGACTTTGTTCATCAACAAGATTAGAAGATAGATGTTTGAGTGTTTTAAGTGTCAAGTTAACAAATTCTAAAATCTTAACGCAAGAAAAGCAATTGTTAAAACTTAACATAAACCACCATGAGCTAAGTAAATCATGAAAAAGTTATTTATGATGAAGCTAGAACGACAACAATTAATTTATGACAGCAGTGAGTAAATCTATGCTAGATGCCAATTTCAAGGTGCATATGCTTGCCCAATGTGAGAAGGATAACCCAACTAACAAATCAACTTTGCCAACTCAATAATTTGAATGTATTCAAGCTTCTTATGATGACATTACCACAATTATATCAGATCTGAAATGTTTATTACAACAGTGAGAGAATCATACACTTAGTAAGTTACTAGTGCCAAAATGTGCCCAAAACTTCTTGAAAAATTAAACAAATTTATCAATGAGCAGTTATGAGTTTTTAGGGCTTCTTAGTATGTATGACTCAGAAAATACCAGATCTGAAATGACTTGTTACAACACGAAGTAAAGTAGACAATCAATGAGCTGTTGATGCTTCAACAAGTGCCAACTTATGCCCAAAACTTGGAAGAAGATTGCCAAACTAAAAAAATTGATTTTTTGAACCCTTTTAGGTGTGTTATATGGAAAATATCAGATCCGATTCAGTGATTATGCAAAGAATTTCCAGCAAGAAAATTACTAGATCTAAGCTAGATCTTCAAGGCCCAAGAGGCCAAAATTCAGGAAAATTTTATTTGGCAATTTTTAAAGTATTTTGACCAATCAGATGTGTTTTTAAGGCACTTATTTCATTGTTATGAAGATGTTATTACAACTGTAACAAAACAAAGATAACATGAGAGTTTAAAGAGCAAACCCTAGGCCCAAGATCTTGTAGCTCACTTGCCCAAATTTGCCAAAATTCCTCCGATTTACTTGGCACTTGAAAACACAAAATTTGAGCAACTTTCTCTTGCAAAACACACCAAGCTTCAGTCCCAAAAAATTCAGAAATGGAAAGAGGCCAAATTGGGGCTAGAAGAGGGGTAAATGCTATGGAAAAGAGACCAAAGAGGTCAATGATGAGGCTGAAGAGAGGAGAAGAGGGCTCAAAAGTGAGGCCGAAAGGCAAGAGGAGGGAGGAAGAGAAAGGAAAAGCCCTAAAAGGGTTGCGACTAGGCCCTGTTACCACTCAAACCAGCAAAGGACCTAAAAGGGGTTCCTAAGATGGCAACTGCTAGGTTAAGGGCAATGGTGGAGGCTTAGCCCGATGTCACCATAACTAAGTCTCCCTGCTTTTTACGTACTTTCACCGATGGAAGGAGTCCCGGTAATGTACGGATCACTTGTAAAGTATATGTCAATGGATAGGTGCAAAGTGACCCTAGAAACCCTTTACCAAGGATGGAGTGAAGCATGGAACTTGCTTGCTCTTTAAGCAAGGGATTTGGTCCTACAAGGGTGAGGATTGGAGGGTTGAGGGAGAAGGAATAGGTTTATAGATGAGGTCCTCAATCCCTATAATCTTTGGGAAACTTGGATTCCCAAATGGTCTTTGACAAATAACCTTTATTGAGAAGTGGGACCACACGAGGCCAAGTGAACGCAGTCCAGGTTTAGGAATGGAATGCAGCAACCAATGATATTCCTATCCTGGTCAAGGTGAAAGGAAAGGACCAAACAAGAATATTTACTTCAAAAGGTTGAATTGATCCTGTTGAGGTCTAGCCTTGGGGATGCCTAGGCAAAATTCAATCCTAGAGCTAGGGCTTGGGATTCCCAGAGATTCCAATGTTAGAATTGCCTCAAATTTGGAGGAGAGGAAGGGGTCCCAACAACACAGTAGTCTGTAGGAGATCAAAAATTTACCTTTGGTCAATTCCCGAGAAATCGATGCCCTAGGTGACCTAATGTGGCTAGACATAGGGAAAAAGAGGAAAAGGGTAAAAGGAGGGTTAAAATGGTCACCCTTTTTGAGGGATCCGTGCCTAATTCACTTGAGGATATGGAGTCAAATATTATGATGAGTAAGAACTTGGTTTCTTGATCAATGAGGCCCGGGAAAAAAGCTTCATCCAATGTTGAGAGAAAGAAAAGAAAAGTGACCTCCAAGCATTTATACTTCAAAGCAAATGATGCAAGCTTATCGAGACAAATAATCTCTAGGACATTTCATTCATATAACACTTGGCAATACATTAAATTAGTTAAAACATGCTTAATTCCACATTTCAATTATGAAGCAACTAGCCCTAATTTTAGTAGTATGCAGCAACAAGAATAGCAACGCCAAAATTTACTTACAATGTCATAGAATATATCCAACCAACATCTCGTTTGCAAGACAAAGCTCGAAGACAGGAAAAATAACCCAAATCCATATGTCAAAATTCATCCATCTCCAAAAAATATCCTCCAAAGGAAAAAATGCGAAGTTCTCTATGATTAGAGAGATCCCAAGTTAAGTCGTGATGCAAATGAATGTATTTAACATCAATATATAGCCTCATAAGGAATTCAAATTAGCCTATGGGCCTACAGTGGCCCCTATTGATAAAATAATGTGCAAATAAAACCCCTATTGGTGACAAGCCCACCAAACTAGCTCACAAGTGTAACAGTAAGCCTCACAAGGGGCCAAATAATAATATGTACTTCTCGTGGGGCCCTCTCCAAAGGCCTAGTAATGTCTTGAAGTGCTATACTAAGGAATAAATTCTTCGGAATACGATGGACAAGGGGTTGGCCCCTTGTTCTCCAAGTAGTAGACTTGTGGTGCTCCCAGTGGGTATGAGTGAACAGCTAGTGTCTCCGAACTCCAAAGAGGGTTAACCAAGTACCTTATTAGGAGGTTTCAACCATTAAAGGGGATAGTATGTCCAAGGTACATCTCTGTAATGGAGGTGGCAAGTAATGAGAGTAGGGAATGAGAGGGGCAACCTTGGGTCACATATTGGGGCATATGGGTAGTTAGATAAGGGGAAGCCCACACCTGAGTATGTAATGTGTAGGAGGGAGCAATCGTGGTACATGAGGTGCCCCAACCTTGATTTATCCACCCTTCTTTATATGCCTTTGCCTTTTATGAATTTTCTTTAATTAACTGCTTGGGGCTCAAAGGACAAGCGCATGATGTGTATGATATAGGAGTGATTACCCCTTTTTAGGTAGGGCGGTTCATTGCCCTCCAGGGGTTGGGACAATCATGCGTTCCTGAATGATAAAGGAGGCTCATCTAGGGCCTATGGAACCAGGTTGATGACCATGGATTGGGGAAGAGATCATGTATTGGCTTTTTCCCATGTGCTAATTATTTTTGTCCCAACCATATTTTGAATTTTGTGGTGCAATTTCTAGTTAAATGTGACCAATTATGCTTTTTGCTTTTTTCTTTTAGGTGCTTCAACCTTTGGGGCATCATTCTAGGCCTGACCCAATGTGGGGGCAAGGGGATAGGGAGGTTGGCCCTATGTGGACCTAGAATGGGAATGTGGACCCAAGTGGGATAAATGACCACAGACCCATATGTGGAATGGAAAGGGAGTAATATATGTGGATAAAGGAGCGCGACCACGAACCCAAAGTCGGGTTTTCCCAAGTAGTACCACCCTAGAACCAAATGTTCAATAAAGGACTAAGATCCAATTTGCCAAATCCCCCCATCAATCCTTACTAAGAAGTATTCATTATAAGTAAACCCAATACTCAATTACCAAATAACTGGACATAACTTCAAATTCGGGAGGCCCACCTTCAAACATACGATCAATACAGGTCGGTGAGGGACCACATGGCTAGCTCAGGTGGCAGAGAAATAGCACAACGAGCTAGCAGGGGGCTGCCAACTGAGGTCCATCATGGAGAAAAATGTCTCTTGGACATATCACCCACAAAGTGGTTGGTAAGAGGCCCTAAGGGGCTTAGAAGGCCACAACAAGTCCTCTAGGGCAAAGAAGGGGGCCGAGGCCTCTTGGGCCCACGACCAACCCTGAAAAGGGTTAAAACCCTTTATGCAAGGGCTAAAATGGCAGGCCAAGGTGCTTAGAGGGTATGACTAGCCCAAAAAAGGCCTTAAAAGATGACACAAGAGGCTTTTACGCTAACGCAGGGGGGAAGGAGGCTAATGCTGGCCCTAGAAGGGCTAGATCTGGTCCTGGGATGGCTGAAAAATGAAACCCCAACTTCAGAAAAATTAATTTCCTTCAAAGTTCAGATCTACAATTTTGTTCAATTTCTTCAATGGCTAGCTCTGCACAAATTTTTGGAGACTATATCTTACCATCAAGGGCCTAGATATAGCTCTATTCCAGCTCCTTCACTTGATCTCACCTGCAAAATTAAGATAAAACACCCAAAACCTTAATATATATACAAAAATCTTAAAACCCCAATTAGAAATAATTTACAAAATTTACAAATATACAATGCTTTTAAAACGAATTTTGAGAAATATTTTTTTATGTAGTTTTTTCCTTGATAAATGGCTAATAATACTTTTAAAATTAGATGCACAATAAACCCTGAGTGAAGTTAGATAAATCGCAACATATCTAAAGTCCAAACAAGGTCGGTTCATGTCCATGGTTTGTGAACTTGGAGCTCAAGGGCTGGAGAACCAACAAACATTATATATTTCTTTCATGAAAGCTTGTTAGTCATATGGCGAATCAGATCACCTAAAATAAACCCAAAATCTATTAATATAACGCTCTTATCACCATCTTATGAAAAACAAACCTTAAAAAAATTAAGTACAATATAGGAAAGCTCATACCCAACACATATTACAAATCAATGAACACTGAAAACCATGAACTGCACCCCAAAATCTTTATTATGATTCAAATAAACGTTCCCAGTGGGATAATAGTATTACATCAACTTTTGTACAGAAATTTCTTAGTCAAACATTAGATGGCTTTTGACACAAATGACTCTTTAATTTATAGATAAATCTTCCAAGTGGAAAAATAATGGCTAGTTGGCTTGATCCTCGTCAAAATAATCTCGTTTGTCCAAAAATATTTGATTATCTTTTAATCTCCACCGTTGAATTTTTATTTTTGAGGAATTTTTGAATTTCTTATTTAATCTCTTTCTACTAGCTCAAAATTAATTATTTTGAGTTAATTTGATAAAAAAATTGACTTTGACTTAACCAACAAGGTCCAAGGGTCCAATTTTTCTTGAAATATCCAATATTCTCTTTGTGGAGGACCTCCAAAAATTAATTCCTTCAAGACCCATGAATTTGTTAACTTGGAGAATTTACTTTCTCTATCAACTTAATTTTGACTCTAATTAATTAATTTTTTGGCTTAGGATTAATTTATTTTTGCCAGAAAAATTAATTAATTGACACTTGAGGGGATTAATCATTTTTTCCACCCTCTAATACTTTAGCCATGGTTTCTGATTGCGAGAGACCATGCACCAAAATATTTTTACATAAGATTATTACATTTTCAACCTGCAAAGGGGGAATACCTGTTCGGTATAGACACTCAAATTACACATCCAATTCTATGATACAATATGATCTAGTAGAGCAAGTGATTTGTAATAAAATAAGTTATCCAATTAGTTTAAATTATTCCCAAATCACTTTTACATAAGACTTGACTAGAACACTAAGACTTACTTAAGACTTTGACAACAAATTCAACCCTAGCTTTGGGGTGATGTTGGAGTGAAAAACTCTTCCGATTATCCGTGTTTAAAAACATAAATGGTTCAGTGAGACGAAAATCATCCTAGGATGAAATTTTCGCCAAAATAGCAGGCTTACTTAGGTTGTTGCATACATTTTTGGTCTTACTAACATCATTTACATAAAAAAATTGCAGAATGGGTTTATAATAACATAGCACTGATGGCTGATGATCTCGATCCTTTGAAGAAAAATATGCTACATCTGCTTCCTTGAAACTTTGACAAAATGAGTGCAACAGATCCATAATTTCTCTTGTTGCCAATCAAGGATGTAATGGAAATGGACATCTAGACTGCTTTCTTGCATGACTCACTTAAAGCAAAAAGCTTGGCACCACACCGTCCTCGCTGGACTCGGCGACCACCTCCTCGTTTGCTCCTCCTCCTTTGCCTTGGTGGCATGGTTGAATAAGGGGCGAAATTCCAACAATTGATATGAAAGCTAATACTTTCATAGGAACACAAGAACGAACTAGAACCAACGCCAACAAGACCAAGGAACCAACAGGCTAAATCATCATAAAACTCTAGATGCTAGACCCAAACTCCATAAACGACACACCAATTGAGATAGGAGCGACTACCTCCTCCCCAAACTTTTCTTGATTGACCATTGAACCCCAAGAAAACCAACAAAAGGACCAACAGACTATGAAACACAGTGAAACACACCCACCCACCAAATTTCACTACCCAAAGTCAGTCCAACCTAAGACTACACCAAACCCTACAGAGCCACTTTAATTTACTTTGGACTAGACTCACATTCTTTAGCTTGCGTCTTGAGCGATGACCACAAACCAACATCTTAGCACAAATTGACACCAGAGCTTGAATTAACTTAAACAAACCAGACTTGGGAAAGACATAGTGCTTCATACCCTAAACCTCTAAGCCTAGACATGATTGCCCACTAAAAGAAATAGACCAAGAATAACAAGGATATAACTTGAGAATTTGCTCCGTGAAGAAGATTGAAAATCCACACGACCCTTCCAAAAAGCAATCCTCGAGCATCCAAGCACACGACCAGATGTCTAGAAAGACCAACTGTTAAAATTGGCAACTAGGGCCAAACTTCATGTGGGTCATCTTATTCATGGCTGATAATATTTTTATTAGATTCGTCTCGTCGAGAGGTGTAGGATTGATATAAAGATCATCCGATTCCGATAAATATTCATGGAGATATGAATTTATTTTGATTATGGAATTATTATCAAGCTGACTTACAACTCATGTAGGCTCAAAAGCTCAACAATCGCATCTATTCAAACACCAACGTTGTGTATAAATATAGGAGGACTTTTCCTCATTTGGACTCACTCATCTCATCACATCTCTCTCTCTCTACTGCGCAGAAAAGAGTCTCTTCTCTACTGCGTAGAAAATGGTCTCTCCCTCACACATGTGAAGCCGGAAGCTGCCGAATCTGAAGCTGCAACTGCAGAAGTAAAGTTTGACCTGCGTGGACTAGAAGATCTCTTCATATGAACTGCGCTATAGGTTCATCTAAACCTCCTCTGAAAGCCACAACTTTTGGTGGTGGAATCAAGTCAATCCGACGGACGGTTTGCAAGATATCGACTGCCCTAGTTTGAAGCCGGAAGCTGCTGAATCTAAAGCTGCAACTGCAGAAGTAAAGTTTGACTTGCGTGGACTAGAAGATCTCCTCATCTGAACTGCGCTGTAGCTTCATCTGAACCTCCTCTGAAAGCCTCAACTTTTGGTGGTGGAATCAAGTCAATCCGACGGACGGTTTGCAAGATATCGACTGCCCTAGTTTGAATCCGAAAGCTGCTGAAATTGAAGATGCAACTGCATAAGTAAAGTTTTCCCTGCGTGGACTAGAAGATCTCCTCATCTGAATTACGTTGTAGGTTCATTTGAACCTCCTTTGAAAGCCGCAACTTTTGGTGGTGGAATCAAGCCGATCCGACGGTCGGTTTGTGAGATATCGTTTGCCCTAGTTTGATGATGAAGCCGCTAATGCTGATGCTGCTGATCTAGGGTTTGCTACTGTTGATATAAATCAGATTTATTGTACTATTTCTCTCTGCTGAATTATTGAAGATAAAAGAAGATTTGATCAAAGGGTTTCCCCACACATTGTGGGGCTTGTCCCTGGCTAGCCGCCACATCTTGTGTCTCTTGTCTTGGCTTGTTTTCTGTCGATCGTTTAATGTTCTATCTGCACTTTACTTTATGTACATGTGATTGCTAATCTTTGGAATATAATAATAAAAAGAAGTAAACTGTTATAAGCATAGAACATACCATAGTTTAACACCAACGCATTGACTCTAAGCTCACATATGCATTTACGCCCTGCTCTCAAGCTTTCTAATCTAGACACCAACCACAACACGATGGGACTTACACGTTCAAGCTTAACTGAACCGTAGAACCAAGAGGTTGAGGACCATCCCTCAGCTCCTCTCGTGGAAATTGTTAGAACGCATGCACGTGCATGCGAAGGCAGGGCATGTCTTGCCCCTGTTAACATTTCATGCAAAATATGGGGTGGCGGGTGCAACTTCCGAGGGCCCTGTTAAAACCAAATTAACACTCCCATCGTGTGAAAATTCGCTGGACTGCAACAACTGAGTATTATTCTCTTAACTTTATAGTTTATTTGTCTTTTGTTAAATTATTAACGACAATTAGCGAATAAACTACAATGCAATTCTTCACCGATTAAAATATGTTGCAGAAATAAAATAGGAATTGAGAAGTATATGCACAGACATAAAATTTACCACAGTTATTTTGGACTAAAAGTCCCCAGAAAAACCTAGAAGGGAAAACCAATGCAACAAATGAGGGTTTATTTTATTATGCAACAATTTGAGAAAATAAGTACAACTAGTTGCCCAAGTGGCAAACCTTCGAAAATACACTGGCAAAATATATGGAGATTAATTATCTCCTTATGTGATCAAATCGACCTCTCTCCAACCACTCTTACTTCTTAGCAATTTCCACTAATGGTCTGGAAATGCACATTCCCTCTCTGAAGCCAATCGTACTGTTGGGTCCCTATAATACTAGTGATTACCCCATTACTATTGTAGTTATACCCCTTATTTATATTGTTGTGCCCCTATTACCCCCATATTGTTGTGCCCCTAGAACCCCTCTATTGTTATTTTTGTGGCTTTATATTATTATTGTTAGGTCGGCTGGATTATATTGTGACTCCTTAGACTCCTATATATAGAAAGGAGGTTTTGTCATTTGTATTATCCAAGAATTGTTCATTTATGTAATGTAAAGGAGGTTGCCCCCTCGAAGAGGCTGAATTCTAAGGCGTTGATCTATCTTTTCTTGAGCTGGTTTCATAACATTTGGTATCAGAGCTTTGGATTCTAGGGTTTCGTTGCTCCAAATAGGTCATCGTGGCATTTTCGCTATAACGTTTTTTCTGTGACGTTTCAGAAGTCGCAAAAAAAACCCATTTAAGAAGAAATCGCGCTGAACCTTGGGTCCGAATTTCAGAGCTTTTCGTGCGATATTTGCGGAGATATGATCTTGAGGAAGTTGGTCTTTTCGCAAACTCCTGAATTACATTCAAAACAGGTGACCTGGGGAAAATCGTCATAACTTTCTCTCTGGGGATTGGATTGAAATTTCGTAAGAAGGTACAGAACGATGACGGACTGTAGTTTCTTGTGTGTGTGTTTCAGATTCAAAGGTTGAAACATTGACGCGTGGCACGTCGTACAAGTTCGCTCTACTGAACCAGTCTAAAAACAAGTCATTGTGGGAGATTTCACATAACTCTTCCTTGGAGAATCCAATTTGGCTCAGACTTGTGGCATTGGAAAGAGGACGCAGAAGGCTACTACAGGTAGCAATTTCAGAATTGGATGATCCAAAATTACAGAGATACATCAGATTCAATATCAAGCTTCTATAAAGTAAAAAAAAGGTGTGTAGTTTTTTTTTTATATTTTTGTGTAAGCTTGGTTTAACGGAATTCAAAGGGCATAGTAAAGCATTATTATCGGCAACTGATGCCCCGAGGAAAGAAAATGCAAACACCTAGTAAGGAACCTGAAAGCTCTAGCATGACCCATGAAGAAGAGGAATAAATGCTACATGATATATCAAAATTATAAGAACAAGTGCAACAAATGTCACGCTCACAAAAGCTAACAGAAGCTAAGATAAGTGGCGTGGAATCTAAGATAAATGACGTGGAATCTAAGATAAAGGGCATGGAAGCTATGATGGATGATTCGAAGACAGATTTGAAGAGAGACATGGCAGATTTGAAGATAGATATGAAGACAGACATGGAAGAATTGAAGAAGTTGCTACAAGAAAGGGTCACTAATGGTGAAAAGGTAGTAAATGAAACTCATGATGAGAACAAAAGAAATGTTAATCATGATTCCATAGACGCTAATGTTGGATCGAAGAATCACCATATTCCAAAAATCGATATGAGGAAGTTTGATGGCAAGGATCCCGCCACATGGATATTACAGATGGAGCAATTCTTCGATCTCAATAATGTGCAAAATGCACAAAAGGTACGTATGGCAACTATATATTTGGAACCAAATCAGTTTGTATGGTATCAATGGCTTTGCTCTCGTAAACAATTTATCACTTGGGCAATTTTTACGGAAGAATTGATAGCACGTTATGAAGATACAAAAAGCAACACTTTTTTTAGGCAATTGATAAGTCTCAAACAAAAGGGTTCAGTAATGGAGCACATTGAGGAGTCCAAAAATTGAACATAAGGGTAAAAGATATTCCAGAGGAGCATAGGATTGATGTGTTCATAGGGTCTTTAAAGGATAATATCCAACATGATGTTCGCCTTTGGGAACCTGATTCATTAGAGAAGGCATTCAGGTTAGCAAGAAAAATGGAAAGCAAAATTATGGCAACCAGGAAGCATACCACTCACAACTATAAAGACGGAAGTGTTGTTGCCCCTAGTCTTCCACAACCTATAAGGTTGACACCACAACAATTGGAAGAAAAAAGAGCAAAAGGGCTTTGTTACAATTGTGATAGCAAATACATTAAAGGTCATAAGTGTGCTGAGAAGAAATTATTCTACATAGATTGTGAAGAGGAAGAAGAAAAGGAGCAAGAAAGGTCAAAAGAAGAAGATATACTTCATGAACAAAGCCTAGATGAAGAACAAATAAATCCGACCATATCTTGTAATGCATTGGCAGGAATTACCACTCCTCAAACCATCAAGATAGAAGGACAAATCAAGAAGAAAAAGGTAATAGTGTTGATTGATTCAGGAAGCACCCACAATTTTATTCATTGTAGGGTAGCAAAAGAATTGAATTGCTTCCTATATCCAGCACCAGAGTGTCAAGTGATGATTGCAAATGGAGGAACAATAAATTGCTCTGGAAAGTGCCATAATATCAAGCTATCCATGGGAGAATATGTATTGACTAGCCCTATGCTTTCCATTCCAGTGGGAGGTGCGGATGTTGTACTAGGAGTCCAATGGCTACAATCCTTGGGTACAATAGCTTTTAATTTTCAAGAACTTTTCATCAAATTTTCTACGGAAGGAAAAGAAGTTGAATTAATTGGTATTGCAGGGAAACCAGGAAAGATAATCAGCTCTCATGGTATTACAAAGCTTCTAAAAAAGGAGCAAAGAGGTGTAATTGCACAATTATGCTCGCTAGATGTTTCCACATTGGAATCATCTATTTCTCCAGATCTCCAAAAAGTCCTGGACAATCATTCCAAGGTATTTGAGACTCCCAAGGGTCTCCCACCTATGCGTGATCATGATCACGCTATTCATCTGATTCCAGGAAGTGTTCCTCCAAACATTAGGCCGTACATATATCCCAATGTCCAAAAAAGTGAAATTGAACGTATGGTTACAGAAATGCTAGAGGCTAGTATAATTCAACTGAGTCAAAGTTGTTTCTCAGCTCCAGTAGTATTGGTGCACAAGAAGGATGGATCATGGTGCATGTGTCCGGATTATAGGGAGCTCAATAAGCTCACTATTAAAGATAAGTTCCCCATTCCTGTTATTGATGAATTACTGGATGAATTGCATGGATCAATTTACTTCACCAAGTTGGATCTTCGTTCAGGATATCATCAAATCAGAATGAAGGTTGAAGACATTCCGAAAACGGCATTTAGAACTCATGAGGGTCATTATGAATTTTTGGTCATGCCTTTTGGCCTTACGAATGCACCTTCAACATTTCAAGGTTTGATGAATTCAATTTTCAAACCATTCCTTAGAAAATTTGTGTTAGTATTTTTTGATGATATACTAATCTACAACAAGTCTTGGAAGGATCATGTTGAACATGTTGACAGGGTGCTACAACTATTGGAGGAGAAACAATTATATGCAAAAAGATCCAAATGTTTCTTTGGAGTCCAGGAGGTGGAATATTTGGGTCATATTGTATCTCATGAAGGAGTTAAGGTAGACCCTAGCAAAATTAAAGCCATTAAGGAATGGAAAATCCCCACATCCATAAAGCATCTGCGAGGATTTCTTGGGTTGACAGGGTATTATCGCAAGTTTGTTAAGAATTATGGGAGAATAGCAGCACCTCTAACAACATTATTGAAGAAAGATTCATTTTCATGGACTCCGGAAGCAAGAAAGGCCTTTGAACATCTTAAAGAGGCAATGTGCCAAGCACCGGTCTTAGCTACACCGGATTTCACAAAATCCTTTATTGTGCAATGTGATGCTTCAGGAAATGGAATTGGTGCTGTTCTAATGCAAGTTTGAAAGACCCATTGCTTTTGAAAGTCGTCCAATCAAGGGAAAGTTTTTAAGCAAAGCTATTTATGAGAAGGAAATGTTGGGAATACTCCATGCACTTAAGAAATGGCGACCCTACCTAATGGGAAGACACTTCAAGGTAAAAACGGATCATGATAGCCTTAAATACTTTTTAGAACAAAGATTATCCTCTGAAGAGCAACAAAAGTGGGTCACAAAGATGCTGGGTTATGACTTTGAAATCATCTACAAAAAAGGGAAGCAAAATGTGGTGGCAGATGCACTCTCAAGAAAGGATGAGGATGTGGAAGCATTGTTGTGTGCCATTTCTATTATCCAACCAGATTGGATAAACGAAGCAAGGGAGGAATGGAAGAATGACGAAGAAGTGTGGGCACTTATTCGAAAGCTACAACAAGATTCCAGTACTTCTGATACATTTAGTTGGAAAAATGATTCGTTATGGTACAAAGATCGCTTATACCTCTGTAAGAATTCCCAGCTAAAACAAAAGATTCTTATGGAATTGCACACTTCTCCCTTAGGAGGGCACTCAGGATTTTTAAAAACTTACCACAGGGTTAAGAAGGAATTTTTTTGGGATGGCCTTAAATCAGATATTCAAAAGTTTGTGGCGGAATGTTTGGTTTGCCAGTAAAA
The DNA here is from genome assembly GCA_031772625.1 of Pinus tabuliformis. NCBI lineage: Eukaryota > Viridiplantae > Streptophyta > Pinopsida > Pinales > Pinaceae > Pinus > Pinus tabuliformis. The sequence continues at coordinate 28,799,894 of CM062810.1, read as the reverse complement.
TAAAGTTGAAACAATTAAGACACCGGGTCTATTACAACCTTTATCCATTCCAAGCCAACGTTGGGAGGAGGTTTCAATGGATTTTATCACAGGTTTACCCAAGTCTGAGGGAAAGAGTGTCATCATGGTGGTAGTTGACAAACTTACCAAGTATGCACACTTTTGTGCATTATCACATCCACTTAAAGCCAGTACAGTTTCTACTGCATTTATGGAAACAGTTCAAAAGCTACATGGAAACCCAAAGATTATTGTAAGTGATAGAGATCCCATTTTCACTGGAAATTTTTGGATAGAATTATTTTCTTGTCTTGGTACTTAGTTAGCTCATAGCTCATCTTATCATCCTCAATCTGATGGGCAAATTGAGATAGTAAACAAATGTTTGGAAGGATATCTTCGTTGCTTTGTATCTGATAAACAAACACAATGGGTCAAATGGTTGCCTCTGGCTGAATGGTGGTATAACACTTCCTTCCATACAACTAAAAAAATGACCCCATTTATGGCACTTTATGGGTATCAACCACCATCCATCACATCATATTTAAGAGAAAATTCTAAGGTTCAGGCAGTGGAACACCACATCGAACATCAACAACAAGTCCTCCAACTCTTAAAGGATAACCTCGTGTTGGCACAAAATAGAATGAAACAATAGGCAGATCAACATCGCAGTGAAAGAAGTTTTGATGTAGGTGATTGGGTATTCCTACGGCTGCAACCATATAAGCAAATGTCCCTAAAGCAAGCTAAAAAGGATAATAAATTATCACCAAAGTATTATGGTCTGTACAAGGTGTTGCAAAAGATTGGTACTATGGCATACAAATTGGAGCTTCCTGCAGCTTCTCGATTGCACCCAGTTTTCCATGTTTCATGTTTAAAGAAGGTTATAGGTGACAAGCTCCCAATTCAAACAATATTGCCAGAACTTGACGAGGAAGGAAAAATTATATTGGAATCGGAAGCAGTCACAGAAACAAGAACTCGACAGCTACGAAATCGATCAATTTCAGAGTACCTTATCAAGTGGAAGAACTTATCCGCTGAAGATTCCACATGGGAGGACGAGAATTTTATGCAGAAGTATCCAGAACTACTCAAACGTTGAGGACAACACTTTTTTGAAGGAGAGGGGCATGTTGGGTCCCTATAATACTTGTGATTACCCCATTACTATTGTAGTTATACCCCTTATTTATATTGTTGTGCCCCTATTACCCCCATATTGTTATTTCTGTGCTCCATAGAATCCTCTATTGTTATTTTTGTGGCTTTATATTATTATTGTTAGGTCGGCTGGATTATATTGTGACTTCTTAGACTCCTATATATAGAAAGGAGGTTTTGTCATTTGTATTATCCAAGAATTGTTCATTTATGTAATGTAAAGGAGGTTGCCCCCTCGAAGAGGCTGAATTCTAAGGCGTTGATCTATCTTTTCTATCTTTTCTTGAGCTGGTTTGATAACACGTACAACCATGAATTTCCCTGTAACTGAGACGTCCTGCCTCCCTCTGTGTTTGGAAGGAATTTGCTCTGCCTCCGGAACACTCTTGTGACCTTCGATAACTAAATCGAACCTCTTCCAGCTTCTCGAACTGGGGTTTCTATATCAATTGCACTGGTTGTAGCGGCGCTATCTGCAGATAATTCGACCTCCCTTCTCCTATCTCTCTAACACTTGAAAATCAATGGAAAACTCTCCGAAATCTTGCGCCCAAATTTTTTGTTGCTTCCTCTCTCCGATGCCCTTCCCTCTGGCTAAAACTGCGCCCTCAGTGAAAACTGCGAAGTGGGTAGTTGAATCTGCCTCTCACAAAATGATCACACTAATGCTATCTCCAAGCCCTTTGACCTGCTCTTATAATTTCTTTGTTGGAGTCCCAACGGCCACGATTTAATTTCCATCGATGGCTAAGACTAATTAGACTTCATCAATAGAAGTTTCTAGAGCAATCTTGATCATCCTTAATTAATTAACTTTAATTTACCACTTTTTCTTAGTTAGACTTGGGAAATATTTTGATTATGACAAATTAATTTTATTAAAGTGTTCCCAAGCTTATCTTGCGAAACTTTTTGTAGGTTTTGGAGATCTCATGTTCCTTAGCCTCTTAGCATCATCCGATTCTAGAACACTTGTTCGATGCTACCATATCCACCAAAAACTAACACATTGATGGTAATAGTCTACAATAATTAATTTACTTTATTTATTGTGCTTTTCCTAAGTCAGACTTAGGAAAGAAGTCATAAATCACTTACTCCACCAAGAAAGCACCTAAAGAGGAAATCATCCATCTTCTACATCCTAAGACACCAAGCTCATGTAGAAGACCTTCTGAAGCTACCAATAACTTCAACAATTCTCTACCGATGATTTTCTTCAGGTGGTTCAATTTCTGGAGGCTGAATTCCTTGAGACTGTTTTTCCCAATGGCACTGAGTTTCTAGGTATCCAACAACTGTATTTTTTTTCTATGTGTTCTCTGTGCGTCTAACCCAAATGTTCCCAAGAAATTTAATGAAGGAAAATTGTATTGGGTGTAAAGTTTCTGTTGTGGTGTGATTGATCTCTTCATTTTATTTCCGCTGCATTTTTAAGTTAATATTATAGTGTATTTATTTTTTGGCAAATATAGCAACATCTGAGATAAATATTTTCTGGGGTTTTAATAAATTGTTGAAGTGAAATAAATCAGATCTGGTATGAGAAAAATTAATATTCTTGACTTTTTCCGGTTTTCCCATGTTTTCTTAAGGACTTTTGGAATTACGGCCAGTCTGAACATGAGTATTTTGTGAGTACTTGTTCTACGAACAACTCAACCAAACTTGTCAGGACTTGCTTGCAAGTCTTGGATGAGTCTGACGGCATTGCTGAAGAGTTTGCATTTGACATAGAAAGATAGAATCATACAGAGAAAACAGGCTTGATGGAGGACAAATGTATGGTGACACACATTTTTGCAGCAACCTTTAGGCTATAGAGTACATGATTATCTATAGGAACTCGGAGGGCTTGATGAGGGTTTTGTTGGCATAGGCATGATCATGAGAAGTCCTTTGTGAAGAGAAGTCTATTCATCTAGTGGTTCTTGGAGTGAGTCTAGCTCCACTGCATCCACAATCTCCATTCCTCAGCCCATTTGGTGACATCTTTGGTCTATCCACAACATAATCAGAGATCCAAGGCTAAAACGCTTGAAGGAATACAATTCAGGATGGATACTTAGTTGAAGGGTACAACATCCACATCTCAAACATCTATACTGGCCATCGTTCCTCATTCTAGGATAATTCCCTCAATGTTGTTTTATTTCTGATTCTTATGGTTGATTTTCTATGAAATTGGAATTTCTTTGGCTGCTGTCCATAGAACCAGGACTTCTTTTGAGGGTTCTCTTTCTTTTCAATTTTGTCTATTTCGGTTCAGTTCTTTTTATTCATCGTTTTAAGACCCTAGAATAGGCAGTGGTGCCCCAACCTGTAGTATTAAGTTGGGGTTAGTAAGTCTCTGTATATTTAGGGTTTGTTGCCATAATTTGGTCATGTTAGAAAAATCCAAGTATTCTATCATATACTCATCCCACTCATGGTCTTATGAGGGTATCGATGTTTTCAGTGTTAGCATTTTGAGGTAGCTTTCATGTCAGCAAGAAGCATTCTGCTTCCAACCAATTCACTTAGATTCTGTAGTTAGTGATACCTTGTGTATGCTTGTAGTCAAACTGAGATGTCTAAATGCTTCAAAATTAAGATTAATTAAATGATTAAATCTCCATTTACCTCAGTTCTCATTTGTCTTCGAGGTCTTGAGTCTTTGCCATCATTCTTCTTTATTTGGATTTCGGCATATCATATGTTGATTGAGATAACAAAAGTTGGAATCTTTCTATCACAAGACAAACTGACTTGAATTCTCAAGTGTGTCTTAAGTTTGTAGCACATGCTATTTCAGATTATGGTTTTTGGTTGCATTAAACAATGTTCTCAGCTTTATGTAAGATTTGCTATCTTTACAGTTATAGATTCGTCACATGTAGCATAAGTTGCTTCATATCTCTTTCATTATTCCACCTATTCTTGTTTTTCTTTCAGGTTTCACCCTGCATGTATGAATATGACTCCAGAACAAGCAAAGAAAGTGGATCACTTTTTCTGTCCTAGTTGTTCCTCTGAAGATGAGGACAAAAAGACTCGAAATTCTCATGTTGCTTCACCACTGGCAGAGGCAAAGGTAAGTGCTCTTTTCAAGTTGACATATCTTGTAATATCGATATCTTGGACTTTAAGGGTAAGTGGTGCTATTGGATTTTGTATATCTAATGGGATTAAGCTTCTTTTTCTCCTTGTTTGGTCTTAAGGATGTTGTCACCGTGTCCGCCAAAGTAGTTAATTAAAAATACATGGATATTGAAACACAAAAGATATAAGAAGGATAAATAATATGTGTTTGAGATACAATTGTATGGTCCACGGTCTCTTCTGGCATGTTTGTCTTATACTATTCTTATCTAGCGTGCTATTGACAGTTTCCACAAGTTTTTCCTTGATTGGTTACTGCCTTAATATTCTGTCATGGTAGTGCATATTTTGTGGACAGTTTATAAAATTTACACATTAATTAGAGTAGTGGTAGAGTAAATGCATTTAGGAATCCCAATGAATTTCAACAATTTGGAGCTATTTTTGAGAAATGGTACGACGGCAGAATTGAGTTTAATTTGTCATGGGCTTAGATGCTCTTTATTCCCTAGATTTGGCATTTGCATATACTTTTACATCTGTGAACAGGTTTTTTATAAATTACAATGACTGGGTTTTTGTCTAGAACAATCTTTAGAATTTATCTATTTTTCTTAAGACATATGACCGTGAAAAGAACTTTGCACAATTAGTGACAGTGGCATTGAAAGAGCTTTGGTGAATCACAACTTGTTAAATATTGAATTCACTATTTCTCTTCTATGGCGACATAATGCTAGTTGCAAAATTTTTGTGAATCAGAACTTGTTATTTATTAAATTCTCTAACTCCCTACTATGGGTACATAATATTAGTTGCAAAATTTTTCATTGAATGGCAAATGCGTTAGGATTTTAATGCAAAATTGCCTGAAGGGATTAAGATAATGCAAAGATAGCATATCAACATTCAAATTCTATTGTGTAAATAGGTCCACAATCAATCCAGGCTGATATGGCAGTGCCTATTTCGGTGGTACAAAATTCCTAAATGACTTGGACCTTTCCACCAAGATGATAATAAATAGCCTTAGAAGACATATTGAACTATGTTTTAGATCAAGTTCTTGCAATCACCATCAAATGATATAACTTTGCAATGGGGTATATCAGATATGAAATACTCCCACTGTTAACCATCAAATTCTTAAGTTATGATGATGACATTTTCACAGAATTTATGCAGGGTGACTCCTGTTGTCGCTCAAATTGTATAGGAAAAATGCGCCAACGACTCAGGGAGGGTGCTGTCCCTATGAAATGTGAAGATGCAAAACCCAGCGGCAATTGACAAGTCTGGGAGACACAACTGAATGGCCTAGCGACTTGGTTAATTTAGCAAGTGCCTTAATGTAGTCAAGATACTTGTTTTATGTGAATTATTGATCAAGCCACCAGATGAACAGTTGCTGCTTTATGTTGCTTCACTATCATATATGAAATCCAACACCTAAAACTAAGTTAAATGCAGGATCTTGGTTTATTTTAATTAGATGCCTAACTAGGTGAATCTTTTTTCTTAGCTATTTTGAAACTAGTCTCTAGAGTAAGTTGTGGAGAGAAGCCTAGGGAAAGAGAGCAATGACTATATTAATGATACCTCCCCTGGGAATCTAACCACCCGATACCTCCGACGCTACAGAGACTTTGGCTTTGACAACTGCAATGTCACTGTGTTAACCACAAAAGAGGGCCTAGGCTTTGCAAGTTAGATGAGAGAGGTGGTCCTAAAAGTCTTATGCTTGGAGATAAATTAATTAATGCAATACTAGACCTAGTATGTAGATGCAAGGTTAGAGATTACTCTCAGTTAGATTGTTAACTATCTTAAGTACTCAGAGACAAATTGCAATGATATTCAATTTAGGACAATGAAGTACTTAACAATGTAAAATGGCAGTGTTCACCAACAGAAAAAGTGCTCAATGAAACAAGATAGAAGACGCCAAGAATACCAATAGACAATTGCTCATGAAATGACCATAAATATCCAATGCTTCTTCCAACAATGCTAGAGTGCCAATAAGATAATGATGATTAACAATGGAATTACCAATACACAAGTGACAATACACAATATTAGTTACACTTGCCACAAAAGAAGTTTCCACAAGAAACACTGTAACCAATTATCCAATTCTTTAGCAATGTGATAGCAATAACAAATAGAGATATTTCTATATCACAACAATGCTAGATATCAATGAGAGAAAGAGAACATTCACCAACAATATTATTCTTTAGAGCAATAAGCCAACAATCACAAATTCAATTATCCTTTTAGAGCACTTATATTTTTTAAAGGAGAGTGCAAACAGTGATATTCTTATGCAAGAGATGCAAAAGATGCAATGAGTTGCAAGAGATGGTAACCAAGATACAAATGATTGCAGCAGTAAGGAAAACACCAAATCTCACTAGAAAACACTAATTCAGGACGCAAGAATTGAATGCCTAATGAAATTAGATGGCTGTCCACTACTTTTAATACCACTGTTATGCTTATATCAGACCTTCTGCAACATATATCAGACCTCTGATTATTATGACAACCTTCAAGAAATGACAAGATATGCCAAGCAATGCAAGCCCAATGAGTGCAAATGATGAATCAATGATAAAATATGACTGTTAGCTTGCCTTTATGTCACTATCATATAGCTTTACCACTGTTGTAGGTGATTTTAGATGGCTGAAGCAAACATATCAGATCTTGAATTTACCCAACAGTCCTTCAAACTTCACTTATATGAGATTAATTTGACCATAAAATTAGTCCTTAGATGAATGATTAGTGGATTTAGGTCTATTTTAAATGTGTTTATGCCCTGAATACACCACTATCATAAATATGCTTCAGAATTATGAATGAAAACAATGATGACAATGAGGGATTAGAGGGCAAACCAATAGGCGTAATGGCCTAGTAGATGACTAGAGATTCTTCCAATGAAGGTGACCACCCGCAAACATAATGTAAGCTCCAAAATCACTGCAAAATCAAGTGTTAGACAAAATGCCAATGCAAAACAACTCAATGTCTGATGAATGACTTGGATAAGGGTTAGAAGAGGAGGCTAGGGCTAGAAGAAGGCCAAGGATGAGGCTAGAAAGACCAAGGAAGGGCAGCGATGAAGGGAGGTAGGCCTAAGAGGGTCACGACTAGGGAGAAAAAAAGCCAAAAAGGCCCGTGGCTGATGAAACAAGGCCATGGAGGCCTACGACTAGGGGAAAGAGGGCAAAGGAAGGGGGCCGAGATGGTTTGAGGCCCCTCTAAGGCCACGACAAGCCCAAAAGGGGCTGCAACTAGGCGAGGGAAGCCCTTTTAGGGCTGCGGCTAAGGAGGAGGAGCCTCTAGGGTTCATGGTAGGCCCAAAAATGGCTAGCGGCTCACTTAGAGGAGGAGAAAAGGCCACGACAAGACTGGAGGAACGGATGGCAGCTAGGCCGTAGGGGCCAATTGTGTTTTTTGAAACCCTGTAATGACAAAAATCCTTTACAATAAAAGGCCAAAATTTGCTTCCTTAGGGCCAACGTCTTCCTTTTTAGCTTGGATCTTGAGCTTGGATGAAGATTAGAGGCTAGATCTTGCCTTCATAGGCCTAGATCTGCCTCAAAACCTCAACAATTTTCCTTGAGAGCTTGAAGATCACCTAGGAACATTCACTCGTTCAAACACGGCCCATGACATGATGCAACGCTATAAAAAAGATAAATTTCCACCATTTCACATGAGAAAAGCAACAAATTTCAGCCTAGTACAGCGAAAATCCTCAACAACATGCATGTGACATAAGAAATGACAAAATAGCATAAAAATAGTACTTACATGTGAGAACAAGTATACCCAATCATCATTATATGCCCAATATAGAAGCTTGAAGACAAAAATGAAGAGATTCAAACATCAAAATTCATCCATTCATCTAATTTCGTCCTCCAAAAAGAATAGCGAAAATATTACAAGAGAGAATGATCCAATCCAAGTGATGATGAGAGAAATGAATCACCTCTCATCTATTGATACACTTTCTAATGAATTTGATTTAGCTAGTTAGACGTAATTTAGTTCCTAAAATAAAATAATGTGCATAATAACAAAACTGTTGGTGACAAGCCCACCAAATAGCTCAATAATGTAAAGATAAGCCTCTCAAGAGGTTCGAATGATAAAAAAGGTGAGTCATTGGGCTTTTGAGGAGGCCTAATAAAGTCCAAGGGGTGCCATGATGAAGAAAAAGACTCCAAACATAGTGGACAAGGGATTGGCCCATTGTAATCCAATCAAGAACCTCTCGTGTTCCCAAGTGGGTGTGGGGGCACAAGGACATCCTCATGGGTCTCCAAATGGATCAAATATGCCTGTAGACCATTTGTAAGGGTTGGAGTGATGACGTAAACCCTCCATCTACAACATGAGGCATCTTGGAACATTTGCGAAGGGTATGGTGCAAGTGTAGAGCCCACTGGGCATGGTGAACCAAGTGCATCATCCTCACCCGAAAGATGGAACACGAACAATCAATGAACACTGCTGGGAATCCATGAAGTGATATCTGCTATGGTGGAGGCCCATGGATCTCAACGCTCACCCTACAAGTGTCAATGTGTCTTTGTGGAGGGCTAGGACCCCGTATAGGGAGACCAAACCCTAAATGAAGGCCCACTTGAATCCTGTATAAGATCCAATGCGTCCCCTTGCCCTCCGATACAACAAATCATTAGAATAATCAAGTAATAATGCGTACAAGTTATGGGATCAATGGGTCACTTCATGGTGGCATGTCCTTTAATAGTGGACTTTGGCAAGTATAAGTGTCTCTAAGCTCAAAAGGGGGTTAACCAAGGACCCTATTAGGTGGTTTCAACCTCTAAAGGGGGTGGTATGTCCATAGTACATCCTTTAAGAGGTGGGTGGCGAATGATATAGTGATAGGATGGAGTGGGAATCGGGGGAGTCATCTAGACCACATGACAAGGTACATTGGGTAGCTATAACATGGGATGCCCACGCCTGGGTATATGAGTGTAGGAGAGAGCAAATCGTGGTACATGAGTTACCCCGACCTTTGTTTTTCCACCCTTCTTCATATTCCTTTTGTTTTTGATTGATTTTTTTCTTTATAACTGCTCGAGGCTCTAGGGTATGGAGAGCATGATGTGTAATATGAAGTAGTGGATATCCCTTTGAGGTGGGGCAGTTCATTGCCCACTAGGGGTTGGGACAATCATGGGTTCCTTAATGATGGAGGGGGCTCATCTAGGGTTCATAGGAACCATAGTGATGGCCATGAATAAGGTGTAGAGCTCATGTTTGACTTTTGTCCACATGCTAAATTTGTATGTCCCGACCATCTTTTGCATTTTGTGGTACATTTCCTGTTGAGAGTGGTGAAATTATGGTTTTTTACTTTCTTTTTAGCTACATCAACATGCGGGGCATCGTTTCAGGGTCGACCTAAGGCATGGACAAGGGGAAGGGAAGGCTAACCCTATGTGGACCGAGTGGACACATGTGGACCCACACGAGAAAAGAGATGAATGGGGCTCAAATGACTGGAAAGGGAGTATTATAGGTGGCGTTGGGAAGTGAGACCACACAACCAAAATCAGGATTTACCACCCAACCAAAATTAGGATTTCCCATGTAGTGCCAACCCTAAAGCTAATGGCCAATAAAGGAGATCCCACAGGACTAGGATACAAGGGTAACCATGAAATCGGGCAATGGAAACAAGAATACAAACCTAACCCACTCTTTCTACCAAATCCCCCCACCAATTCATGCCCAAAAGTGGCCATGACAAGTAAGGAAAACTACTCAATTATACCAATGAAAAGCCATATCTTTGGTGTTGGGAGGCCCACCTTCAAACATACATTCATAACAGATGGGCGCGGGCCACATGGCTGGCTCAGGTGGCAGAGAAAATGGCACATCGAGCTATCTTGGGTATGCAAGGGGCTACTGGTTGCCAGTTGTGGACCATCTAGGAGAATTTTTTTTCTACCATATACACTACCCGCAAGTGGTGGGTAACAAACACTAGGACTCACCTAAGACCTTGTCAACGAATTCCACCCTGGCTTTGGGGTTTAAGCTGGAAGAAAAACTCTACCAACTATGCGTGTTTACAAACACACACAATTCAGAGAGGTTAAAAACTTCCAAGGATGAAATTCTTTGCTAAAAGTAGGTGTTGTTACATAGTTAATTGGTCATACTAGCATCATTTACAATAAAACTTGCAAAATTTGGGTTTACAATGACATATTCATGCTCACTGATGACTTTGATCTTTGAAAAATTTTCTCGGCTTACTTGTACACTGCTTCCTTGGATTGTTGACAAAATTGTGGACAACAACTCCAATGATAGAATGAAATTTACATGTCAACAGATGAATGACAAATAAATTAATGAATGTAAAGAAGTCCAAGGCAATATTTTTGTAACTTTTGTGTCTAGATTGGGCCAACATCTACAATTATAAACCAAGTTGCTTGTGATGTTATTAGTTGTTTAGTCTCTGACAACAAAATACGCATTCTTGCAGCACAAAACTTCTTTAGAAAGCGTTCTATTGGTCAACCTAGTGCTCTATTTGTCATTGAACCAGTAGACCCACCGGATTCGGAACTGGTCAGAACTGGGAAAAACACCGGACCAAAAAACCGGTCAACCAAAAGGACATCAAATATTCAAATGTTAAAGAAAAACATATATATTTGTGTGCATCCATATGAATCCAAACCATTTATACACATAAACAAAGTACTCATTTATATAGCATGTAAGGGTTGCACATAACCAAAATATCACTAATTGTAATCCATCTCTAAACCGAAAATACATCAACAATCAAACTCCACATGGCCTCTAACATCCAAAAAAAATTATACTATAACAAATACCTATATTGGGATCTTCGTTATCAATATCACCCTCTAAGCATTAAAATAAGATAGAAAAAACATAGCATGTCAAGTCAAGATTTTTGTTTGAGTGATACATACTTTTTTTAGTAGGCACATGATATAGGAGTTCGAAAACCAATGCCACTAACATAAAAGTACATAGAGGGGGTTGGTGCTCTTGATTAGATACTAGTTCCATACCCTCGTACATGACAAAATTTGGTGGAGCGTTGCAATCCCCCTAATCATGAAACCCTGGAAAATTGTTAAGTCTACTGGATTTTTTTTTTTTATTCTATTCTCGTTAAAATCATTTCAAGACAGAAAGAACCAAGTTGCCTGTAATGGCAGCTTGGAACAGCTGAGACTACATTGTCCGAGGACTTAACCAGGCCAAAAATAAACCAGCCCTCGCAGGGGCGCCAGCAGAACAACAGATTAATCCTGCGCAGGGGAAACAGACACTTGCCAACCATGGAAAAAGATTCCAGAACCCAAGACCCAAACATGGAGCAGATTGCCAACCGAACATAAACATGAAAACCAAAACATAATCAAAACAGTGAGAGAGGCCGAAAGTCCTAACAGATGTGCCGCAGAGACCTGGAACGAAGGTGCCACTATTCTTCCGGTTCCTCCTCAACCACCCGGCACCACCCGTATTCCTCCACCTCCGCTGCAGTTGGAGCAGTTTCCATGTTGACATCTTTTCTTTGCTGGTCATCGCCTCCTGAGCCAGAGGGCATTTTGAGACATTCTCTGGATCTGCAGTGGGCGTCTTCATGACTTTCTCTGAGCCGTCAGCTAGCTGCTTCCCCCGACTGTCTTGAGTATCGCTGCCATCCGGGGCTTCTTCAATGAAGAGAACCGACACATGGGTGCTGATCCGGGGGCAGTTCAAAGAACTGTTGAAATTGAAAATGGCAGAGCCGAAGGCGGGCGAGGAAGCAGAATCAGGAGCGCTTGAATCCAAGAATTGACTTGACTGAAGGGGGTTGGCTTCACGGGCACGATGGCAATGGCAATGGCAGCAATGGGGAGAAGTATCATCTACAGGAGGGCGCGAAGACCCTCCACGGGAGGTGCCTCGACGGCTGAGCATTCACTGTCGAGGCCTAACCATGATGGCAGGGGCCGAATGGGTAATGTGCAGAGCGAAATTGAAAATCAAACCAGTCCCGGGGAGACCACAAACAGATGGCGAGTTGGCCCAGACGGAAAGACAGCCGCTTGGAGCTGCTCGCAGCTCCAGAGGTTGCATAAACATACCCTGAGGATGAACCATGAACAGACCATAAACCGACGCAGTGAAGCCCAACCCACCATTGCATTTAACATATCTTCCTTCACCTCGAAACCCGTCCGCCATTACTGCAACCTCCATGCGAGCCGAAGAGTCGGACTCTGGCTTGCGTACAAGGGTGGACAGAGCATTTAAGCTCCTCTGGTAAATATCAAACAGACCACTCCCGCGCGGCTGAAAACAGGCCTGCGCCCATGTGTATTCCTTGCAATTGCAATTGCGCATGGCTGGCATGTAAACGTCCCATCCGTTCTATCACCCGCATCCGGGGGAGCCGCATCGTTTTGGACTAGATGAGTGCATTCCTGTACCTGATCATGATTCGATATAATATCCAGATTTCCTGTGAGTAGAGTATTCTCATTTTCCACCCCTATATTGGCCAGGAGGTCAGCGACCTTGTTGCCTTCCCTTTTTATGTGATTGAAGGTGATGGCCCTGTTACTGTGGAGCGCTTGTTCTATGGCTTCCAGTCTTGCTTCGAGCCTCCAGCTGGTGGCTATTTTCCTTGCATGAGAACCATTTAGGAGATGCTTGGCCATATTTATAAGGATCTGGGAGTCTCCTTCCACCTCCAGGGGTTGGAAGTTGTGTTTCCATGAGAGAAGGAGTCCTTGCCATAGTCCCTCTAACTCTGCCGAGTTATTGGTATCGCACCCAATGTTCCCATAGTAGAGCAGCAGGGGTGTGCCTTTGTGATCCCTTAAAATTCCGCCAAAGCCTGCAATTCCAAGATTTCCTTTTGAGGCCTCATCAAAGTTGAGCTTAAAGGTATGCTTTGGAGGGGCAGTCCAGGAGACCTTTTTTAGGTTGCTGCCTTTAGAAGGGCCTTTATTGTGAGTTTCCTGAGGAAGATGCATTTGCCAGTTCTCTAAAATGTTTTTCTCATTGTCTAGAGTCAGAAATTCCTCCTTAGTCCATGAGCGGAGCATCAGCGTCTCTTTGAGATTCCCACAAAGCGTGCTCCAGATACTATCTATCGAGGAGCATTGATCTATGAATATACGTTTGTTCCTTTCCTTCCATATGCTCCATAAGAGGAACCCGGGGATTATGTTCCATAACTGGTTGAGAATTTCACTTTTGTAAGGATTCTGTTGCCAATGACGTAAAGAGTTGGTTATGTCGTCCTCAAGTCTGCATCTTCTTTGACATCTGAAGCTTGCCTTTTCCCATAGCTGATTGGCTAAGGGGCAGGAGTCCAAGAGGTGTTGGAGAGTTTCCTCATGGGATTTGCAATTAATACAAATGGAGGGGCCATGAAAATTTCTGCGCCTAAGTTTATCCCATGTGAGGATTCTCTGATGTCCTACCATCCAAAGGAAGTAGGAGACTTTGGGCCAAGATCCTAACCCCCAGATTTTGCTCCAAATTGGGTCAGGGGGAGCAGGGTTATTGCACATGATTTTGTAGGCCTCAGATGTGGTGAAGGCGCCTTTAGGCTGGTACCCCCATCGTAGAATGTCTCTGCCTTCGTCATGTCTGATGCTTCTTTTGCGTAGCTCCCTTTCCAGTTCCTCAACGATTTGGTGATTTTCGTTTGGTTACCCTGTTTCCACTTCCTGAAGCCATGTTCTGTCTCCTGAGTCCAATATTGCCGAATCTTTTCTTGCTGCTGTTCCTCCCCAATGAAGTTCGGAGGTGGATTAAGAATGTGGCTGAGCTGTGGCATTTGGTTCCAGGCATCTGTCCAGAATCGTGCAGTTCTGCCATTTCTTACCTCCCAAAAACTATGCTGCTGTATCAACTGGAAGTGTTGTTTGGCCGCGTTCCAAATTAGCGAGCCTTTGTCATTGGGAGTGAACCTGATGAGCTCCTCCTGGGGTCTGTGATTGGCGTATTTGGCCGTCCAAATGGTGGCCCAAGGTTTTTCTGGGTTAGAGAGCCATTGCCACCAAATTTTTGCGCTCATGATGGTGTTGCTGTGCGCGGGATCTCTTAGTCCAATGCCCCCTTTTTCTTTGGGCATGCATACAGTGGTCCATTTTACCAGGGCCCATTTGCGGTTTGTTGCTGTATTTCCCCAGAGGAATCCTTGCTGAAGATCCCTGATTCTTTTTAGAACCCATTTTGGCGCCGCTAGGATTGAGAATAAGTAGAGCGGCATTGCCTGAAGAACTGACTTTATGAGCACTACACGACTGGCCAAGTTCAGAGCTCTGTGCGTCCAGAGGTTGAGGCGGGATTCGAGCTTCTCAATGAGAGTACGTCAGGAGGAATGCTTGATGGCTGAGGCAGAAAGGGGGGCTCCAAGGTATTTGGAGGGGAGAGTGGCAATGGGGAATCCTAGGGTACGAGCAACAACAGTCTTAACGACAAGAGGGGTGTGAAAGAAAAAGATCTGCGATTTGGAGCTATTGATGCTGGTACCGGAGGCTTCAGAGAAGTCATTGAGCAGGGCTTTTAAGCAAGAGGCTTCCTGGACAGAAGGGTAGCCAAAGAGCATGGTGTCATCAACAAACTGCTGATGAGAAATAGCTGGGGAGTGGTGAATGGAGAGACCTTTGAGCTGTTGAGAGAGGAGGGCTTGTTTAATGTGACGACCCAGGCCTTCAGCCATTAAAACAAAGAGGAAGGGGGAGAGGGGATCACCTTGCCTGATTCCTCGGGAGGGTCTGAAGGGGCGAGAAGGGATCCCGTTCACGAGAATGGAGAAGAAGGAGGAGGAGATAAGACTCATGATCCAACGGATCCACATGGGACAGAATCCAAAGGCAGTTAGCATTTGCTGAATGTAAGTCCAACTGAGCTTATCAAAAGCCTTAGAAAGATCAAGCTTTAGAATCATACCTGCCTGATTGGACTGCTTGAGGGAGTGTATGATCTCATGCGAGAGGATAATGCCATCCATGATCTGTCTCCCTTCCACATATCCAGATTGTTCCGGAGAGATGAGCAGTGGCAAGAGGGGCTTTAACCTGTTGGCGATAACTTTGGAGATAACTTTGTATATGACGTTGCATAGAGCAATCGGCCTGAATTTGTCTGGGGTGATGGAATCCGCCTCTTTTGGTATAAGGGCAATGAAAGTTGAATTGAGTGAGGGAAGCAGCCAATGAAGAGCTCTCGATTCCTCTACAACTTGCCAGACCTCCAATTTTATCAGCTCCCAGATAGTGTGAAAGAAAGTTGTGGTGAAGCCGTCCAGGCCAGGGGCTTTTCCTTCCTTGAGCTGGGACATGGCCATATCCACCTCCTGAATAAGTATAGGGTGAAGGAGAAGTTCATTATGTTCCTCCGTGATTAACTTTGGCACATTATGTGTAATTCTATCTATTGCAGGTCGCCTGTCTGCATCAGGCTCTAGATGAACTTGCTTGAAGTGATTTAGGAACTCCTCCTCAATTTCCTCATGCTGTTCTGCTTTTGCCCCTCCTTGTTTTTGAATGAAAGGGATGTTGTTGTGCATTCTTCGTTGAATAGTGGTTCGGTGGAAGAATTTGGTGTTCCGTTCGCCCTCTTTCAGCCATCTGATCCTGGACTTTTGCTTCCAATATATCTCCTCCTGCTTTCTCCTCTCCTCCAGCTGGTTGTGGATGCGCTGCTCCTGCTCCAGGGTCCCCTCTGTGTGACCCCTTGTGCTTATTTTTTGCTGGAGTTCCGCCATTTCCTTATTTAAGTCATGTTGCGCCTTAAAGATGTTTCCAAAGGTCTCATTGTTCCAACGCTTTAGATGGCACTTTAAATATTTGAGTTTCTGTTGGAATTGGAACATCTTGGAGCCTTCTGGTGGAGTGAAGGTTGGCCAGGTTGTTTTGACAAAGTCTTTGAAAGTTGGATGGGTGAGTCAGAACTCTTGGAAGCGAAAGGGTCTTCTGGTGGAGTTGCCTGGTTGTTGCCACTGGAGGGCAATTGGCCAGTGATCCGAGCCTGAGTGGGGTAGAATGGTAGCAGTTATGTCTCCTCCTAAGTGAAGCGAATTATCTGATATGAGGAAACGATTCAGTTTGGAAGCGATTTGATGCTTTCCTGCTCTTTGATTGCTCCAAGTGTAAGTGCCATTGCAAAAATGCAAGTCTATTAGAGAGGTGTTCTGGATGAAGTCTTTGAAGTGGGTGTTTTCCTGTTCCAATCAAGTTCTTCCCCCAATCTTTTCCTCCAACTTAGTGATCATGTTAAACGAAATGAACCAAATCGATCTCTCTCATTATCGATCTCTCTCATTTGCATCATGTCAGGTCAGATCTAATCATGCTAAGTGCTCAAGCGTAATTACGTATATAACGAATGAATGCATAATGACATACATAATGACATAGATAATGACATATCTCATTCATGACATATCTCATTCATGCATAATGACATATGCCCATAGCAGCATGATCTGCTAAGGCATAATAGAGGCTTTTCATCTCCCTCATACATCAGAGTGGAATGGACAAGGTCTCTTCTTCGATATTCGCTATTGATGGATTCCCCCACCTCACTCAAACTCCTTCAATTCTTCCGCCACATCACTTCCGCTTCAGCTCTTTCTCCCCTCCAATAATCCATAGAGGATGCATTCTATTGTTATTTAGAGCTTCTATGGTGTTGAGAAAAGCTATTTTGTTTCCTGCTTCCTGCGGGAAATAGACATTTGAGAGGTTTCCATGAATATTGGTACCCAAAATGTGGAAGGCAGCCTGGATGAGATGATGAGAAGCGTGGAAGTCTGAGAGAGTAAGCGCTTGTGTGTTCCAAGCAATGGCAAGCCCCCCTGATGCGCCAGATGCATCCACTGCCACCGATTGACAACTTGGCCATGCTTTAGAGAGGATACTGCCTAGTGTAGAGCTGTTACACTTGGTTTCCTGGAGAAAGCATAGTTGCGACCTTTCCATTTTTATCATATTTTTTAACATTCTGAGTTTTCCTGGGCTGTGGAGCCCCCTTAGATTCCATGAAATGAGCTTCATGATTCACTATTAATAGAGGGTTTATAGTACTTCGTCAACTTTGCATATCTGCCTGAGTCCACCAGGATTTTCCCTATTGCTATTGTTCGCTGGAGATCAATTATTCTTCCCCTCTTTTTGGAGTCTTTTGGGGGAAGGCCTCCATCCCAATGACTTCCTGGCTGGATGCCTAGCTGTTTCTGCTGATAAGCCTTAGAGATGACCACTTCTAGTTTGTCGAGCTGAAGCTCTGGGATACTGTCGTAGGCCTTCTTTTTGCATGCTAATTCTAGATCTAAAATGTCTAGTCCATGCAGATCTATACTTTCTGGTTATTCATCCATCTGTTGCACTTGGCTATTTCCTTCAGTGGAAACATCTAAGCTTTGGGGGGGATCTGGAGTTCCATCCACGTCTATTTCATTATCTTTTTCCTCAGGTTCCTTTTGACCGTCCTTGGGGTTCGCCCTAGTAACTTTGGGGGTTTGATGTTTAGAGGGGGAGGCCGAAGGAGGAGGCTGGGAGGAGGAGGATGGGGGTGCGGAGCTGGGCTTGGAGAACGGGATGTGATCTTCCGAGGTCTGAGCTAGAATTTCAAAGCTGTTCCTTTTAGCAGGGCCAGGGGCATTGTCTTGCTGGGGCTTTTTCCCGGTTGAGGGTTTTTTGTGCGCTCTTTTGCGGCTAGGAGATTTGGTGAAGCCATCATGGGTCAAGAAGTCTGAGGGTTCAGGAGCATTAGCTTTGGCATTTAGGGGACAGTCCCTGAATAAATGCCCGAGAGCGTGGCATTTTCGGCAACGAAAAGGGACATGTTCATAATCCAAGGGTTGAATCCATTCATTGTCACGGTGAGAGAGACTTACAGATTCTGGCAGGGCTTTGTCCAGATGCATGAAGACGCAGATGCGAGCGTAGGATGTCTATCTGCGTAGTTTTGTTTCTTCTACTGCTTTTATGTATTCCCCTAATCCATTTCTATGTCTTTGAGAATATCTTCATCCCAGTACTCATCTAGAAGTGAGTACATTCTGATCCAGACTGGCGCCCAGGTGAGGTCTTCCTTGTCCGGATTAAATCTGGCTATCCATTCCCTTAAATACAGACTAGCTGAGTTGAAAAGGTAAGGCCCTTCACCCAAGATTCTGTATTTGTCTTCAAGGCAAAAGAAAATCGCAGTAAAGAACCCTTTCGACCCTAGCTGCAGAGTTACGTCTCCTTTGGGTTTCCACTTCGCTGCAATCCAACCATATAGGGCTTTTTCTGTCGGCCAGAACCCTATAAATTTCCCGATGAGAGCATGATCTCTCATGTATTGGTTCGCTCTTCAATCTTCTGTCCCGACAGCTCTATTCTGGGCCGTTCGGTTACTATTGGTTTGCAGGTATTTGAAGAGATATTCGAAACTTCCTCTGGTTTGTCCTTTCTTCCAGGTGTGACACCTGTCTTGTCCCCTTGACTGCCTATCTCATTGTGCTCGTATCGTTGCGGGATCTCGTTGTTAATCACTTCCTCATCAACAGAACCAAACACAATCGTCCTTTCAGGTCCTGGTTGCGAAGTGTTTGCTTTGGGGGAGGGCATTGACGCCCCCCCTGGGGTGAGTCCATTTGCCCTTCAATAGAACCCTGAACTGCTTGGTCGAAACAAGTCTAGAGGTCAGGCCCGTGATGGTAGCCTGATCTGTGCAGACTGCGCCGTCTGAGTTTTGGTCAGAACCCTAGCAGTCGGTCCCTCCGTCGCTCCTATCCAGCCAAAAGCAAGTCTACTGGATTTTGAGTGAAATCTAAAATTCATAATTTTTCCATATGGAATCTAATGAGATCAGAACCACTTTCAAACATCCTGAGTCATTTCATGGTGATGTTAAAAATTTAAGTAAAAGTCCTTTTACTTTAAGAATTTAAAATTATCATGAATTGTGTAGCATTAGTAGGGCATTATGGTCAAATACTAGGCTTTCCCTATCATAAATCATTGATTTTCTGAAAAAATTGTGTTCAAAGTGTCCTTGGTAGCGATGTACAAAACTCGCTCGTTCGGTGCCGAATTGGCCAAAAGCGGTTTTGGTCACCGGTCTGAACCCATTTTGGCCTCAAACTGGTCAGTCTAGACGATTCAGACCATTTCGGTCTTGTCCTGATAACACTGGTATTAAGCCAATAAGTGATTGGCATAAAACCACCATGCTAAGTTGGGATGATACAAAATGGCTATCCTCACTTGCAACTGGAATTGTAAAAGCATACATATAATGATCATTATAAGCTCAAATTGGTTTATCATTCTTATTTGCATTACCATTTTGAATAAAACATCAAGGGTTGGGTTCAAACAATATTCATGACTTCATTTTTTCTTTAGAACACCCCCCCGGCCCACTTGTTAAAATTATGCAACTGCGGTCAAATTCCACTTTGGATAGCTCACATGATGGAGATAGTGATTGCATTGAATTCCTCTTTTTGAGAGGACCAAAATCAACCTAAAGATCACCTCGTTTGGATAGGCAGAAGTTGGTTTTTGAATTTATGTTTCCACTCATGTATATTGGATCATGTCAGCCATATGCTAATGTATAATTGGATAGGTCGGCCTCAACACCAAGTGGATCCTCATGGAAGCCTATAATTAGAAGAGGCCTCAAGCTCATTTGGACACATTGATCAAGCCATCTTCTCCTCTCTTCTATTGTCTTGGTTCACACAAGTTTGACAATGGAAGTTCGCTCAAGGGTCTGAAACTACAAGGTTGAAGCTCACACGAATCTAGAGTTTCTGTTTCTTGGACGCTGGCTTGTAACTAAACATTTTCGGCCTCAGACACATGGACAAAGTGGTTAAGGGTGCGTATGAGATGTCTGAGATGCTCGCATGTAAGCCTGAAGGGAACATCTAGGATTTCTGAAGAAGATCATGTAGTTTGGTCCTTAGATGCTCACACAGAGTGGTTAAGAGTGCGTCTGGGAAGTCTCAGACGCTGGCACAAAGTGGTCAAGAGTGCATGTAGGAAGTCTCAGACGTTGGCACAAAGTGGTCAAGAGTGTGTTTAGGAAGTCTTAGACGCTCCCACAGTAGCCAAAAGGGTACGTTTGGGGGTTTGAGGCAGATTTGAGTGTATTTGTCCCCAGACGCACGCATACAGTTCGCTAGGGAGCGTCCATGACTGCCATAGTCACACACAACTCCTCCTCGATGCGTCCTGGCCTAAAAGATGAAATTTCAGTGTTTCGAAGACTCTGCTTAGTGACAACTGTGTTTAGCAATTGACTACAGTCAGTGACAATACATTATAGTCCTCAGTTTCAGGGTTTTGAGTATAAGCATGATTATGTTCATTTCATGGATGTTGTAGTTGTTTTACTGGTTAGTTGCATAGACGAAGATATGGATCATTGTACTCCCTTTTGCTGAATCATTTGATGACGATCTAAGAAGAAGAAGAATTTGCAGGGGTTTTATCTATAGCGGGTTTTGCCCTGGTCTCCGACCCATCCTGGTGTCTCTATGTATGCATGCTTTTCTTCTATTGCTCCTTTATGTTTTGTTCCATTGATGATGACGATATTGTTATTTCTACATAGTCGCATATGATGATGAATAATGATGTAAATCTGAATAATGTCATGATGTTAAGGGGTGAACTTAATGTGTTAATAAAGAAACACAATTATCAAAGCAAAGAACAATATAACCTTACGAAAATTTAACATGGTATCAGAGCTGGACTAAAGAAAAGCCATGGAGATCACTCCGATGAAGACACCATTGCTGAAAGCAAGAGACCTAAAAGAATTCTAGAGTTTGAAGAAAACCTTAGGCATCTTGATTGTTAGGGTTTTATGAGGTTAGGGTTTTGAGATAAACCTTGGTTTATGGAATAGATATGAGATATGAAACCTAGCGTGCTCAATGTGAAGATGCTCAAGCACTTGTGTAAGATTTGATTAAGCCTTAGATGGGATAGTCCTTAGGAGGCCTTGTTGGTTAACTGAAGACAACATTGGTATGTGGACAATGGACATTGATGACTCTTGAAGGATGGAGAGGATCACCTCTTATTGAAGATAAGTATTTCTTGACCTATGATGCTTTCGAATTTTGTTTAGACTTGTATGCTTCCTGCATGTGTATATAGATGTTTCTAACCTCCATGATGAGATGCGATAAGTGGATCCTTCTTGAGGATCATTTGAAATGCAGGAAAGATGGCTAGAGCTGGAAAAGGTAAAGAGGCACTGTATGAAAAAGTGACAAAGTGCTACAAGATGCCTATGTCTAATGAGAAGGTGCACAATGATTTGAATACCACAAGGTATGCATGGCATGCTATATTGAATGGCTAGGTAAGCCCTAAGGTATGATCTGAATGTTTATGACTCATGAAAATGATTTGGATTTATGTTTCCTATGATGAAATGGTGCACCTGGTATTGAACTTTTGATCTTCTTGAAATGTTGATCTTTGATGTTTATGGTATACTTGATGTTTGGCTAATATCTATCTATTGGATATCTTGATCTCGTAAAGAAGGCTAGCATCTTAAAGATGATACTCTTGATACTTATCATGCATAAGTCGTGATGGATTTCGCATAGAAGGATGGGTCATTGACTCTTTATAATGCTTGTGATGAACATGATGAAAGTATGGGAAAAAGAATTGAAAGTATTGTTGTTTTGATAAAGTTCTATTGAATGACCTTACTTGATCATATGGATAATGATAAGCATGGTAACCTTGATGATAGATGTATAACTATGAGCTTGATATTCTAGCTCTTTTTAACTACGGTCATGTCTTGATGTGATGAGTAACTATGGCATATGGTAAAACTGATTTTTCCTAACTTGATGGATTGACTTGATATTGTTACATCTCCCTGATACCCTATTCACTCAACTCTAATCACTTGACGAAGGATTGATGTCATGATGGTAATGACCATGATGGATATATGTTTGATTTTATGATCTAACAGATCTATTGTTGCATGAATCTAGTATAGATAGGTTGATGACATGAAAGAAGATGAATGAAGTGGATTCCCATTCAGAGGGAGAATCTCTCCTCAAGATTCTTACTCATATTACCATTTGCACGATATGTATATTTTGTACTATTGAAGTATGATTTATGGGTATCTGACATTGTTGATCTACAACAGAGGTCTAAACTAAGGTAAGATGGTTCGACAGATGTGTAGCAAATAACAGAAAGATCTGAGAACAACGAAGTTTGAATGTTTATTGTAATATGAATATGTAGACTGAACTTGTGTTTGCAGGTGACCGGGATACAAATATGCCATTATGTTTGAAGTTTGTATTACAAGAGTTTGACATGATTTGGTTGATTGATATAGATGAGCAGTGTTGGGAGTTCTGACATGACTTATATTGGTATTTGATAATGGTTTTGTATTGGCCTTCTCGTTCTTAGCACATTGGTTGAAGTATTGACAGTTGTATGCTTGGAACCTGCATGATCTATCCTTGGTATATGCATTTGCATCTAGTAACAGAAATGACTTGTATTATGATCATGAGAATGACTTAATGAAGTTTGATATTGCGTGATAATAGATGAAGTCAAGACTTGATATGAGCTCTACCTATCACCTGGTCTAAAGAACTTGATATTGTGATATTGATGATTTTGATATTAATTATGATCTACATTGATTTATGAAAAGCTGAGCAAGTTGGTTTGGTAAAGTGTTATGTTTGCAAAGAGCATTGCATGAAGCAAGCTCCCCGATCCAGATATGTCCGCATTGACTGTTATCTGGTGAAGCCAGGATGATGTGTTGATCCAAACCTCTACTTTAGAAATGTTCCAAGGTATGACTTTAGTTTTATATACTGATGGTCTACTCTTGACAGGTGATGAGCCTCTGATGATCTAAGTAAGAGGGAGATGGCTTCTGAAGCTCGAAATAAGAAATCATGGCATGATGAATCAATTTCTGAAATTGGGAAAAGATAATCTATATTGTGAAGCTATTGAAGAAGTATTGGAAAGAGGAAATGCAAATCCTTGGACACTTTGATTAAATTGGCAACCGACAGTTGATTGAAGCATTTTGAACATTCATCTGTGTATATACATGATATGCATAGAACCTGAGTCAATTCATGATTGAGCCGCTTCATACACATTGAGTTTGCCGCTAAGCATCCTTCGAGATATTTGCATGAGATGATCTATTCTTGGTCTGAGATATTCTTCCTATGATATATGATTGTATGGATATGCTGATGTTGATTGGGATTGTTATTGATGAGATGAGCACATATGAGTGTTGCCTTAGTATGAGATCTACCATGATGAGAGGTTTGTAGCACGACCGAGGTTGAGTACAATGTTGCTAGCATGGCTAGCTATGAAGCAGGATGAAGAAGTGTTTGAAGAGATGTTTGAGAAAGTTCTGAATATGACATGGATACATTGCGATGACATAGAGAGGCAGAGAATCCCATATATATAGTTGGGACTGAGATACTTTCATATATTGAGACAATGCAGCTGTACGAGACAAGCCTTGGCTTGTGTTTGACACCTCCTTGAGAGGGAGGATGATTATGGTATCCTTTTGTGATTTATATGATTATTTATGTTCTAACATGATATTTGATTTGATGTCCTATATGAACAGGAGACAACTGCTACTGATACATGATGATTACCTGATACAAGTACGATGATATGAGTATGATGAGAGCAACGCTGATCGAGGACACTGAGCCAAGCTCTTCCTCCCTTGTCTGAGCTCCCAGGGTATGGAATTGAGATAGAGGGCTCCTGGGGTTGAGGGAACTCTGGACAATAGGATATCACCCCTATCTGTTACCCATAAGGTTGGAGTAGTAGCTCACCCTATCTTGGTCTTTGCAGAGTAGCTTGGGGGCGTGAGATCCTTACCTTTGGTAAGTCAGGTATCTCGCCCACACTAGTATTATGATGTAGGTGTTTTACCACATGATTATTGAGGGTAATTGCTGGGAAGATTGGTAGGCAATAGGAAGTAGTAGCTCCCCTATATCACCTATTGCTCGATATGGGGTCGTAGTAGTAGCTCCCCCATGAGATTATGGGTCGAGTAATAGCTCCCCAATGTGGTTTCAGATTGAGATATGCTACCTGATGATATGGTATTCAATGATGATATGGGTAGTAGCCCGTGGACAGATATTCTAGGTAGTAGCATGTTGATTGATACTTCGGGTAGTAGCCCGTTGACAGATATTCCAGGTAGTAGCTCGTTAACAGATATTCTGGGTAGTAGCCCGTTGACAGACATTCTGGGTAGTAGCCCACTGACAAATATTCTGGGTAGTAGCCCACTGATAGAGATTTCGGGTTGTCTTAAGCTCCCCTCCGGTAACAAATTCTTCTTCTTTTAGATTCGAGAATATTCAGCATATGAGTAGGAACAATCAAGAGATAAGCAGGAATAAGCAAGAGATGTACATTGATGATTCGAGATGATGAGATACTTGAGATGGGACGTATGATGACAGGAAGTCATGTTGATCGATGGTCAGATATTGGTAGGTGGAATTCTCCCTAGTTGAGAGGGAGTGTTAAAATTATGCAACTGCGGTGAAATTCCACTTTGGACAGCTCACATGATGGAGATAATGATTGCATTGAATTCCTCTTTTCGACAGGACCAAAATCGACCTAAAGATCACCTCATTTGGATAAGCAGAAGTTGGTTTTTGAATTTATGTTCCCACTCATGTATATTGGATCAGGTTGGCCTCAACATCAAGTGGACCCTCATGGAAGCCCATAAATAGAAGAGACCTTAAGCTCATTTGAACACATTGAGCAAGCCATCTTCTCTTCTCTTCTGTTGTCTTGGTTCGTATAGGTCTGATGGTGGAAGTTCGCTCAAGGGTTCGAAACTATAAGGTTGAGGCCCGCACGAATCTAGGGTTTCTGTTTCTCAGACGCTGGCTCGTAACGAAGCATTCTCGGCCCTAGACGCACATAGAGACTGGTCAAGGGTGCATCTGAGATCTCTTAGACGCTCACACATAAGCCTCAAGGGAGTGTGTAGGGTTTTTGAAGCAGATCAGGCAGTTTGGTCCTTAGATGCTCGCATAGAGTGGTCAAGAGTGCGTCTAGGAAATCTCAGACACTCGCACAGTAGCCAGAAGGGTGCATCTAGGGGTTTTAGGTAGATCTGAGTGTATTTGTCCCCAGGCGCACACATACAGTTCGCTAGGGAGTGTCCATGACCGCCATGGTCGCTCGCACAACTCCTCCATGCGTTCGGGACTAAAAGATGAAAGTTCAATATTTCGAAGACTCCACTTAATGACATCAGTGTTCAACAGTTAATTATAGTTAGTGACAATACATTACAATCCTCAAAATAAGGGTTTTGAGTATAAGCATGATTAGGTTCATTTCATGGACGTCATAATTGTTTTACTGGTTTGTTGCATAGACGAAGATATGGATCATTTTACTCTCTTTTGCTAAATCATTTTATGATGATCTAAAAAGAAGAATTTGCAAGGGTTTTACCCATAGTGGGTTTTGTTCTGGTCTCCGACCAATCCTGGTGTCTCTATGTGTGCATGCTTTTCTTCTATTGTTCCTTTATGTTCCTCTGCATTGATGATGATGATATTGCTCTTTCTACATTGTTGCATATGATGATGACTAATGATGTAAATTTGAATAATGTCATGATGTTAAGGGGTGAACTTAATGTGTTAGTGAAGAAATGCAATTATCAAAGCAAAAAACAGTATTGCCCTAAGAAAATTTAACACCGCTCTCTCTCTCTCTCTCTCTTTCTCTCTCCCTCTCTCTATATATATATCTATCTAGATTCTATATATATATACTCTCTCTCTCTCTCTCTATATATATATATATATCTCTCTCTCTATATATATATATATCTCATAAAGCTAGCCAGATCTAGCCTAGAATGCTGGTGCAACAGTCATCAGAGTTGCACTGGTGCTTAGAGGTAGCAACACGTCTAGTGGGGAAAAGTTCTCTGTCAGGTGCTTTTTGCTAGAATTATGTGGTAAGTGATGCATTGCTGCCTTTTATATCTTTGAGATGGTATACTGGTGGCTGTAATATAAATAATTCTGATCAATAATACAAAACATTGACGATAGTCACAAATTATATTATTTTTTCAAGCAAATCTTACCCTAACTTAACACTCTTAAGTGAAGAATGGGGGTGCTGGTACTATTTCAGCCCTCACAGACCTCTTCGCTTCCCTTGGAATTTCAGGGTGGAAGGTGCATTCATCATCAGCTACATAGGTTAACTTGAAAGGTTCCAAAGAGATTTGATTTTGAGACCTCTGTGAATTTAGCACAAAAGAATCTATTGATTGAGCTAAGCCTTGGGGCCGATAATAATGATATGTCTTGACACCATCTGTGTCATAATCACAAGATACAAGAAAAATAAAGAGAAAAAGGTATAACATTGAAAAGATTAATAAGAAACACAAAATATGGAAAATGTAGCGCTAAAATAAATGCATGGAATTCGAGAAGCAACATATATAGAAGATGTCATAAATGTTCCATATGGGGTAAAACTCAAATAATATGTAAACTATGTTTCTTTGCTATATGCTATGTCTTAAAACTTATTTCCCTACCTGCTTGTGTAATTACAAACTCTAATATACTAAGTTTTATTTATTTTAATCCTTTGGTTAGTTTAAATTTTATATCTTTCATTCATTCGCTATATATGTTTGCTTGGTTGGCAATGCCCAACCATGGAGGCC
This sequence comes from Pinus tabuliformis, assembly GCA_031772625.1. Lineage (NCBI taxonomy): Eukaryota > Viridiplantae > Streptophyta > Pinopsida > Pinales > Pinaceae > Pinus > Pinus tabuliformis. The sequence continues at coordinate 28,772,759 of CM062810.1, read as the reverse complement.
CCACACTGAAGCTACCTTGTGGGTGATGCAACAATAAGGATTATAGATTGCAGGATGAGATCTGTTGTTGCAAAATCTTATGCCTTGATGCAAAGCCTTCACCAAGCAAGGAACTTGTGCAAGAAGACAGGTGTCACCTCAACAACAACCCCTCTTCTATTATAGTTGTGATGATCAACCACCACAATGAAGGCCTCCAATAGGACTCAAGGATCGAATAACCCTAGAAAGACTACAACTAAGTACCCCCCAAGGATCTTATAGACTAACCCTCCAACTCCTATGCTTATAAAGGCAAAGGTAAGGTGGAGGTTGAATGAAAAGCAAGCAATAGGGTTCCTAGGACCAATGGGTCAATCCTAAGGCTATTCAAACCCAAGGGAGTATCAAATAGAGTGTTGGAACACACTCAAAGCTGATAAACACTTGGCTGCTATAAGCTAGGTCAAAATCTGCAGTTTAGGACAACAAACAAGACTTTATTACAACATAAAATATAACCATTCAAATTACATAAAAAATATATATGGATTGTAAGGTTAGAAAATTAGCAACCTAGGAAAGAAGGTTCAACAACTTTCCCTATTCAATTAGCCAATAAAAACAATTTAAATAATGATGTGAGGCCTAATAAATTGCAGAAATATACATGAAGAACAATCAATATGCTTCTCCAAGGTGCTTTGAAATGATTCCATAACATAGGTCATTCTTCAAAGATCGTTATTAATCCAATCAAACACGTTTTAGGTGAAAATTATCCCTAGTATCAATGCCACAAAACAAAAATATGATTTTAATTAAACTAGGTTTACAAAATTAACCATGAAACTAAAACCTATCCATTAGATGAAGACTACCCTTCTCCACCTAGGGCGTTGTTGTCTAGGATAGAAACCAAATTTAGGGCAATCAAAAAGGGTAAAACCTAGTTCCAACACTCTAGGCAAAATAAACTTACTTTCCCTAGGGTTTAAATTAGGGTTCTCAATTATCTAGAAATTTAAAGGAGAAGAATTAACCTACTCTCCTCCTCAAATTTTTGGAAATTTAGGACAAATTCCACAAGGGACATGCCGACAAATGCCAAATTAACCTACTTAACAAGAGTAGAAATAATTACCATGAAAATATCTAAGTATAGTAAATAAACCAACTTACAATACATGCAAGATTAACAAAGAAAACCTTTGAGAAGAGCTCAATCCATAAGAAGAGAAACCCTTGGCCTAGTCGCTCAACTTGACGTCCATTGCGCACTAGCTTAAGAGAATCCATTACAAGAGAGATGAATGTGTGTTGCCATCCAATGAGTGAATTTGACATCGAAATTTATACAAGACTAGGTTGATTCTTCTCTAAGAAAGCTAAAAGAGCTCTATAATACAATTAATTCACATAATATGGCGATAAGGTCACATGTCGATCAACATAATAGCCATTTCAATTTTCAACTCAGAAACATTACAAGATGCCTTTATTTAGCCCACACATCTGAGTAATTAAGGCCAAGAAAGGATGATGTCATGATCCACATGAGCCTCTCTCATGAAAAGGTGCAATGGGCACCTCCAAGTGTACTAATCATCGTCAAGTCATCTCCATGGTCCAAATAAGGTGCTCCATCATCAAGAAAACCACCACTAGCATCAAGTGGTCCATCATCTCCATAATGTCATGCAAAATGGGTGCATACATCACATCTCAAAGCTTTAGAACGATGACATCATAGCTCCAACGACAACATCCTTAGTTGATAAGGTGTACAAGCTATCATCGATAGGGAAATGTCCATCAACTAGGGTATAATGCCATACTAGAGGTGTCCTAGGAGGTCTTGGGGTACATCATTTCTGGAGGCAATGCCCCAACTCTATGTGAAAATTTCTAAACTGAAATTCTATCACTGCAGCCACTGATTTATTTCACCTACTTATTATTCACAATAAGTTATTTACGAAATTCCTTGAACAAATGTTAAAATAAATTCTACTGCAGTTATCCCACAATTACCCAGAGAAAAATACATGCACAAGAATCAATCACATCAACATAATTATTTTTGGACAATTGTCCCCAGAAAAACCAAATGTGGGAAAACCGGTGCAGCAGATGAGGGCTTTATTAATCTTCAACAACAATTGCTTTTACAAGGAATGATTTTACAGAGAAATTGAAAGAAAACACCTGAGACTTTCCTTCTGAGACCATCTGACACTTTGGAGACCCTGCTCCCACTTTTGCGTCACCCCTACGTCACTCTGATTGACCCAGCGTGGTTTTGAGTGGCTCTGCGTCAGCCTGCGTAGGCTTCACGTCTCTCTTTCTATGCTGTCTTCCACTTTCCCTGCGTCACCTCCTCCTCGATCACTGCCTGTTGTTGAAGCCCTCCTCTTCCTCCACCCTGCAACTCCCTCTGAAATCGATCTCCTCTTCCTTGAGAATCAAATTTCCTTGAGACACTGAGTATCTGCCGGTGTGTCCCCAAATGACCCTCAAGTCTTCCCTTATACCTTTCGTGTTGATGAATCAACGACCGAGATTAAGTCCCTAATCAATGGCTAAGATTAAAACAAACTTGATCCTCGTGTCTTAGAAGCTTCTCATCCTTATCTTTATTAATACCCATTAATATTTTTATTTTCCTAAGTTTTAGACTTAGGAACCCATAGAAAATATTGATTATTTTAATAACTCCTCATTCGGATGGAATTTCTCAAAACGATTTCTAGGTCTTGGAGATCTCATTTGCCTTAGTATCTCCTCCAAATTTCAAGGCTAGAGCAAATCCGATGCTACCAAAAACCAACACTCTAATGTTTGGTGTCCAAGGTGTTGGAGGAAGAGGATGATATTATCTATGTTGTTGAGTCATCACATGACCCAATGTCCTTCAAAAAGTGTGTATCAACATGCTTGGAAGTTCTTTGGTGGAGTCACATATGGGTTGGTCATCCTCTCTGAAGTGCTAAAGATGCATGTTAAGATCTCCCAAGGGATGGTCTATAAAACCTGGACCTAACACCTATCATAACTCATGTAATCAAGTGAGTTTTGTTGATGTTCTAGCATTAAGGGCAAGATTCTCCCTAGGTCAAGGGTATTGTTAAGGTGCCATGTAATGTGGCTAGGGAGATTTGCCTAGAGAGCATTAGGGCCTGGAGTACCCCCCCGGTCAGAAGGTTCTGACCATATTGCCAAGGGATGCTTGGCTAGTGGGTAGAGTGAATGCCCGATAACATCGAGCAATTATTTTTTGCTGGAAATGTGACTAGTTTCGGTCTTGATAATTGTTGCTGTACTCATTTCAATATGTATATCTTATGTAACAAACACAATAAGAAAGAAAAGTTATTATTTTAAAGCATGGCTTTCATGCTTATTATTGATGGTCTTTTAGGTAAAAACATGTTCTTCATGCTTCGATGGTTTGTTAGGTCATAGGATTTATTGTCATGAGTCAAGAGAGTCAACATCATGTTTATAAGACCCTTTTGGGCAAAATATATCTTGCAAAAGAATTTATTTTGAGCCTAGAAAGTCTTGGAAACCTCCAAAGTACAAGTCGGCCCTGGCAGCTTCAAGTCAACCTAAAAGAGGGAATTCGACCCCTTGGAAAGGCTATATAAAGGAGCATATTCAACGTCATTTGGCACTCACTCACTCACTCACTCACATGTTTGATCTCTCAAGACCAAGTTTGATCTATAGCTAAGAGTAGCAAGAAAGGAAGGGCAAAGGTCTAGAAGGCAAGAGGAATCCAAGAAGGACGAAAATTTGTTTTTGGGCTCTATCTCTCTCACACTTGTGAAATCTAGAGTTTTTGCAGCTTCCAGGAAGGTCGAAATTGCAAGAGGTCGAGTTGCAGTATCAAGTTGCTGGGAGAGCGAATATTTTGTTTTCACCTAGTTGACCTTGGAAGGATCTGTTTTAATCAAGGAAGATCTCTTAAAGAATTGTCTTAGGGTTTCTGTAGCAGCGACAAGGTCGAAGTTGCAGGTTCAAAGCTGTGGTCAAAATTGCATCTAGAAGCTAGTTGATGCAGGATTGAGCTTTGTTGATCTGATCTACTTGGAAGGGCTTTTTGAGGGCTAACTTGGTACTTGGAGGAGGACTTGGTCTAGGATTTGGGTCTTTGTTGTCTCATTTGAAGCAATTTCTATAAGAAGAGAAGAGATTTTCCGAGTTTTCCCCTTGGAGGGGTTTTGCCCAAGCTTGGAGCCTAATTTTTGTGTCCACTACCTTTACTGTTTCTACTCTTGATATTTGTTTGATGAAAATATCTAATAAAGAAACACAAGAAGATAAATAAAATTCACAATCAAGGATTAAGGTGAAAGGAAAATTTGAATTAATAGCTGCCATATTGCATTTTCCAACATTTTTACCATTCAAGTTTCCATGTGATGACATGGGGAATGTTAAATTGGCCTATGGTTTCACCAATGGTCAAGGAGAATTGACCTTGTTCCAAGTGATGACTTGGTTGGCTGGTGACCTAGGACTAGTTTTGTTTTATCTCGGTTAGGGGGTACCTTATCATATCACCAAAGGGTATTTGGCTAGTGGGTGAGTAGATCTTTTTTATGATGCTAATGCAGGATGCTTCCCATGTAGTTCTGAAATGGATCATGAAGTGGATTGATACATTAACATAGTAGGCTCATTCAATCTTTTCTTGGGATGGAGAAATTTTTCAACAAATTGGACATTTGAGGAAGTCAAGGTGAATACCTCCCTAGTTAAGAGGGAATGTTGATTTTTGGGTAGTTGCGCGAGGTATTGTTCAGCTACACAAGCTAGCCCTAAAAGAGAATTTGAAAGAAGAAATTTTAAATTTAATTTTAATTTTAAATCTGCCTCTAAAGGTAATAGTCGACCCAGCAATAGTCACACTGCTTGGGAAACCCTAAATCACTATAAAAGGGCATTCAATCTCCTCATTTGCTCACATGCTCGCCAACAAAATATTCTCTCTCTCTCACGTGCAAAGAAGACTAAGAGGCCGAGATTGTGAAGAAGACGAAGTTTTTTAAGCAACCTAGTTTGACCAAGATTTGACCAGCTTTGACCTCGCACGTGTGGGCTGCAGTTCTGGGTAGTTTGATTGAATTTCTAGGTAGGATGACCGAGTTTTCTAGACATCTGTAGGAGGGAGAATCTCAAACTATTTGACTAAGATTGACCGATTTCTGGGCAGGGGCAGGAAGGTTGAATTTTAGTCTGTTTGACCAAGTTTGATTGGAAAAAGAAGATTGTACTTTTGTTGAATTGAACAATTTCTCCTAAGAAAAGTTTGTTGGGTTTTTCATAGTTATGGTTTTCCTAGGGTAAATATCTTGGTGTTTATTATGCATGGCTGTTCTACTATGAACTTTACTATTTCTATTACATTTATAGTTGAATTTTCTGAAGTATAATTGCTTAACGATAGTTTGGAATGTGCTAAAGTAATATCAAATATTATTGGAAGTAATTATCAATTGCAAAAAATTGTGCTTGTTTAAATAAAACTAGAAAATCGACATGGTTTTAGAGATTGGTGAAAGAGCAACGATTTGAAGTCAACATAAGACACAAATAAATGAGTACATGTGGGGAATAAGATAGCCAAGTTTTTGTGATAAAAGGGATTAATAAAGAGATCCAATCCCTAGAGAAGGCTGGTATCTGTGGCTGAGTTTGTTTAGCCCTAAAAGAAGAGTCTAAAGAAGACCGAGACATCTCTTCTGGAGCAAGCTTGGAGTGTTGATTGGCAATCTGATATAGGACATTGTTGAGAATGTTTTTAAGCTATTTTTAGTAGTAGAGGATTAACCTTAGGCTCGATTGATATCTGCATTGAAAATTGGTAAGATTTTTTAGCTTGCTTCTATCTTTTGTTTGTGAAATTGCTGGGCAAAATTTTGTCCTTTTTGAGGCTACAATAAAAGTTTGTCAGAGGCCTTGTTGTCGCTCAGATTGTATAGGCATTGTGACAACAACTCTGGTCGGGGGTTGTCACTCTGATCCCCGACTTCTCCATTCTAGCTATCTCCCAACAATAGACTATGGGGGATAGTCCCTATGGAAAATGAGAAGACAAGAATCGTTGGCAACCAACAAGTCAGGGAGACACGATTGAATGACCTAGCCACTTGGTTAATTTAGCATGCTTTAAGGATTAGATTAAATTATTTGTGAGACCAATGCCTTATGGAGTCAACCACCCACTTTATATCAATTAAAGACCAAGTAACCAGATGAACAACCGCTGCATAATGATGCTTCACTATCCTAAATGAGATGCAAATCCTATAAACTAGGTGAGATGCAAAATCTTGGTTAATTTTAGATTATATACCTATTCTAAGTATATCCTGCCTATTCTAAGATTATAGGTTAGTCTCTAGAGTAATTTGTGAGAGATAAACCGGGGGAAGCAAGGCGAGACTTGGTTAATGATATGTCCTACGGGGTTCTAACTACCTCATGCCTCTGACGTTGCAGAGATTGTGGCTCTGGCGACTGCAAGGTCACCGTGTTAACTACTAAAGAGGTGGTAGACTCCTCAATCTAGATGTTAAAGGTGGGTCTATCTCTCTATCGGCCAAGCTTATGCTTGGAAGTTAATTTATTAATGCAAGAGGCTATCCCTAGTATGCAAGTGCAAGAGATGAGTTCTCTTAAGGTGAGATTGCTTAATTTGTTAAGTACGTAATGGCAATGATGTTCAATTAAGAACACTAAAGTACTTAAACAATAAATGAATAAAATATCAACCACAAGAGAAAGTGTTCAAGCTTAACCGTGCTAGAGAAATGTGGTAGTAATATAAATAAACAATTGCTCAAAGACAAACTTAATGCTACTCAAGGAAATTAACAATCTACAAGATTATAATCAATAAATCACCAATATGCCACTTAGATACAAGAGAGAAATTTCAAATCTCTTATCACAATTATGATCAGTATAACATCCTTAAGAGATATCCCATTTAACAATGAGCAATGAATCCACTCAATGACAATAATGACAATGATAAATTAAGAGCATCAATCCACCATTTCACTTAAGGCAATTAGCCAATTAAACACTTATCAACTTGATTAGAGCACTTGTGTGAATGCAAGAGTGTAAAAGATGCCAATGACTAAAATTGAACCCAAGTCTTTTAAACCATGAACGATTATGAATTGTAAAATTTCTTTAGTCAATTTTAGAGACTTATGTGTGATTTATTATCACTACAACCTTGTATTCAAAGGTATGCAATTTTATATCAGCAGTCAAGAAGTGATGCAAGATGCCAAAGATACGCTGGAAAATCAATGCATTTAACGTCCAATGATATTCACTTGATTATAGAACTGCTTAGACACTATAGATCATATTTATTATGCTCAGATCAGACCTCAAAATTATGTTTATCGGATCTGTAATAACTCAGAAAATCAGTGATTCAGTCCTTAATAAACCAACAAAGTGCTTAAATATTAATGCCAAACAAGCTCCAATGATTAGCTAATCAATTTGAGTGATTTTTAGATGATCTTTAGTCAATTTTGACGATTCTTATTTAGTTTATATGACTACATAAATGGCTGTAGCAAACATATCAGATCTGGAAATTGTCGAACAGCCCTCAAAAAAAAACTTATATGCAGTGTTCCACGGGGACGCGTCCTCCAGGGTGGGGGATGCGCTTCTTCGCTCCCCCACGCTCCCGAGACAAGGAAACTCCTGGGGAAACATTTCCCCACGTCCCCTTTTTGGGGAAACTCGGGGAAACTCCAAGGGGACTTTTTTCTGGTGATGAAAAGCGTCCCCTGCGTCCCACCAAATTTTTTCTAATAACAATTAAAAACATAAAAAATTACAAATTTTAATATAATTAAAAAAAATGAAATAAAAACTAAAGGATAAATTAAAACTTTAAAACATAATTATTCACATTTCTCATTCATGTCTCATTAACCATATGCTTTAACCTTGTCGCCCGACATTTTCCTTCTACTATCGCTCAACATTTTGCCTTGTCGCTCGAGATTTTCTTACTGCCGCGCTAGACATTTTCCATATGCAATTTGTTGTAATTCGGATTTACTGTCGACTGGGGGCCTAAGACATTTGGAGTTGCGATTTTCATTTTGTGACTTGGAGCTGCGATTTCATTTGTGACATGGAGCCACCGGATTGGAGCTGCGATTTATTATTTGGTACTTTTTGAGAAATTTACTAGTATTTCACTTCTTTCTATGTTTACTTTTAGTTTAGTATTCTATGGCTATTTTAGACTTCAACATAATGTCATTGTCATATGATGAATTTACTTTCGATGTGCATTGTGTAATTTCAACTGTCAAATGATTAATTTAATTTAGATGTACCTTGCATAATATCAATGCCCATTGTCAAATGATGAATTTAGATGGAACATTGCATATGCCAAATGATGGATTCAATTTAGTAATTTACTTTTAAACTTACAATTTTACATTGATGATTGCAGAAATGTCAAATGATAATTATGATTCATAATAGTCTAATATGAAATGATGATCATATTTTGATGTACATTTCATAATTATTAAGATTTACTATTTACTAACTTAGTTATTGACATATTATTGGGATTTTATTTTTTATTTTAATATACATTAAATTTTTAAATTTTTTATAGATTTTACGACGCTGACGTCCCCCCCGTTTACCCGGAATTTCCCTAAATTTTGCGGTTGCTTATATACGTCCCCCTTGTGTGTATCTCCACTCCCGCGTTTCCTCATCCCGGAAACTCAGTGGAACATTGCTTATATGCAATCAATTTAACCACAAGATTAATGTTCAATGCCTTAAGTGACTTGTTGATGAATTTAGGCTTATTTTATGTGTGTTTACATTCTGAATACACTGCTACAACAATTATATCAGCCCTGAAACTTACAAATCAGCCCTCTGCAATTTCAAAGCAGACATTGAAAATTATATGACAGCCAACATAAAACAATAACACTGATAGATCAAACCCTTGTAATTTATTTTCATGCCTTGTATGAGTTATTAGCTCAATGTGTGGATTCTTTAGGCTTGTATCATGATGATTATGTCACTGTTATATTAATATATCAGATCTGATATAAATTATGCAGTCAATTAAAATGAGAAGGCAATAGAAACAAACCCAAAGGCCCAATGGCCTATGCCAAGTTTCGAGATGTGAGCGAAATCACTCCTCAACACTTGCACTCACAAAATGTTGGCTCAAAAACCAAAGATCAGACCTTTATGACTGCTGCAATCACAAATGGGTAGAGATAAAATTCCAATCCCTTGAAGAAACTAGCCCTTGTAGGGCATTTCGACCTTCTTAATGCTTGCAAAATAGGTCCCAAACACTAGCCTTTTAGGTTGGGTAAGGGCTAGGGCCTTCAGAAAATGGGTTTCTTCCCCAATTTGAAAATAAACAACCTCTAAAAATGGGCTCAAAAACCTTAGACCTCTAGGGTTTTTAAGGGTTGGAAACTTAACAAATTTACTTCTTTCTTTGATCTGTTCAGAGATTTTGCCTGTACAAATAAAAGTAAATTCCCCCCCAAAAAAATCAATATATATAAAAATAAAATAAAACCCCAAAGCCCCAATTGTTGCAAAACAAGGGTTAGAAATATATTTACAAAATTATTTTACAAAAGAAAAATATTTACAAGATATATATATACAATGATCGAAAGATTTTTGGAAGAATATTTTTTGTAAATTTTGACAATGGCTATATGTATTTCGAAAGATAGAAAATCACATAAAATATTCAAAGTCCAAACAAGTTCAGCCTGTGCCCACTGTCTGTGAACTTGGAGCCCAAGGGCTAGGGAACCTGCGAACTCGATATATATTTTCTTAAGAAAAAAAATTGTTAGCTCATACAATGAATCAGATCAGCTAAGATAAGCCCAAAACTGACCAATTGAATGTTCTTATCATTTACAAATAAAATAACAATTTATGTTATATTGAAGCACAATATAGGAAAGTACATACCCAACACATACCTCAGATTAATGAGACAAAAACACCATGAAATGTACCCCTAAGTCTTTTATTATGAGGTTCAAACATTCCTAATAGAATAGTGGCTTCACACCAGCGTTTACACAATTACGTCTAACCAAAGATCAAAATGATCAATAGAAGCAAAATGCCTTCTATTTATAGAGAAAACCTTCCAAGTGGAAAATAATGGCTACTTGGCTTGATCTCTGTCAAAATAATTTTGATCGTTGATAATTTTTTGATCAACTTCGAAAATATTTATTTTTGAGGAATTTTCGAATTTCTCATTAGAACCATTTTTTATTAGTTAAAAAATAATTAATTTGAACTAATTTCCTAAAACATTTTACTTTGACTTAACCACCAAGGTCCAAGGGTCCAAATTTTCTTGAAATTTCCAATATTCCCTTGTTGGGAGAACCCCAAAAATTAACTTCTTCATGATCCATGAATTTTTCCATTTGGAGAAGTTATTTTCTCTAGCATTTTAACTTTGACTCTAAATTAATTAATTATCTGGCTTAGGAATTTATTTTATTTTTGCCAAAAAAAATAATTAATTGACTCATGAGGAGATTAATTTTCTTTTCACCCTTAAATATTTTAGCCATGGTATCTAAGTATGAGAGACCATGCATTAAAATATTTTTTACATAAGATTTTACAAATTCAACCCTCAAAGGGGGAATACTCGTTCGTTATAGACCCCCATACATTTTACTCAATTTCGCGACACAATATGATATAGTAGACCAAGTGATTTGTAATAAAATAATTTAGCCAAATAACTTAAATTATTTTCAAATCAATTTTACAATAGACTTGACTAAAACACTAGGACTCACCTAAGTCTTCGATGATAAATTCCACCCTAGCTTTGGGGTTGAGGCTCGAGGGAAAAACTTTGTTGACCATTAGTGTTTAAAAACACAAATAAATCAGTGAGACGAAAAACCTCCTAGGATGAAATTCGTTGCCAAAATCATAGGCTTACCTAGGTTGTTACATAATTTAATGGTCGTACTAGCATCATTTACATTACAAACTTGCAGAATGGGTTTACAATGACATAATAACTGCTGGCTGATGATTCTGAACTTTGAAAAGAATTCCTTCAAGTCTTTGGATCTTGCTTCCTTGGAATGTTGAACAAATGGGTGAAACATCTGGCTCCATATGGGGACATGTTGCTTCAATGGAGCAATGTGAGAATTCAGAATCATGTATCCAAGAAAATATAAGTCCATTAAATAGATATCCATTCAAAATCGAAATCATGTAGAATATTTGTTGGAATAAAAAAAATCTACTCTAACAAACTGAAATGTAAAGACATAAAACATAAGTGCATAAAAGGAAACTAACTAATGAGATAAATGAAAGGAGTAGGGTTAGAGATACTATACACAAGATTCCCCATGGCATCAGATGTCTTCAACATAGTGCATACTCAGCATCTGCCGACTTTTAGGCAGGTCTGTGGGTTGCTTCTTGAATGTGCCATGCTGAATTTTGAAAATGATAGGACTTTGACTTATTCGAATATCGAGGTGTTCATGGTCATCAGATGCATCAAGCCTCTTCCTTCTTCTCTTTTGTCTTTTACGTTTCCTTTCGGTAGGATGTGACGTCGATGTTAATGTGGTCGGTATACAACTTTCTACCTGATCTGAAAGATGTTCATTCGGAAAATTTGGGGCGTCCAATACTTTTGTGATCTGCTCTTCTTTAATTTCATGAACTTGCTTTGTTAAGGCCGGTGGATCAATCTTGCAAGCATCAATTTGACTCCTCTTAGTTTCCTTCCTGCCAGGATCAACTTCATGTAGCCATTTCTGAATGGAATCGATGACTTCATTGTAATGAGATGAAGGTTGCTTCAGTGAGCTGGGAGGCTTATGTTCTGGATCCTCTGGTCTTAGCTTGAGCTCTTGAACCTGTGGTTTTTCCATTATTTGTAGTTTATTTTGAAGAATGATTTGCTTAATTCTCATGGAATTCATTTGATTAGCATGTTCATCCTTTATAGCATTGATTTCCCTAATATAATTTTTCTCCATGGTCTCTATCATGTCTTGAAAGGTGATTCTCTAATTACACTGAGTAACTTCCATTACTTGTAACTTGTTCTGGAGATATCCGACTCGCCTTCATGTCCTTTATCGATTTATCATGATTTTGTTGAATAGAACTCATTTCCTCCTTGTGATTTGGTTCCATGATTTTTAAATCCTCATCATGTTTTTCTTCTATGGCTAACAATTTGGTGTATATGGCTCTCATATCCTTGGTGTGATTTGCTATCAATTTCTCTTGATTAAGTTCCATGTTTTTCTTCAAAATGTGCTTGACTGAATTGCATGTCTTCACCTATTTGCTTTAATTCCTCGACAAGATGCTATCATTTTCCTTTTCATCATCAATATTAATTTGATCCTTCGTCCTTGCCCTTCCACTATCGAGGATTCTTCTTGCAATGACACAAGTGGATTCATCATCACAATGGTCACAATCTCTGCGATATGGCACATTTTATTGACACATTTCTATGATATTTGGGTCTTTCGCAGGATCACTTTCATCCTTCTTCATAGTACTAGAGGCACAAGGTGAATTCTTTTTATCCCCAATATCTATTTTTGAAAGCATTTACGATGGCTTGTAAGGAATTAAAAGAATTTTCAGGAAAATCACAAAACCAATTTCTAGCATCACCATTCAAGGAAAGGACAAAGCACTGCACCTTGACGTCTCCATGATTGTACGCAGTTGCATGAACATATCTTGCCAAAAAGGTTGTGAACCTTTTGATGTGATCTGTAGTAGTGGTTGTATCATTACCCATGAAAGAAGGTAATCTGTGAATAGATATTTCCGAAATATCATGAAGAATGTTAGTAAAATGCAAAGGGGCGAACAAGTCATCCATGATGACTTGCTTTAAGGGAAAAAGAAGACAATGGATGTTGGAGAAAGAGATCTTTGTTCAAGAAAAACAAGAGATCCACAATAAGCGAGTTTCTAGTAGAAATTCTTGTAAAAAATGAAAGAAGTGGAGTCACCACTTGAACATGAATCTAGCTCCAACATCTAAAAGGCAAAAAACCGAAAAGTTAGTCAGGAAGAAGCAAATGGATATCAAGGGAAGCTTCCTGTATGAGAAGAATTGAATGCTCACTTAGAATGTAATTTGTTTAATCGAGCTCTAAGACTAAGACTGGGGCTAATCAAGCTACCAAGATTTCTTCTAGTGTAAGCTTTTGTGAATGGATGAATCAGTGGAGTCGCCACCCAAACAGGGAACTATCTGAAATGTCTAGGTGCTAAAGGTGCGGATAGAGAAGATGAAAATATTAGTGAGAGGAAAGAAGCTAAGGTGATGAAAAGATGAGAGATATAAACGGTGCCAGAAGTGTGGCGTTGATGGGACAAGGAATGATGAGAAAATGAGAAGATGAGGATGATTAAGACGAATGTCACAAAGTTAAGGTCCAATAAATTGTTCCCCTACAATGGCACCAAAAAATGTTGTTGCTCAGATTATACAGACATTTTGACAACGACTCAGGTTAGGGGCTGTCACTTTGATGGGACAAGGAATGATGAGAAAATGAGAAGATGAGGATGATTAAGACGAATGTCACAAAGTTAAGGTCCAATAAATTGTTCCCCTACAATGGCACCAAAAAATGTTGTTGCTCAGATTATACAGACATTTTGACAACGACTCAGGTTAGGGGCTGTCACTTTGATCCCCGACCTCTCTGTTCTAGCTGTCTCCCAACAACAGAGTATGGGGGCTTGTCCCTATGGAAAATGAGAAGATAGGAGCTCATTGGCAACCAACAAATATGGGAGATACGATTGAATGGCCTATCCACTTGGTTAATTTAGCAAGCTTTAAGGATTAAATTGAATTATTTGTGAGACCAGTGCCTTATGGAGTCAACCACTTACTTTATATCAATTAAGGACCAAGTAACCAGATGCACAACCGCTGCTTAATGATGCTTCACTATCCTAAATGAGATGCAAAATCTTGGTTAATTTTAGGTTATATGCCTATTCTAAGTATATCCTTCCTCTTAATTGTTTTGAAGCTAGTCTCTAGAGTAAGTTGTGAAAGAGAAACCTGGGGGAAGCAAGCTAAGGCTTGGTTAACGATACCTCCCCTAGGGCTTTAACCATCCGATGCCTCTGGCGCTGCAGAGACTGTGGCTCTAATGACTGCAAGGTCACTGTGTTAACTACTAAAGAGGTGCTAGACTCCTCAAGCTAGATGAGAAAGGTGGGCCTATCTCTCTGTCGACCAAGCTTATGCTCGGAAGTTAATTTATTAACACAAGATACTATCGCTAGTATGCAAGTGCAAGAGATGAGTGCTCTTAAGGTGAGATTACTTAATTTGTTAAGTACTTAATGACAATTATTTTCAATTAAGAACAATAAAGTACTTCAACAATAAATGAATAAAATCTCAACCACAAGAGAAAGCGTTCAAGCTAAATAGTGCCAGAGAAATGCGGCAGTAATATAAATAGACAATTGCTCAAAGACAAGATTAATGCTACTTAAGGCATATAGCAATCTCCAAGATTATAATCAATAAATCACCAATATGCCACTTAGATACAAGAGAGAAATTTTAAATCTCTTATCACAATTATGATCAGAATAGCATCCACAAGAGATATCCAATTTAATAGTGAGCAATGAATCCACTCAATGACAGTAATGACAATGAGAAATTAAGAGCATTAATCCACAATATCACTTAAAGCAATTAGCCAATTAAACACTTATCAACTTGATTAGAGCACTTGTGTGAATGCAAGAGTGTAAAAGATGCCAACGACTAAAGTTGAGCCCAAATCACTTAAACCATGAATGATTATGAATTACAAAATTTCCTTACCTAATTTTAGAGACTTATGTGTGATTTATTATCATTGCAACCTTGTATTCCAAAGGCTTCCAATTTTATATTAGCAATCAAGAAGTGATGAAAGATGCCAAAGATACGCTGGAAAATCAATACATTTAACTTCCAATGATATTCACTTGATTATAGAACTGCTTAGACACTATAGATCAGATTTATTATGCTCAGATCATACTTCAAAATGATGTATATCGGATCTGTAATAACTCAGAAAATCAGTGATTCAATCCTTAATAAATCAACAAAGTGCCTAAATATTAATGCCAAATAAGTTGCAATGATTAGCTAATCAATTTGAGTGATTAGGAACATACTATTGGTAAGTTTTTGGCTTTATCTTAGGTGATATGATTCATTGTAAGGGCCAACAATTTTTTTTCTTAAGAAAATATATATAGAGTTTGCAGGTTCCCCAACCATTGGGCTCCAAGTTCATAGACTGTGGGCACATGCTGACCTTGTTTGGACTTCAAATATTTTATGTGGCTTTCTTACTTCGCTAAGACTGTAGTTGAATATCTATCTTACAAAATACATCTAGCCATTGTCAAAATTTACAAAAAATGTTCTTCAAAAAATCTTTCAATCATTGTATATATATCTTCTAAATATTTTTCTATTGTAAAATAATTTTGTAAATATATTTCTAACCCTTGTTTCTGAGCAATTGGGGGTTTGGAGTTTTATTTTATTTTTGTATATATTGAGTTTTTTTGGGAAAAAAAAATTATTTGCATAGGTGAAATCTCTCAAGGGATCAAAGAAGAGTAAATTTTTTAAGTTTTCAGCCCTTAGGATTTTTCAGCCCATTTTTACAGGTTATTTATTTTCAAATTGAGGAAGAAACCTATTTTTTGAAGGCCCTAGCCCTTACCCAACCTAAAATGCTAGTGTTTGGGACCTATTTTGCAAGCATTAAGAAGGTCGTAAACCCTACAAGTCCTAGATCTCATTGCAAGCAAGGGGTTATTCAAGGGATTGACATCTTATCTCTAATAATTTGTGATTGCGGCAGTCATAAATGTCCGATCTTTGGGTTTTGAGCTAAAATTTTTATGAGTGCAGGTGTTGAGGAGTGATTTTTCTCACATCTCGAAACTTGGCATAGGCCATTAGGCTTTGGGGTTTTTTTCTATTGCATTCATCTCTCATTTTAATTAACTGCATAATTTATATCAGATTTGATATATTGATATAATAGTGGCATAATCATCATAATACAAGCCTAAAGAACCAACACATTGAGTTACTAACTCATAGAAGGCATCAAAATAAATTACAAGGGTTTGATCTATCAATTTTATTGTTTTATTTTGGCTGTTATATAATTTTCAAGGTCTGATTTGAAAATTTTAGGTTTGATATAATTGTTGCAGCAGTGTATTCAGTGCATAGAAACACCTAAAACAAATCTAAATTCATTAAAAAGTCACTTAAGGCATTGAACATTAATTTTTGGTTAAATTGATTGTATATAAGTTATTTTTTGAGTATTATTGAGCAATTTCCAGATCTGGTATGTTTGCTACAGCCATTTATGCAATCATATAAACTAAATAGGAATCGTCAAAATTGACTAAAGATCATCTATTGACGAAAAGTGTTAAGTATGGGGTGATGTGACTATGCTACCACCTTGATTTTCAATTAGTACCTAGTGGTCTATATTAAGGTACACTTATCCAAAAGTAAGTATGTTCAAACATTAGTTAGGTATGGTGACATGATAACATCTTTTTTTAATTGTATGTGATAAAATATCTATCTAATTATAACACTTCACAAACAAATCAAAACTTAATCATCACTTCTACAGAAACCACACAATGAAAAACATACCAACTATAGATTGAAGCATCATGAGACATCATCTAGCATATCTAAGATCAGGAGCACAAGGCACGTGAACTAATATACCACTGTATATGAAGGATTGATATGCATAGGAATGTAATTGATAAATGACGAATAATAGGTCTAAGGTGAGGAGCATGAATTTCATTAAAGAAGCAACAACTCACACCCATATGTGTGCGTCTATGAGGTAGCTGCCTAAAGGGCAACATCTGGCTTCAACTTAGGGTCATGAATTCTTGTACATGCATATATGAGAACTCCGTATTTTCTTGGTTTCATACACTAGAAGTCCTATCCATTGGGCCTTTGGGTCACAAAAACTATAATTTTTCCATCATCTAACTTGAAGATTAAGTCACAGGGTTTGTCGAATTTGAAAGTTTAGGTTCGAAATTTGGCAAACACGGAAAAAAAGGTTTTTCTAGGTTCGTCGAACCTAAAAGGACCTCAAGTCAAATAGAATCAAATCAAATTGATTTGAATCGAATCGAGCTGAATCACAAATTTAATGGGGAAAAGTAAGGTAGGACTGACTTTAGGTTCGACTTAGGGTTTATAAATCTGTTTTATTTTTAAAAAAAATTGGAACCTAATTTTTAGCATGTTGAAACCCTTTGCTAATTGGTAACTCACTTATATACGAATTTGACATGTGTTCAAGGGTTAACATGTAGAGGAACTTGTTACGCGCTGTAATTGTCAAATTAGGGAGGGTCGATGCTAGAACATGGAGTCCAACCTTATCTTGTCCATGTATGAGCTTTGTCAGAGAGTTATGATACCCTGCTTACAATAAATAATAATTGACATTTACAAAACGTCTAGGCAAATTACAAAATTATTGTTGGTTTTGTACGTTCCTACAGGCATCCCCGCACACCTTCAAATTATACGTCGTAGATTGTAGGGAAAATAGGATTGATTGTCATTGACAATTAAATTTAAAATTTTATATATATGCAATTTATTAAAAGTATTAATATTAATAATATGCCATTCAAATTATACATCGCTGACGATTTAAAATTTTACATGTACGTAATTTATTAGAAATATTAATATTAATAATATCTATTTAAAATTAAAAATTTAATTTTTAACATTTAATTTTAAATAATTAATTATATAAATTTGATCTTAAAATTATATAAATTATTTAATTAAATGTAAGGTTTTTTTCATATATATAATTAATTGAAATACAAGTTAGTGTCGCACTTTACATCCAGGAGACTCTAAAGCATCAGGAGCATATCCTCCAGCCTCCCGTCCGACCCAACACTACTCGTCAGATCACCTCTTTCTTCAGCATACTCCCCTCAGCCCGAGGAGTCAAGAGATCAACCAGTCCGAGTACCGATCAGTCTGGCTCACACAGATCGACAGACCCTCGTTCAGTTAAGAGGAGAGGCCCCTTACTTACGAGGGCCCAGCAGCAGAACAGTTCCAGGCATCTCCCCGAGAGGCGGCCCAGGATCATTAGATCACAGAGACAACACAATGGGAGGCAACCAGCGCCCACCGCTTCAAACCAGCAAACCTTGCTGAACTACCCACAACTCTTTTCTCTCGGCCTCGGATGCTAGGAGTAGCGGACTCCCACATCCGAGTCCCCAGGGTCTTCTTCACCAGTGAGACTACGACACAGTCTAGAGATCAACAGGCGTGGCTGGGATCGGAGCTCCATACGCTCTTCCCAACCCTCCTCGTTTTTAGTTTCTATCTTCCTTTCAACATTTGTCTTTCTGAGGAGACCGATTGGTTCTCCTACTGGGCACGACCCCCTTATGTAACCGACAGTCCCTTTGACCTACTTTGTGGTCATTCGTTGGACATTAATAAAATTATCTTATCTTATCTTATCTTATCTCTCTCTATCTATATATATATGCATATATGTATACAAACCTAAAGCCAAAGCTCTTGCGAACTCTATCGGAAAATTCAAACTCTAACTCGAAACTGAATTGTGAATTTAGCTTGAAGAGAGCATCAATGGGGGTGCTCTACCACTCTTAGAGAAATAAGGCCTACTTTGCAGAAAATCAAAATTTTTAGATGTCTAAGACATGAAATAAATGGGAAACCAATCAAATATGCTTCAATCGCTTCGAACAATGCATGGAAATAAGCAATCATACGAGGCAAGAAAAATGCAATATAATCAAATAAGCAACTACTACATTAATGCTTCAAAAGCTTATTTATGTAGAAATTCTACCTGCGAAGTAGGAGCAAGAATGCTATATAAAATAAAAAAGCCAATGTAACCACTTTAGGAGTTTATCAGTCTCATGCATTTTTCCCTTATGTTTGATTATAAGCAAAAACAAGAATATACTAAAAACAAGGTGGAACATCTAACACTCCTTGGTTGGGGACCATTGCCAGGATATACTCCAGAAGTACAAGGCCCCATTCTTGCCAAGATGGAGTATGGCTTCCACAAATCTCGTCCATCCAATGCTAACATACTTTGCGCCATTGGAAAGGATTGACCCATTGACCTTGTAATATCATTGAAGTCAAAGGGATGTGAAGTTGGTTACAATTGGATTCCACATAGAATTGGTTGACTTTCCATGCCGCCCTTGGTCAATGGTAAAGGAGAAGATCACTCACAAGCAAAGGAAATAATTTCTGGGACACAAGGTAAGGGATGCTTAACACTCAAAATAACTCCTTTAGAATTAACATTTACCCATTGGAGCGGAAAAATTGACTCTATGTTCCTCAAGATTTGGAATAGTAGATATTTCATTAACAATATCCAATTCAAGCTCATTGCAATGTCCAAATCTATCAATTTCATATTCATTATCAACATCAAAGATAGGATGAAAAGGCAACTCTAAGTAGGATATGTATGAAGAATGTTGTTTGCCCATGATATTCTTAGTCAAATATGTGGCAAGGGAAAGGTCATAAAGGGATGTGAAGTTGGTTACAATTGGATTCCACATAGAATTGGTTGACTTTCCATGCTGCCCTTGGTCAATGGTAAGGGAGAAGATCACTCACAAGCAAAGGAAATAATTTCTGGGACACAAGGTAAGGGATGCTTAATACTCAAAGTAACTCCTTTAGAATTAACCTTTACCCATTGGAGGGTAAAAATTTTCTCTATGTTCCTCAAGATTTTGAATAGTAGATATTTCATTAACAATATCCAATTCAAGCTCATCACGATGTCCAAATCTATCAATTTCATATTCATTATCAACATCAAAGATAGGATGAAAAGGAAACTCTAACTAGGATATGTATGAAGAATGTTGTTTGCCCATGATATTCTTAATCAAATATGTGGCAAGGGAAAGGTCATAAGTCAGAGGAAAGCGTTTTAAACGATAAGGTAAAGGATTCTCCAAGGCTCTGTCAACCAATTCATGGCTCATTCTTTTCAATAAGAGGGAAACAAATCACTTCATATCCTTGAAAAATTGAGCCATCCAAATTTTCCAAGTCAAGCTCTTCATAGTGTTTAATTTCATCTTCACCCTTAGTATTGTAAATGGGACTTGCTTCAAAGTGAGAACAATCCAAACCCCATTCATGTCTTCTAGTATGGATGAACTTATCAAGGTCACCAAGGCATGGGGGTATAACTATGGATCTTTCTTCTAAGTCAATTCTTCCAAAATCGTCAAAGCATGGACCATGTGGTTCACAAATTTTAGAAGGGGAAGTACTCATTAATGTGTTATCTTCAGGTGGGTGGGAAAAGGAAAGATTGTCACATCGTCAAGATTCTCATTTATGTACTCATAAGGATTTCCTAGCTCTTTATTATCTCTACATTCATCATCAAGAGTATATCCATTAGAAATAGGAAGTATACTATTTGAGAAGCAACAATTATCTATTCTTCCATAAGGTTGAACTCTTGATGAATTTCCTTTTTCTCAATAAGCCCGTCGCTAGATGGTTGATCTTCATCATCGTTTCCACTAAGGTTGTGAAGTAACTCTTGTTCTCGAGAAATATCATGGGAGAATCCTTCATCCATGAACCCTTCCTGATTTCATTTATGGAAATATCTTCCTCATGAGTTGTAACCATAGACTCTTCATTTTCTATTAAATTCAAAAGGGCATTTCATTAGAGGAAATTTTAGCCTAAAAGTGCCCATGAAATTTTCATGTAAATTTCACGTCACAGTTTGTAAACCAATCAAAATCCTTTAAATTTAAAAAGAGGTACATGTAAATATTTTGGAGAGAAAAGAAGAAAAACTACTTTTTTCTAATTGTATTTATGGCTTATCTCCTTACAGGTTTACTCAAATTTCAAGTGTAGAGACACTCGTTAATTCAGAATTAAATTCCACATCCAACGAGTACCCATTATGCATACTTTTGAGATGACCCACATTGATAAAAATTGAAGATTCATTAAAAAAACGTGTTGAACATGCTTTTTTTAATGTATCTTCAATTTTTATCAATGTGGGTCTTCTCAAAAGTATGCATAATGGGTAGTCGTTGGATGTGGAATTTAATTCCGCATTTAACGAGTGTCTACACTTGAAATTTGAGTAAACTTTTGTAAGGCGATAAGCCAAAAATACAATTAGAAAAAATATTTTTTCTTCTTTTCCCTCCAAAATTCATCTCTTATTTTATTATTTTTACTATTATTTCACCTTAGGAGGCCACTTTTAGGCTGAAATTTCCTTTAATGTTCCTTTCTATCTGCTTAGCTATTTCAACCCCTAATTATAAACCCCAATCCATCAACTCAATCTCCAACCCTCCTTTGTAGGATCTTTCTCAATGTTTTGGTAAGACAATATTTGTTCTTGAAGGGGCTCATATGAAAACTCTTCATCTACACTTTTTTCATGTGATTGACTTCCGTGGAAGTGTAAGTGGTTATTCCTCCTCCATAAGGTGTTCTTGTTCTTGTAAAGTACTCAAATAGCCTATAAAAGTGTTTCTAGAATTTTGAAGTGGAAGAGCCCAACATTTAAGGAATAACTCGAAGAAAAGATCTATGGAAGTGATATATTTTTGTCTCATCAACACATCCTCATGTGCTACATTAATTTTTGAAAAATATTTGAGAAAGTTTGTAGCATTAAGAATAACTCATGAGTGATTACCATTATATCTAGGGAGCTCATTGATCCAATTTGGAGTGTAATAAATGGGTATCGAGGAATTCCTTCTGGACCTAAACAAGGGTAAATTTGTCTAAAATTCCAAGATGCCATGTCTCACAACTTAACCAAAATAGAGTTGCCAAGGTGAATAATCAAAGGCATCGCAAGTGCTTGCTTCACCCTTCAAGCAACCTAACTTTAAATTTTCTAAGGGAATTGGGCTTCTCCTCTTTAATGGTGTTGCCACATGAGTTAACTTATAAAAACTTTAAAATATTGCTGAATTTTGTCAAAGCCAAACTTTGAATACCTAGGGAGTGAGCTTTATCTCCGACAATGACGCCAAAAATGTTATCTCTTGGATTCTCTATAGAGGAAAAGCCCCAACCTCTCCAAGGGAAAAACCCAAGGATACAATAGGTAAGTTTCCTATTGTCACCTCAGCAACCTCGTCCCTTAGTTCTAGGTTTCAGAAGATTGTTTCCTACCTAAAAGGGCATTCACTAGACTAAATATTAAGTCTATTGTTTTAGTACAAGTGAGTGGTGGTGTCTAGGATTTAATTATATAAATCTTCAAATAGTAAAGAGTTTGTTTTGAGTGTTTCTTATGTGTGAGCAATCATGTGTAGTAATCAAAAGATTTTTAACCCTTGAGCATTATTTCCAAATCTTTTCTATGCAAGTGCTTATGAAATAAATGTTATCTTGGGCAAGACAAAAAAGCAAGAGAAAATGGCTTTCCAGTCAAAATAGACTAAATCTTAAGTCTAATGTTATAGTACAAGTGAGTGGTGGTGGCTAGGATTTAATTATATAAATGGGATTAATAAAAAAAAATATAATTAGAATGCTTCAAATAGTAAAGAGTTGGTTTTGAGTGTTTCTTATGTGTGAGCGATCATGTGTGATCAAAAGATTTTTAACCCTTGAGCACTAAGTTGTAGGAAACGCTGGGCAGGGGGCCGTTTCCTCCAGGAAACGAAACGGAAACGGGTTTCCCCGTACCGTACGGCGGGGAAACGAGTTTCCGTCCGTACGGGCGCGTTTCCCGAGATGGAAACGCGCCCGTACGGACGGAAACTCGTTTCCCCGCCGTACGGGCCCCGTTTCCTTTAAAAAAACACTTGTAGGTTAAAAAAAAAAATTTCTAATTACTTTAGGGTTTAGGTTAGGGTTTCTAATCACTTCTAGAAAGCGTTTCTAAAGTTATAAAAGAGCTGGGCCTCTCATTCTCTCATCACACTATTCAGCAAGGAGTTTCTGAGTTTCTCTTGGAGATTGGCAGTTGTTTTAGTAGCTGGTGTTTTGAGCATTGAGCAAAGTAGATTTCAGCAGCGGGAGAAAGAGATTTCAGCAGCAAGAGAAGGAGATTTCAGCAAGAGATTTCTGTAGCAACAGATTTGGCTCAGCTACAACCATATTTATCTTCTCTTTTCTGGCATTTCCGGGTAGTTTCAACCACAGAAAATTAATTTGGGTAAGCCACATTCATTTTGTTAGTTTTTTCTTACTAGTTCTTCAAATTTTCTAGGGTTTATGCAGCTAAATTGCTGAAAAACGTTTTTTATTTATAGATTTGTTTTTTAAATTTATTTTTGCAGCAGATTTGGCTCAGCTACAGCCATATTTCTCCTCTTTTCTGGCATTTTAGGGTAGATTCAGCCACAGATAATTCATTTGGGTAAGCCACATTTATTTCTTAGTTTTTTCCTTACTATTTCTTTAATTTTTCTAGGGTTTATACAGCCAAAAATATGAAAAACGTTTTTATAAATTTATTATTTACAGATTTGTTTTTTTAATTTATTTTTGCAGCAATGGCTTCCAGCCAAAGTGCAGCTGCAACTTCAAACCCTAGGGCCAACCCAAGGGCTGAATATTATCCTCTTTGGAGGCATGTGGTGAAGCTTCAAAAATGTGGAGGTGGTGGCTCATGGGAATGGCGATGCACTCTTTGCAATATTACATACAAGGGCTCCTACCCAAGAGTGAAGGCGCATCTGTTGCATGGAGGAGGACAGGGATTGTGGGTTGCTCAAAAACAGTAGACCCGTTGGTTAGGAGGGCATATCAAAGAGAGCAAGATGAGGCGGATGGTACTAAGAGGAGGCATGATGAGCATACTCAGGCTACATCTAACGTTGAGCCAAGGATTGTAGTTGAAGCAAGAAAGAGGAGAGGTGGTCTGGGTCACAGTCAAGAACATGAACAAGCAGCACCCAAACATACCAGAGGCTCAGGGGCATCCCAATCAGTTCAGGATAGCAGAATTGCTAGATTGGTGAATGTGCAAGCAAGAGAAGAAGCTGATTCCAGAGTTGCCAGGTGCATTTATGCATGTGGTATCCCATTCAATGTTGTTCGCTCTCCTTACTGGCAAGATATGTTGAGGGCAGTTAACAAAGCTCCTCAAGGGTACAAGGGGCCCAACTATGAGAAAGTCAGAACCCAGCTTCTCAAAAATGAGAAGGAACTTGTGGAGGACGTTTTAGCTCCAATTCGTTCTTCCTGGAGTAGCTCTGGGGTTACCATAGTCTCAGATGGTTGGACAGATATGAGGCGCAGACCATTGATAAATATCATTGCCACTTCCCCCAAAGGAGCAATGTTTATCAAGGCAGAAGACTGCTCAGGAGAGGTGAAAGATGCACAGTTTATTGCTGATATTATTATCAAAGCTATTGAACAAATAGGGGCTAACAGGGTGGTGCAAGTTATCACGGATAATGCACCAGTTTGCAAAGCTGCAGGTTTGATTATTGAGGGGAGGTATGACAACATATTTTGGACACCATGCATTGTCCATAATCTGAATCTGATCTTAGAGGAGATCGACAACAAAGTTTCCTGGATAAAGGAAGTCACAGGGGATGCAAGGGAGATTATCAAATTCATCACCAACCACCACCAGTCTCAGGCCATATTTCGAGAGTACTCCAAATTGGAGTTGTTAAAAGTTGCTGAGACAAGATATGCCTCAAACTTCGTGATGTTGCGCTGCCTTGTTGAGGTTAAGCATGCATTAGTTTCTATGGTGGTGAGTCAACTGTGGATTGAGTGGAGACAAGCAGATTCAGAGCGGGGATCTATGGTGCGTAGATTGTGCCTTGATGAGGATTGGTGGAGCAAGGTAGATTTCTTGCTGAACTTCACAACCCCTGCATTTGAGCTTCTCCGGAGTGCTGACACTGACCAACCTTTCTTGGGAGAGGTATATGATGGCATGGATTCCATGGTTGAGAAAACTATGGAAATCATTTCGCAGGAGTCTCCACAACTTCTGTTTGTTGATGATCATTTTGCTGGTTTGATCAAGAAAATCATTGTTGACCGGTGGAACAATTTCAATACACCATTGCACACTTTAGCACATGCTTTGAACCCCAAATTTTATGATGAGGAGCTTATTGCTAAAAGCAATGGGAAGAGGAAGGCACCCCATAAGGATAGAGAGGTGGCTAATGGGGTGAAAAAAGCACTAATGAGAATGTTTCCTTCTCACCTACATAGGGAGGTAAAGGAGGAATTTGCCAGTTTTGCTGCAGGAATAGATGATTATGCAGATATATCAGCTTTGGCGGAGAGAAGCACCATGAATCCAGTTAGGTGGTGGATTTGTCATGGAGCAAATGGTGTACATTTGCAAAGCCTTGCCATTCGTATTCTTTCACAAGTGGCAAGCTCTTCATCAGCAGAAAGGAATTGGAGCACTTATGGTTTTATTCATTCTGTGAAGCGCAATAGGTTGGGCTCACAGAAAGCAAAGGATCTTGTTTATGTGCACTCCAACCTTCGCCTTGCATCTCGTAGGGGTCCAGAATACAACAGTGGTCCTTCTAAAGAATGGGATGTGGATGCAGAAAATCCTGATTTGGATCTCTCTCTTGCTGCCCTGAATATTGAGGAGGATTCTGGAAGTGGAATTGGTGCATCATCTTCTTCAGCACCACCATCCACTGTTGAGCATTCTGCTGCTTCTATTTTTGATGAGGATTGTTATGATGAGGATTAGTCTTTGACTCTTTTGTGACTTGTCTCTATAGTTCTTGAGACTTGCAGCCTTATAGTCTTTATTGTACTTGCAGCCTCATATACTAATATAAATAAAGGCTGATTTTGGATTTTCCAGTTCCTATATTTTTATTTTCATTATGTGATGAGTCATGAGTAAATGTGATCATTGTGATGTAAATTTAATCTTAATGTTAAAATGTTTAAGTAAATGTATCATTAATGCTTTATGATTGCAGTCTTGCACATATATATATTAATAATTTTTAAATGTTTTTAATATATATATATATATATATTATTATTATATATATTCGCGTTTCCCCGTTTCCAAAATTCGGGGAGGTCGCGTTTCGTTTCGCTTCCGCGTTTCGTGTCGCTTCCCCGTTTCCCCGTTTCGTGCAACTTAGCTTGAGCATTATTTCCAAATCTTTTCTATGCAAGTGCTTATGAAATAAAAGGTATCTTGGGCAAGACAAAAAAACAAGAGAAACTGGCTTTCCAGTCAAAAGGTGTGCCTTGTGCTACAATGCTCAGATATATCGACAAGTTCGAATAATAGTACTTGGGCCAATACCTTGGAGCAAGAGGATAGACCATACCTTTGGCTGTAGTATTTGATTACCACAGAACAAGAAAGTAATCTTCCTGAACGTTGTTTCTGGTGCATTGTGATAAGCTATGGCTGGATAGATGATTTCAAGATAGCTAGGGGAGCTTTCAATATACTCAAGGTATGTGGAATTAATGTACGTGTTCAAGTCTGTCTAATACAATGCTGCTTGAATGGGTACTAGCAGGGGTTATTTGAGCCTCCAAAAAAGCAAGCGTTAAGCTTGAGTGGCCTCCTAATGTCTTGGGCATACCTGCATGCATACTTCCCAAACCGCTATTTTAAATGTTTAATGATAGATCCTGTTGTTATTTATAGACAGTAAAACATGTCTTCTATCAATGTATTGTAGAATAAAACACTCAAAGATACATAAACCAAAAATTGAAGTGCATGAAAATAACTTTGAAAATAAAGAAAAACACTTAAAAGTTTATGTCTGTGTAATGCTGATATGAATAAGATAAATTTCTGCAAATAAATCAGAATTATTAATGAACAAAAAAAAACATTTAGGAACACATTTTAGCCATAATATAATTCAAAAATATTTACCCATGGAATAAGTAGACAATAAACATATAAATTGCATAAATATTCAAGGTCCATTGTGCTAAACTGTGAATATTTAATCAAAATAATGTTACCAACAAATTGGAAAATTAAATTATGTACTAAAAAATTTCAATGAATACAATACCATAAACATGAAATCACATCTAATCCATAAGAAGCATATGAAATTTAGTCTTTAGACAAGCATTATTTCTAACCCCAAATGTGAAATTTAAAATAAGTGCTGAAATAAAATATAAAACCAAGCTAAAGCATATAAAATTTACAACATTAAGATTATTGAAATTCCTTGAGAAATAATTTAGAATCTATAAACATGTACGTTGGAAACTAAACAAAACTGATTCAAGCAACTAATGTTTTAATCTAAAGTTCTACTTGATTTGAATTAATCAATGAAAACAAGTTAATTTCTAAATTTGTCCTTGAAGAGTTTTACCTTGATTAAGGCGAAGTAAATTTTGGTTGTTGGCTAAAGAGTGGTTTCAAGTATTATTCTCCTCATCCTAAATGTTGAAGAGGAGTGTTTTTTTCCCTTTGCTATCCCTTTGTGCATTTAGCATTGAAATTTATCACCACATAGAGGTATGATTGATGTACCTCAAACTTGAGGTTCCTTCACATATGTCTTCACAAAAGGGTTAGCTCTAATATAAGTATGCAAACTATCAAATATTTTGAAATTGAATTAAAGATGAAATAAAAAGAAAATCCTACATGGACAATTTACTTTAATATTTCAAAATGGAATTCAACATAAATAAAGGGTAGTACAAAACACACACTTTAGAAATTTTACGTCAAAATAACGAACTCTCTCCTTGCTAAGGCATTGGCTTATGAACCTCACTTGAAAATTAATTGAAATGCAAAGGAAATAAGAAAACTCTAACCAAACCAAAATCTTGCTGCAAAGAGGTCTTCTTTTAATCTCCAAGAAAGTGAAATGGGTGCGAGAGGCATCCTTTTATTGGAGGAGGCTTCTAAACCACCAATTAAAATCCATGTGCTCAATAAAACTAGATCCTCAATACAAGTGGTAATTCAACCAATTTTTATCCACATATGTGAGGTAGACAAGATCAAAAAATAATAAAAATAGTGGGGCACTACCTCAATAATGGGACACACATGTCAAACCGTTAAAATATGCGATAAGTTGCGTGCAACACATTAAAGAAATTTTGAGGTCTAAAATGAGCCTCCTAATAAATATTATAAAATAATAATGGAAATAATAAAATATGATCAGATTACCTCATCAAGTTTTAGAGGGAAAAAGAAAAAACTACTTTTTCAATTCGTATTTTCAACTTATCTTCCTATGATTTTACTCAAATTTTGAGTCGGGAGCTCTTGTTAGATGCGAAATTTAATTTTGCATCTAAGGAGTACCCATGTTGCATAGTTTCGATGGACCCTACTACACGAAAAATGTGAAATATATGAAAAAACATGATTGCAATCACATTTTTTCATGTATTTCACAATTTTTCGTGTAGTAGGATCCATTGAAAGTATGCAACATGGGTACTCCTTGGATGCAAAATTAAATTCCACATCCAATGAGTGCCCCCTCTCGAAATTTGAGTAAAATCTTAGGGAGATAAGTTGAAAAAATAGTTTTTTTATTTTTACCTTTTCACTACAAAAATGGTGAATCATCTTCCATGGTTGACATCATCATATTGAATCCTATTGGTCATTATGAAGTTTATTTTTGTTGTACATTTTTGTTTTGAGGCCCATTTTTGACCTCAAATTTTCTCTAATGACTACTGCAATAATGTAACTTGGTCGATTTTTTTCTTTTTTCTATTATGAAGCCATAATTTTTGGAAATCCTATGCTCAATCTACATCCAATGGTGTTGTTCTCATCGAATTCTGGGTAGTCAGTTAAAAGCTAATTGTTATTGAAGATGGCTGCCCTTTTTAGAAGATTTGGAAGTAAACATTGATGAGAGAATGGTCAAATCCAATCATAGAAGCTTCTAGAAGTGTAATTGTGGTGACTTCTTGTTTTCACATTCATTGATGTGACATGCTAGTTCACAACGCCATAAAAAAAGATTTAATGCATGAACATGGATACAAGAAAGGGAATGCTCCTCATGCATGTGCTAGTAATATATATATATATATATATATATATATATATCGTGCATACTAGTGATGCTCGAAATAATCTTGTAAGGATGATAACGATGATGACCATAATATCTATCTGAACCAGAACTAGAATAGACCCCGTAACCTCTACCTCCCTTGTTAGGTGTATCCAAACATCTTCCACCTTGACTGTGTCATCCTTGTCCAACCTGTGTACTCCATGAGACCTACTGCCATATGCCCCATTAGTCTTGTCCTCTTGTCCATAACTGATCCGTGGTTGTCCCTGTCTCTGCAAATCTGATAAGCTCTGAAGGATAACTACATTGACTTCTGTTTGCTTTTCCTAGGCTCTGGCAAGTCTTTCCTGTGACTGAAGTATCTTGTCATTATCTGCCTTGCAACTTTTGATTTTTGCCTTTAAACTTCTCAAGGTATCCTCTATGTTAGGAGAGTACTCTTCCCCAGGTTGCTCAGCTGATATGTAGGGAGAGTCACATGAATTGTAGTCCACCATTCTGCTTGTCATCTTTGATCTTGTTCTTCTTGGAAACATGCCATGTTAGATAACTAAATATAAACATAATCAAACATACCTTAGTGAAGTTCAAGGGAGGTTATCTCATCTGCAAAATCAATCCAGATTAGCATGACAAAAATATATACATAATCATATCAATATATCGACATCATGTATGATAACACTATCTACATACAATGACCTGATGCATGATAACCAAGACCATGACAATGCGTGCATAACGACATGCATCTAGCCCATCTAGTCTAAGTATTTGAACCATGCTCTATTACCAATCTGTAACACCTCCTCCCACATTTACCCACCTCAACCGGCCTATCAGGGTAAACATCAACTAAGGGCTACTATGCAATAACCCAACCTCCAAGTTCCAGTTAAGGAACTGGGACCTAGAAACTGAACTCATACTGACAACCTACTGGGACTATAGGGCACTTAGGGGCTAAAGGACCATGCTATGTGACCAATCCCTGAGTTGGGGCTCTCTTTCACTGAAAAACTCCCCAACCGCATGCATAACAAGGCGAGGGTGTGGTTATAGGCCTCCAACTGTATGCACAGGTTTGCTTCCCTGCGATTATGACCTAAATTGCCTAGTTCAAAGGGTGGGGCCTCGAGATCTGAGCCACCTTTCAGGCTAGCCTCCAAACCACTGCCCAAATATGCCTATAACTTTCCAGAATGATAGATAACATGATGACAAAGCCATTCATACAAACTTGAAACCAAAAATTGACCTAGATTGCCTCGTACATATCAGTTGTTACATCAAACACATGGTAGACATGTAAGCTACCATTCATGAATGCATATCTGATCATTAGAGTTTGAACTTCATTTGGAAATCACCAAGGAGGTATAATTCTCAAGATAGCTGCAATAACACTTGTTAGCCCATGCATTCATCAACTATCAAATACTCATTGAATCATGAACAAATTCATAGCTAGAGCACACTATAGATCGATGCTTATAACCAACCTATTAACCATGACAGAATAGCCATCAAATCAACATAATAACAAGTACAAGTGCTCATGAATTACCATAGGAAAAATTAATCTTATTAACATATGCAAAAGCCAACCAAGTTAGGGACTTCCACGTACCACTCGACCATATATTGGCTAAACCAAATCTTTCTTTTAGCCAATAACCATCGTGCCATATTCCAAGCATGAATGTGGAATCTCAAGACACAAACAACCAAGGCTTCCGAAGATTAAACCACCTCCACCCTGAGGCTACCACAATCTCACCAAAACCAGTCAAGAGATCACAAAGCCCAAAACAAGCTTGGATGCCTCAGAATGTCTTCACCATTACCTTGAAGAATTTTCCTGTCTCCATCCACCTGTCGAGGGTTCTTAGAGATTAAACCACCTCCACCCCCAATCTTTGGGAATTTTCCAGAGACCACCTCACTCGGTTCTAAAACCTTATGACAATCCAAAGCTCAATCAAGAATGAATCCCATCACACCATGGCTATCCAAGAAATGGCAAGGCAAGGTTGAAACTAGTGTTAAACCAGGAACAACCCTTTCCAATGACAACAAATGAACCAGATTAACAAATGCATGTACCATGCATTCACACCTCAGCTAGGAAATCACACATGCAACCTGTTACCTACAAAATCCTCCCGTTGAAGCTGCTTGATCCAACCTTCCTTGCTTGTCCTTTCTTTTCCTTTGCTTGCTTGCTTTCTCCTCTTTAAGATCTCTCTCTCTTTCTCTCTCTCTCTCTCTCCATTGGTCCAAGCCAAAAATGGACAAAAAACCCCATTGACAAAAGTTGTGAATTGATCCTCAGAAGCCTTTTTATCATTGAGGCCTCTAATTTCTTCATTTTCCTTCAGTTTCTCTCTCACGCACATCTGTGACCCTTCATCTCCCTTTTCTCCTATTTTACTTTGTTTTCATAAATAAATGTCAATTAATGCATCTTGCCTATTCCAATGTCTGCCAATTTTCTTAGCCATAGTAAACAACAAGTGATGCTTATTATAGATTTTTTCCCAACTTTTTTTCCCTTTGTCTTATTTTTCCTTTATTAACCTTTATTACATCAAACTTTAACTCGGGGCTGTTACACCCTTCTTGATGGCACTCGTACCTCTCTCTTTCACTCAATGATGTGTTATTCTCTCTCTTATTGGATTCGTTGTAACTCCTCTTACGCACTCTTACTCACATCATAAAAAGATTCACTTACACACTCTTCAATGCACATGTAACTCCTCTTAATAGCATGAGTTACTAAGGCATGCGTACTCCTTATGGCATGAGTTACATATGCAAGATTCCTCCCTAAATGGAAAATGCGAGTTACTCCTCAAGGCATGCGATGTAACTCCTCAAATTGCTCCTCCTCAAGTCATGCATACCTCCTTCCTCCTCCTATATATGTGTGTACCTCTCATTGTCTCTTCACACTCACTTGTGCATTGTGAAATAAGAGTACAAACTTGAGAAAGAGAGAGTTAGAGAGACTAGAGAAGACTTGTGTGTGTGTGTGTGTGTGAGATGTGAAAATTCGAGAACCCCGAATCACTATTGTAGCAACTGATATTACTTCTACTTGTTAATCCATGCAAGTTATTTACGGTGTTCTACTGTAAATATCGGAGTAAATACAACTGCAGTTTTCACTATTTAAAATTATAAGCGAAAACAAGAAATTGAGCAATAAATAAATACACAACATAATACACCATTATTTTTGGACAAATGTCCCCAGAAAAACCCAATGTGGGAAAATCGGCGCAGCAGTTGAGGGTTTTATTATTATGCAGTAGTTTTATGAATACAATCTCTGCATGCCTTGTTGGCTATCCAGTACAAAGAATATCACTAATAGAATATTAGTGAGAAATACCTCACACTATCACCGGCGATCCCGACTGATCCAACCACAAAATTGCTTGTCCTTCGTTGCCTTTGCATAGTTAATGCATCAACCCAACGTCACAATGTCTAGGGACATCGTCACTCCTTTCGCTGATCGATTTGCCTCTTCGAGACTTCGATTTTGTCCTCCTGGTCTCACACCCCAGCTTTCGGCGTCAGAAATCGATCTCTCTAGCAAAAATACGGATCTTCTCAAGGCTCTACATTGCCTCTGCGTCAGCCTATGCTGCCCAACGTAGCCTCTGCACTGCCTCTCCTGGGTTTCTC
Source organism: Pinus tabuliformis (assembly GCA_031772625.1). Taxonomy (NCBI): domain Eukaryota; kingdom Viridiplantae; phylum Streptophyta; class Pinopsida; order Pinales; family Pinaceae; genus Pinus; species Pinus tabuliformis. Next base: position 28,739,789 of record CM062810.1, on the reverse strand, counting down.
TCTGCCTCCTTTGTTGAGTATTCCCGGATTAGGAGAAATATCCAACTAAAACTATCCCTACCCCTTACTGCAAGAAATCACTTTGAATCTCTCTGGCAACTGCTGCACTGCTCTCTTCAGAAATTCAATCTCTGATCTCCCCCTCGATGTGTTTTCCAAATGCCCATCCTCAAGTAGAGAACCAACGACCCAGATTAGATTCTAATCAATGGCTCAGATCATTTGGACTTGATCCCCGTCTTCTTTTAGAAGTTTCACCCACATTTAGATTAATACCCTTTAATTATTTTAATTTCCTATGTTTAGACTTAGGTACCCATTAAAAATAATTAATTATTTTAATAAAACTATCTCCGGGTGGAATTTCCCAAAACGATTTTTGGGTCTTGTGGAATACATGTCTCTAAGTCTCCCTTCAAAATTTGAGACTTAGAGCACATCCAATGCTACCAGAAATCAACACTCCCTCTTAGCGAGGAATGTGCTCTAACAATGCAACCTGTTGAAGCATCACCTTATTCTATAACATCTCCCTCTACGCTGTTGATGTCTGACATCACTGCCCATCAACTACTGCGAAAATGCTACATTTCTACTGATGCTGACCTTGCCACTGTGAACACTGCATCTGCAATGCAACTCCCTCTAAAATTGTGCATCCGAGCTGCTGCTGCCATTGCCACTGCCAATACTGCATTTGCATTGCAACCTTCTCCAACTGCTGCTGTTACTGTATCAACAACGAAAAAGCATCCAAAATTACTGAAAAGATGTTCAGTGTGATACATCTTGTTGTTGGAGTTCTGTCTGTTGCTAGTCTTTGCGCTGACCCTATGAATACTCTGCATTGTTGCTGACCTCTGCTTTGTGCCAACTGCGCTGCTGCCAACTCTGCTCTGCACTGCTCAGCCTTTGGCGCTTCTAGCCACTGCAACTGTCACTCTAGCACTCCCTTGCAACAACTTACACTAGTCCATCTGCTACTTCTGATATGGGCTCCCGTAGCAAGGTATTGATCTGAGAGGTGGACTCCTCAAGGATCCTGCCCATCTACATCTCTTTCTAACTACAGTTCTAGATCACCCCAGTTCTCCCCTGGAGGTACTTGGACAATCATGGCTAACTCCTCGATCTTTGCAGCTGTAACCTTCAGATCATGCTTGTTTTTGTCCTTCTTGAGAGGACACTGCGTAGTGTAGTGACCAAGTTCACCACATCTGAAGCATTTGATCTTCAAGATGTCCTTCTTTCGCCTCTGTTGCTCCTGCTGCCCCTTAGATGCAAGGTCTGCATTCTCTTCCTCCTCCTTGGGCTTTGACCCACTGCTGCTACTGCCGTCAAGTTTACACTTGACTAAGTCTCACCTCATCTCTTCTTGCTGAAGACAACCCACATTCTTTTGCAGTCTAGCAATTTCTCCCTGCCTAGGATGCTCTAGACAAATACTTGCCACTCTTCTGAAACTGGATTCAGGGCCAGTCTTACCATCTTGGAAGATTGAGGTGTTGACCCAACAATTGCCAACTCGTCTCTGGTTGCCCGAATCTTTGCAAGGAACAGATCAATGTGTTCCCCCTTCTGCATCATTGTGGATCTCATCTTCTGCTCCAAGTACATCTTCCCCTGCTTGGAAGATCCCTGATATAGCGTGGACAAGGCATCCCACATCTCCTTGGCAGTCCCTTTGCCAGAGATGTGACAAACTAGATGATCCTTCACTCCGTCGAGGATCATCTGCTTGACCTGCGGGCACAACTACCACACTGTCAATGTAGGTCTTGAGAAAATGTTCATGCAGAAGGCATGGCATCCTCGCCTTCTAGATCACATAGTTGGATGCACCATCCAACTGATCCTAATCTCTCAACCTAATAGCTGCCATCTTTGCCAACGAAAAGTGTTGAACTACTTCCTCCTCTACACAACACTGGGTTGGCCTACATACTCCCTGCTGGAGTTAGTAGATCTGCTCCTCTCTATTATTTCTCAGCAAGTGAGAATTCAAACTTCTTGGCTGGAAGTACTCTAGGAAAGAATTCCCCCAACAATGTCTTTCTTCTTCCTTCTTATGATTTTCTACGCCAACAACCGCTGCATAAAACTGTGTCCAGCCAGAAAACCTCCTCTTCGTTGAAGCTTCTGCGTTGCTCCCTTTGACACTGACAAACTTCGATCAGGAAGTCTTACCTCTCTATCGATTCACTCAGAGAGAGACCTTCCTTGATAATTTTTCCCTCATGCCCTGGAATACGCAATCCCTTTGGGGATTCGATTTGCTGCCTACGCAACACTTCGACTTCCCTTCTCTCTTCAGCGCTGGGCTCTTCTGACTTTGCTCTCTTGCTTCACCTGCAGCTTTGATACCATGTGAAAATTTGAGAACCCTGAATCACTAATGCATCAACTGATATTACTTCTACTTATTAATCCATGCAGGTTATTTATAGGGTTCTACTATAAATATCGAAGTAAATAAAATTGCAGTCTTCACTATTTAAAATTATAAGTGGAAACAAGAAATTGAGCAAGAAACAAAAACACAACATATTACACCGTTATTTTTGGACAAATGTCCCCAGAAAAACTCAATGTGGGAAAGCCGGTGCAGTAGTTGAGGGTTTTATTATTATGTAGTAGTTTTCTTAATACAATCTCTAGATGCCTTGTTGGCTATCCAGTATAGAGAATATCACTGACAGAATATTAGTGAGAAATACCTCACACTATCACTAGCGATCTCGACTGATCCAACCATAGAATGGCTTGTCCCTTGTTGCCTCTCTGCTGCCTCTGCGCAGTCATTTCGCCAACCCAACATCATAGTTTCTAGGGACTGCGTCACTCCTTTTGTTGATCGATTTGCCTCTTTGAGACTTCGATTCTGTCCTCCCGGTCTTACACCCCAGTTTCCGGCTTCAGAAATCGATCTCTCCAGCAAAAATACGGATCTCCTCAAAGCTCTGTGCCGCCTCTACATTAGCCTACACTGCCCAACGTAGCCTCTATGTTGCCTCTCCCGAATCGCTCTTTGCCTCCTCTGCTGAGTAGATCAAGAGAAATCTCCAACCGAAACTATCCTTGACCCTCACTGCAAGAAATCACTTCGAATCTCTCTAGCAACTGTTGTGTTGCTCTCTTCAGAAATTTGATCTCTGATCTCCCCCTCGATGTGTCTTCCAAATGCCCATCGAAGTCCTTCTTATAATCCTCCAGTTGAGAACCAACAACCCATAGTAGATTATAATCAATGGCTCAGATCATTTGGGCCTGATCTTCGTCTCCTTCTAGAAGTTTCACCCACAGTTAGATTAATACCCTTTAATTATTTTAATTTCCTAAGTTTAGACTTAGGCATCCATAAAAAATAATTAATTATTTTTATAAAACTGTCTCCGGATAGAATTTCCCAAAATGATTTATGGGTATTGTGGAATAGATGTGTCTAAGTCTCCCTGCAAAATTTGAGACTTAGAGCACATCTGATGCTACTGGAAATCAACAAGAGAGAGAGAGAGAGAGAGAGAGAGAGAGAGAGAGAGAGAGAGTCTTGAAGAGTAAGAGCAAATCTTGGTGGAGCCAAAGTGTTTTAGTGTTTACATCAGCTACTGCTATTAGCGATCTTCTTCAGATTTGGGTGAACTTCTTCTTTCTCATTGTATTTTGTATCTTTGCTGAACAATTGATTTCTAATAGAAGAAGACTCTGGTTGGGTTTCCCCCTTGTGGGTTTTGCCTTGGTCATTGGATCTAAATTTTCTGTCTCCTTGTGTTCTTGACTATTGTCTATTTTGCATACATGGTGTATGTTCTATCTACAATTGCTTAACTAATAGTGCAGAAGAAAGAAGTTTTGGAATAAGTAATTGTTGCAACATAGAACTTTAGAATTTCAACACTTTTGCTTTATTTTTCTTTATCTATGCTTTTCAACTCTTTAGCCTTTTAATCTGGCATGATTTAATTAAGGTTTGCATCATTTTTATGGATGAGATTAGGGCATACTTATCTTTTATGGATGAGATTGAAATATAATGGAAATTGATGAAAAGTGTTAAGCATGGGGGTGATGTGACTACGTCACCCACCTTGATTTCATTGTAGTACTTAGTAGCTTGGATTAATGCACACTTATCCAAAAGTACTTATGTCTCGACATGGTTAGATATAGCAATGGGGCAACATTTTTACTTATTTAAAGTGATAAAATATCCATCTATTGGTAACACTTCACAAACAAGTCAAAACCTCATCATCACTTCTAAGTTAGGAAATCACACAATGAAAAACCATACTAATTGCAGACTGAAGCATCATGAGACATCATCTAACACATTTGAGATCAAGAGCATAGAGCACAAGATCTGATATACCATTGAAGATGAAGGACTGATCAATAGAAATGAAATTGATAAATGGAGAATAACAGGTCCAGAGTGATAAGCAAGAATCTCATCAAAGAAGCAACAAATCACACCCAAATGAGAGTGCCTTTGAGGTAGTTTCTTGAAGGGAAACAAATCGCTGTGTGGGTTATGTTGATTTTGGGTAGCATCGGATGTGCTCTAGCTCCAAAATTTTGTGGAGGGGCTAGAACACATGAGATCTCCATAACCCAGAAATCGTTTGGAGAAATTCCACCCGGATGAGGAGGTATTAAAATAATTAATATTTTTAATGGGTTCCTAAATCTAAACTTAGGAAAATAAAAATATTAATGGGTATTAATAAGAGAAACTTCTAAGTGACGAGGATCAAGTTTGTTTTAATCTTAGCTGTTGATTAGGGACTTTATCTTGGTCGTTGATTCATTAATAGGAAAAGTATAAGAGGAGGCTTGAGGTCAGTTGGAGACACACTTGAAAGATCAGTCATTTTGATTTTCTGGGGGGAGGTTTGCTGAGAAAATTGAACAAGTGATCTGTTGCAGTGAGAGGGCTAGTAGTAGAGAGTTGGATCAGAAAGGAGTTCCGAGCTAACAAGTACTAGACAGAGAGGCAGCAATAGCGTCAGAGAGGCAGCACAATGGCCTATGCAACCCATGAAGGGGCTCATGCGGAGCTGACGCAGGCCAAGAGGGTTCTTGCAGTGGCAGTGCGAGATAATCGTCGGGAGTTAGAGATTTTATTAGGAGTTCGATGTTCTGAGTCGGGAAGGCTGAAGTCGAAGCTCTTGTGAGCAAATCGATCTAGCAGAGAAGTGACGTAGTCTCCCAGGGGCAAGGCGCTAGCCCACCCAGAGCAAATTGTGCTGGGATTTTCGTAGTGCTTGCCAGAGTCTGCCATTCAGTGGATCAGTTGTGACTTGGAGAACAAGGTAAACCCTCTTATGTGTTTATCGCTGCCGAGTTTTGTCTGAAAGGTTAGCCAGCGTGAGAGGCAACCTGTTGTACTCAGATTCTGCTTGCTTAATAATACAAACCCTCTATATGCTGCACCGGTTTTCTCGCGTTGGGTTTTTCTGGGGACGTTTGTCCAAAAATAACGATGTCCCTTGTATATTTATCTCATTCTATTTTTAGTTCATGATCTATATGTATGTGTAGTTTGCAATAGTGTTTTCATCGTTGTGTAAATAATTAAATAACTTGTTGAATGTAAAAACAAGTAGAAGATGATAAACCAGTGATTGCAGTAGGATTTCTGATGTGTAGATTCAGAAATTTTCACAGGTTATCCCCTAGTACAATAATATAATATTCCTACATTTCCATTTTTTTCTTAACCACGATGGCCTAATTGAGCATTCATTACATTGTTGTGTTATTTTGCTTTGTCTATGCTCTTCAACTCTTTAGCATTTTAATTTGGCTTGTTTTGATTAAGGTTTGCATCTTTTTTTCTTTTTTTTTTGCATCTTTTTTTCTTTTTTATGACATTTGATAAATTAACCATGAGTTAGGACATATCTAGCTTTTACATATCTAACCACCTTGATTTCCTAGTGGCACCTAGTAGCCTAGATTAAAGCACGTGTATCCAGAAGTAATTATGTCCTGACATGGTTAGATATAGTAATGGGGTAACATTTTTCCATAGTTGTAACTTGTAAGTGATAAAATATCTATCTATTGTTAACAATTCTCAAACAAGTCAAAATCTCATCATCACTTCTAAGTAAGGAAACTATACAATAAAAAGCCATATCAATTGCAGACTGGAGCATCATGAGACATCATCTATCACATTTGAGATCAATAGCATAGGGAAAAATAACTGATATACCATTGAATATGAAGGACTGATCAGTGCAAAAATGCAATAAATGGAGAATGAACACTGGAGGGTGATGAGTAGAAGTCTCATAAAAGCAGCAACAAATCAGTCCCATATGAGAGTGCCTTTGAGGTAGTTGCTTGAAGGGAAACAAATAGCTTTGTGGGTTATCCCCTAGTACATTAATATAATATTCCTACATTTCCATTATTTTCTTGAGCACAATGGCCTAATTGAGCATTCAATAGCATTCTGGTGGTTATTAATCATGTTGGCTAGGCTTAAAATTAAGATTCTCACCATTTATATAACAACCATATTAAAATGTTAATTTTCATCCGTTGAAATTTTGTATAAATAGGTGGCTAGGCAAGTGTTAGAGCATAGTGTCTACACTCGGAGCAGTTATTTAATGTAGTGTGCTTATATATTCACTTTGAGCAGACAGTGTGTGGTCCTTGTTCTATTTGTTTGGTTTGTAAATCTCTTTGTGGGTTATGCCTCTAGTATGGCAATATAATATTCCTACATTCTGATCATTTTTCGATTTGTTTAGTGGTGACATAACAAACCTTGCAACCCTTTATGTCTTTGCAAATGGATCATGGCTGACCATACAAGGTGTTGACATTGTGTCAACACAAACTGATTTACATATTAAGTCAATTAAGGTACTTATATATGGTGACATCTTTTGTAACAAATTGCTTTTAGTGTAAATATTAGTCAAATATATTGTAAAAAAGGTACTTATAGATGGTGACATCATTTGTAACAAATTGCTTTTAGTGTAAATATTAGTCAAATATATTGTAAAAAAGGATTAAGTATTGTCTAGAGATATTGGAGATATTAACTTAATATTTCTCTATATCTCCACGTAATAAAGCTTATCATTCTCCTTTAAATTGATGTGGATATTCCACGTGATACTTCACGATGACAGATTTGAAAATGCTATCACAATATATAGTGAGGTTATGCTCTACCAAACATTGATTACTCATGATTAAAATGTAATATTAGAATCATATCACGTTTAGTATGGAAACTAGGTGAGAAAATAAGGGAAAAACTACAATAGTAAGAAATATGGACCATTAACACATTGAACATATAATTGAGCTGAGAGGCTTATTCTACAACCCAGCATTGAGGCTATGTGTAAGTTTGTCCGTTCGTCTGTGCCCGTTTAAAAAAAAAATTATGCATAAAAATAATGTCAGCTATAATAAAAAAATGAATGCGCTGTGAAGTAAGTAGAAGCAAAAACAATGTGAGTAAAATGTTTAAATCTTATACTTTTCAAAAATATGTCAACAATAGATTTAAATAAACTATTTGAAGATATCCGTTAACTAATTTATGTCAATATCAACTTCATATGTATATATATTGAAACAAATTGTTAAAATAAAATATTTAAATCAGTTAAGACAATATTGTCGAAATATAGCCGATATTTGGGGAAAATGTTGCGCTACGACCCAAAATATCGATGGGCATGAAAAAAATTCGCTGCTGCAGCTAGAAAAGGCCAAAATTGTTTTTTATTCCTCATTTTGTTTTCTGATTGCTGGAGAAGGAAGGGTAGAGCATTGTGCTCGCTGTCAAGGAGGATTTGAGGATTGAATAACCATTATCGCCACCAACAACGAATATTTTGTTGATCAAAGATTGAAGAACAATGAGACAATCTTCATTTCTTCCATTAACAGGTATGTTCTAATAAACCCCTATGTTAATGATTTTTTTTATAGATTTAGGGTTATTCTTGCTTGCCTGTTTGCCTACAAACATTTTGCTTGTTTTTTTCTTCCATTTGCTATAATTTTCATGCCCATGAGCAAATGCAAGGGCTTTCTCCATATTTGGACAACAAACTCCATTTTTTTTCAACTTTCAAATGCACCCTCTTATTGTCATTTATGATTTTTCATTGAATTCACATTGCAAATAATGTAGCAAAAAAAATATTTTGTAAAATGAGGTGGTTATTACTTACTAATTCCAATTTTTTTTTGGTACCCTAGGTTTGAGTTAGCTCACTACAAAATTCAAATATGCCAAAAGCCTTGGACCCATTTTGGGAGTATGGGGAAATGTTTTTAAAACCATTTTGGGAGTATGGGGAAATGTTTTTAAAACCGGAACCGGTGACCGGACCGGTCCACCTAATGAACCGGTTTACCGACCGGAACCGGTCTAACAGGGACTGGTTTGGTCTAAACGAACCCGTTTTAAAAAAATACATTAAATAATTAATTTTTAATGAAACAAAACTATTTTTAAGATGTAAAACCATGATTCCAAGCCAATAGAGACAAAATATGCAAAGTTTGCTCATTTATATACCATGTAAAGGTGAATATATCAAAATGGCACTGAGTACAATACATATCATCGACAAAATAGCAAAATACATAAGAAATGAGGCTCTAAATGGCCTATAAAGTCCAAGCTGTTGAAACTTGAAGCTTTGGAAATGTGTCTAAATGGATAAACAACAGAGATAGAACATCATGTTTTTGTCAAATAGGTCTAACTTAGGTGGTTGAGAGAAGAAACTGTTATCTTCCCCACCAGAGTTCAAATCCTGCAGATGACATGTTCACTATTTGTGAGGCAATCGACATTGAGGCTCTTCATAAGCTATGAGGAATACCTCTCGCTTATGGGCTGGAGGGTGGGGTGATAAATTGGATGTAAACAACAACAAAAAATTTTCTGGTAAGGATAAAGAAAGAAAAAATTATCGGTGGAGAGTTATGAACCCCATGTCCACATTATCTCAGTCCGAGTTCAATGTAGGGAGCTGTCAAATTCAGCCAAAGCATGCTCTGTTCTATGGCTCTATGCCCATCAAGGTATGAGCCGGGATCATGTGTTAACACCCCATTTAACCATTGACCACAGCCCAACAAACCAGACATACGATGTCATCTGCTACTTGAGCACATTTCATAATCCTTTCTTGCTATTTATGGCCTAGGTAAAGGTTAAATTTGAGCTTCTTAGTGCAATGGGGGCACAATTAGCTTCCTTGACACTGGGAGATAATTAGAGAGATGTGGCAGAAGCAGGCTTTAAAAGATATTCTGAAGCAGCCAACATATGTGAGGCACTTACCAAACGGGTTCCATGCAAGTTATAGGAAGGCTAGGCTCTCAATAACTTTGGCAACTATCCCTTTGAAGAATTTTTTTTTGCAACTTCTGTGAAAGAATTCATTTAAAGGGGCATGAAAATTGTTGTACTTTTGACAGAAAATCTCAGATGTTAATAACTTAATACCAATACAGGCATTCGAATACAAAAAAGTAAAATGGTTATGCAAAAACAAATATTAAGGATCTTTATCAAACTAAACTACACATAAAAAAAATACTACTGCTTCATTCAAGAACACTTTGGATGGACTTTCAAATACCTGTGTGCCAAATTAACAAGCTTTTCATTCACAAGACCATGGTAGACTCCAATGACCTCTGCCCCTTCCATATGTAGCAAATCACTTTGAATTCCAGTTATAGGATCTTTCATAACAATATATCCCACCTTTACTTCCCCTCCAAAACCCCTAAACCAGAGTCAAAATCCCTTTTTTTGCATGTTTCAGTGGGTGTGCCTAAAACCGGCCGGTTTTCACTGGTTAGGGCTAAAAAATGGCGAAATGCCCTATCAAACCGGGTTTTTTGGCCGGTTCGGACCGGCAGCCTTGCTAATCGGCCGGTTTGACCGGTAACCGGTTTTTAAAAACGGTTTTAAAAACACTGGTATGGGGAGCTTGATGGTGGGACAAATTGGGCATATCTATCATGCAAATTGTGTGGGTCCAGGATGACAGGAGGGGTTACGTGATTGAAATACCATTTGGCTAAACTCACTAGACATGATGTTGGGATTTGTACAGTTTGTAGTTCGGAGCTTATATAAAAATCTCTTGAAGCAATTGATGAAAAAGACCGAAAGAAGGAAGAGGCAAAAAGAAACAAGGCTGAACGTGCAAGTAGATCTTTCGCGATATCTTCTTCTGGTTTTGATGCTGAGGGTAGTGGGAGGGGCTCCATAGCATCACCTACTACTACTAGTGCGAGGTCATCATTTTTTGTTCCACGAACAGGATATGGAGCACAACCTGGCATAAAATCAATTGTTAAAAAAAAGAAGCAAGAAGCAAATACAATCATGGGGAGGTGTCTTTTCTGGAGCGACTTACCTCTTAGCATCACCAAAACCAATCCATTTTGGCAGCCAATGTGTGATGCTATTGTTGTCATGGGCCCAGGGTACAAAAGTGCTACATATGAGGAGTTGCGGGGGCCAATTCTTTAAGCAGAAAAGCAGGACATCAACTCTAGATTGGCGGAGTTGAAAAAAACATGGGAAGTTTCTGGATGCACAGTGATATCTGATGGTTGGACAGATAGGAAGGGCAAGACCCTTCTAAATTTCTTGGTACATTGTCCTAAAGGTACCATGTTTATCAAATCAGTGGATGCATCAACAATTATCAAAGATGCAACAACGATATGTGAATTGTTAGATGGTTCATTTGGGAGATTGGTGTGCAGAATGTGGTGAAAGTCATAATAGACAATGCAGCGAATTATGTGTCTGCTGGCACGATGCTTATGGAGAGGCATCACACATTGTTCTGGACTCCGTGTGCAACAAATTGTATCGATTTGCTGCTTGAGGATATGGGAAACTCTCCTCCATCAAGGAGGTGGTTGATATGACTAGGAGCGTCCCCAAGTTTATTTACAACTATGCTTTTGTTCTTAGCCTCATGAGGAGGTTCACTAGAAACAAGGAGTTGTGGTGTCTTGCAATCACATGTTTTGCCACAAACTTTATTACTCTTCAGTCTTTGCTTCAATGTCAGTTCGAGTTGAAGCAAATGTTTGTTTATGATGAATGGCGTAATTGTAGATACAACAGAAGACATGATAGGAGAGCCATTGCAAAAATGGTGTACTCTGATACGTTTGGGCAGGGAGTAGAAGAAGCACGCTCAGTTAGTGAACCTATAGTAAGGTTCCGATATTGGTAGATGGGGAGAAGCCTACAATGGCTTATTTGTATGAGGCCATGGATAGGGCCAAGGAGGCCATTCGTTCTTATTGTGCAAACAAGGGTTTTGCTAGCCTTGATAGGCATATGATGTTATGGGATGTGATTGATAATTGGTGGACAGGGATGTTTCATCGACCCATTCATGTAGCAACACTCTTCCTCAACCCCGCATTTTCATACAAATGTAGCTTTGATTTTGATGGTCAGGTGATGGAAGGGCTCCATTCTTGTATTCATAAGATGGTACCTGATCCTGAGGTTCGTAGCAAAAACAATCGCGAGATACAGTTTTATTGGGATTGTGTTGGCTTATTTGGCTTTGATGATGCTATTAGGGAAAGGACCCTCTTTATGCTATATAAGTGACAAGTCATCACTCATTTGAAATTAGAATTTTCAATTTAGAATTTCCTTATAATTCTAGATTTTTAAAATTCAATTATGTAACTTTTATTTGAAAGTTTAATTATGTTGTAAGTTTTTGAATTTTTTATTTCTTTATTTTGTTGTAGATATTTGGTGGCGAAGCTTTGGTGCAAGGGTGCCAAATTTGCAGGAATTGACCATAAGAATCTTGAGTCAAACATGTAGCTCTTCAAGGTGTGAGCGCAATTGGAGTGCATTTGAGGAAATACACGGAAAAAAACGCAACAGATATAACTTTGAGTTCCAGCCTTCAGTTGAGCAATTACACTTATTGTAATTTAAAATTTTTAATTTATGACCTTCAAGTGTCAAGAGTCAAGAGTCAAGACTCATTAGTTTTTTTGACACTCTTATATGTTGGAGTTCGCACGCCTCAATGATTTAGTGTATGTGCATTACAATATCCAACTTCGAGTGAAGCAAATAGAACCACCAATAGATCCACATGCCATTTCCTTAAACAATATTGATGTATTGTCTCAGTGGAGGGTGGAGTCTAAGGAGCCCATCTTGGAGGAGTCACCTTCATGGTTAGAGCCAGATGATCCATTAGAATAGGGGCAGCAAGAGGAGGAGGACTCGGAGGAGGAGCAGGAGGAGGACACTATAGGAGCATCAGCATCAACACCATCTGCTATAGATATAGGAGAGCACAATTCCATACCTAGCACTCATTATTTGACATTAGGTGTAGAGGCAGGGCCAGGGCCTTCTACTACTAGGGGCAAGCCTGGCAAATAGCCCATCATGTTTTCCCGTAAAAAGGGGAGAGGGCAGTGATTTCAGATAGATTGTTGCTAGTGTTATTTGTTTTGCTACATATAACTCATGATGATGAGATACTTTTATATATGTGATTTTTTTTGTATTGGTTCTCCACATTTGAGTCCTTGATTGGACAATTATCAGGGATCAGCAGGATTTGGTATCACCTTTGATGTATCATTTCTATTTGACATCATATATATTAGTGCTTTCTTTATATTTATGTGCCAATGTGTTTATTTCATGTTGTTATTGCTTTATATGTTTAAAAATCTGAAAAAAAAAATGAATATATTATGCATTTTTTTATGGTTGTTGATATTTTGCCGATATTTTCGCTGATATTGTCGATAAGATGTTTTTTGGACCCTTCGCCGATATTTTGCCGATACCGATATTATCAACATTGATTTTAATGTTATATAAAAAAATATTCAAGATGGGTTATTAGTAGAATATTTTATTCGTATTAAAATATTGACATATACTTAAAAATATATTAAGAATAAAAAACATTTTAATTTGCACTATAAAATATCTTGATGTACATGTTATGTAAAATATTTTAATGTCAATTATGTATATACCATGAAAAATTAAGTTTTTATAGTTAAAATGTATATTTTGTCCTATATACACTCTATATTGTTGAAATTTCTAAGTTTGACACGTCAAAAATTCCTACTGCATTATCTGGTTTATTTCACCTACTTGTTTATTCCATTAACAAGTTATTTATACATATAAATACTGAAAATAAACACAAATGCAGCCTTAACTCATATACAGATCAACAACTGAAATACTAGACAAACACACAAGGGACACCGTTATTTTTGGACAATCGTCCCCAGAAAAACCCAATGCGGGAAAACCGGTGCAATAGTTCTGAGGGTTTTATTATTATGCAGATTTCTTGAGTACAACTAGGGTGCCAAACTGGCTCACCCAACAGAGATTTTTACATGACAGTAATACCTCTTCTCGGAGACAGATATTCAACAAATTTGCCCCACGAAAATCCTTCCAACGCTTCTCCAAGGCTCTACGTCAACCCTGCTAGCCTCAGCGTAGCTCTAGAACCCTCTGCGTCAGCCTTTTGCCTCTCTGCATCAGCTCTCTAGCCTTCTGCATCACCCACGCAGGCCCCTCAGCCTCTGTGTAGTCTCTAGCTGCCTATGCGTGGCTCCTATTGCCTCTACGTAGCCTCTTCAGTCATTGCGATAGTCCTTTGGCAGTATCCCTGCCTCTTTGCTATGTACTCACTGCCCCTTGCTGCAACAGATCACTTGTCGAATTTTCTCAGCAAGCCCCGCTCCAGAAAATCGAACTAACTGATCAATCTTGGTGTGTCTCCAACTGACCCTCAAGCCTCCTCTTATACTTTTCATGTTGAGTCTTCAACGACCGAGATTAAGTCTGTAATCAACGACTAAGATTAGATTTGGCTTGATTCATGTCATTTAGAACCTTCTCACCCAGTTTTATATTAATACCCATTAATATTTTAGTTTTCCAAAGTTTCGACGTAGGAACTCCATTAAAAATATTAATTAATTTAATATCTCTCTAATCGGGTGGAATTTCCCCAAATCATTTCTGGGTCTTGGAGATCTCATGTGCTTTAGCCTCTCCACCAATTTTCATGGCTAGCGCACTTCCGATGCTAACACAAATCAACATATATAACATTCAAAAATATAATTTAAGCAATGAAAAATAACACATTGTATGTTACACTCTGAAGAAGTTTGTACATGAAGAAATTTGATCCCTCTTGGCCCACATTAGATCTGTACTTAAGATGGACCCATGCTAGTGTACTATCGAAAAAAACCTTATTTGACATGACTCCAACAAGAAGCACTGTGTTTACAATGCAAATTATAAAACAAGTTAATCATGTACTATGGAATAGATGAACATTGTGTTCCAAATAGGTTACTACTAGATCACCTCCTTCCTTTGCTTTGTTCTGATGCCCCACTCCTTTGCACATTATTACAATAGGAATGAAACCTCTCTCTTTTGTTACAACTTAGCTTTTAACATGTCCCGATAGCCATTAGGATTAGTGCTAGGGTTAGTGTTTTTGTAATCCCCAGAAACTGAGTGGACTCTCTAGAAGTTGATAGATATCAAAGGAACTTGTTTATCTTGTTGTGACTAGTTTTTTCTTGAATTAATTTCCTTGAAGTTGATCAACACACAAAAGATAAATTTGAAGAATATGTATGTGGTGGGGATTGGGTGGCATTTGGCATCAAGGTTGTAGCACTTGTCTTCAATGATAAGTGTTTAGAGGGGCTCTCTAGAGATGAGCACCATTTTAGAGCTACATTGAAAGGCCCTTGTGATGGTGTATGGTGAACCTCTAACCCATGGGATATCATTTACTCTAGGTGGTGACATCATCTACATGATACACCTTTTAATTGTTAGTATCTAAAACTGAAGTTTCTTTTATGATGAATTTTTCAATCCCGATTTTGAGGTAATGGAAGGTTTGTTACAAGGCATTTAGAAGATGTTCCTTGATGTGAGGGGTTCAGATTCAATCCATCGAGAAATTGAAGAGTATAAGAAAGCCAAGGAATTTTTTTGGCTATGATATGGTGATTATGTGAAGAAGGTTTGTTGAAGTAACTTCTACACACAATGAGCCATTGCTCTGTAATTCTATGCCCCATTAGGATCACCAGACAACAAAACGAATGGCTAACTCAAAACAACAAAAATCCCCCAATCATATGATCATGCATGCAGACATTCATGCAATTCCTAATGCTATAGGGTTTGAACAGATACCCGGCCTCCTCTCTGGTTGGTGAAGGGTTTTGGCCCTGATGCAGAATTCCTTTGCTCCAATCCAGAGATCTATCTCTTCCGCTATTGATCCCAAGCCTACACACAAGCACAAACAAATAGGAATGATAAGCAGTCTTCCACAGAAGACTGTTAGCTCAAAACATCAAGAAACACATGAATATAAATGTTGCAAACATGAATGTAAAGGAAGGGAACATGAATCTTCATTAACCATATAATTAAGAATATATCATATGCCTTCAGCTTTGGCATTCATCTCCTGATTCCGATGGAGTCTCCCACTATAATGAACAAGGATTATATGAGTCATAGATTAATGACTTAGTCTACGTAGATAATACCAAAAATAATATTTCTTATGTTGGACTGTGGAAGCCCATCAATGCTCTAATTGAATAGTTCATGAAGCACAATACTTGCTAAGTTTTTGCAATTGGGTTAGCAACCTAAGTGGGCTTGATATTAGGGGGAACTCCATAATTAAGTGTGTTTGAGCTCGAGAAGTCTAGGGATGGGTGACCAGCAAGGAAGTTCTGATTAGTGGGTGCAATCTCAGAGGTGATGATTGATTCTATGCGATTTATTTAGCTAGCTTCAATCACACGTTTCTATCCCTGTGAGCATCATTTGATGTAGTTAGTGGTAAACAGAATCTTCAAAATCATGAGAAATTGGTCTGTTGTGACTAATTTCATAGATATGGGTTATAAGTTAATGATGTACTGTACACAGAATCCTGAAAATAATGTGTCCAATTATATATTACTATTCTCGATTAAATTTTATTTTACTTCTGCTTGTTTTGTTTATTTAAGGAGTCGAGATTAAAAATGCTCTTCAATATCATTAGGAATCAAGTGTATTGAGGATATCAGTTGGATGGGGTTGATCCAAGATTAGATTGCATTCTTGAGATAAAGAATTTAAAATTCAAAGACGAGGAGATCAACTGGGTAGACATAGAGTCAATAAAACCTTAAAATACGAGGACATGAGCCTTTGGTTCACATCATTGTCACTACTGCATTGGATAGTGATCCAGTGGGAATTGGAATTACTAGTTGGCATTGGGGATGGAAACTCATTTTGTTTGAACATTTAGTCATGATCCATACTCCATGGTGTTTGGTATCTAGCCGGTCCCTTTATATGATTTTTGTAACTCTGTACAATAAAACTATTTGAGAATGTGAAAATTACACTTTTGCCCGTTCACTATAAAAAAATTTCCATTCGTTTATGTTTTTTTTTTTTTTTTGTGTAGCTTTGTCATGGAACAAAATACCTCATTTTCTTGGGTGAATTATTGAGTATTTTTTTTAGGTTTTATAAAGTTTGTTATGTGTTGAGGTTTATGCGAGTTCTTCCAGAGTCGAGTGATATTCTTGCTTTTGGGCTTTGCCAAGTCTTTCTCGAGACAATATCATGTCGCTGTGCTTGAAACAAAGTATAATGAATCTAGTAACAAACACGTCTAAAAATGTCTCCCGATATCATTTGATATATTTTTGTTGATTTTTTTTAGAGATTTATCATGTTATCATGTGACCATATTGCTGCCAAACATGGGTAAGCACATGCTTAAAATGCCTTGACGGTTGACCTAGATAATTTTTAGGTTTTCTTTATTTAGTTGTTTTTTATTGAGCCATTGCTCTTTGTGATTTCTATGCAGTGGTATCAAACACGGATAACCTCCTGCCTTGAAATTCATTTTATTATTGGGAGAGTTGTGTTTTATGAATTAGATGTGAATTCGCATTCCCTGTTACAGGGTCGTAACAATCTTGCAATGCATATTTGTTCCTTCAGTGGAACTCTTATCCCTGCTTTTAATGTAGACCATTGTTGCAAATATGGTTCACCATGTTAAGAATATTGTTATGCTTTTTATGTGCATTTATCAGGATGGCTGAGGGCAAATTTCTCGGTAAGGAAAAACACTTCAGCTTTGAATGCTTAATGCTATTATCAACACTATTCTAAGCAAATGAAATGTTTTATAATAGGATATAAATGTTCTCTAGTCATTATACTGTGCCATCAAATAAGATTATTGTCACCAGGGATTCCAATGATTTAGACATTGCCGACAACCTAAGGATTTTGAAGAATTTGATGTCCTTTTAAACCCTGATTAAATAGTTTACAGTTAATGAATTTAGGCTGCCTGCTTGGGGGAGTATGCTAGAAATATCAGAGATATGCATTTTTAAAATCTTTTGGAAAGCATATTTGGCGAAGCTTCTCTTTTAGGGAGTGCATCTGAGAATTTCGTAATTCTTTCCACTCCACTGAAAACTGTATTCACTAGCATTGACATTGCTTAGAGAAGAGCCTCACTTGCAGTGCTGATGCTCCTTTTTGGCTTGTCATTGTTGTGACATGGTTTTTTTTATGTTATATATTACATTCTGAAGGTAGAAATCTTATTGTTATGTGTTTTGACATTTTGGTCCAATATGATAAATTGCAGCTGGAATCCAAACGGCGAAAGAGGTGACTGTATTGGTAGTTCAGTTTTCATTTTAGACTGTAACAAAGCAGAACTTTCTTGGGAAGGTGAAATGATTCAACAAGTGTGCAGGGAAATATGTATTAAATCAAGGATATTTATAGGCATATTTCAATCTCCATGTTGAGGGTTTCATTGTACAGTTTAATATGTTAATCTATGGTATGGGCCTCTAATTCAAATTTGAGCTGGCTGGGTAAGATGCATATTATGCTTTCTACATAAATGCTCAAGTGAAACATATTTTGTGTGTGCACTGTGTGGAGTCCTTCAGTTCAGGGTCATATTGCTAAGAGTCGATGGGAAAGTACTGTCATTTTCCGAACAAGTTTCATTTAGAGGACAATAACATCTTCTACTGTACTATGTGTATTTTCAACTCATATTTTGTGAACTAGGTTTGAACGTCTTATATTTTGTTTTACAATGGTCATGGCCTTTAAGTTATGTCGGATAGTTGTACAAGTTTGGTTGAAAACTGGAAACAACCAGAAATTTGAATTATTGCCATTGAATTTGACAATGATGAAATGTGATGATGTATTAATGGATATATGTGTAAGAGGTCGATATTTTGATTGCTAAAAGCTGCAGATTCCTTTAAGGGTTATTTTCACTTCCTTTGGAGCATGAAAAATATGTAATTGGAATGCAATTCATCTATGCCTGCAGCTGCTTAATGTTGAATATTGATCAGTGGGGTAGCATAAACAACGTTGATGAGTGTTTTGGCAGATCAATAATCTTTGCAGTAAGAAATAAATGATTGTTCAATGCACTTGTTGAGAAATAACTGGAAAACAATCTGCCGGTGTTTTCTATGAGTTTTTCTCTGGAATTCTATATTGACTTGTAATGAAAGAATGCTCGAGGTATTGGCAATATATGGCTTATAACTTATCTAATGGTATTAATGGGATTATTGAGCCCCTTGCAGTGGGGCTATTCAAAATCAATGCAATTCCATCTCCTTCTGTCGATTCAACGAGAAACGCATTTTGGTGAGGTCATAGATTTGGTTGATTCAAAGAGAATTCCAAAGAGTAATCGTGAATTGTGAGAGGATAGGCTTTCGAGTTGGAGCACCAATCACCACTGTGCTCTAGTGGGAAATATGTTGGAGCTTACATTGGAAAAGAATGCGTTTTAATCAAACTTTAGTTCATTTCACCATAAAGGTTGCTAAGATACATACAACGCACATTAATTAGTTTAATTGTAATTACTGAGCCTTTTGTGGTGGAATTAATGACATTAGAAGCATCGATTTTTAATCTTACTTGTGATTTCAGGTGACAATGTCCATGAATTGCTCAAACACATCTATTTAGTCACTTTTATCGGATTTTGGCAAAGCATTTCTACCGCATTTTGATCAACCCAGTAGGAAATGCATTATGATGATCTCGTAGATTAATCTATAACATTGAAAGCACCGGGACCTGGGATGAATTGCAATATCTTGTTTCTAAGGTGAGTCCCAATTGGCTTTCAGAGAAGCCATCCAATGTTTTTCTAAAAAGATAAAGTGTGTTTTGATCCCACTTTGGCTTCACTTAAGAGGCAAGAAAGTTGGTAAGAGCCAACACTCATTAATTAAAATGACGAGATTTAATAAAATTATCGAGGCTTTTGTGGTGGAATTAATGGAATTCAAAGTATTAATTTTTAATATACTTGATGATAACCTAATGGAATTTAAAGTTTAATTTTTAATCATACTTGTGATATTTGTGATATTTTCAAGCATCACATTTTCTATGCATTTATCAAAACACACTTATTTCAGAAGCCTCATTAAAATTGGTCAAAGTAATTCTAATCAACTTGGTGTGAAATGCAACGTGTGGAGCTCATAGATTGATGAACAGATATTGAAGATCCTTAGTGCAGTAATGAGTTTTAAGATCACGTTTGTAAGCTGGGATACCAATTGGCAACTCATAAGGGGCATTAATTTAATTGTATTTATGATATTATTGAGAAGTGTTTTTTCTAATTTGATGAAAGGTCTTTTTTTGGCACCCACCTTGTGACGTGAAAAAACAATTGCTCCATTCCAATCAAACCTAAGCTAGAAGCATATTTTAGTGAGCACAAAAATCAATTGACAATTAGAGAACTTGTAGTGCATAATGAGATCACATTTTCAAAGTAGGGAATCAATTGACCCTTAGTGCAGTAATGAGTTGTAAGATCGTGTTTGTAAGTTGGGATGCCAATTAGGTATCAAATTCTAGATGAAACCACATCATAAATCATGCTAAAAAGGGTTTAAGTTTTTATTAAACTCTAGCTCTTCAAGTTTCATAAGAGAACACATCAATTTGTATAATTCTAAAATGTGTAATAGAATTTACGAGGGTTTTGTGGAGTAACTCATAAAATTAGGGGCATAATTTAATTGTACTTGTGATATTATTGAGAAGTGTTTTTTTCTAAATTGATAAAAGGTCATTTTTTTTGGCAACTCACCTTGTGACGTGGAAAAACAATTTTGTCCCATTCCAATCAAACCTAAGTTATAAGCATATTTTAGTGAGCACACAAATCAATTGAAAATGAGAGAAACCTGTAGCGCAATTATGCATCGCTATGAGATCACATTTTCAAGGTAGGGAATTAATCGATTGTGGGATTCTAATTGGTAATGCATCATAAAAGGGTGTTTTTTGGTCAAACTTTAGCCCACTCTCTCAAATACAAAGAAATTTGGTAATATATAACATATCAATAAGTTGGATTATACATGTAAAAATTGGTGCTTTTTGGTCAAAATTTAGCTCATTTCCTCAAATGTAGGGAAGCTTGGTAATATATAACACATGAATCAGTTTGATTTATACGACTCATTTAGAAGGAAACTTGGTAAAATATATCACTTTATGGTATCACTCAAAGGTGGGGTTGCATTGAGAATAGAACTAACCTCTACTAAGTTTTTAGTGTATTAAAATGCAACTTGAACTTTCTAATATATTTCTTAGTAGGCTAACAAGTTAATTGGTTTTGAATTTTTTTTCTTCAATTTTTTTTTAAATATTGAATTGGGAAAAATTAATTATGAAGTAAATTTTGGGTAAGCAAAGATTAATCTTAAACAATAAAGTGAAGGTGGCATAGAAATTTTGTGGGAACAAATGGTTATTTTTAAAGATTAAAAGCAAAGTTGATGCAAATGATGGATAACTAGGACATGGATATTTTGAAGCATTTTAGTATATACTATGATGTGAATATGGTCACTTTGTTATTGGCAAAATAAATTGATCAATGTATTTGTTATAAAAATTATGGATCTATTGTATAATCATGGTTGTGGTTAAATGATTTGTTAATACATTGAACGATTATGATTGTAGTTAAATGTTTTCTTGATATCTTAAACCATTATCCCACTAAAAGCTATTGACAATAACACACATTTGGAGCATGAAATGTAATGATTGATATGACAATGCAACCCTTGTTTCTAAGAAACTCCAATATGATAATCGATCATAAATAGAGCATTACAATATCTGCTTGCTAGCGTTGTGGGCATTTATGCAATATATTGCTACATATTTGTTATTTTTAGTTATATGCTCAACATTCTAATTCGATTTTTTAGTATGGAAAACAAATTTAACATTTGTAGCCACATGGGATATAAGCCCTTGGAAGAGGAACTCAACATTCTATTATAAAAAATAAAAAGGCTTGCTACTATATCTCACTCATTATTTATTTATTGGCATAATTAACAATGAAGTACTTCCATTTAAATATGGGTTGGGATTTAATGGAGGACGGATAGATGATTTTGGTGCATTGTAGGATTTTGAGGGATAGTTGGTGATCACTACCTTAGAATAATAAATTATATATTGAGAATAAAAACATCTTAACATAACTTTGCCCACAAGGAAACTCTTATGAAAACAATCATCGTAGTAGGTTTGGTGTTTTATTTAAGGATCAATATCTAGAAGTCAATGGTTTTGATTTCTTTTATTGTGTACCTTCACCTTGCATTCCATGTATTTTATGTTGAATGGTGTTGTCATTGATGTCAACTCTAGGGTTTGACTTTGACTAAATATTTGTCAATGATGTCAAATTGTTAATGAATGCTCTTATATTTGTCTAAATTACATCAAGTTGGAAGCTCCACTGAAAGGATGACTGGAAACCCTAGTTCTAGGTTTGGGTTCCCTAGACTAGGGATGTACCTTGCACTTGTTGGAAGTTTTCGAAGAAGTAAATCGCCGAGTTTGCCTTGGAGATCCTTGTCACTGGATTCTCTTTGAAAAAATTTCTCATTTCCCACCTTGTTTTCAGTTTCACCTTATTTCTCCAAGATAGTTAAATGCTCTTTTCCATATCCATACATTCAACAACTGAAAAATAAATTTTGTTGAAAACACAAATTCTGGAAAAATTACAAAATGCTGGAAAATGCAGAAATATAAAAATCAGCACATACAAACAACCATTCAACACATTTAAACATAGTGATTTTTGGTCAAGGTGACCCTGGAAAAAACCCCCTACAACTCTTGGGGAAAACCAGTTCGAAAGCTCCTCCTTATTTCTAGAAAATGCTTTTTACAGTGAGAAATATTCAACAAAAAATCAGCAAGCAAACTTTTACAGCTTATCTCGTTTTTCGTGCCTCATAGCGAACTGGAAAAACTTGCAAACAACAAAATAGAACAACAATAAATGCTGTACGACCTCCTCGATTTTTGTGCACAAATTTTAGCCTTAAATGTTGCTATACAACCTGCCTAGAAAAGCATGCAAGCTGCTATAAATACGCTATACGGATTTCCTCGATTTGTGTGCAGGAAAAACCAACAGTACAGCTGTACGGATTTGCCTCGATTTGCATGCCAAGGTACAACCACTTGTACAGATTTCTACTCCTCGATTTCTGTGCACTTGCTGTACGGATTTCTAGAAAATCATGGCCAATATCTACCTTTCATTGTGTGTTAACTCAGCTGTACGGATTTGCTAAAATGCTGCCTTGGAATGTGTGCCAAGCTGCTGCCTCCTTCTCCTCCCTGTCCAGAAATCTCCCTTGCTCTCTTGCTCTCCTTCTCTCAATCTGCTCATGAAAGAATGAATGACCTTTTCCTCATTTTCCTCCTTTAATCTAACCCTGAGTGACTTTTGGGGAATCACTAAATCCAATGGTTGAAATAGATTGAGATCTAGGGCTGAGATTAAATGCTCATTTAAATCGCACTTTCTGTTTTTTAATTCACCCCATTTTAATAAAGACCCACTTAGTCATTTCTTTCAAAAGTCACTTTTCCTTTCTAATTTTACATTGACTTTATTAAAGTCACTTTAAAATTAGACTTTAGTAACTTTATCACTTAAAGTCACTTTTAAATTAGATTTGACTTTGTAAAAATTATAAAGTCACTTTAGGAGAAAAATTAAATTCTTTTGGACACTTTTCCCTAGGCCAAAGATCAAAGCTTTAGGGGACCACCTGTCCTCTGGTACCAAATTTCAACACTCCCTCTTACCGAGGAAGGTGTTCCTCACCACACCCATCTTGTCTCTGAAGTAGACATGCTTGCCCCGTCGTAAGGCTTTGGTAAGAATATCTACAACCTGCTCATCAGTGGAAATATACTCAAGCTTCACAACGCCTTTCTGAACATAGTCTCTGATGAAATGATATTGATCCCGATATGTTTTGACCTGTCATGAAATACTGGATTCTCCGTGAGTTTAATGCAACTCTGATTATCACAGTAAATCACTGAAGGTCTCAACAGCTGACCAAATAAGCCAAACACATCTTGCGAAGCCAGATGGCATCACAACTAGCTAGACTGGCTGCCAGATACTCTGCTTCCGCTGAGCTCAATGCTACTGACTACTGCTTCCGGCTGAACCATGACACTACTGCCGAACCCAACCCAAAGCAGCACCCTGAAGTGCTCTTCCTATCAGAAGCACAACCTGCCCAATCAGAATCAGTATAACCTGCCAATCTCACTCCATCCCCCTGCTTATAGTCCATACCATAATCCACTGTCCCCAGTAGGTATCGCAAAATGTGTTTTGCAGCCACCCAGTGAACCTTCCTAGGATCACACATAAACTGACTCATCGTGTTGTCTACAAAACAAATATCTGGTCTAATGTTGACCAAATACATCAAGGAACCAATCAGCTGCCTGTACAATGTGGGATCCACCAACTCGGAATCCGAAGCATGATGCTTCTCCCAGTTGGTGATCATCGGTGTCGACATGGGTTTACAATCCTCCATGTGGAATCTACCAAGGATGTCCACAATATACTTCCCCTGCCCCAGGAAGAAATGCCCCTCCTCCTGCCGCACCTCCAAACCCAAAAAGTAATGCATCAAGTCGATGTCCTACATCTCAAACTCCGCCGCAAGATCTCTCTTGCAGTGCTCTATGAGTCTCTCTGCCCCTGTAATGACCAGGTCATCCACATACAACACCAGAATGAGAGGCTCCTCACCTATCACAATATAGTAAAGGTTCGGATTTGCCTCACTCTTTATGAAACCCATCCCCTGCAAGTATGTATCTATCCTGGAATACCAAGCGCTGGGAGCTTGCTTCAGGCCATAAAGGGCCTTCTTCAGTCTGCACACATGGGACTCCTTCCCATGCACCTCAAAGCCCTGTGGCTGCTCAATGTACACCTCCTCCTGTATGAAGCCATTGAGAAATGCAGTCTTCACATCCATCTAGTGGATGTTCCAACCCATCTATGTTGCTATCGATATAATGGAGCAGATTGAAGTATATCGAGCCACGAGAGCGAAGGTCTCCTCATAATCAACTCCCTCTACCTAGGAGAACCCTAGCCACAAACCTCACTTTGAATTTGTCAATGCTGCCATCTGCAACATGCTTTACCTTGTAAAGCCATCTGGAAGTAACCACGGATTTGCCCTCAGGCCTCAACACCACCTCCCAAACATCATTCTTCATGATAGAAGAATACTCCTCCTGCATGGCCTCTCTCCAGACCTGCTGACTAGCTGCTTCCTCATAGCTAGAAGGCTCAGAGTCAAGGCTGCTGGTAGTCATTGCCATATAACTACAAAACCTCTCAGGTGGTCTACTCTCTCTGACCAGCCTCGTAGGCTCAGCAACAGATGTGGCATCTCTCAAGGTGTCCTGAAGCCACTTGGGCTTCCTCTTCCCTGAGCGTACTTCTCCCATTGGAGAATGAAACTCCTCCTCCTCATCATCATCAAGAGCCTGAACTCCTGACTGTCTGTCTGTTGTCCTCCTGCCTGCACCTGAACCTGTAGAAGCTGAGGTACCGTGTGAACTGTCCATCAGTGGACTCCTTAGTGAACCGCTCTGTGGACTGCTCTGCATGCTGCCCGAAGCACCACCCCTCTGGCTCGGCGAGCCACTGCTCACTGACGGACTTGACATCCTCATAGATGTACCTCCAAATCCTCCTGATCCCTGCCCACTGGATCCCTACCACTGACTCAACTGCTGCTGAGGGTCTGGCTGATCCAGATACTCTAACTCTCGTGACCTCCTAAAGGCCCTGTCCTCCTCGAACTTCACATCCCGCCTGACAACAACTTTCCTCTGTGCAGGAATGTAAATCCGAAAGGCCTTTGAGGTCTCACTGTAGCCCACAAAGATACCCTTCTCTACGGTGGGCTCTAGTTTGGTCCTCTTCTCCTTGGGTATGTAGGAGTATGTAATGCACCCAAAGATACGAAGATGATCAATATCAGGGTTCTTCCCAGAAAATGCCTCCTCCGGAGTCATGTGCCCCAAGGCATGATGCCGACTCCTGTTCTGCAAATAAACAACTGTGTTGCAGGCCTCTGCCCACAAGAACAATGACAACCCCTAATCATGTAACATGGCTTTGGCAACCCCTCTGATGGATCTGTTCTTCCTCTCCGCAACCCTGTTTTGCTGGGGGTTGTAAGGAACAGTGAACTCCCTCCTAATGCCTGCCTCCGCACAATAGTCAACAAACTGTCCAAGGGTGTACTCTCCCCCATTGTCCGACCTCAGGGACTTGATCTTCTGACCTGTCTGTGTCTCCACAAGAGCTCTAAACTCTTGAAATCGCTTGAAGACCTCACTCTTGGTCTTCAAGAAATAAATCCAGGTCCTCCTGGAGTGATCATCAATGAATAAAACATAGTACTCATATCCACTCAAGGAAACATGAGACATCCGGCCGCTCACATCGGAATGAATCAAATCAAGTATCCCAGTCGCTCTGCTGTCACTGCTGGGAAAAGGGGATTTGGCAAACTTGCCCATCGCACATCCTCTGCAAGTATCAAAGTGATCATTATTGAAATCTGGCACACCTGTAGTGATCTCCCGCAAGGTCCTCAAGGCTCCATGATACATATGCCCCATCCTGCGGTGCCAAATCTCACACAGCTCAGAACTGCTAGCTCTACTGTCGGTACTACTTCTCAATGCCAAAAGGGGCTAGAATGCAAACCACTACACTTTTGCATGGCGTACACCTATCACTCTAGCTGAATCAGCTGGAGTACCCCTGGGATACATCAACACCTGTCCTCCCCTGAACAATACCTCATATCCTCTGTCCTCCAAAGCTGAGACAGTTATGAGGTTCTTCCTCATCCCTAGCACATAAAGAACATCTAACACCTTCAAGGGAGGTTTGGACTCCCTCTGAAATGTCAGTGTCCCCACCCCGACTGCTCTAATAACTCTGTCATCACCGAGTACTACCTCTATATCAGTGTCACTCTCTGAAAGCTCTGAGAAGTACTCACGGACTCCTGTCATGTGACGTGAAGCCTCACTGTCCACATACCAGATCCCTGAAGATGCTTCGCTAATCGAGGGAAAAACATGCTCCCTCTGAACCTGTGTGGCAGGGGATCCTGCACTAGAGGACTCATACGCAGTGAACACAAACTCCTGATCAAAACGGTCTGCAAAGTCCTCAACCTCTGCTGACGCTGCCATGCTCTGGTTCTTCCCCTTCTTCTTCTTCTTCTCCGGACACACAACTGCATAGTGTCCCATCTTTTGACAATTCCAACACTTCACCTTGGAATAGTCCTTCTGTGTGTTATCTTGTTTACCTTTACCTTTGCCTTTGCCCCCACCATTGCTTGTGGAAGCCTGCTTCTTCCCTTTGCCTTTCTTGCCTCCTGCTGACAGTGCTACATCCATATCCTGCTCAACTGGCTTGGCTGCCCCAAGCTGACCTTTCCTGATCTCTGTCTGAATGCAATCATCCCAAAACCTCTCCCATATGGGAAGGGTCTCACGTGCACAAACCCCATCAACATAGTTCATTCATGAACGGGGGAGGCCATTCACTGTAATCCACACCAACTCAGTGGGTGGAATGACCTCTCCAATTGCTGCCAACTCATCTCTCACATTAGTCATTTTTGTGAGATATCCAACTGCACAATCATTACCCATCTTAATGGTCTTCAGCGTCTCCTTTAGGACCATTTTCCGGTTCTCATTGGTACTCTGGTAGAGATTGGACAATGCTGTCCACATCTCATGGGCATTTCTCTTTCCTCTCACATGAGGAATGCAATGGTTTTTGACTCCGTCTAGAATCAGTCTCTTACCCTTGTTGTTCTTTTTATTATAATCAGCCAACTGAGTGGCATCAGTAGGCACAACAACAGGGTTCTGTGTGTTATGCACCATGATGTCCCAGACTTCTGCCTTCTCAAAGATACTCTGCATTCTCTCCTTCCAAACGCTGTAATTAGTATGCCCATCCAATCTATCCTCCACCCTCAATCCCAATGACATCCTGCTGTCCTAAGACTGAAAAATAGCACTGCGGTAGTAAAGATAAAACCACTGTTTGTGAAAAATCAGCTTGCTGGATTTTTTTGAGTGAAAAATCAGCAGGCTGTAATTTTCCTCCTTGCTGTCTCAAACTGCACTTCACCACTCAAGCTCTGACACCATGAAAAAATTTCTCATTTCCCACCCCGATTTTCAGTTTCACCTTATTTCTCCAAGATAGTTAAATGCCCTTTCCCATATCCATACATTCAACAACTGAAAAATAAATTTTGCTGAAAACACAAATTCTGGAAAAATGACAGAATGCTGGAAAATGCAGAAATATAAAAATCGGCACATACAAACAGCCATTCAACACATTTAAACACAGTGATTTTTGGTCAAGGTGACCCTGGAAAAAACCCCCTACAACTCTTGGGGAAAACCAGTTCGAAAGCTCCTTATTTCTGGAAAATGCTTTTTACAATGAGAAATATTCAGCAAAAAATCAGGAAGCAAACTTTTACAACTTATCTCGTTTTCCGTGCCTCACAGCCAACTGAAAAAACTTGCAAACAGCAAAACAGAACAACAATAAATGCTGTACGGCCTCCTTGATTTTTGTGCCCAAATTTCAGCCTTAAATGCTGCTGTATGACCTACCTAGAAAAGTGTGCAAGCTGCCATAAATATGTTGTACATATTTTGTCGATTTGCGTTCAGAAAAACCAGCAGTACAACTATACGGATTTGCCTCGATTTGCATGCCAAGGTACAACCACTTGCTGTATGGATTTCTGCTTCTCGATTTCTGTGCACTTGCTGTACGAATTTCTAGAAAATCGTGCCCAATATCTACCTTTCACTGTGTGCTAACTCAGCTATACGGATTTGCTAAAATGCTACCTTGGAATGTGTGCCAAGTTGTTGTCTCCTTCTCCTCCTTGTCCAGAAATCTCCCTTGCTCTCTTGCTCTCATTCTCTCAGTTTACTCATGAAAGAATGAATGACCTTTTCCTATTTTTCGTCCTTTAATCTAACCCTAAGTGACTTTTGGGGAATCCCTAAATCCAATGGCTGAAATAGATTGAGATCTAGGGTTGAGATTAAATGCTCATTTAAATCTCACTTTCTATTTTTTAATTCACCACACTTTAATAAAGACCCACTTAGCCATTTATTTTCAAAGTCACTTTTCCTTTCTAATTTTACATTGACTTTATTAAAGTCACTTTAAAATTAGACTTTAGTAACTTTATCACTTAAAGTCACATTTAAATTAGATTTGACTTTATAAAAATTATAAAGTCACTTTAGGAGAAAAATTAAATTCTTTTGGACACTTTTCCCTAGGCCAAAGATCAAAGCCTTAGGGAACCACCTGTCCTCCAGTACCAAATTTCAACACTCCTCATTGCGCCGATTCTAATGGTATGTGGCATGCCTCAAGAGGCCTCCGAATTTGAGAGACATTCTCATTTGACGCTGAAGCCCCCAACTTCTGGGCAAAAACCCCAGAGGGTGACCATATGGTACCGTCACCTTGGTCAAGTCAAAGGTCAAGGGGAAATTGAAAAAGTTTAATTTAATGGTCAAAGGACAATTATATATATATAAGCATGATAAAAGCTTCATGATAAATTAGTGTACATTTGACGAACTATTATAACTTTTGGAGTTTGTTGCAGGGTTTAAAAATTCCCTTTAAATTTAATTTTAATCACAATTCGGCCTTAGCTTCACATGAGACTTCGATCCACAACTTTGAAGTTCAAATATCAATGGCTTCAAAAATATGAGTTGGCTTCCACAAAAAGGATTCATCAAAATCTATATAATAACCTTTCCATATAGCTCTCGATATATATGAACTTCAAAGATGATCTAATAGTTTTGAGACTAAATATTCAACCCATGTACAAAACAATGAAGAATTATTGAGAAAGCCTCAGTGAATGAAGGTTTTTCTTTGCATTCCTATATTATATCTCTGAACAACAGAAGAAGGCTTCTCCTTGGTACCTTAGGGAATTATTGCATTTTGAATTTTTATCTTTTTTTTTTGGGATTCACAAGTTTTAATTTTAGCAAATCAGTGATAAATTCCAACCATGGGACTAGTGTTGGGCACCAAATCTGCCTATCTTTTCCCTATATTTTCACCTACCCTTTCATCCTTTTTGCACGAAATGATATGCATTAATTGTGATAAACCTACAAGGTAACCCTCCCTTCTAACGTCTCTTGGAATATTTAATTGATGAAGTAAAGTCACGGGGGTTTTGCCTATGCGAAATACTAAACTTTGTTATTTCCGCAGATTCTGGTGAACAAGTATCGCATTCACAGTTCTCAGCAGCAATCCCGCGTTTACAACAATTGTTCAGCAACGCTGCATCATCATAACCAACTCTCAGTTGCTTCCTGGCCTATTTTGGATCTTTATTGTTCTCTCTCTCTCGGCAATTAGTTGTTGTTTTAAACAGTTGTATATTTTTGGGCATTAGTTGCCAAATTTGGGGAATATATTGTTCCCATGTATTTGTATGAAGGGGGTTTTATTCTTGTGCAAAGGGGTAGCCATGAAAAGACAATATTGTAACAATTCTTTGCATATTAAGTGAATACAAGCAAGTTGTTGTTCTCTTCTTAGCTGTGAGTTAACGCAGCCCTGATCAGAGAGTTGGGCCCACTCTTCTGATCAGGTGCTGCATATTTCCTTTGTGTGTGTTGTTTCTATTATGGTGTGTTAATTTCTTATTGCTGTTACAGATCTTTATTGATTGTTGTGAATGCCTTTTAAGTTCTGCAATTTATTTCTAATTACTGTTACAACGATGCTTGATTCTTAGTTGTGAATCCTTGGTTGATGTTAGATTGTAACCTTGCCCCTACATATACCTTGCGCGTTACCTTGAAAATTGTATACACCCGGATTGATGAATTAATGTGGAAAAGGGTGGAATAGTGTATTCACACCTAAACACCAACATTTTGGCATCGTTGTCGAGGATTTTCACACAAGGGTTGATTCACAGATTCGACGCTGTGTATCTGAGGATGACATTTATGAGATATTGAAGGTTGCCCACGTTGGCCCTTGTGAAAGACATTTTGCAGATAAAAAAATGGGCCACAAGGTGTTGCAAATGGGATATTATTGGCCTCCTTTCTTTCAGGATGCTCGAGATTATGTCCAAAGATGTGATAGTTTTCAACGCATGGGGCAGCCTGGAAAATCAGATGAAATGCCATTGCATCCCTAGGTAGTCCTTGAACCTTTTGAGAAGTGGGAAGTTGACTTCCTTGGACCTTTTAACCCACCTTCCCATCAAAAGGTTCACATTCTAGTCTGCACTGATTATGTGACTAAGTGGGTGGAAGCCAGAGTTGTTTTGAAAGCGACGAAACAGGTCGTTTCAGATTTTATTTTTAAAGATATTTTTGCTCGGTATGGTACTCCAAGGGAGATTGTTTCAGATGGAGGGGCACAATTCACATCCCACATGATAGCAAGGCTTATGCAGAAATATGGAGTCAAACACAGGGTGACAACTCCATACCACCCCCAAGCGAATGGACAGGTAGAAAGTACAAACAAGGTATTGGAAAATATCTTGACAAAGACTGTAGCAAGCCATCGTCGGGATTAGTCTCAGAAACTTTTGGAAGCTCTTTGGGCATACAGGACAACATGGCGGAACACAACCGGGTTTTCACCATTTGAGTTAGTCTATGGGAAATCCCCCTTATTTCCAATAGAATTTGAGATCAGTACGCTCAGAACAACTTTGGAAGTAGGATTGGACTTATCAGAGGCCCAGAAACACCAAATGGAACAACTAAATGAGTTAGATGAAATCCGTTCAGTGGTTGTCCAGAAAACTACTGCTATTCAACAACAGAGAATGAAATGGCATGATAAATTTATCAAGAATAAGGTGTTTCATAAAGGAGATTGGGCACTACTCTATGACTCCCGTTTTAAAGATTTTAAAGGAAAGCTTCGCACTCGCTGGATGGGACCCTATGAAGTGGACACTGTGTTTGACAATGGAACAGTCAGATTGGTTACAATAGATGATACTCGTGCTTCCTTCTTAGTGAACAAACACTGTCTGAAATTATATCACAGTCCAACTTCTAAGGATGCCTTCATCAAACATCTCTCTAATAAATCTGGTTTGATGGTTGTTGGTGCAGAGAATGCTTCCTCTGCATTCTCTTCTTAAAAATATAAATAAATAATAATAATAATAATATGCTGTTACTACTTAATTGTTTGTCTTTTGCAGGAATAACGATCGAAATCTGATGATGAGGAGCTGACAAAATTTTCCAAGTAATAGTTAGTGTCGTTACTCCACTGTTGTTGTTACTCCGCCACTATTGTTACACTTGAAAACTTTTCCAAGTGTCAGATGTTGTTACTCCATCGCTGTTGTTACTCCGTCGGTGTTGTTACTCCGCCACTACTGTTACTCCTAAATTTTTTTCCAAGTGTTGGATGTTGTTACTCCACCGCTATTGTTACTCCGCTGCTGCTGTTACTCCGCTGCTGCTGTTACTCTATCGGTGTTGTTACTCCGACGCTTCTGTTACTCTGCTGGTGCTGTTACTCCGCCACTTTTGTTACTCTGCCGGTGCCGTTACTCTGCCACTGTTGTTACTCCGCTGCTGTTGTTACTCCGCCGCTGTTGTTATTTCGCCGGTTACTCTGTCGTTACTCCACCACAAGGTAGGTCGCCAGGTACATCTCCAATGAATTTTACGGGTTCAATTAAAATATTCCATCGATGAGACATATACGTGTCATGGATGACTACATTTAAGCTAGGGGGTCTTGTCATAAGTAAATGACGACGTATTTAAAACCACAATAATGACATATCATATATCATTATTAAACCTTGTGCGAACGGTACACCCATAAATTCCGTCATTTCGTAATAATTATTTTGATGCATTGGAATTTGAATTACATACATTCAATAACCAATCGGTATTTTCCAATTTATACGAATTAATTATCATAATTATTTCATCGCACTTACCATGATTCGCCATAATTCTTTGCGTTTTTCAAAAAAATCACCAGCCGCTTTCACCGCTTTTTACCCTGCGTTCCACCATGCTATTACCATCACTATTAATTTGGTTGCTGTTACTCTCTCCCCAACATTTGACTATGTCCAAGTGTTGTTACTGTTTCTACAACAATGGGTGGGTTGGCTGTGCGTCACAAGCCGGAGGATACCACCTTGGTCCATAACAATAGAGAGGTGTGGCAGGTTTTTGTTAATGCAGGTTGGGACGTCTACTTTAACAGGTTGCAGGGATTTGATGAGGGGATTATAGCGGAATTCACACTCAATTTGAATGAGAATTGCTCTCGGGTCAGAGGGATAGAAATCCCTGTCACAGAGGAAGTTCTCGCAGAAGTCAGTGGATTTCCTCAGTAGGGAAAGAGCTGGTTTTCACGAAGAAATTCCCTCTCGGAGTTCCCAGAAGTATTTCTGCAGGCTAGCAAGAGCATCGTTTAAAAAGGCCGAGGGTGTGACCGGAAATATTTTCCGCATCCGTAGGGCGATGTAGCAGGTCTTGTTATGAAATACATAACTTGCGAAGGACGATTCACCACTATATTCAAGTATTACTTCAGGTTGTTAGCTCGTCTTCAATTTCCACAGTCAGAAGTCTTCTCTTTGAACATGTCCTTCTTTTTGCTGAAAAGCCTCCAATTGGTGGCGTAGTCTGCGCGGCGTTTGTGACGGGTTGTAGCAGTCATCACCAATCACGGGTTGGTTTGATTACTGGTTATGCATGCATTGACCTGATTTCAAATCTCTTGGGTGACATTTCAGGAATCAATAGAAGAGGGAATAGCAGCTGCTAGAGAAGAATAGTCGGAGAGAATGGAGGAGGAACCAACAGAGGATGAATATGTAGACCAAGAAGAGCCTTAAGAGATGGCAATGGAAAAAGAGGAACCAGAGCAAGAAAGGGAGCTTGAAGCAGAAGAAACAATCAGTGCTATAGCTGAGGTTGTTACACAAGAACTAACTTCGACTGTGGAACCAATGGAGGAAGAAATTATGGACACAATGGATGGGATTGACACGGTGATACAAGAATCCACTTTCATTAATGAAGTGCAAGGGGAAACAATGCCAACATCATCTGTTCAGGAAGCATCGGATACGGGTGGTGGTGCCACACAAGAACCACCACCAACCCTTCCGGTCCCAAAAAATGTGGAAAGAATGAGTCATGAGGTTGACACTGTCCCACAAGAACCAATGTCAACCGCGAGACAGGAGCTAACACAGGAAGGAGCCTCGGGGCATATCAAAATTGTCGCAGATGAAGGGAAGGAACTCAAGGTCACAGATAGGGTCGGTATAGACCAGGAAGAGGACATCTTCCATTCTCCTTTTTGTGCCACCATACCAAGAGGAGTGAGAGTGTCTCGTTCTTAGAAAAGGAGGTTGCTGTCCCTCCCATTTTAAAATTTGATGGCTCGGTAAAAGGTTCGGCTGCTATTAGTTTGTTGGTTACTGATTCTCAGCAAGGCCATTCTAAAGAATAGAGGGAGGATGAACACCCTACAGAAGAACAGGAGCAATGAATGGATGAAGGAGGTGTCGTTCAGGCAAAAGATGTCCCAGAGCCCAGAAGGGAGGAAGAAGCAAATGCTTATGAAAAAGGGGAACCAAGTAAGGGAAGCCCAGTAGATGTACCGGTGGATACTCCTCCGAGTAATCCACCACCTTTTAGACCAGCTGTAGGGCCGATTGAGTTGATTGTTAAAGAAGAAGCAATTGCTTTCAAGAAAGGGGAACCAAGTAAGGAGAGCCCGGTAGATGGACCAGTCGATACTCCTCCGAGTAATCCACCACCTGCTGAACCAGCTACAAGGCCAGATGAAGTGATTGTTAAGTAGGAATGGATAGAACTTATTGACACCTAATCATAGGGATTGGGTGAACAATTGTAATTAGTGTAAATAAATAATAGAGAAAATGGAGAGTCATCGGGAGATGAACTGAACAGTCACTCCCTCTTGTATATAATAATGAATAATACGATTACATTTGAGGAGTTACCTCCTGGTCTGACATGGTATTAGAGCCAATGCCATTTTTTGCTTCTCTCTCTACTTTGCAACTCCCTTCTGCTTATGTTCTGCCTATTTTGCAGAATTTACCTCTTGCAACCACTCCACAGGTGTGCCTCTCTCAAGAATTTGATAACCGTTCTACAAGTTTTCCCCTCTTTCGCAACTACTGCCCCTCTCTGGCAACTGCTGCAGACATTCAGCTGGTTATGTGAGGCAACTGCTCCACAAGTGTAGTTGAGGTATCACTCCCACACCTGCATGCATGTTGCCTACCGATATACCTCTCATGGTTTCATCACTCGCTTGGTTTCATAGTGTTAAACACGGGTGAAATGAATAAAATTCTCTTATGACTGTGTATCGATGTTCTGAACCCTAATTGGGTATTTTTCTCTATTCATACATTTTATTTATAAATCACAGTCAATTAGTGTTAAGCGTTAATACTGAGTTTAAGCGCTAAAACTTTCCTTAAGTGCCTTTATTAAAAGTATGAATTAAGTGCATGGGTGGTATTGATAAGTGGGAAGCAGTATCTTGCGGGCCCTAAAGGCTGTAAACGATATTCCTAAAATTCAAGTGATTAACCTTAGCGGGCGACACGTAGCATAGGAAAACCACTTTTCTCGTGCGCATTCGACCTGATATCGGTCGTGTAAGATTTCATGCGAGATTTCTCAACAACCGTTCAATTGGACAGGTCATATCAATGGTGGAGATCGTCTAGGTTAGCTGGTGAGCATACGACGCAATATACGTTGGATCTGGAGAAGTGAGATCAACGACGCGGATTGAAGCGCTTGATAAAAGGAGAAGTCAACGAGGGACCGACAGTGATTGGTCAGGTAAGCGGGAACCTCAGGGGGAAAATCCATGTACAGAGCCAGATTTAAGTGCAGCTGATTGGTTACAAAGTTAACAGGTAGTCGAATTAAAGACTACCACCTCATTTTCATCAACCTCCCGCTTCATTTTTTTTACCAGAAGAAGAACAATTTTTTTATTAATTTTATTTTTATTTTTTTACACACTGCATATTTTTAAAATGCACTCATTGATATCTGTTGTGGGAGTGGTTCTCAATGGGAAGGAGAACTATCCTAAGTAGTCTTGGAAAATCAAACACACTCTCATTTTTAATGAGTTGTGGAAAGGAGTGTGTATTGGAAATGGAGGCAAAGAGCCAGAACAATTTACCTTAGACAAGGAATTCGCCATTTGGGAAAATAAGAACAACAAGGCTTATGCAATGATTGCAGCATCAGTAAATGAAGAGGTGAGTCACCATATTTCGCCATTTTCAAATGCTTTCGAAGCCTTACAAAAAATGAAGGAACTCTATGATTCACACTCTGCACTTGAATTTGTTCAACTCATGATTAAATTGTTCACCCTTGAATTACAAAATGATGATCCTCTTTCTCTTGCATCAGAAGTAAAATCTATTATGCATGATATCAAAGTCACTAATGTTGAATTGGAAATTCCACTGATAGATTTTCTCAAGGCACTTTATCCCACTTACTCAAATTACCTTGAGTCATTGCAAGCAAATGGAAACCTCAAATATATTACCTTTGACTCCCTTGTGAAAATATTTGCTGAAAGAGAGAAAGATTTTGGGAAGAAGACAACTCCTTAGTCTTTTAAAGAGGTTGTGTGCCTTGCATGTAGAGAGAATAATCTTGCTCAAGATTCTTCGAGAGGAAGAGGTGGTCGAAGAGGAAGAGGAAGAAATTTCAGAGGCAAGGGGGGCAAACACTCTCAAGGAGAAAAGTCAGCTTTGCACTGCATACACTGCAAAAGAGATGGACCACATGATGCATCCACATTCAAGTTTCCTTGGGATAGAATTGAGCATGAAAGAAACCAACCCAATGGTAAAACTAATGACAAAGAGAAAGGTATAGCACCTGAATCCGCTCACTATGTTGTGGCACACTGTAATATTGGAGTAAATGAAGACTTATTTAATGCTTCACTTGCTTCTTGGAAAAATGATTGGTTGCTTGATTCAGGAGAAACTTGCCACATGACTTTAAGAAGAGATTTTTTTGAAGAATTTACTGACAATGTTGATGGAGCAGTATACTTTGCAGACAAATAAAAACTCAAGCCATCAGGGCTTGGTATAATCAGGCTTAAATTTCCTGGTCTTCTAGACTTTCTTCTGGATCATGTTTTATATCTCCCACAACTAAGGATAAACTTGTTGTCCTTGGTCCACATCCACCAGCAAGGACACTCCATTCATATGTTTGATGGCAAGCTTGAGGTAAGAAAAGCATCAGACCACTCACTTTTCATGACGGGGATAAAAGAAGAAAGGATTATCAAGTTGTAGGGTACCTCTGTTTGTGCACAAAATTTCTGATAGAATTCTCATTATGAAGAAGGTACATTTCCATCAAGTTTATTATGGCATGCTAGATTTGGAAACTTGAACTATGACAACCTCCACTTGTTGAATAAAAATGGTGTTACTGGTTTGCCTACATTTCCTAGGAAATTTAAGCAATGGGATGCTTGCATTCTAGGAAAGCATAGAAAACAGTCTTTTCATGGTTCACATCAGAGCACATAGAAAAATTGAAC
The DNA here is from genome assembly GCA_031772625.1 of Pinus tabuliformis. Classification (NCBI taxonomy): domain Eukaryota; kingdom Viridiplantae; phylum Streptophyta; class Pinopsida; order Pinales; family Pinaceae; genus Pinus; species Pinus tabuliformis. Next base: position 28,702,473 of record CM062810.1, on the reverse strand, counting down.
TCATTCATTCAGATTTATGTGGTCCAATGCTTGTTCCTTCTGCAAATGGAAATAAATATATGATGACATTTATTGATGACTACACCAGAATGTGTTGGGTTTATCTATTGAAGAACAAATCGGATGCTTTTCAAACATTCAAGAACTTTCATACATGGATTGAAAATGATGCACAATCTCGTATTGGCTCTATTCGCACTGATAATGGAAAGGAATACACTTCAAATGAATTTGAAAACTATATTCACCAACATGGGATCAAACATCAAACAACTATGCCTTATAATCCCCAACAGAACATAGTAGCTGAAAGAATGAATAGGACAATCTTAAATATGGTGCGCTCCATGATGTTTTTCAAAAATGTAAAAATGATGTTTTGGGCTGATGCAATTCTATGTGCTGTATATGTAAAGAATAGATGTCCATCTAATGCTATTAGAAACAAGACTCCTTATGAAATGTGGTATGGGCACATTCCTTCGATAAAGCATCTCAGGGTATTTGGTTCCACATGTTATGCCTTGATACCAAAGGTACATAGAAACAAACTTGGTGCAAGAAGTCATAAGTGTATCTTCCTGGGGTATTCAAACACCTCCAAAGCATACTGTCTCTATGATGAAGTCAATAAAAAGTTTGGTGTATCTAGAGATGTAATCTTTCTTTAATCATCGAAAACTGACAATGTTGTTGAGCGGCAACTTGATCACTTGGATAGATTCGCAAATTCAAAATAATCTCAAGAATTTGATAATCAGATTCCACATCTTGAAGGGGGGATTCCTATACTAGATCAACCTGTGGAATCTTCTTCTGAAGCACTCTCTCCCCCGCATGAAACTCCAACAACAGATGATACTTTGAGTGATGTGATTGACAGAATTGAGAGACTCAATCTTGATTCAATCCCAACTCAATCAACGGAGCAGCCTGAACCATCTCAGAAAGATCCCCCAAAGTGGTTGACAAATACACTTGAAAGTGTTCATCCTGATGAGGTTGGAAAGACAGGAACTAAAAATTCAACCTAGCAAAATGGAAGTGATGTAGATGACTCTGATTCACATGTCTATATGGATGTTTTTTATGATTGTGAATTGAATTTGTCTACATATTTTGAACCAACTTCCTTCAAAGAAGCTACTTCTCATGATGAATGGAAAGAAGCAATGAAAAACAAGTATGATGCCTTGATAAAGAATGGAACTTGCAAGCTGGTTAATCCTCCATTGGGAACCAAACCAATTGGCTACAAGTGGGTCTACAAGAACAAGTATAAAGCTAATGGCTCACTTGACAAGCACAAATCCAAGCTTGTAGCAAAAGGTTTTGCACAGAAGGAAGGGGTCGATTATGAGGATACTTTTTCCCCCACAACAAAATGGGCTACCATCCAGACACTCTTTGCCCTAACAACTCATAACGGTTGGAAAGTCCATCAAATGGATGTAAAAACTGCTTTCTTGAATAAAGATCTAAAAGAGAATGTTTTTATGTCCCAACCTGAAGGATTTGTTGTAAAAGGACATGAACATAAAGTATGAAAACTTGTGAAATCCTTGTATGGCCTCAAACAAGCACCGCGAGCCTGGTATGAAAAACTAATTGAGCATCTTCTGAAACTCAATTTCAAACATTATGATCTTGATGATGCAAATTTGTTTGTCAAGAAGGTTGGTAAAACAGTTGTATATCTTGTGGTATATGTAGATGATCTTTTGATAATAGGGAACAATGGGAGCCACATTGCATCCATAAATAAGGAATTGAGGAAAGGTTTTGAAATAACTGATTTGGGCTATGTTCATTACTATCTTGGTATTGAAATAACTCAACATCCGAAGTCCATATTCCTTTCTCAAAAGAAGTACATTGGAGATCTGTTGAATAGGTTTGGCATGACTGAATGCAATCCTCTGACTACTCCAATGGAACAAAACTTAAAGCTCACATCCATTAAAGGAAAAGAATTTGAGGATGCAACAAAGTATAGACAACTTGTAGGAAGTCTCAACTACATAAATATTACCAAACTAGACATTTCGTTTGTTGTTGGAATCCTCTCCAGGTTTATGAAAAAGCCTTGTGAGGGACATTGGTCTACTGCAAAAAGAGTTCTAAAGTACTTGAAGGGAACTCAAGACTTTGGAATCAAGTATACACAGGTGGGCGGCTTCAGCTTGATTAGATACTCTGATTCAGACTTCGATGGAGACAAAGAAACTAGGGTATCTACTTTGGGTTATGCTATGAGTCTTGGATCAGGAGCTATCTCCTGGAGATCACGCAAACAATTAGTTCCAGCAGATTCCGCAACAGAGTCAGAATATGTGGCAGCAACTGAGGCAACAAAAGAAATTGTATGGCTCAGGAAAATTCTGGAAGATTTGTAGGTAAAACAAGTATAATAAAATCTACTCATGATGGAAAATAACTCGGCAATAAAGTTGGCCAAGAACCCAAAGTTCCATGATCGAACAAAGCACATCAATACAAAATATCATATCATTCGACATCATGTTGAGGCCAAAACAATCCATCTTTGCCATTGTTCCACTAATGAGTATATTGCAAACATATTCACCAAAGCGCTTGGAAGATAAAAGCTTGAAAGATTTAGAACGATGCTTGGACTCACCAACATCCCTTTAGATTAAGGGGGAGAATGTTGACACCTAATCATAAGGATTGGGCGAACAACTATAATTAATGTAAATAAATAATAGAGAAAATGGAGAGTCATCGGGAGATGAACTGAACAATCACTCCCTCTTGTATATAATAATGAACAACTTGAATGAATAATACGATTACATTTGAGGAGTTACCTCCTGGTCTGACACAATTGTGTGAGCAGAGGAGGCCGCCCCTTAAAAAGAAATATCAACTATAGCTCAAAGACACGATGCAGTTGAAGACAAAGGTTCGAAGGCTGAGAAGACAGGTGCATCGACTTAAGAAGTAGGTAAGAAAGTTTAAACGACTAGCTAAGAAGCCTAAGGTTACGGTGGCCGAAGCAGCAACACAGGTAGATGATGTGCCTACGACCTCTGCTGCCAGCCAAACAGATCTTATTAAGTACTTGTTCGACAACCACGAATTCTCTCTAGCAGTAGAGATTCAAACTTGGAAATCCACCGTGGCCCATTATTAGAATGAGGTGAAAAGGGTCCAAGAAAAATCGTCCTATGCTATCTTTGAGTATATAGAGTGAGTGGAAATATTACGGTTGAGGTATGAAAAACAGTAGCTCAAAGTAGAACGGTTGGAAGGACAAGTGTTGGAATTGAAGATTGACAAAGAACAAATGTTCAGCTTGGCACAATAGGTAATGGCATGTTTCCCTCTTGCTTCTAGTAATGCCTTGTTCTTGCATGAGAAATTTCTCTTCTTTTGTTTGGAAGTATTAAGAAGGAGGTCAGTCATGAGATCAAGGACTCTGTATAGTTCCAATGTATACTGAGAATTCATGACTTGGTAACCCAACACTTGATGTGTGAGCTTTATCTACATGGATACTTCTTACGTATGGACAAAGAATTTAACCCAATCCCATATGTGGGGGACATTCATTTAAGAGTTCTTACCTCCTATACTATCAACTAGATAAACTAGTAGAAGGCTTCTAATACGTTTGACTCAAATCAAAACACAAAGTCTCTTATGATGGGAGGGGAGCAGGAATGGTCTGTGACTATGTATAATAAGCACACCACCTTTTTAGAGATTGAGGGAAATAGAGAACGGATGTTGAGGACACAGAAGTGGTGTATTGACCTTTGTGTCAAACAAATAGTCACATTTCAATATGAGGCCCTTGATAGTTGTCAGAAGAGGTGGATGATGTCACCTGCAGTTGTCCAGAACAAGGAACCTTTTGGATTGCACGAGCACTAAGTCGGGTGCCAATATATGTGGCATGCATCCAAACATGCGAGGTCCAGTGGATGGGACTCCAGTTTAGATTCCCCATCATTTGGTTGCCAGCAGAGCACTACACCCCAACATACATTGTACCAGATGATTGGTGGAAGGATCTTCTTCTCACAGAATGATACAAGCCCCCAGGAACAGACATGGCAGATGAGTATGATCTTGCCTAGCTCCAGGAAGACTACAGTCGTTCCAACCCAAACCTGCGGAAGCGGCGAGTTGCATGAGGGCATGTAGAAGGCTAGTTGGGGGGAGATGTTGGGCACCAAATATACCTATATTTTCCTTATATTTTCACATACCCTTTCATCCTTTTTGCACCAAATGATATGCATTAATTGTGATAAACCTACAAGGTAACCCTCCCTTCTAATGTCTCTTGGAATATTTAATTGATGAAGTAAGGTCACGAGGGTTTTGCCTATGCGAACTACTAAACTTTGTTATTTCTACAGATTCCAGTGAACAAGAATCACATTCACAGTTCGTTGCAACAGTACCATGTTTACAATAACTGTTCGGCAACGCTGCAATAGCATAACCAACTCTTAGCTGCTTCCAGGCCTATTTTGGATCTTTATTGTTCTCTCTCTCTCGACAATTAGTTGTTGTTCTAAACAATTGTATATTTTTGGGCATTAGTTGCCAGATTTGGGGAATATGTCGTTCCCATGTATTTGTATAAAAGGGGTTTTATTTTTGTGCGAAGGGGTAGCCACGCAGAGACAATATTGTAACAATTCTTTACATATTAATCGAATACGAGTAGATTTTTGTTCTCTTCTTAGCTGTGAGTTAACACAACTCTGATAAGAGAGTTAGGCATGCTCTTCTGATCAGGTGTTCCATATTTCCTTTGTGTTTTCTATTTTTATTATGGTGTGTTAATTTATTGTTGTTGTTATAAATCTTTATTGATTGTTGTGTATGCCTTTTAAATTCTGCAATTTATTTCTAATTAATGTTACATCAATGCTTGATTCTTATCTGCGAATCCTTGGTTGATGTTAGATTGTAACCTTGCCCCTGCATATACCTTACGTGTTAGCTTGAAAATTGTACGCACCCGGATTGATGAATTAATGTGGAAAAGGGTGGAATAGTGTATTCACACCCATACACCAACAACTAGATTCCTCTTTTCGAGAGGACCAATTTCGACTATTGAAGCACTCAATTTGGACAAGGGGAAGAGTACTTATGAAGAAAAGCCCACATATGCACATTTGGACAGGTTGGCCCTAACAGGAAATTGGTCACCCTTGGAAGCCTATAAACATATTGATATATGTTGGCCAACAAGAACAAAAAGACTAGATGGAAAACAAGGCTTCATATTTCTTTTTTGATGACCACACAAAGATGATTTGGATTTGTTTTCTTGAAAGGAAGTTAGAAGCTTTTGGAAAATTCAGAATATTCAAGGAACTTGATGAAAATGAAACTGATTTGAAATGGAAAATGCTTGAGATCATGTAATGGAGGAGAATTTACTTTAAATGAATTCAATGACTCTTGTGAGGAACATGGAATAAGAAGACACTTCTCAACAACTAGAACTCCTCAACAAAATGGAGTGGTTGAAAGAACGTATAGAACTGTGGAGGAGATGGCTAGAAATTTGTTGCACGAATCTAATCTAAGTGACATCTTTTGGGTACAAGGAATACATACAATTTTTCACATTTTGAACAAATGATTGCTCAACAGAAACAATGACAAAACTCCCTATAAACTATGGAAGGGAAGACCAACTAGTTTCAATCATTTCATAATATTTGGAAGAAAATGTTATATAAAGAGGGATGACCATAAGTGAGGAAAGTTTTACTCCCGAATAGATGAAGGAATACTTGTTGGGTACTCATGTAAAAGTAAAGCATACATGTGTTGCAATATAATACTCAACAAGATAGTAGAAAGCATCAATGTAAAAATTGATGAAACAAACTTGTTGAAGACCAAGAACGATCCAAAATGGATCCAAAAAAATCTCTAAGTCTTCAAACATAAAAAACTATCATAAAGGATGAACCTTTAAAAATGGCGGATTACACTATCAAGCCTGAAAAACATGAAGAAATAGTGAAAAACAGAGCTATCAGAGGCTTGAAAAATGATGCACAGGAGTCGTTGGATCTGGTCGATCAACGGTCCAGATCTGATCGTCATATCACAATTGACTATGGCAGGCAGAGGCTATCGGAGGCTACCATATGAACATTGCTACAATGATCAACACGAGTCAACAAGGACCGTCGATCAAATGTGTAGATCGATGGCCCAGGTTAACTCGCAATATCGCATCAGAGCGATACAAAGGAGCGAGGCTGATACAAATGTGACTGCGATAGCCAGACCCAAAGGGGTTATATATGACATTTAATATATTTTGAGTTTCGGAAAAAGGGCTTTTTTTGTGTATTTTGCATTTTCGTTAAATAAACGAAAACCAAAGGAAATGCGAATGGAGCGATGAAACTAGACCCAAAAGGGTTTATGAATGCAACTGTATATTATTTGAAGTCTGCCATAAAGCCATTTGTCGAGATTTTCAGTGTTTTAATGTATTTTGCAAATACAAAGGAAAACCACGGCACATGGGTAGTTGCGACTTGCGATAGCGATCGAAGGCGGACCCAATAGGAGTCTAGGGCGGATTCAATGATTTTTGAAGTCCGATAGAAAGAGTTTTTACGGGTTTTTCAATGTTTTTAGTGTATTTCTCTGTGTAAACAGAGAATGACTATTTTGGGGATTTCAAAGGCGTCGATGGTCTGTTATGAAACCAACTCAAGAAATGATAGAAAAGATAGATCAACGCCTTAGAATTCAGCCTCTTCGAGGGGGAAACCTCCTTTACATTACATAAATGAACAATTCTTGGATGATTCAAATGACAAAACCTCCTTTCTATATATAGGAGTCTAAGGAGTCACAATATAATCCAACCGACCTAACAATAATAATATAAAACCACAAAAATAACAATAGAGGGATTCTATGGGGTACAGAAATAACAACATGGGGGTAATAGGGGCACAACAATATAAATAAGGGGTATAACTATAATAGTAATGGGGTAATCACTAGTATTATAGGGACCCAACATGCCGCTCTCCTTCAAAAAAGTGTTGTCCTCAACGCTTGAGTAATTCTGGATACTTCTGCATAAAATTCTCATCCTCCCATGTGGAATCTTCAGCGGATAAGTTCTTCCACTTGATAAGATACTCTGAAATTGATCGATTTCGTAGCTGTCGAGTTCTTGTTTCTGGACTGCTTCTGGTTCCAATATAATTTTTCCTTCCTCGTCAAGTTCTAGCAATATTGTTTGAATTGGGAGCTTGTCGCCTATAACCTTCTTTAAACATGAAACATGGAAAACTGGGTGCAATCGAGAAGCTGCAGGAAGCTCCAATTTGTATGCCATAGTACCAATCTTTTGCAACACCTTGTACGGACCATAATACTTTGGTGATAGTTTTTATCCTTCTTAGCTTGCTTTAGGGACATTTGCTTATATGGTTGTAGTCGTAGGAATACCCAATCACCTACATCAAAACTTCTTTCACTGCGATGTTAATCTGCCTGTTGTTTCATTCTATTTTGTGCCAACACGAGGTTATCCTTTAAGAGTTGGAGGACTTGTTGTTGATGTTCAATGTGATGTTCCACTGCCTGAACCTTAGAATTTTCTCTTAAATATGATGTGATGGATGGTGGTTGATACCCATAAAGTGCCATAAATAGGGTCATTTTTGTTGCTGTATGGAAGGAAGTGTTATACCACCATTCAGCCAGAGGCAACCATTTGACCCATTGTGTATGTTTATCAGATACAAAGCAACGAAGATATCCTTCCAAACATTTGTTTACTATCTCAGTTTTCCCATCAGATTGAGGATGATAAGATGAGCTATGAGCTAACTAAGTACCAAGACAAGAAAATAATTCTGTCCAAAAATTTCCAGTGAAAATGGGATCTCTGTCACTTACAATAATCTTTGGGTTTCCATGTAGCTTTTGAACTGTTTCCATAAATGCAGTAGAAACTGTACTGGCTTTAAATGGGTGTGATAATGCACAAAAGTGTGCATCCTTGGTAAGTCTGTCAACTACCACCATGATGACACTCTTTCCCTCAGACTTGGGTAAACCTGTGATAAAATCCATTGAAACCTCCTCCCAACGTTGGCTTGGAATGGATAAAGGTTGTAATAGACCCCGTGTCTTAATTGTTTCAACTTTATTTTGTTGGAAAACCAAACATTCCGCCACAAACTTTTGAATATCTGATTTAAGGCCATCCCAAAAAAATAACTTCTTAACCCTGTGGTAAGTTTTTAAAAATCCTGAGTGCCCTCCTAAGGGAGAAGTGTGCAATTCCATAAGAATATTTTGTTTTAGCTGGGAATTCTTACAGAGGTATAAGCGATCTTTGTACCATAACGAATCATTTTGCCAGCTAAATGTATCAGAAGTACTGGAATCTTGTTGTAGCTTTCGAATAAGTGCCCACATTCTTCGTCATTCTTCCATTCCTCCCTTGCTTCGTTTATCCAATCTGGTTGGATAATAGAAATGGCACACAACAATGCTTCCACATCCTCATCCTTTCTTGAGAGTGCATCTGCCACCACATTTTGCTTCCCTTTTTTGTAGATGATTTCAAAGTCATAACCCAACATCTTTGTGACCCACTTTTGTTGCTCTTCAGAGGATAATCTTTGTTCTAAAAAGTATTTAAGGCTATAATGATCCGTTTTTACCTTGAAGTGTCTTCCCATTAGGTAGGGTCGCCATTTCTTAAGTGCATGGAGTATTGCCAACATTTCCTTCTCATAAATAGCTTTGCTTAAAAACTTTCCCTTGATTGGACGACTTTCAAAAGCAATGGGTCTTTCATCTTGCATTAGAACAGCACGAATTCCATTTCCTGAAGCATCACATTCCACAATAAAGGTTTTTGTGAAGTCTGGTGTAGCTAAGATCGGTGCTTGGTACATTGCCTCTTTAAGATGTTCAAAGGCCTTTGTTGCTTCCGGAGTCCATGAAAATTAATCTTTCTTCAATAATGTTGTTAGAGGTGCTGCTATTCTCCCATAATTCTTAAAAAACTTGCGATAATACCCTGTCAACCCAAGAAATCCTCGCAGATGCTTTATGGATGTGGGGATTTTCCATTCCTTAATGGCTTTAATTTTGCTAGGGTCTACCTTAACTCCTTCATGAGATACAATATGACCCAAATATTCCACCTCCTGGACTCCAAAGAAACATTTGGATCTTTTTGCATATAATTGTTTCTCCTCCAATAGTTGTAGCACCCTGTCAACATGTTCAACATGATCCTTCCAAGACTTGCTGTAGATTAGTATATCATAAAAAAATACTAACACAAATTTTCTAAGGAATGGTTTGAAAATTGAATTCATCAAACCTTGAAATGTTGAAGGTGCATTGGTAAGGCCAAAAGGCATGACCAAAAATTCATAATGACCCTCATGAGTTCTAAATGCTGTTTTCGGAATGTCTTCAATATTCATTCTGATTTGATGATATCCTGAACAAAGATCCAACTTGGTGAAGTAAATTGATCCATGCAATTCATCCAGTAATTCATCAATGACAGGAATGGGGAACTTATCTTTAATAGTGAGCTTGTTGAGCTCCCTATAATCCAGACACATGCGCCATGATCCATCCTTCTTGTGCACCAATACTACTGGAGCTGAGAAAGAACTTTGACTCGGTTGAATTATACCAGCCTCTAGCATTTCTGCAACCATACGTTCAATTTCAATTTTTTGGACATAGGGATATCTGTACGGCCTGATGTTTGGAGGAACACTTCCTGGAATCAGATGAATAGCATGATCATGATCACGCATAGGTGGGAGAGCTTTGGGAGTCTCAAATACCTTGGAATGATTGTCCAGGACTTTTTGGAGATCTGGAGAAATAGATGATTCCAATGTGGAAACATCTAGCGAACATAATTGTGCAATTACACCTCTTTGCTCCTTTTTTAGAAGCTTAGTCATGCCATTAGAGCTGATTATCTTTCCTGGTTTCCCTGCAATACCCCTTAATTCAACTTCCTTTCCTTTCGTAGAAAATTTGATGAAAAGTTCTTGAAAATTAAAAGCTATTGTACCCAAGGATTGTAGCCATTAGACTCCTAGTACAACATCGACACCTCCCATTGGAATGAAAAGCATTGGGCTAGTCAATACATATTCTCCCATGGATAGCTTGATATTATGGCACTTTCCAGAGCAATTTATTGTTCCTCCATTTGCAATCATCACTTGACACTCTGGTGCTGGATATAGGAAGCAATTCAATTCTTTTGCTACCCTACAATGAATAAAATTGTGGGTGCTTCCTGAATCAATCAACACTATTACCTTTTTCTTCTTGATTTGTCCTTATATCTTGATGGTTTGAGGAGTGGTAATTCCCGCCAATGCATTACAAGATATGGTCGGATTTATTTGTTCTTCATCTAGGCTTTGTTCCTGGAATATATCCTCTTCTTTTGACCTTTCTTGCTCCTTTTCTTCTTCCTCTTCACAATCTATGTAGAATAATTTCTTCTCAGCACACTTATGACCTTTTGTGTATTTGCTATCACAATTGTAACAAATCCCTTTTGCTCTTTTTTCTTCCAATTGTTGTGGTGTCAACCTTGTAGGTTGTGGAAGACTAGGGGCAACAACACTTCCGTCTTTATAGTTGTGAGTGGTATGCTTCCTAGTTGCCATAATTTTGCTTTCCATTTTTCTTGCTAACCTGAATGCCTTCTCTAATGAATCAGGTTCCCAAAGGTGAACATCATGTTGGATATTATCCTTTAAAGACCCTATGAACACATCAATCCTATGCTCCTTTGGAATATCTTTTACCCTTATGTTCAATTTTTGGAACTCCTCAATGTGCTCCATTATTGAACCCTTTTGTTTGAAACTTATCAATTGGCTAAAAAAAGTGTTGCTTTTTGTATCCTCATAATGTGCTATCAATTCTTCCGTAAACATTGCCCAAGTGATAAATTGTTTACGAGAACAAAGCCATTGATACCATACAAACTGATTTGGTTCCAAATATACAGTTGCCATAGGTACCTTTTGTGCGTTTTGCACATTATTGAGATCGAAGAATTGCTCCATCTGTAATATCCATGTGGCGGGATCCTTGCCATCAAACTTCCTCATACCGATTTTTGGAATATGATGATTCTTAGATCCAACATTAGCATCTATGGAATCATGATTAACATTTCTTTTGTTCTCATCATGAGTTTCCTTTACTACCTTTTCACCATTAGTAAGTATTTCTTGTAGAAAATTTGTCAAATCTGTCTTCAAATCTGCCATGCATGTCTTCAAATTTGTGTTCAAATCTATCTTCAAATTATCCATCTTATCTTCCATGGCATTCATCTTAGCTTCCACACCATTTATCTTAGCTTCCATGCCATTTATCTTAGCATCTGTTAACTTTTGTGAGCGTGACATTTGTTGCACTTGTTCTTGTAATTTTGATATATCATGTAGCATTTCTTCCTCTTCTTCATGAGTCATGCTAGAGGTTTCAGGTTCCTTACTAGGTGTTTGCATTTTATTTCCTCGGGGCATCAGTTACCAATAATAATTCTCTACTATGCCCTTTGAATTCCTTCAAAATAAATTTTCAAACCAAGCTTAAGCAAAAATTTAAAAAAATCTACACACCTTTTTTCACTTTGTAGGAGCTCGATATTGCCTCTGATGTATCTCTGTAATTTCCAATCATCTAGTTCTGAAGTTGTGATCTGTAGTAGCTCTCTGTGTCCTCTTTCCAATGCCACCAGTCTGATCCAAATTGGATTCTCCAAGAAAGAGTTATGCACAATCTACCAAGATGACTTGATTATAGACCTTTCCAGAAGAGCGAAGTTGTATGAAGTGCCACGTGTACAATTTTCGATATTTGGTTCTGAAAAAGATATACAAGAAACCAAAGTCCGTCCTCTTTCTGTACCTTCTTACGAAATTTCAATCTGATTCCTAGAGAGAAAGTTATGACAATTTTCCCCAGGTCACCTGTTTTGAATCTAATTCAGAAGTCTGCAAAAAGACCAACTTCCTCATATCATATCTCCGAAAATATCACGCTAAAAGCTCTGAAATTCAGACCCAAGGTTTAGCACAATTTCTTCTCAAATGGGTTTTTTTTGCGACTTATGAAACATCACAGAAAACAAATTATAGCGAAAATTCCACGATGATCTGTTTGGAGCAGCGAAACCCTAGAATCCAAAGCTCTGATACCAAATGTTATGGAACCAGCTCAAGAAATGATAGAAAAGATAGATCAACGCCTTAGAATTCAGCCTCTTCGAGGGGGCAACCTCCTTTACATTACATAAATGAACAATTCTTGGATGATTCAAATGACAAAACCTCCTTTCTATATATAGGAGTCTAAGGAGTCACAATATAATCCAGCCGACCTAACAATAATAATATAAAGCCAAAAAAATAACAATAGAGGGATTCTATGGGGCACATAAATAACAATATGGGGGTAATAGGGGCACAACAATATAAATAAGGGGTATAAGTATAATAGTAATGGGGTAATCACTAGTACTATAGGGACCCAAAATGGTCCCTTCCGTTGCAAAACAGGTGGCCACCATCCCTAAAGATGTTTAGCAATGATTGCTTAACTCTCAGAGGGAATTTGAGCGGACAGAGGCCGAGAGCCAGAGAGTCCAGAAGAGGAAACAAACAGATAATGCCTATTGGCTTAAAAGCCATAGAATTTTAGAGACAAAGACAAGAAGTGCTGAGACAGAGCAAAGACAGAGACAGAGAATGAGAGGGAGAGTTTGTGTACTCGGAGAGACTTAAGGGATTCAAGTGAACTCCTGTCGTTTTGTATCTGTTGTGTCGAGACTCAAATTAAGCTCACTTTTGTAAAACTCTGATCTTGAAGACATAATAGAGAGGTCACCACTGAAGGCTGGACTAGGAGACATAGCCCAGGAGTTTTGGGTGAACTCCATATTAAAGTTGTTGTCTTATGTGTGTTTGTCTATTATGTTTCTTTAACTGCTCATTGTCTATATTATTCGCAATCTTATCGATCCGTTGCACTAAGTAATATTGGAAAATCCATGCACATGAGTCTGTAATACCTTGAAAATAATCTAAGATCTCATTTTCAGATAAAAGAAATAGAGCAAAATCCACACATATTTGAAGAACATGAATAGGAAGAACCAAAGCAAGATGAAGAAATTAAGAAGAAGAACACCAAGAAGAGAAGCATTCAAAGGCAAAACAATAAGAAGTAGATAATCAACAGTATTTTTAGACACCTTTCAAGACATATAAACGTTGGTATCAAAAGCATCATCCACCAGAACAAATCATTAGGGACAAGAGTGCAAGAGTAGAAACTAGAAGAAGAAAACAAGCACAAACAATAGAGTATGGGCATCTATCACTATTGTCCACAATTACAAAACTTTGGGGTAAGTTAGAAATGATGAAATTTGAATCAAGGCCATGGAGGAAGAACTAAATTAAATTGAGAAGAATGAGACATGGGAACTTGTTCCAAGACCAAAGAATAAAAATGTTATTGACACAAAATGGCTCTTAAAATACAAACTAAATGAAGATAGAAATGTAACCAGAAACAAAGCAAGGCTAGTGTGAAAATTCTATGCCCAAGTTGAAAATAAACCTTTCTTAATGGGGAACTAGAAGAAGAAGTCTACATAGAACAACCAAAAGGATTCCTATTATCAAAAGATGAAGACTATGTTTGTAGATTGAAGAAAGCTTTGTATGGACTTAAGCAAGCCCCTAGAGCTTGGTACTCAATACTATGTATTTGTAGCAACAAGGATTCAAAAAGGGAAATACAAACAATAATCTCTACATAAAGGAAGATAAAGACAATATGATCATCATTGAAGTATACATTGATGGCATCATCTTTGGAAGTGATGATGATAGATTAAGTCAGAACTTTGCAAAAGATATGCAGAATGAATTTGAAATGTCTTTGCTTGGGTAATTGAATTTCTTTTTGGGACTCTAAATATCTTATCTAAATGAAGGAATTTTCATCTTTCAAACCATGTACATCAAAGAAATGTTGAAGTTTAAAATGGAAGATTACAAACCTATAAGAACTCCTATGGTCATTGAATGAAAGTTGAGCAAGGAAGATGAATCTAGGAAGTGAATCAAAGAATCTATAGATCAATGATTGGTATCCTAATCTATGTGACAACATCAATATCAGATGTAACACAATTAGTTGGATAGATTGTAGGATTTCAAGCAGTAACAAAGGAAACTCATGTTCTAGCAGTGAAAAGGATCTTCAAATATCTCAAAAGAACAAAAAAATTAGGTATATGGTACCTGGAATGAAAAGAATTGACATTAGTAGTTTGCATAGATGTAGATTGGGCAGGATGTATCAATGACAAAAGAAGTACAAGTGGAATATCCTTCTACTTGGGAGACTATTTAGTAGCCTGGTTGAGTAAGAAGCAATTTTCAATATCCTTGTCTACAACAAAAGAAGAATATAGTGCAGTGACAACATGTTGTACTAGAGTCCGCTTGATGAAGCAAATCTTACAAGACATAAAAGTAAAATATTATGAGCCTATTCTGATACTTTTGACAACATCAGTGCAATAAACATATATGAGAATCCACTGATGCATTCCAAGACCAAGCATATTCCTATCAAGTTTCACTTTCTAAGAGTGCAATTCACATAAAATAATATCAAGCTAGAGTATGTTGGGACGAAGGAACAAATTGTAGACATATTCACCAAAGCACTTCCCAAAGATACATTTGAATATCTCAAACGAAAACTAGGAGTAATTTCTGCTCCAAATTCATTTGCACAATCTTCAACAAAGAAAGACAAGGGGAGAGACAATTTTAGGGGGCGTTACCCTTTTTTATTGATGTCAAAGTGGGAGAGAGATTAAGAACCATGAAGAAAAGGGGAGGATGATCATAGGAGGAGTAATGGTGGCTTCCATCAATGAAAAAGGGAGAGATTATTGAAAGAATTTGTCATTGATGTCAAAGGTTGTCCAAATGAAAGAGAAAGTTACATATTCAAATAACACATTTCAAAATATTGTTTTGGATCTTTGATGCCCAATTTGGATGCTCAATATTTGAATGTATTTTTACTCCATTTACCTAGATCAAATGGAGGCATAACATATATGGTTGGAAAACTTATTCTGATACCTTTCCAACGATATATGGAACTCCCTCTAACTTCTAACAATTGAGGAGAAAGGATTTTTGGAATATTTTCTATACATTATGCTAGTTGCACAAGCCAATCCAGCAAAAACCAGTGGACAAGTTGGCCAAGTCTAGACCCTGAATGCACTATAAATAAGTGTGAAAATGAGAATTTCAAGTCATTCACTCAAGAAAATTTATATTTGTTAAAACAAGCAAAGAAAAAAAGAGTTCCAAGGCTCATATCATTGAAATGTGGTTTTCATTTATGTCAACCCAAGTAGCACCAGAAGAAACCCCACCTTTATTGACCAAATTGACATGTCAAATCATAGATTTTCATGTTTGAATCATCTTTAATGGATTTTCTTAGTCGAGTTGATTTCGTTGGTATGTTGTATGCCACAAGAACCCTCACGGTTTGAGAGATACCCTTGTTTGAAGATAACGCCCCCAACTTGTGATAGAAAACCCCCAAAGGTAGATAATGTGGCAGCTCTTCTTTGGCCAAGAAAAATTCTCATGTCATAAGGTTCCTCACCAATAGTCTTTCTTGTGGGAAAAGGTTGATTATGGAAAAAACAAAAAAAAAATCAAGGGCATGTGAGGGTTTTGGGTCTAAAAGGAAATTTCATTTCAAGTTCAAAAACCCTCAAAGGGATTTTTTGTTCCAATATCTTTGAATTTCAAACATTAGTCTCCCTTCAAAACAGAAATTTGGCTTCCCTCTTATGATAACCTCAAAAACTATATAAGTGCATTCGATTAGCTCGCTTTGGCATGTACTCAATGCATATCTTGTGAAGCTCTAAAATTAAAAATTTGGCCCTATGAAGTATTTCTAGATTAAACGAGAGGAGTTTGAGAAGTTTTGCACTTAGTTTTGGTATTGGTTTGGTATTTGTTGGTCTCTCTTGCAGGAAGAAGGGTCTCAAGCCTCATTAGGGCATAAAATTCTGAGCTTAAACATCTATCTCTTTCCAGTTCTTGGAGACCGTCAAAGAAGAATCTTATTTTGTTTGCTACAGGACTATCTATCATGAAAGGACTGAAGTCTGTGGTAATTTTTGTGGCAGGAAATTTTTGGTTGGGCATCATGCTAAAGGACTAAAAATTGCTCTCAAAACCCTGATCATATCTGAAGCAACATGTGGCATCTAAAACTTTTTGGCTTTGTTTTCTGAGATATGCAACCTTGATCTATTGCATTCAAATTCAAGAATAACCCTAGCATTTGCTACAATTTTAAGGTATATTGAAGTGTGTGGCCTAATTTTCTATAGATTTGATTGTTGTTTTGTTTGTTGAGACATTGTCATTCCTTCTAAGCCTACGATCCTTCTAGATGTCCAGAATTCTGAGTTTCAAGTGTCCTCCATGACCAACGAATAATAGTGGCCTAATTTCATTTGTAGCAGTCCTTTTGGCCCTACACATGTTGGTAGCATAATACCCTACAATGTTTTAATTTTTGTGATGTTTTTCAGCCTAATTCCTATATATGCAGTTAATTTTTATTGTCTCACTATCTTGAAGCCTTGTTGGTCTAGAATTTCGTTGGAATCGTAAGTATACATGGGCCTTCTGAGGTGGAATTATGTCAACCTTTGTGCAATGAACTGAGCAATTCCTAGACACAAACTTATGGATTGTGGTTTGAAGAATTAAATTTCACGTGTGAGTCTTCTTCATGGTTGTAAGAAACTACATTTGTTTCTTAACCACCTTAATTCTCAATCAAAATCCATCAAGTTCACGATGGAGATCAAGGAAAATGGCTGCCTTCCCTTTCTCGACGTTCTTCTTTCTAAGAAGGAGGATGGTTCCATCTGTCCCCAAGTCTTTCGGAAGAAGACTCACACGGAACAGTATCTCCATGCTAGTTCTCATCACTTCCTAGCTCATAAATTTGGGGTTCTCAGTACTCTTGCTACTCGCGCCCTAAGAATCTTTGATGATAGCCACCTTGATCAGGAAAAATCTCATCTTCTTGAAGTTTTTAGAAATAATGGGTATAGCAAGCCCCAGAGCCTTAAGGCCTTTCACAAAGCCAACAAAGCACCCAAAGTAAAACCCATTTGAGCTGATCCTATCTCTAAGGTTCATCTCCCGTATATCCAAGGAACCACAGATAGGATTTCCCATATTCTTAAGAAGATGAATGTCTCTTCCTCCTTCAAACCTCTCTGAACCATTAAAAATTCCTTTAGATCCGTTAAGGACCCTATTGACCCTAAAGACATGAAAGGGGTCTACCTTATTCCTTGCTCCTGTGGTATCCCCTATATTGGGGAAACGGGAAGATCTATTAAACAAAGAATCATCGAACATGCTGCTGACCTTAGACACAATCGATCCTGCACATCAGCCCTTGCCGAACATGCAGAGAAAATGAAACATCATGTCTGCATTGAAGAATCCAAAGTCATTTCTCGTGTCGATCATTTCCACCACAGGAAACTCAAGGAAGCAATTGAAATTGAGAGGCATGCCAGAAACCTTAATAGGGATGATGGCTGGAAATTAAGTAAAAGTTGGATTCTAGCTCTCTCCTCTTGACTCTTCCCTTCCTCTCCGTTCTCTTGTCTGGTTTTCTGTTTCTCTCTTTTAGTCTTCTAGTTACCCTCCCCCCCCCCCTTGTTTCGGTTTATTCCTTTTACCTCATTTTCTCAGCTCGTGATTTAATTTCGAATCCCTTGGTTGACCTAGCCTCTCCAAAAATGTTTTAATTTTCTTAGCCATCCTCTTTTATAATCCAGGTTGGTTCTTCCCCACAAATTGTGGTCTTATTAATAACTGTCTTATTAATCAAAGTCAATAATTTTTAACTGATTCCTCGACCTAATTTACCCTGGATTAGTCCAACCCTAACAGATCTCATTATATAAATTAATTATTCTGATCACATTAATTCTAAAAATTAATATTATTAAATTAATTAATTTATAATATTGAAATAAAATAATTATTCATAACTAGCTAAATATTAAACACTTTAGCATTTAACATTCTTATTGCACTAATTAATAATATTTTACTTTGAAATATTAACAAATTTGCCTTAAATAAATCAAACCCTAAAAATTGTTATTTATTTTTATTATTCTATTTTATTGAGTCATACCCTAACAAATCACATTATATAAATTAATATTTTTAACTTAATCAATTTATAATATCGAAATAAAATAATTTAACACATAATTATCTTATAATATTTTACTTTGAAATATTATCAAATTTACCTTAAATAAGTCAAACCCCAACAAATTATTAATTATTTTTAATATTCTATTTATAACTTTGAAATAAAATATTTATTCATCACATAATAGCTAGTTTTTAACTCAGTAACAAATTAACCAACGACTAGATTTTCAACGGCTAACTCTGGGCAATGATGCAACCATGCTATTTTTTCGTTCAGATCCAATGATTTCTCACCTTGTCTTAAGGATGAACCACATTAGTTGGTTCGAAACATTGACCCTATCCTAACGATGTGATTAATTCGAAAGACTGATATCAGCATTAAAGCATTTATAGTGGAAATATTTGACCTCCATACACTAGATTGATTTGCAAATATAATCTGATGTTAGGTATCATTGAAGTTCAAGTCTTGGCATCAAATCATTTCTTTATCATTGCTCAATCTCCATAGGTTAGACATTGATCACATGTGGTCAATAATGCACAATTTCGAGGTATGTGTGATCTTTCTAATAAACCTTAATGAGTAAGTTACAATTGATGTTAAGAAATATTTATTCTTGATGTGAAGTTTTTCCCTAAGCACATCATAAGCTGGTTTATGAAAAGCACACCCTTTTTGCCACACCAAATTATCATTTTTGAGCAAGGGATTTGCAAAAGGAGTTGCTAGTAGTAAAGTTTTATGATAGCAACATTTAGTATCAAGAGTAGTCTCATTATCTTGCAGAAAAATATTTTCATATGTTCATCTACAACATTAAATGACTTCATCATGATACTATAGTAATATTCTTGTCTCTTCATTATTATTATTGCTTGCAACAAGAATAGAGTCTCCTCATTCTTGGAATTCACTGACACTTCATTGTCATTATTACTTTACAATATAAAGTGTCACTTGCTCATTAGTTTTAACCTTGCAGTAAGAGTTTCATCATTTATGTAAGGGTGTAATTGGTAGTAAGGGTTTAATTGAATATCTTGTAAGTGGGTCATTGTCTCTGGTGCAGGAGCCCATTATAGTTGGTCTGATCTATTTTCATTTCCAGGGTGGTTGGGTGGTGCTAGACAGGGGGTTGAAGTCACCTTCAGGTTGTAGTCTAAAAACACTTTAGGGTGGTAGGGTGGTGTTAGGGCAAGTTGGAGCTTGGAAGGGTGTTGTAGCATCCTTTTAGCGACAACTAATAAAAATACAATGTTGGAGCACCCTTCCAATTGGAGATACAAAAATTGAATGATTTTGTAGAGTACTATGGATTTGGGGCTTCCCTTTTCAGTTGGAGCTAAAGCCTTTTATGTACTCACAAAATTATTAGAAAAGTGTTCGGTGGTTTTCCCCCGTAAGGGTTTCCACCTAAAATTTATTTTGCATTGTGCCCTTGATGTGTTTATGCTTTATATGTTGTTAATCCTTTGAAAATATTAATAAGTTACTAATTTTAAGAAATATTGATTCACCCCCCTCTCAGTATTTCCAGCACATACCTCATGAACCAGAAGTGAAGAGGATTTGATTTGGAGAGACTTTCTGGGGAAGGATTTTTGGCACATTTTTTAAGGGTTTTGGGGTTATTTAGGAAATATGTTTGGCACACTTTCTGAAGGTTTCAGTTTTGGTTTGGGGCTTGTTGAGGTTTATTTCTATTGATAAGGAAGTTGAGTTCAAGGATTATTTGTTAAGGGAGGTTTTGTTGCTAAGAAGGGTGTGCTTGGGAAACTGAGTGCTTGTGTGAAGAAAAAAGGAGTAGCTACCAGGAGAGAAGACTTTATTTTACTAATATTGACTCTTGTACAAGCTTTGGTGCTAATAAATCAGGGAGTTGGTGCCTCCTTTCAGTTGGTTATGATAAATTTGAATGTATTGTTTATAAATATTAAGAAAAGTGTTATATGGTTTTCTCCCACTTTGGGCTTCCACATAAAAACCTTTGTGCTATGTATATTTATGTGCTTTTCTTTATATATGTGGATGCATTTACAAGTTTTTGAAGTTAAAAATTGTTAATATTGATTCACCCGCCTCTTAGTGTTGTTGAGTGTTCCAACAATGTTCTATGTATTGAAACCATTTTATGCCCAATATTTGAGAAGCGGTAATATTTAGTAGAACAATATTGAAAAATGGTTTTGGAGTTTCAAATAAGCTATTTTATTCTAACTAATGTCAATGTAGTGTACTATTTCTTTAAATGTATTGAAAATTTGAATTTGGGATTAATGGTAATCATTATATGATATTAAATGACAATCATCTAACTTGATCGATGTGGTTAAGTTCTTTGAGGTTCATGATTGTGTGTTTGACTTGAAAAATGAAAAAAGTAACAATAATAAAAACAATATTTCCTACCCCTCAAATTGCCTTCGTTGGGATTCTATCCTTCAACACATCATTGTTACACTAACAAATGATTTACAAACATCATGAAATGGACCAATGTTAAATTTTACAAAAGTATTTGGAAATATTTTTGAATACGCATTGCATATTTAAAAATACACAATCTATGCATAGATTATATATCCAAAATACTTAGTAAATGAAAACCATTATGAAGTGGTTAGATATAAATTGCATATAAAAAATATGGATATATGCATTATATATCTATTGAATTCCCATGTGCACTAAAGTCCCCCTTTATAACCTTGTGATCCATCCAATTGTACTCTTTCAACACTACCTTGATTTGCCTAATAACCTTTCTGATTTTACCATATATTATGACTGCCTAGATTGATTGCTAATTTTCTCTACTACAAGTTCCATTTCCTTCATACTGTAGAAGAAACATAATTATATTAAAGAAACTATAGTATGTATCAGGTTTTTTTTTTTTTTTTTTTTTACAATCTAATACTTGTTTAAGTTTATGCACACATATTCTCTAAAATAAAATTGACCAAAAAAAATAACTTGGTCTTCATTGATACACTTTCTATGTTGAATATATACATATAGATATTTCCTCAAAATAAAATTGGGAAAAACAAAAGACAACCTATCTTGAGACTAAACTTTAAAGTAATAAAATTATTTGAATTGAGTTTAGTTTCTATTGAATAACAAAAAAAAGAACATTGTTACTTCTAATTATAAGTATTTTTATAACCAAAATATATGAGTTCATACATATATTTTTAAAATATTTTGGTTGAGATAGAATTATTGCACATACAAACAATATTTCATATCTATTATTCAATCAATAAAGTTACATATAAATACATCAATGTTTTTTTAAGATAGATAAACCATCTTAACTATACAATCCATTTGGTTAAGAAATTTCTCAATCACACACTAGTCTAGGAGCTAAATCCAACTAATTGACAATTATTTTACAATGATAATATCACACAATAAGCATAAGAAAAGTAGGAGGTAATATCTCCAACGCCTTCCCTTAACAAGTACTTGTTTTGATCATTTGTCTAGTTGAGCCTTCAACAACATCTCTATCCATTTTGAAATCTTGCAGATTGAGCTTTATCATAACCATCCATACTGAGCTATACTTCCATTTGATCCCTTGAAGATACAGTTGATTTAGACTACTAAATCAATTTTGTGTTTGTAATGAGAAATAATAGTCATTCTATTGACATACTTCCATCTATTGAGATACATGGTCCACTATTGTACTTACTAGTGATCTATGAATATACCCAAATTAGTCTTACAATGTGACAATTTTTTAGCTAATTTTAGACATTCATCTTCACTTATCTTATAAGCAAAATATAACCGTTTTTTGCTAAAAATAATATAAACACACAACCACTAAGAGTTCTAAATATTCTAGAATCAAGCATGCCCAAAGTAAGCAACAATCCAACATTGGAATTTAAATTTCAATGTAAATGGAATTGTAAGGTAATCTTTGTAGTCTATTTGTTACCTTAGTAGTTGTGTGGGGTTGGCATCTGATGAATGTTAGTTACCACAAATATTTTCATATTTGTGGGTCCTCTCATAAAGTAGTTACACCCAAATCTATTAGCTTTGGTACCAAGATAGAATTACTGCACACACAAACTATATTTCATATTTATTATTCGATTAATAACGTTACATATACTTAAGATAGATTAACCATCTTAGCTACACAATCACCTTAATTGAGAGAATCTCTCAACCACACACTAATATAAGATCTAAATTCGATTAACTCACAATCATGTTACAATGATCAATATCAAACAATAAACATAAAACAAGTAGGATTTAATATCGTTGAAGAATAATTATTTTTACACTAATTATTTTTTTTGATACTATTATACGTTTTATATAATTTAATTTAAATAATTATTTAGTTTAAAATATATTTTGTAAAAATATTTATTTTTTAATTTTATTTATAATAAAAATTATGTGAACAAATTTATTTTCATAAGCTAAAATATATTTTAGAATTTTATGATTATTTAAATTAATTAAATTTCATAGATTCACATTAATATTATATTGAAAAGGAGATTGATGATGATGATGATGATAAACATCCATTGAGACCAATGAGGTTTATCGACCTTAAGAAAAGAGATTAATTGAGACATTTTAATATTTTATTTATAGGATCAAAAAGAAGGAAAATAAGTGTTCCTAGATCACTACAGTTTTGCTCACTGAACAAGTCAAGAACATCAGAAGTGTGGTAGATGTTTTGGAAATAAAACTGGATGTGAGTAAGAGGTAGGAAATGCAAGAGAAAGTGTTTTTCATATTCAATCCTCTTAGTATCACACAAATGATAGATTCTTTTGTCCCAAGGTGTTTTGGGAAATTGGAATAGACCAACGTTTGGTTTCACTTCGAATCTCACGGGAGTTACTTCTTATCTTTGCAATGTTCATTTTCTTCTTAGCATTGGTCAAGATAGAGAGATAATTTTGGTTAGTGAGAGTGGGGTTGATCACCTCCTTATAATACCTTAGCTTCCTTTTCCCCTCTAGCTCCTTATCATCCCACAATTTGTCCTTAAATTTGGAAGTAATAGTATTTTTAATATTATCTTTATTCTCCAAGATGATCTCCTCCTTTAACCCCCAATATTTGAGCCAAGACTGGGCATCCTTGTGCCAACCCCACTTGAGTTGGAGGTGGGGGTTTTGGCTAGAGTTAGAAGCAATTTTGGGGAACCTCTTGGTTTCCATGTTGTAAATCTTCTTCTTATACATCAGATAGTGAAACATAGCCATGCTTTCAATGGGGGAAAGGATAGCTTCATTCAAGAGGATATGATAGGGATTATTACTTTTAATCTTGAGGTTGTAGGTTATAAATTGCTTTTGGATCAATTTAATCTTCCTCCATGATTCTCTATATATACTGCAACCCCAAACCTCGCATCCATCTAAAATAATAGGGGTGATGAGAGTCTCAAAGAGGCACATCTTTTTACTCCAAACCCAAAGATCAATCATCTTGCAATCATTTTCAAGCTCATAATAAGTTTTCCAACTACCAATAATCATTTTCTCAATATAATTCTGGTTGACTAATGATGAATGTGAATACCTAAATATTTGTATGAAGCAACCTTCTCCAAGTAATTGTTATCATACATGAAATTATCATGATTGATCTTATTGGATTTAATTATCATGAATTTATTCTTATCAGTATTAATAGTCATACCCATCTTGGATCAGTAATCATGGATGATTTTAAGTTGTTTTTCGACATCCTCATAGCTTCTGGATAGAAGAAAAATATCGTCAACATAGAGGAGAAGAGTAATGACCATACCAATGAGCTTGGGGCCAACACATTCTACAACTTATAGATACGCTTCTAGCTTATCAATGTAAATGCCAAAAAGGGTATGGAATAGGGCACACCCTTGTTTAATGTTGATATTGCATTTAATTTCTTTAGACCAACCCTCAATGGTCTTAAGCTTGGTGAAACTATTCTCGTATAGTTGAATCACAACAACCGTCAACTCAAGAGGAATAATTATCTCTTCAAGTATTTCAAAAATTTATCTTGAGGACCGTGTCAAAATATTTTCTGAAGTCAAAAAAACCATGTAAGATATCAATTTTACTATTGCGAAAATCCTTGACAATGATCCTAAGAGTGACAAGATGGTCAATAGTTGAGTGATTTCTTCTAAAACTAACTTGTCCTTTAGCTCTTTTACCATGGATTTCAAGCGATATGCTAATATTCTTTTCCAAATTGGGCCCATATATTTTGACTAAGATGTGGCTAATAATAGTTCCCAACTTTAAATACAGGCACAATTAGGATTTGTTTCCAAGGCTTACGGAAGTTGTGTTTTACTGCCAAATTGAGAAGCTTGTGAATATGAGGTATGAGGATAGACCTTCCCATTGTTAAAATTTCAACTTGGTATCCTTAAATATCCCTGTCTTTCCCATTATTGAGTTTCTCAATCTTGAACTCCACGTCTTCAAGAGAGAAAATATCCTCCTCTATAAGAATGTTTAAGATTCTCCCCATGGTGTCCGGAGAGTCATAAAGATTCTTAAGATAATTTTCCTAGTTCTTCAAGGGGATCGAATTATTTTCTTTTGTTTTACAAACAAGTATATTCCTCCAAAAATTTCCTAACTCAACTCTAGAAAGGTGGAGAAGACACTCTTGCCTCTTATTAATATAAGACATTTTCTTCTTTTTTATAAGAGTTTTGTACATATGTTGTCGTTGCTACAATACCCTCCAAATTTTTCCTACCTTCAAATGTTGGAGCCTCCTTATGATCAAGTCATCAATCCATTAAGGTCATGTCTGGTCATGTGGTATAAGTGTTCAAGTCTTCCTTTAGGGACCCTAAGTCTCAGTCTACTTGTTGTCACATGCCCAAATATTGATGTCTTCACAAGCTAACACATGTCTTGGTGATTTTGCAATCTCTAGTAACAACGATTGCCTAGTCCCTAGAGATAGTGAAGGCACAAGCCTTGCCAATAACGATTGTGCAGTCCTTATGATCACATTGCACAATCCCTACCGACAATAATTGTGAAATTCGCACTCTCAGTGATTGTGCAGTTCCCAAATACAATGTAAGGGCATCGTCTACAAATAGTGATTGCACAGTCCTTGTTGATAGTAAGAGTGCACTTCTTCAAGTCAATATTGTCACACCTCTTAGTGGAAGTTAACTCACCCTTGATTCCTAGTTTCTCATCATGCATTAAGTGCCCTCACAATCCTAACCCTAACTGCATGGTTTATCTCCTTTTATAAAGAGTCTAGCCCATAGCTCATCTCACATTCAACTTTTGCTTTTGATCTCTGCGTGCCTTTGGACCACAAGGAACATTCTCTCACTCGCAGTTGCAAGTGTACCATCTTCCAGGTGATTTTCTCAACCGTCACTTTTCTTTCTTTTTCCCTTGCAAGTGTCTCTTTTGATTGTTCTCATTCTGGCATGTGTCGCTTTCACTCTTGCATGTGTCACTTTCTTTTGTATTCACATATCCTAAGAGAACCATGGCACACCTTTTAGAGGAAGCTCCAATGCACTATTTTTCAATAGGTGATGTTGTTTTTCCTTATAACATGTGTTGAACACATTCTTATGGCATAGAACATATTTTGGTTGCAGTTGAGACTTGTGTCATAAAGGTACATCTTAAGTGTCGCACTTGGAAATAAGTGTCACTTTACTATTGTTTTTCTATATGCATGTTGGTTTTGGGTATTGTGTATAAAAATGCTATGTGCATGGGTGTATATGTGTGTGTCATCATGTTCAAGACTTGTTACATGCTTTTACTCTCTTTCCTCATTGATCTCATAATTAGTCAATTTTGGAGTTCTTCCCTATCTTCACATCTTGGATAAGTCATGAGAACATTCAAATTCTAGCTAAGTGGTGAGATCATTGCGCATTCCTAAGCCTTAGTGGTGAGACCCTTACCTCCTAGACATGTACATTGTGCCCATCTAGATAACAACCTCCTTCAACTGTGCATTGAGAAAATTTAGAGCTCAGTCACTTAGCCTTGCTAGTTACACTTTCTCAATGTGAAATTTTGATCAGACCTTCCTTTCCTTGCGCACTGCACACTCCTAGTGAAAAATAGGGTCATTTTTGGACCCTTTCATAAGCTAATTTCACAATTATTAGAGCCTCCTCCTCATTTACTACGCAATACACAGTTACAGTTCCCAAGCTTGCCTCCCTTCTATCTTGAACGTGTCCTCTATGCAATGCCTTGACCAACCTTTCCTTCACTGCGTGCGGCACACTTTCAGTGAGAATTAGGGCCATCTATTAGTCTTTCTAGTGCTCACCTAGATCCTCCTCCTCAAGCATTGTGCATTGTGTAGTTACAGTGCCCAAGCATGTATATTTTGTCTCTTGGAATTTCTCACTACGAAAAGCCTTGTTCCTCTCCCTCTTCCCATTGTGAATTGCACACTCCCAGTGTTTATTCCTCCCCTCCTTGCCTCCTAAATTTGTGCACTTCTCAAAAGAAGGCCTCTCTCTCAATCCTTTCACATTGTTCCATGACAGTTAGCCTCACATGAGTAAACAAAGATAGAATAGGTGATTTTTGGACTGATGTTGTCTTGTCATGAGTGAGCTTCATTTGTAGGTTCTATCATCTTTTCATGGAAATATGATGTTCAAGGAGGTCATCAAGAAGAGGTTACAACAAGGACATTGATGGAGATAAGACACAAATCATGCTATCATGTAGTAGTAAAGAAATATTGGACCACGACATAGAGATGGAAACTCATGTTGACTTAGAAGGTTCCAATACCTATTGAGATCATTTGGAGGGTGAAGATGAAGTACAATTAAGATCTATATTGAATAATTGAGGACATAGAAGCAAAGAGAGGAGCTTGACATTGATGCATTACAATGAATTCTTATATTATAGTCCCAAATTATGGCTTCTCAAACTGTCATAAAAAAATTCTTGTGTTGTCCATGAATTTTTCCACAATTTGTGGAATGTAGTTTTGTATTTCCTAAAAATGAGAAAATGTAAAATTTGTGGAAGCCCAAGGGTCACACTTGGAATGTGGAAAGTCACTAAGAAGTCCTAGAGTTGTGTAGGAGCTCAAAGGCCACATAAAAACTCAAAATTGATATGGGAGCTCAAGAGTCATGGGGGAGATAAAGAGTCACATGGGAGGTGAAGAGTCACCTCATTTGTTATAAATAAACCCTCATAGCTAAAGAAAAGGACTTTTCACCTTGGCTTTTCTAGCTTGGTATTGGAGAGAAGATCATTCTTTAGATGAGAAAGTGGTGAATTAATGTTCTACTATTGGAGCTAGTGTTGCATCATTGTAATTGTTTTATCTTGGAACTTTAACTTATTATTTGAAGCTCTTAGAGCCAACGCACTTTCATGCATATATAGTGGATGTTGTAAGATTATTATTTTAATATTTATGGTATATGTTTATGTTCATACATACTAAATAAAATGAATGATTTCATTGGCTTTGGTATACATCTTTTTGAATGTTCGTTGTTAGGCTTGATTTCATGATCGTTGTTACCTTGTCAACTATTTTTCAATTTATTTAATGATCCTTTTTATGCTCATGTATGTCATTATTATGATAGTACTATTAATTTTCTTCTGAATACTCAATTTCTCTTTTCTCGCCTATGAAAGTACCTTATATACATTGCAATTGTATGTTTCGCAATGTCAATTTACTTGCTTGTTTCAAAGGTTGTGTGCATACTCTCTTATACTGTTTACTATAGCCAAGGAAAATCTTTAATTTATGGTATTTGGGCCTATTATCTGGATGGGGATTATACTCCAAACAATGTGAGTTTTAGTTGGGGATTCATACCGGGGAGACCCCCTACTCTTGGTGCTATCTAGCACTGTCAAGTTGTCAACATATTTGGCGCTAGAAGGAGGGTCAAATGACAAGTTGAGACCATTGATTCTATTTTTAATATCTCATTTCCAAATCTTAATCACGGGGTGTTTTTCCAAGAATGTCAATCTTTCAATCCCTATGGAACTAATATATGACTTGTCGCATCTTAAGTTCGATGGCGAGGGTAAAACTGATCCAGGTGGATGTTGGTGGCCACCCACCTATCCCATTTGGACCCCCACAACTATCTCTTTCAGTTTTTCATTTTCCGTAATTGTAGCACAATTTACTATTTTTAGCAATTTTTCGAGTCCTGAACTTTCGGAGCCGTTTTGAGGCCCTAAACGACGTTTTTTGGGAAATCTAGGAGCAACATGGGTCCATGAACAAATGTTTCTCTTCCCAAAGTTGTATTTCTCAGATAGATCTTTCTAACGAGATATTGTACGTGTCAAATGGAGATCGTATGCCAAAGTTACGACCCCCGAAAGTTGATGTACCAATTTACCTAAACAGGGCCCACATTTTGGCGTTTCGTCTTCTAGGGTTAGGTTTTTGGATGTTTAGGGTTTTCCATTGTTTCTCAACAATAAATAGGCCTTCGAGCCTCATTGTAACACAATTCAAAGGCATGTAGTCGCCACATCTCTTCTTAGAGATAAGCTACCATCGCCCTAGCTAGTTTATTTCCATTTCTATTTGTAAGCATATTTTAGTATTTTACATTAATGGAATGAAGTATTATTTCCGCTGCATCTCTGTGTTTATGGTTATCTCTATAATTTGTTGCGTTCCTATTTAAATATAGATCAAAAACATTTATTTATAGCATACAGTTTTGTTTCTTAATTTTTGTGATTTTCATGAAATCAACTGTGAATAGGTTGCTTACACTTTTTACCCTCACACTTGAAGGTTGAGTTAAGCAGTGGTGTCATACCTTACTAGTCTCTTCTATTCACTTGCTTGAACAAATATTCAAGGAGCTTCATTGAGCCTTTAACAAGTATGATTACCAAGATGTTATTAATCAACTTAGACTAAAACCTAATGAATCAGTAGAGGCTTTTGTTGATATATTTCTTAACCTATGTTATGAGTTTCCTGAAGAAGATGTGGATTGGGATTTATTCAATGAAAAGTTTCATCATTTGGTTCAAATATCCTTGTAACAATTTGAATTTGAATCCTTGGTTGATTTTACTCTTCCAACTTGTCTCAATCATGAGGCACCCCAACCCCTAGAGGAGGAATATACTTCCCCTTTTGTCTCTTGTCATCCTCCTTTTTCATTTCCAAATAGGGTAGTCTCTGGTGCAATTGTTGAAGTTGGGAAATCAAAAAATCATATTGATGACCCACTAATTCCACCCTCATCTCCTTTCCATGATCAATATTTCATCTAGGAAAACTTTGAATGTTTTAATAAATCCATGGAGCACTGGGGTGAAGATTGATCCCTTGATTCCTCGAGGTGACATTAATGTGCATAATTAAATTATCAAATATGATATGATCAAAAGTATTGTTTCTTCAAGGATACCTTTCATCCTCTATCGTTTACATCTCATGACCGATTGTACCTTGATTCTCTTGATCAATCTGCTCCGCCAACAAGTTCTTTAGATACTCTTGATTCTCAATTTGTTGGTCCAAATGGTGATTAACTACAAGTTGGTCATTCCACAAGTAGAGAAGCTGAAGGGTGAGGATTCTTTTAACATCCCTTCCCTCTTTAAAATTCCTCTATATCAAGATGATGTTCCTTCATTTCTGGTTGATCTAGAATCTTGTGATCTCAACAATCATTAAAACGGAATCAAGATGCTTAACCAAACTAAAGCCTTGGATATCCATCATTCTTATGAAAACGAATCCATTGATATATATGGTGATGAGTGCCCAGGTACATCGAATGATATTTTGATTTCTCAAGAAGACTTTTATTTGCAAGGTTTAAATCTAGAATCTAATCTGGTCAAAGAAGATTTTCTTACAATAACTTCTTCTTTGGCTCACTACCCCTTATGTCCTACCATTCGTAACTAATTAACTCGATGAAAATTGATCCGGATTTAAATAGGAACGCAAAAAATTATAGATATAAACATAAATACAAATATGAAGTAGAAATAACACTTCATTTCATTAATATTAAATACTGAAATATGCTTACAAACATAATGGAAATAAGACTAGCTCGGGCGATGGTAGCTTATCTCTGAGAAGAGATGTGGCAGCTACATGCCTCTGAATTGTGTTACAATGAGGCTTAAAGGCTTATTTATTGTTTAGAAACAATGGAAAACCCTAAACATCCAAAAGTCTAACCGTAGGATATGAAGAGTCAAACTATGGGCCCCGTTTAGGTAAATTGGCACATCAACTTCTCGGGGTCGTAACTTTGGCATATGATCTCCGTTTAATGCACACAATACCTAGTTAGAAATATATATCTGAGGACTACAAATTCTGAGTAAGAATCATCATCTACGACCCATGTTTCTCCTGATTTTCCCAAAAAAACGTAGTTTAGGGCCTCAAAATGGCTTCGGAAGTTCAGGACCCGAAAAACTGCCAAAAATAGTAAATTGTGCTTCAAATAAGGAAACTGAAAAACTAAAAGAAAAAATGGTGGGGGTCCAAGTGGAATAGGTGGGTGGCCACCAATATCCACCTGGATCATTCCTCCCCCTTTAGGAAGCAATGGTCCCCATTGCATTGAGTTCCTCCATGACATGAGGAAACTTCTGTTGAACTTGGTCCCTAGTTAGCCACTTTCCCTAGTGAAGGAGTTGGCCTGCTTTAAAAACTAGATATAGTTCGATCCTTTATTGTTGGGTGTTCTTGATCTGCGTGTCCATGATCCGATCAGTTGTGGCTTGCTCCATGCAATCTGGAATTAACTCTGTAGATGTGAGTTGTTTTTCAATGTCTGATGTGTCTAGAAATCGTGGGAAGTATGGTCGAAGGCAGCCCACATTGAACATTGGGTGCAGGCCAAGGAATGGGGCAATGCTGAGCTCAAATGCATTGTCTCCCACAACCTTGTTAATGGTGGAAGGACCTGTTGTGGCTGGCAACAACCCCCCTTCTTATTTAGTTTTATTACTAATACTAAATAAGTGGGGACCCTTATCCAAAAAAAAAATTTAGTGCTTGTATTCCCTTTTTGAATAAATCTTACTATCATAAACTTAGGAGAATACCCGAAAAATAAAAAAAGACTTAAGTTTTATGATAAGTTCGAATAAAATCGTTCTCTCAATAAAAAACGTCACATCGTAAAAAGGTAATATGGCATGCCTCAAATATCACTTAAGGTGAAATACCTCAAACCGCCGATATGTGATGGCGCGTCTCGCAAATCGCATTTCGCAGAAAACATATGGTAATAGATGATTGTCACACGCAACGGATCAACGATATTGCGATCTGCGATATTGCGAAGAAAATCGCAAAATCGCCTTATCGCAGATCTGCAAGGCTCATCGTTCGAAAAAAAAAATTCCATAAACCGATGCCCAATTATGCGGATTAATGTTAATTTAATAAGTTAGTTGGTAATCATTAATGAAATATGGTTTTGATCTGATCGAAGGGCCATTTCACGTAGGGTGATATATTTTATATGATTTCAGCATTTAAAGCTTTCCCATCACCTTTTTCTTATCATTACTCTTTCCTCATTTGCAAATTGCAGGAGCGAAAAGCAGAGAGGTATACATAGAAGTGTTCAGAATATTATGGGAAATAAGGGAAAAGCTTCGAGCTCTGAAGACAAAGAAATGGCGCCCTTATACATAGACACCACCTATAACAGAGATGTTGGCGTTACTACTTGGGAAGGCATGCACAACCTACTCGAGGAAGAAAATCCTAGAGTAATGGAAGTTGCGGCTACTGCAGACTCACGCGGGTCATCTGAGGCATCAATTACAGAACTAGCATGCTGGTTCTTGCACCGAATAGCGGTGAGACCCAAGATTCTTCCATACACATGCATGGTCAAATGGGTACTAGATAGTGCTAAGATAACAAACCGACAGTTTAAGACTAAGAGCCAAGGAAGGCTCATGTACCATCTACCAAATCCATAGGTGACTTATAACAAACAGTTCATGGAGAAGTTCGCTAAAGAAAATGAAGATTTGGCAGAATGCACCAAGGACTGGTCGAGAAGGGACGAACCACTAAAAAAGGATAAGCACGGTATGTATAGTACTGGTTCTCTCGCCTCCCCATATTGTTTTGTTGCTGTTATGCTTTGTAGACTTTTTGGAAAGCCCGATGTCAACAAATTTTCATCTGAATGGCTACCATTATTAGATGCTGCCACTAATGCTACTATTGTGGATTGGGCTAAGATATTGTCTGACAATTAAGCCATAGCCATTTTAAATTACCGGTCCAAAATAACTACTACTCAGAGGATTTATCCTCCTTTCTACTTATTTGCTTAAGTAATGGATGCAATCCGTTATGTTTCTAAGTTTCCTCTAATGGGTTGGAAATGGACTACTCAAGACCCCTTACCTATTCATGTTTATCAAAAGGAATTATGGGATTCCAAGTTCATTCCATATTTTTATAAGATTTGTCATGGAGTCATGCTACCTCTGTACAAGATGTTGTATAATAAGGACGCTCCAAGATTTTCTCCCGAAGCGGAGGTCAATATACTCCCTGTCACAAGATGGTTTGGAGAAGAAATTTTCACCTATGTCAGAGTATTCGGAAGCCTTGATTCTCCTCACATCCTACCTTTATATGTCCCTGATAAATTAATAGCACGAGATATTGCATACTAAACCTGCGGGGTAGGAGGTATGATAAAAAAATTGAAGGATAAGAAGAAGGCCATTTGGCCACAATTTCCTGTGGCCTGTGGGGCCTTTTCACTATTTGATTTAGGTCATGCATTCAAAGACGTAGACAACATGTTATGTCTAAAATTGTTCAAATTTCCAGGAAGACAATTCAACCCTTATGATATCATTAAGAATTTCACTACTGCAGTCAAAATAAAAGTGTTTTCTAGAGAAGATGATCTTTTTGATGATACATTTCGGCAAAAAAGTACACTTAAAGAAGTTATGCATTCGACCGAAATGAAATTTCCTCCAGCAGAATTTCAAGAATTCAAGATATACAGAGAAAGGAGATTAGCTAATATCCCTTTGGATAAATTACGCTTGGACCCAGTAAGGGAGCCAACTCCCAGTATCAGTCTCAGTGCAAGTTCAGGCACATACAAGTCTAGATCCAAGTCTAGGAGAGAAACACCAGAATGATCTAAAAGGTCTGAGAGTGACGATAATAAAAGCGAAGGGTCAGTAAGAGATACTGCCCAGTCTAAAGAACGCCCAGAACAACAGGTTTTGACCACTCCATAGGTAAATCTTCCCCCTCTCATCAACCAGCCACCACCAGTAAGAACTGAGTTGGATAAAGAATGGGAGACATTCAATGACTTAATCAATACTGAGGGGCAGAGCACAAAGACACCTGAAAGTAATGTACATACAGTGGATGATATAGTCATTGGAACAATTAACAATGTCCTAGAAATGGAACATATTCCCATTATCCCATCTTCTGAAATTATGCTCAAAATAGAGGAAATTCCTCCTCTCGATGTATTTTATATTCCGCAGCATAAGGTGGTGGTGAGAAGACAAAGAAATAAAAGGAAATTGGAAAGCATGCTCTCCCCTGAGAAAAGTGCAGTTAGACATCCTTTGGCAAGATCCTACCACTGACCCTACTGAAAATCTCACTAAATTATCTCAGATCGCAGGAGCATATGCTTCTGCAACCATTGATAAGCCATCTGAGGTACAAAAATTACTGAAAGAAAAAGAGGATCAAATACAGATTTTGCAACAACAGCTACAACAAGCCAATGCCAACAGCGAAGCAGAGAAAAAGCTAGAAAAATTACAGCAGGACTTTCAACAAATGCAGCTAGGATACCAGAACAGTTTGGTCGAAAGAGAAAAATAGTTACAGGTTATGCAAGAGATGCATAAGGACGATCCTAAGCTTACAGAGTTTGTCACAGAATCCATTTCCTTAAATGATCAACTCCTGCAGCAGCAAGAAACATTATGCCAAAGAATATCGTAGTGGAGCTCTTATTGCGAGATAAGCGATAGAATTACTAATCAAGTCGTGGACTTGCGACATGATTACGATTTAATTGATAAAAGAGTTACTGAATATTTGGTTTGGTAGGAATTAGAGGAAGGGAAAAAGGCAGGTGCACCCATAATCAATGAATCCCACAAAGAAATGCTCTTTAATAAGTGGGATGCATAGATCAGGAAAGCAGAACAAGCGGCAGAAGAAGCAGCCACAACAACAAACAATGTCATCGACTCTGTCAATGAAAATTTACACAGGGAAAATCTCATATCAGAGACCACTCCAGGATTTCTACCAAATGTACAACATCTATAGACAAGCTGGAGAAAAAAGACTCAAGAAAGAGCAGAGTCCATCAAAAGGTTAACCAAGTTGAATTGGGATTCTTACTGGCAGTACTTGGTTAAACCACACAGCCAGTGCATGACTCTCAAATGTCTCACTAACTCTGCTAAAAAGATGGCGCCAACACTTGCCGATTCTGTTTTCGCAGGACAACTAAAGTCGGAAGTCGGCCAGCCAACTCTCCTCAAGCCAATGCTGGATGCTTGCGACTACAAAGAACAGATACATAGATAGTTAATTGCCAGATTTAGTTTTAGATTCAGTTTTAGTTTTAGTTTTGCTTTATTTTTGCCTGAAATGAGGATGGTCATTTAAACCGCCTCCTACATTTTTGTAATAGACTGTTTTTAGATTTAGCTAGTAGTATTTGAACCCTTCTCATGCATTTAGAGAAGGGTCATGAAATTTGTCAAAAACTTGTCCTCAGAACATGCACTTCTGCACCCTCCGAGGAGTTTTTGATGAATGAATGGAACAAGATTTATTGATATCTGTGTTTAATATCTGCTACTGAAATTGCACTTTTTTACTCTTAGTAGATGTTGAATTAAGAAGAGATAAATCATTATTGCTGAAGCTCGTGAGTAGAACTAGTCATAAATGGTACTTTTATCTCTTAACGATTTCTGCTTATGTGTTAAGGTGATATTCATGTTCAGTTATTTATATATGAATGCTTGAATGCTTGAGTTATCATTTGGCACTTCTGTACGGTGATAGCTATTTATTTATGCTTAATATATGAGTGACTTATTATGCAATATGTTTTTCACAATTGTTTTGTCTAACTTTTTATACGAAACGGTTTATCTTTATTGAATTCTTTTCTCATATCAATTGAATGATCTTTATTACCAATTTCCATTAGAAATTATTTTAGATCGCATAACTGAAAGATTAAATCCCGCGTTAGTTTTAGAATTATATATTTCTGTTCATTAGAATACAACTGCATGTTGTTAAATTAGATTTAGAATAAAATCATTTTACTTAGAAATTATTAGGAAGGAAATATCAATTCTCAACACACACACACACATAAATTGGGAAACTGGTCCCATATCCCCAGTTGGACCCACTATACCAGACGAAAAAGGAGCTGCTAACCAAGGTCCGAACCGAGTGGGTATCCCCTTTGTTGTAGACCCGATTTTCGGGGCTTCAACATATTTGGCGCTAGAAGGAGAGCCCCAAACTGTGAATGGAAAGTAAATCTAAATCTAAATACCATTCTAAGAGTAAATTTCCCTCACCATCTCCCCCGACTTCTCCATCGCATTTAGAATATTTAAATCTTGAGCGAGAAGTCGATAAAACAACCACTGCCACAAACCTGAACATTTCAGAGAAATATACTATTGAACCTCCTGAAGTTGATTCTTTGATCCATAAACTTTAGCGATTTTCTATATCACCCCAAAAATCTGAAAAATCTCAAGGTAGTGTGATTTCGCAATATAACCCTTCTCATCCTCTTACTAGATTGCAGAGCAAAAAGTTTGGTATCGAACCAACTGAATTGCCTCTACCTACAAGGAAAAGAGCAAGGAAATCACCTAAAGGTTCTGATAGCGAGACTCTTTTATCATCATCATCCATCTCAACCTCTCCACTGCGAAGTCAACCATCCACCCCTCCACTTCAAATTATTGTCCACCAGACCTCTGGAACTTCAAAATCTGTTTCTCAATCATCTGGAACTGTAATATCCTCATCTTCCCAACCGCAGGTATCATCTTCTGCGCTTTCCCCTGTTAGTAGTTCAACGATGGCCCAAACTCCATGGAATAACCTAGGGGCAGTCTTAATGCCTGCGCCCTTGAGTCAAATACTGGCCCATCCTGAAAAATGGCTGCCTAAGTTTAATCCTGAAGCAGGCATGCTAGCAGAAGAACATATAAATAAATTTATGTTATCTATAAATCTCAATGGGGTTACTAATGAAGACGATGTTGTCTGGCTCTTTCCTTACACTTTACAAGGAGCAGCTGTATCATGGTATTTCTCATTACCATCCGGATCTATCACTAGTTGGGATATTTTCCAAGAGCAATTCTTGACTAAGTTCAGTGATGACAGGTCTATTGCGGCACTGATCAATGACCTGTCTAATCTTAGGGTTGAATCAATGAAACCTATCAAAGGTTTTAACTCACGTTTCAATAAAATTTTGAATAAAATTCCTACCGCTTCCAAGCCTAGCGAAGAAGTTCGAAGTGAATGGTACATATTTGCTTTACCATCAAAAATAGCAATCTTCGTTGATAGGGATAACAAAACAACTTTAGCTGACAATATTAAGGAAGCAATAGCAGTAGAGAAACATATCATAGCCTTAGAAAATAAAAATGTTGTCAATGAACGAAAATCTAAGAAGGTTACTTTTAAAGAAGATCCAAAGAAAAAACAATCAAAAGACCCATTTGATTTAGAAGGATTGCATAAAGTTTTGAAAACCATGTCTAACGAAATGGTTGACATTAGGAAACAAGTAGCAGAGACTTCTTCTAAAAAGCCTTACAAGCCTTATAGAAGAAATCCTTCAACTAATTCAAAGCCTCCCAATGCTATCACAAATGTTGAATCATAAGAAGAAGAAGAGGAAATTTCTAACGAGGAGCCTACTGATGAAGAAGAAGTTGTAGAAGTACAGGGAGTGTGGGATTTCATCCTCCTAGATGAAGAGGATCAAGAGGCATCACCAGTCAGTACTAGAAGTAGAAATCAACTCGATCCTCCACAACCTACTCCTAAGCCAAAAAGCGCAAGCTCAATGTCTAAGAATAAAGTTGCAGGTAAGAAAACATCACCCAAAGCAACTCAAACAAGCCCAATCTAAACAGATTCACCAACTCCATCTAAAACATTGATTGTTTCTGATGAGATGGAGTTTAATATCATAGAAGACGTGAAGAAGACTAGGGCTAGCACTACTTTTTATGAATTGAGCAAGTTAAAACATCAACAAAAGCTACTTTTGAAAGAGTTACTTGCCTGCCGTTGTAATCTCGCAAGCTTCTCACTGTAGGAATTTACAGGGTAAGTTCCACAGAAAGAATACCAAAAGGACACCGCTCACAACCAGATCTCAAATCAATACACCAGTATTTTTGACGTGGTTAAAACCCTCAGAGTGCAAGGAGGGAAACAGTCCACGGCCTGTCCCAACGTGGGTACTACAGGCAATTTATTAATCAAAGAATGAAAATTTACATAAGCTTCTCTCATGCACGGATTACACGAACAATGACCCTCCATGCGCTTTAAATAGAACTCATGGACCAATCGGGTGTCAAGCCACGGATCAAGTGTCGGTAATACCGAGGTGAGAGTGAACCGTTGGATCACTACATATCGTGACCGTCGGATGGTAAGTTACAAAATGTACAACGGTAAAGAAACACACTTTACCTAACTCTAACCTAACTCTATACTAGACCAAGTTGAACTTAACTATATCCTATGTGTCGGAATATCCTAACATCCCCCCTTAAGAACAACTTGGGATAGGATTGAAGGATTTACAAATATGACACAATAGGAGAAGGAAGGAGGCACTAGAGCCTATCCCCCCTTAGTGACAACTTCCTGAACTCCAAGCATATATCGAAGTTTAGTGAACTTCGCCTCTGTGAGAGCCTTTGTGAAGATGTCTGCAACCTGATCATCTGTTGGACAATATTGCACTTCAAGAACATGGTCATGAATGAGCTTTCTGATGAAGTGCATGTGTAGTTCAATGTGTTTGCTGCGCTGATGCTGGACTGCTCTGTTGCGTTCGGAGCATCTGTTCCAGTGAGGAACCCCTTTCGTTTCATGCGAAAAGGTTTCCGGTAGCCCTAGTTGCGTCATTTTTCAAATCGGGAGGTATACAGTGTTTTTTTTTGCAGTTTACTGTTATTTTCTCTCTGCTTATTTCGGTCTCAGTTTATTTAGCCTTTTTTTTTAACCGGATCTATACCTTTCATTTCTGCGTATGCTCTTTGCCTTGCGACTCTGTGCGATCTGGGCAAATCAGAAACAGAAAGGAAGGATTTTTCTCATGTGTATGCTCTTTTCCCTGCACCTTAGTGTGATCTCGGAAAATCAGAAACATTGAGAAAAATATTTAGTTT
Organism: Pinus tabuliformis; assembly: GCA_031772625.1. Taxonomy (NCBI): domain Eukaryota; kingdom Viridiplantae; phylum Streptophyta; class Pinopsida; order Pinales; family Pinaceae; genus Pinus; species Pinus tabuliformis. The sequence continues at coordinate 28,663,576 of CM062810.1, read as the reverse complement.
TTTGGCTAAAGCTAACTTTGAGAATTTTTTTTTTTTTTTTTAATTTCTAGTTTTTTTGGCTAAAGCTAACTTCGAGCCGCAAGGTTCGTTTTTCTTTGCATGTTCGTGTTGGGTTTTGTGTTTTGTGTTTTGTAGGGAAAAAGAGCTTTCTCAAGGCAAGCACGCAAACCAAGGCCCCCCCCCCTCTCTCTCTCTCTCTCTCTCTCTCTCAAATTTTTTGTATAGATCAATTGGTTCAAAGCTATTTTAAGAGAGTAGAGGTCTTGGGTTCAAGTCTCCATTTTGTGGGGGCGGATTTTTTCATTCCCGCACATTCGCGCACTTTGCCGGCAACGTCAACAATTTTTTTTCAAAAAGCCATAACTTCTTCATCCGGAAGCCTTTTTCAGAGCCGTTTTTTTTAAAACCGCCTATTTTTTCGAGATCTATCCCTTAGAACACTTACTTTCAGCATCTTCAGCTTCAGTTTTAAAAAAAAAAATGGAAATTCCATGCCAAGTCATTCTTGACAGCACTAACTACTTCCAATGGGTAGACTACATGGAAGATTTACTTAGAAGTAAAGGTCTCTTCAGAATAGCCACAGACCAAGAGAAGAAACCAAAAGATGAAGACAAGGTGGCAAAATGGGAAAATAGACAAGATCAAGCACGAGGTTTGATAGGGATGTCTATTTCTCCTGATCTTAGATTCCACATTGCAGGACTTGAGACTCCTCATGAAGCATTAGAAAAACTTGCTAAAGTTTTTGGGATTAAAAATGTAATTAGAGCCCATCAACTTGAAAATGAGCTACTTACTTTGGATCCTAATAATTTTTCTTGCATTGAAGATTTCTTGTCCAAATTCAAGACCCTTAGATATCTCTTGGAAGGTGTTAAAGTTAAGAAAGAAGATGGTAACCTTATTTATTCCATCCTTACTAAGTTGGGACCAGCCTACTCTATATTTGTTTCCACTTTCCATTCTACAAGGGAAGCTTTCATTTGTCAAGGACAAGACTACAAGGCCCCTTCCTTTGACTCCTTTTGTGATTCCTTAATAAGAGAACAAGAAAAACTCTTACACCTTGGTCTTCTTAATCTTGGAAACTCTTCCACGAAAGCGTTAGCCGCCCAACAGCAACCAAATTCAAAGAATCCTAAGAAGTCATATCCTCAAAAGAATGGTCCTAAACCATCTCAGCCTCAAAATGAAAGATCATTTCAGCAAAATGATAAGACCAATAAAAACAAATGGAAGAAGACTGATAGACATTGTAACTTTTGTAATCGAGATGGCCACTTAGAATCTAAATGCTTTAAGAAGATGGAAGCCTTGGAAGCCGCAATGAAGAAACATAACATCCATGTGGAGCCTACTTCAACTTCAACTTCCGGAATGGCACTTTCTGCATGTCATTGTCAATCATCTCAGTCTGGTTATGCATTAAATGTATCTTCTTCTTCTTCTCATTCTCATGAGTGGCTCATTGATTCTGGAGCCTCTTGTCACATGGCCAAAAACCAAGCCATGTTTTCTTCTTTAAATGATTGTAACACCAAAAATATATATATTGGTGATGATAGATCTCTTAATGTTGTAGGGACTGGAACTGTTCATCTAGACAATTGTCAGTTTAATGATGTATTATGTGTTCCAACCTTATCCTGCAACCTTCTATCTGTCTATCAGATAACTCATTCAGGTGAAGGTAAAATTGTTGAATTTTCACCTCATGATGTTGTAATCAAGGATCTAAAAGATCCTAAACAGATTCTAGCTACTGGTCTTGCTGATGATTCCAAAAGGTTGTATAAGTTTCACAACTTTGGGTCATCCACTCTTCCCTCAATATTTGTTGCTCATAATGATGAAGTGAGCAAACTTTGGCATGAGCGATTTGGTCACTTAAACTATCGCTCCCTTCAGCATCTATGTAAAGAAAATATGGTGACAGGTCTTCCTATGGTATCTTGCAGAGGTGGTGTTTGTTCCGGATGTGTACTCGGAAAACATCATCGGGACAGTTTTGACAAACGTGCCTCTTGGCACGCCTCAGCCCCTTTACAGCTTGTGCACAGTGATTTATGTGGTCCTCTTCCTGTTGCTTCATTCAGTGGCTGCAAGTACTTCTTAACTTTCATTGATGATTTCTCCAGACGCACTTGGGTATACTTCTTAAAACTCAAGAGCGAAGTATTTAACACTTTTTTGGCCTTCAAAGCCTTTGTTGAAAAACAATCTGGACATCAAATCCTTAAGCTAAGAACTGATAATGGTGGAGAATATGTTAAAAACACATTCATCAACTTTTGCACCGAAAATGGAATTCAAATGCAACATACTGTTCCATACACTCCACAACAAAATGGTGTAGCTGAAAGGAAAAATCGCACCTTAAAGGAAATGGCTAATTGTATGCTGCAATCTAAAGGACTCAGTCTTAGTTTTTGGGCCGAAGCAATTAATTGTGCAAATTATATAATCAATCGCACTCCTACTAAGGTTCTAGAGAATATCACTCCAGAAGAAGCTTGGAGTTCCATTAAACCAGATGTAAGTCACTTTCGTGTGTTTGGAAGTGAAGCATGGGCCCATATTCCAGATGAAAAGCATAAAGCTTTAGAACCTAAGAGTGAGAAATGTACTTTTGTAGGATATTCTGAAGATGTAAAAGGTTATAGACTCATTCCATTTAAGTCCAAAAATGTTATCATTAGAAGAGATGTAAAATTTGATGAAAATAAATCGGCCTGCGAGCCTAGTCCGGCGGATGTGCCACCTCTTCCTATCTCTTCTATTTTTTAAAACATTTCTTCTTCAGATGATGAAAGCGAGGATGATAATCCTCCCCCACCTTCTCAGGATCCTCAACTTCCAAGATGGGTCCGTGCTACTCGGGATGCAGCAGGTGATCTTGTCGGTGATCCTACAGATCAGCGACGTACACGTTCTCAGTTTGAAAGAGCCTCTTCTTTACTGGCTCAAGCTCCAGTAAATCATGATCCTGACACTTTTGCAGAAGCTTCAGGCCATCCACATTGGGAAGCAGCTATGAATGAAGAATATCATTCATTAATGACAAATGATACATGGGATCTTGTTCCTCTACCAAAGGGACGCAAACTTGTTAGATGTAAATGGGTTTACAGAACCAAGTATGGACCAGATGGGAAAGTTGATAAACATAAAGCTCGTCTCGTTGCTAAGGGCTTTTCACAGGTCGAAGGCATTGACTACACTGAAACCTTCTCCCTTGTTGCCAAAATGAACTCTATCCGCCTTGTTCTTTCCCTTGCTGCCTCTTTAAAATGGGAAGTCCATCAGATGGATGTTAAATCTGCCTTCTTGCATGGGGACTTGCAGGAAGAAATCTACATGGAACAACCCATTGGCTTCATACAAATAGACTCCAGCCTTGTTTTTCGACTTAAGAAATCCCTTTATGGCCTCAAGCAAGCTCCTCGGGCTTGGTATGCCAAAATGGATAGCTTTCTTTTAGAATCTGGCTTTTCTAGGTGTCATTCTGACAATACTGCCTACACCAAGAAAGTGGGCAACTCTCTTATCATCCTTGTTCTTTATGTTGATGATCTTATTCTTACTGGTAGTGATCCCAACCTTATAAACCATGTGAAGTCCAGCCTTAAAAGGAAATTTGAAATGACAGACTTAGGACACTTACACTATTTTCTCGGTCTTCAAGTCTTGCAATCCCAAGAGGGTATTTTCCTTTCCCAGTCCAAGTATGCTTGTGATATTCTTCGTCATTTTCACATGGAATACTGTAAGCCATCCCCCTCTCCCTTTCAGTCTGGAGTCAAACTTTCAGTCTCTTGTACTTCTCCTGAAGTTGATGCTACCTTATACCGTCAACTTGTCGGAAAACTCTTGTATTTAACCCATACTCATCCTGATCTTTCCGTTGCTGTTGGCCTTGTTGCTCGTTTTATGCAAAACCCCTGTGAAAGTTCCACAGAAAGAATACCAAAAGGACACCGCTCACAACCAGATCTCAAATCAATACACCAGTATTTTTGATGTGGTTAAAACCCTCAGAGTGCAAGGAGGGAAACAGTCCACGGCCTGTCCCAACGTGGGTACTACAGGCAATTTATTAATCAAAGAATGAAAATTTACATAAGCTTCTCTCATGCACGGATTACACGAACAATGACCCTCCACGCGCTTTAAATAGAACTCATGGACCAATCGGGTGTCAAGCCACGGATCAAGTGTCGGTAATACCGAGGTGAGAGTGAACCGTCGGATCACTACATATCGTGACCGTCGGATGGTAAGTTACAAAATGTACAACGGTAAAGAAACACACTTTACCTAACTCTAACCTAACTCTATACTAGACCAAGTTGAACTTAACTATATCCTATGTGTCGGAATATCCTAACACTCACAAGATGGGAAGACCTCCAACTAATGTGACTAGTAAAGTTGATCCAAACAATATCGCTTTAATTGGAGGAAGATCAAGATCTCATACTCCCCCATTTCTTCTTACTTATGAAGTTTTCAACAAAAACTTGCATAACTGTTTAGTAGATTCAGGAGCTTCATCTAATATCTTACCTAAATCAATATGTGCAAAGTTGAACGTTCAACCTCAAAAATCTGCAGTACGCATAGTTCAGCTAGACCGGTTGCAGGTTGAAGTGATCGGTGAACTAAATCAGGTTACCATAAGGCTGTCATCTAATCCAAAGGTATGTCAAGTTATCAATATCTTAGTTGCAGACATTCCAGAATTTTATAGCTTAATTCTTAGCAGACATTGGTCTGAAAAACTTCATGGATACTTTGCAACTGATTGGTCGCATATGTGGCTCCCTTACAATGGTAAACCAAATCAGATAAAGGTTGAGCGAGAAAGACATAAAAAATACATAGTAATAGAATTGGAAGGAAAAAATGAACTTGTAGCGTACAAAAACAATATAATTGGCAACTATTCTGTTGGATCTTTCTTAGGAAATTTTAATGCTCATACTTCGCCTTACTTAGAACATTCTGTTTTATCTCAAGTAGAAAATTTTTCTCAAACAGATAGTTCTAAATGTGTTAATTTCGTAGATAGTCCTGTAAATAAATCTTTATTTTGGAAGTTATTTTTTGACGGTTCTAAGTCTAACAATGGAGCAAGAGCAAGATGCGTATTAGTCAGCCCAGAGGGAAACAAAACCATGCTAACTTGTAGACTCGAGTTCGATTGCACCAATAATACTGCAGAATACGAGGCATTAGTCCAAGGATTATACAAAGAAATCAGATTAGATATCAAGTATCTACAAGTCTTTGGAGATTTTGAAATTGTAATTAGACAAGTACGAAATACTATATGTTGTCTATCAGGTCATTTAAAGGATTATCAATCTTTAGTACAAGATCTAACTGAACATTTTATAGCATTCAATATTTCATCAATTCCTAGACTCCAAAATGCTAGTGCTGACCTCTTGGAAAACGTAGCTTCCAAGCTCATTCCCTCATAAGACTATAGCCCAGACAGATTCTCAATCGAATTGATCTTTAGACCCTCGATTCTTGATAACATTACCAATTGGAGAATTTTCAATGATGATCCTGATATTGCAAGCTTCCTCACATCTGAGGGATCTTACACTAATCAGATAATTGATGAGGACCAACATGACAAACAGTGGCAACAAGATAGCACTAATAATGTTATGCCAAAATCAATAGTTAAATTAGAAGACCTGTATGATTTGAAAGACCGATTCAAAAGATCTACCAATTCAAAACTTCAAAGTTCAACTCTGAACTATGAATTAGTAAATCTAGGAACTGATACCAAGCCGCAGAATATCAATCTAGGTCTCGGCCTAGCCCCTGAAGAAAGATTGGCATACGTTCGTCTCCTAAAACAATACAAAAGCGTCTTTGCTTGGAACTACGATGAAATTAAGACTTATGAAACTTCTATCATTCATCATACTATCCCAATGATAAACGATGAAAAACCTGTCCAGCAAAAGCTGAGAAAGATCCATCCTAATATGGAAAATCAAATTAAGTCTGAGCTCAATAAATTATTGAAAGCCAAAATCATTTTTCCCGTTCGGCATTCTAAATGGGTTTCCAATATGGTTGTCGTTAGAAAGAAAAACAGAGACATTATAATTTGCATTGACTTTCGAAATCTTGGCAAAGCTTGCCAAAAAGATAATTTTCCTTTGCCTCCCATGGAGCAAATATTACAAGCAGTTGCAGGGTCAGAATTAATGTCCTTTTTGGATGGTTTCTTCGGCTACAACCAAGTTTTGGTCCACCCTGATGATCAATTAAAAACCACGTTCAGAACCAAATGGGGTACTTATGCGTATCAAAAGATGCCTTTTGGTCTGATCAATGCTGGCGCCACATTTCAAAGGGCCATGGACGTCGCATTTAAGGAATTAGTAAACAAATCAGTAGTGATCTACTTGGATGATATAACTGTATATTCCAAAAAATGAGGTAATCATCTCAGAGATTTAAAACAGATCTTCCAATGTTGCCAAAGGTATGGAATTTCACTTAATCCAAAAAAGTCCTTTTTTCGCATTAAGTGAAGGAAAACTTCTTGGATTTATAGTGTCAAAATCTGGAATCCATATTGATCTCGACAGAATCAAGGAGATTTCTAAAATACCCTTGCCTCACAACAAGAAAGCTATGCAATCCTTCCTTGGCCAGATTAATTTTGTTAAAAGATTTGTTCCAGACTTTTCAAGTATCGTATCTCCTTTACAAAAGCGATGATTAAAAAGAAATCTTCAAATGGGGCCAAGAGGAATATGAAGCATTCAATCTGATTAAATGCCCCATCTTTAGCCACTCCAAATTTCTTCGATCCTTTCATTTTGTATACATTTTCCTCTGATAGATCATATGGTGCAATACTCACTCAAGCAAATCAAGACAAGTTGGAAGCCCCAATTTCCTTTTTCAGTTCAAATCTACAAGGGGCTAAATTAAATTATTCTGACGTCGAGAAACAAGCTTACGCTATTTTCAAAGCGATCAAACATTTCAGATCCTTTCTGCTTAAAGCCCATACAAAAATCATAGTACCATTTCCAGCGGTAAGAAATCTCCTAGTACAGAAAGATGTAGGTGAGAAAAAAGAAAATTAGGTTACTGCCTTACAAGAATACGACGCTGAAATTAAACCAACAAATATTGTAAAAGGTCAAGGCTTTTGTAAAATGTTGGCTGGAGCATCGCTTATTTCCGAAACACCATCTTCAAAAGTACAAATGTATGAGGTAAGCCAAAACGATGTTGAATCATTATATGCTGATATCATATTTTATCTAAAGAAAGGATATACTCCTTCAAACCTCGATTATACAAAGAAAAGAGCTCTAAGGTTGAAGGCCAATATCAACTCGTAAACGGTGTAATTTTTAGGATGAATTATAATTATGTTCTCATTCAATGTCTCGAGAAATCTGAAAAGGCGTTGCAGGAACTCCATGATGGACCAGCAGGTGGACATTATGTTGGAGGTACTACAACACATAAAATCTTGCGCGCGGGGTACTATTGGCCTACACTATTCAAATATGTGCATAGCTATGTAAGGAAATGTCAAGTTTGTCAAACTGCTACTGGGAGACAAAAGAAATCGTCGTTGCCTTTGCAACCAGTCAATATCGATCAACCTTTTGATCAATGGGGATTGGATATAATAGGTGAAATTGTTCCTCACTCTTCTAAATAGCATAGGTATATCCTTACAGCTACAGATTATTTTACTAAATGGGTAGAAGTAGTTCCTCTCAAGACAGCTAATGCCGAACACATCATTGATTTCATAGATCAGTTCATAATCACCAGGTTTGGTTTACCCTTTGCTTTAATGTTTGATAATGCATCGTATTTTTCTAGCAATGCTATGACTGAATTTGCGCTCAAAAGAGGTTTTAAGCTTAAATACTCTACCAATTATTACCCACAAGGGAACGGGTTAGCTGAATCAAAAAATAAAAACCTAATCAGAATCATTAAGCAAACCATCGATCAAAATCATAAGAATTGGCACAAATCCTTAATATATGCTCTATGGTAACGCAGAAAGCCTCCATTGGCACTTCTCCCTTTAATTTAGTTTATGGGAAAGAAGTGGTCCTCCCAACTCATCTAGTGATTCCCTCCTTGGCCTTAGTTCAATCTATCGACGAATCACCAACTTCTTCCTTACAACTAAGGCAGCTGTAAATCCTTAAGCTAGAAGAGCAATGAGAACAGGCTAAAATAACTCATGCGCATCACCAAGCATTAGTAAAAGCTTCTTTTGATTCAAACATGATATCCAGAAAGGACTTTCAGATTGGAGATCTAGTTTTAAAATGGGATAAGGCTCACGAGGAAAAGGGAAAACATACGAAATTTCAACGAATGTGGCTTGGCCCTTTCCAAATTGCAGAAATCATAGGTCCATCTACTTTTATGTTATAGGATTTAACAGGAAAAAGAGAATCTTTACCTGTTAACGGGCAGATCCTCAAAAAATACTTTCCATAGGAGATCATTCTTCTATTTTTGTAAATTAGTTTTTCCTTTATTTTGATAATAAAACCAGTTGTAAATGGTTACATTTGGAATTCACGAAAAAGACTATAATTTCTTTTAAATTTTGTTTTTTCGCTTGTATAAATAGAATTGATTTAGAAAATTGGTCATTATTATTGAAAGGTACAGTCAAAGGCTATAAGCCTGAAAATGATACTACTTTCAACCTTGTAAATTTTGATAAAAATGAACTTTAGTGGGAATTTGTTTTATATCAGTCAAATGAAAAACATCAATAAAAAAACGAAGATTCTTTGTGGAAAAGCTCTACCATTGTCGTTCAAAGCTATTCTTAAGGAAACAATGACTTCCTCCCCACCTAGGGAATTACGAGCTTCAAGGAATAATCCAGCGATATACTTTAACTTAAAGAATAAGAGGTCTCATCACGAGCCGACTTATCATGATAATAAGATATTATAGCTTGCTGACTTTTCCAAAACTGCATACCACAACAGGGCAATGACTCGAGATTGTTGCAATCAAAAGACAAGGGGTTTCATCACGAGCCAGCTTGTTTAGCAAAGTTATAAATTAAGTGAGTGGTACTGTCATAATTTGGCTACCAAACCAAGGCATTGTTATTTAAGGATTAAAAGAAAATAAAAGAAATAAGTGTGGATATGGATTTCCCTTTGAAAATCATATATTTTTCCAAGTAGGATACAGGATCATTGTTGGGTAACAGGTAACCCTATCGAGGCTATAAATGCCTGCTGGTAGCAGAGGCTCTCCCTACGACAAATGAGCATATTTAAAACTGATTTATAGAGAAGGCTTTGTTTTTATCTTTATAAACCAAGTAGTGACTGATGTAAATACAATGACTAGCTCTAGGAAGTAAATAACCAAAGCTAACATAGTAGAAACAAACTATCATTGACAGCTGAAAGCATGGTCTACTTTATCTTTCTATAATAAAGTTTGATTTTCTGGAAAAGATTTTTGTTTTGGAAGTTTATAAAATTCAAAAGAAAAGCAGAGATAACTGGTTCTTCCAAGTGAATCGCCAATTGTTGTGGCCAACAACAGCGCCCCTTCTTATTTAGTTTTATTACTAATACTAAATAAGTGGGGACCCTTATCCAAAAAAAAAATTAGTTCTTGTATTCCGTTTTTGAATAAATATTACTATCATAAACTTAGGAGAATACCCGAAAAATAAAAAAAGACTTGAGTTTTATGATAAGTTCGAATAAAACTGTTCTCTCAATAAAAAACGTCGCATCGCAAAAAGGTAATGGATAACATTCTACAAACATAAATCCTAATATTGCGAAATCCCGATGTGAAATCACGCACTAAAGACACTCATCGCATCGCATGCCTCAAATATCACTTAAGGTGAAATACCTCAAACAGCCGATATGCGATGACGCGTCTCGCAAATCGCATTTCGCAGAAAACATATGGTAATAGATGATTGTCACATGCAACAGATCAATGATATTGCGATCTGCGATATTGTGAAGCAAATCGAAAAATCACCTTATCGCAGATCTGCAGGGCTCGTCGTTCGAAAAAGTTTTTTCCATAAACCAATGCCCAGTTATGCGCATTAATGTTAATTTAATAAGTTAGTTGGTAATCATTAATGAAATATGGTTTTGATCTAATCGAAGGGCCATTCACGTAGGGTGATATATTTTAGATGATTTCGGCATTTAAATATTTCCCATCACCTTTTTCTTATCATTACTCTTTCCTCATTTGCAAATTGCAGGAGCGAAAATCAGAGAGGTATACATACCCGTGTTCAGAATATTATTTGAAAGAAGGGAAAAGCTCCGAGTTCTAAAGACAAAGAAATGATACCCTTATACACAGACACCACTTGTAACAGAGATGTCGACGTTACTACTTGGGAAGGCATGCATAGTCTACTCAAGGAAGAAAATCCCAGAGTAATGGAAGTTACAGCTATTGTTGACTCACGCGGGTCATTTGAGGCATCAGTTACAGAACTAGCATGCTCGTTCTTGCACCGGATAGCGGCAAGACCCAAGATTCTTCCATACACAGACATGGTCAAATGGGTACTAGATAGTGTTGAGATAACGGACACACAGTTTAAGACTAAGAGCCAAGGACTCATTGGCTCGTTCACTTCGCAAGATCTGAGGCTCATGTACCATCTATCACAGCCACAGGTGAATTATAACAAACAGTTCATGGAGAAGTTCGCTAAAAAAAATGAAGATTTGGCAGAATGCACCAAGGACTGGTCGAGAAGGGACGAACCACTAAAAAAGGATAAGCACGGTATGTATAGTACTGGTTCTCTCGTCTCCCCGTATTGTTTTGCTGCTGCTATGCTCTGTAGACTTTTTGGAAAGCCCGACATCAACAAATTTGTAGGACTTTACAGGGTAAGTTCCTCATACAGAACACCAAAGGACACCGCTCACAACCAGATCGCAGATCAATACACCAGTATTTTTGACGTGGTTAAAACCCTCAAAGAGGGAAACAGCCCACGGCCTGAGCCAACGCGGCCACTTCAGGCAATTTATTAATAAAAGAATGAAAATTTACATAAGCTTCTCTCATAGACGGATTACCCTACAAATGACCCTTCATGCGCTTTAAATAGAAATCATGGACCAATCGGGTGTCAAGCCATGGATCAAGTGTCGATAATACCGAGGAGAGAATGAACCGTCGGATCACTACATATCGTGACCGTCAGATTGTAAGTTACAAAATGTACAAGGTAAAGAAACACACTTTACCTAACTCTATACTTAACTCTATACTAGACCAAGTTGTACTTAACTATTTCCTATTTGTCGGAATATCCTAACATCCCCCCTTAAGAACAACTTGGGATAGGATTGAAGGATTTACAAATATGACACAATAGGAGAGGGAAGGAGGCACTAGAGCCTATCCCCCCTTAGTGACAACTTCCTGAACTCCAACCATAAATCGAAGTTTAGTGAACTTCACCTCTGTGAGAGCCTTTGTAAAGATGTCTGCAACTTGATCACCTGTTGAATAATATTGCACTTCAAGAACATGTTCGTGAATGAGCTTTCCGATGAAGTGCATGTGCAGTTCAATGTGTTTGCTGCGCTGATGTTGGACTGGATCTTTGCATAGATGAATGGCACTTTGATTATCACACCAAAGTGTAGTCGGATGCTGCTGTTGAAAGCCAAACTCTGACAAGATCTGACGAAGCCACAAGGCTTCCTTACTAGCTTCTACGGCACCACGATACTCTGCTTCTGCTGAAGAAAGAGAAATGGCACCTTGTTTCTTGCAAGCCCATGTAATAGGTCCTGAACCAAGGGTGAACACATAACCTGCAGTAGACTTCCGATCATCAGGGTCACCAGCCCAATCGGAATCAGTGAAACCAACCAATAGAGGAGAGGCTTCGACACTGTAATGAATCCCAAACTGAACTGTACCTTGAACATAACGAAGTATTCTTTTAGCTGCTTTCCAATGACTTTCATGTGGGTTTTGCATAAACCGAGCAACAAGGCCAACAGCAAAGGAAAGGTCAAGACGAGTATGGGTTAGATACAAAATTTTTCCTACAAGTTGACGGTATAAGGTAGCATCAACTTCAGGAGAAGTACAAGTGACTGAAAGTTTGACTCCAGACTGAAAGGGAGAAGGAGCTGGCTTACAGTCTTCCATGTGAAAATGGTGTAGAATATCACAGGCATACTTGGACTGAGAAAGGGAAATACCTTCCTTGGATTGCAAGACTTGAAGACCGAGAAAATAATGTAAGTGTCCTAAGTCTGTCATTTCAAACTTCCTTTTAAGGCTAGACTTCACATGGTTTATAAGGTTGGGATCACTACCAGTCAGGATAAGATCATCAACATAAAGAACAAGAATGATAAGAGACTTGCCCACTTTCTTGGTGTAGACAATATTGTCAGAATGACACCTAGAAAAGCCAGATTCTAAAAGAAAGCTATCCATTTTGGCATACCAAGCTCGAGGAGCTTGCTTGAGACCATAAAGGGATTTCTTAAGCCGACATACAAGGCTGGAGTCTGTTTTTATGAAGCCAATAGGTTGTTCCATATAGATTTCTTCATGCAAGTCCCCATGCAAGAAGGCGAATTTAACATGCATCTGATGGACTTCCCATTTGAAAGAAGCAGCAAGGGAAAGAACAAAGTGGATAGAGTTCATTTTGGCAACAGGGGAGAAGGTTTCAGTGTAGTCAATGCCTTCAACTTGTGAAAAACCTTTAGCAACAAGACGAGCTTTATGTTTATCAACTTTCCCATCTGGTCCATACTTGGTTCTGTAAACCCATTTGCATCTAACAAGTTTTCGTCCCTTTGGTAGAGAAGATCCCATGTACCATTTTCCAATAATGAATGATATTCTTCATTCATATCTGCTTCCCAATCTGGATGGCCTGAAGCTTCTGCAAAGGTGTCACGATCATAATTTACTGGAGCTTGAGCCAATAAAGAAGAGGCTCTGTCAAACTGAGAACGTGTGTGTCACTGATATGTAGGATCACCGACAAGATCACCTGCTACATCTCAAGTAGCACGGACCCATTTTGGAAGATGAGGAGCTGAAGGAGGATCCTGAGATGGTGGGGGAGGATTGTCATCCTCACTTTCATCATCTGAAGAAGAAATGTTTTCAAAAGTAGAAGAGATAGGGAGAGGTGGCACATCCACCGGACTAGGCTCATAGGCCGATATATTTTCATCAAATTTTACATCTCTTCTAATGATAACATTTTTGGACTTAAATGGAATAAGTCTATAGCCTTTGACATCTTCAGAATATCCAACAAAAGTACATTTTTCACTCTTAGGTTCCAAAGCTTTATGCTTTTCATCTAGAATATGGGTCCACGCTTCACTTCCAAAAACATGAAAGTGACTTACATCTGGTTTGATTGAGCTCCATGCTTCTTCTGGAGTGATATTCTTTAAAGCCTTAGTAGGAGTGCGATTTATTATGTAATTTGCACAGTTAATTGCTTCTGCCCAAAAACTAAGACCAAGTCCTTTAGATTGTAGAATATAATTAGCCATTTCCTTTAAGGTGTGATTCTTCCTTTCAGCTACACCATTTTGTTGTGGAGTATATGGAACAGTATGTTGCATTTGAATTCCATTCTCAGTGCAAAAGTTGATGAATGTGTTTTTAACATATTCTCCACCATTATCAGATCTTAGCTTAAGAATTTGATGTACAGATTGTTTTTCAACAAAGGCCTTGAAGGCCAAAAATGTGTTAAATACTTCACTCTTGAGTTTTAAGAAGTGTATCCAAGTGCGTCTAGAGAAATCATCAATGAAAGTTAAGAAATACTTGTAGCTAGAGAATGAAACAATTGGAAGTGGACCACATAAATCACTATGCACAAGCTGTAAAGGGGCTGAGGCGTGCCAAGAGGCACGTTTTTCAAAACTGTCCCGTTGATGTTTTCCGCGTACACATCCGGAGCAAACACCATCTCTGCAAGATACCATAGGAAGACCTGTCACCATATTTTCTTTACATAGATGCTGAAGGGAGCAATAGCTTAAGTGACCAAATCGCTCATGCCAAAGTTTTCTCACTTCATCGTTATGAGCAATAAATATTGAGGGAATATTTGATGACCCAAAGTTGTGAAACTTATACAACCTTGTAGAATCATCAGCAATGCCAGTAGCTAAAATCTGTTTAGGATCTCTTAGGTCCTTGATTACAACATCATGAGGTGAAAATTCAATGATTTTACCTTCACCTGAATGAGTTATCTGATATACAGATAGAAGGTTGCAGGATAAGGTTGGAACACATAATACATCATTAAACTGACCATTGTCTAGATGAACAGTTCCAGTCCCTACAACACTAAGAGATCTATCATCACCAACATATATATTTTTGGTGTTACAATCATTTAAAGAAGAAAACATGGCTTTGTTTTTGGCCATGTGATAAGAAGCTCCAGAATCAATGAGCCACTCATGAGAATGAGAAGAAGAAGATACATTTAGTGCATAGCCAGACCGAGATGCTTGACAACCACATGCAGAAAGTGCCATTCCTAAAGATGAAGTTGAAGTTGAAGATTGCTCCAAGTGGATGTTATGTTTCTTCATTGCTGCTTCCAAGGCTTCCATCTTCTTAAAGCATTTGGATTCTAAGTGGCCATCTCGATTACAAAAGTTGCAATGTCTATCCGTCTTCTTCCATTTGTTTTTATTTGTCTTATCATTTTGTTGAAATGATTTTTCATTTTGAGGTTGAGATTGCTTAGAACCCTTGTTTGGTTTAGGACCATTCTTTTTAGGATGTGACTTCTTAGGATTCTTTGAATTTGGTTGCTTCTGGGTGGCTAACACTTTCTTGGAAGAGTTTCCAAGATTAAGAAGACCAAGGTGTAAGAGTTTTTCTTGTTCTCTTATTAAAGAATCACAAAAAGAGTCAAAGGAAGGGGACTTGTAGTCTGTTCCTTGAGAAATGAAGGCTTCTCTTGTAGAATGGAAGGTGGAAACAAACACAGAGTAGGCTAGTCCCAACTTAGTAAGAATGGAATAGATAAGGTTACTATCTTCTTTCTTAACCTTAACACCTTCCAAGAGATATCTAAGGGTCTTGAACTTGGAGAAGAAATCTTCATTGCAAGAAAAATTATTAGGGTCCAATGTAAGCAACTCATTTTCAAGTTGATGGGCTCTAAGTTCATTTTTAATCCCAAAAACTTTATTGATTTGTTTCATTGCTTCATCAGGAGTATCAAGTTATGCAATATGGAATCTAAGATATGGAGAAATAGACATCCCTATCAATCCACGTGCTTGATCTTGCCTATTTTCCCATTTAGCAGCCTTATCTTCATCCTTCGGTTTCTTTTCTTGGCCTGAGGCTATTCTATAGAGACCTTTACTTCTAAGTAAATCCTCAATGTAGGACAACCATTGGAAGTAGTTGGTGTTGTCAAGGGTAACTTGGTATTGAATTTCCATTTCAATGGAAACTGAAGCTAAAGATGCTGAAACTAAGTGTTCCAATGGATAGATCTCGAAAAATTAGGCTGGTTTAAAAAAACGGCTCTGAAAACGGCTTCCAGATGAAGAAGTTATGACTTTTGGAAAAAAAGTTGATGAAGTCGCCGACGAAGTGCGGGAATGTGCAGAAATGAAAAAATCCGCCCCCAAAAAAATGGAGACTTGAACCCAAGACCTCTACTCTCTTAAAATAGCTTTGAACCAATTGAGCTATACAAAAAATTAGAGAGAGAGAGAGAGAGGGAGAGAGAGGGTTGATGCTTTGGGTTGCGTGCCTGCTTTGAGAAGGCTCTTTTTCCCTACAAAACAAAAAACACAAAACCCAACACGGACATACAAAAAAAATGAACCTTGCGGCTCGAAGTTAGCTTTAGTCGAAAAACTAAATATTTTCAAAAATAAACCTTGCGGCTCAAAGTTAGCTTTAGCCGGAAACTAAATATTTTCCTCAATGTTCTTAATTTTCCGAGATCACACTAAGGCGCAGGGAAAAGAGCATACGCATGAGAAAAATCCTTCCTTTCTGTTTCTGATTTGCCTAGATCGCACAGAGTCGCAAGGCAAAGAGCATACGTAGAAATGAAAGGTATAGATCCGGTAATAAAAAAAGCTAAATAAACTGACCGCGAAATAAACAGAGAGAAAATAACTGTAAACTGCAAATAAACACTGTATACCTCCAGATCTTAAAAATGACGCAGCTAGGGATACCGGAAACCTTTTCGTGTGAAACGAAAGGGGTTCCTCACTGGAACAGATGCTCCCAACACAATAGAGCAGTCCTCTCGGCCAGAAAGTAGTTAGAATGCAGTTCTACTGGCTTCAGATTTGGATCACCAACGGACGCAGCCCTCAAATAGCTCTGATACCATGTAGGAATTTACAGGGTAAGTTCCTCAGACAGAACACCAAAGGACACCGTTCACAACCAGATCGCAGATCAATACACCAGTATTTTTGACGTGGTTAAAACCCTCAAAGAGGGAAATAGTCCACGGCCTGAGCCAACGCGGCCACTTCAGGCAATTTATTAATAAAAGAATGAAAATTTACATAAGCTTTTCTCATAGACGGATTACCCTACAAATGACCCTCCATGCGCTTTAAATAGAAATCATGGACCAATTGGGTGTCAAGCCACGGATCAAGTGTCGGTAATACCGAGGAGAGAATGAACCGTCGAATCACTACATATCGTGACCGTCGGATTGTAAGTTACAAAATGTACAAGGTAAAGAAACACACTTTACCTAACTCTATACCTAACTCTATACTAGACTAAATTGTGCTTAACTATTTCCTATGTGTCGGAATATCCTAACAAAATTTTCATCTGAATGGCTACCATTATTAGATGCTGCCACTAATGCTACTGTTGTGGATTGGGTTAAGATATTGTCTGACAATTTAGCCACAGCCATTTTAAATTACTAGTCCAAAAGAACTACTACTCAGAGGATTTATCCTCCTTTCTACTTATCTGCTTATGTAATGGATGAAATCTATTATGTTTCTAAGTTTCCTCCAATGGGTTGGAAATGGACTACTCAGGACCCCATACCTATTCATGTTTATCACAAGGAATTATGGGATTCCAAGTTCATTCCATAGTTTTATAAGATTTGTCATGGATTCATGCTACCTCTGTACAAGATGTTGTATAATAAGGATGCTCCAATATTTTCTCCCAAAGCGTAGGTCGATATACTCGCTGTCACAAGATGGTTTGGAGAAGAAATTTTCACCTATGTCAGAGTATTCGTAAGGCTTGCTTCCCCTCACATCCTACCTTTATATGTCCCTGATAAATTACTGGCACGAGAGATTGCATACCAAACCTGCGTGGTAGGAAGTATGAGCAAATAATTGAAGGACAAGAAGAAGGCCATTTGGCCGCAATTTCCTATGGCCTGTGGGGACTTTTCACTATTTGATTTAGGTCATGCATTCAAAGAAGTAGACAACATAATATGTCTATGATTGTTCAAATTTCCAGGAAGACAATTTGACCCTTATGATATCATTAAGAATTTCACTACTGCAGTCAAAATAAAAGTGTTTTCTAGAGAAGATGATCTTTTTGATGATACATTTCAGCAGAAAAGTACACTTAAAGAAGTTCTGCATTCGGCCCAAATGCAATTTCCTCCAGCAGAATTTCAAGAATTCAAAATATATAGAGAAAGGAGATTAGCTAATATCCCTTTGGATAAATTACGCTTGGAACCAGTAAGGGAGCCAACTCCCAGTATCAGTCTCAGTGGAAGTTCAGGCACAGACAGGTCTAGATCCAAGTCTGGGAGAGAAACACCAGAACACTCTAAAAGGTCCGAGAGTGACCATAATAAAAGCGAAGGGTCAGTAAGAGATACTGCCCAGTCTAAAGAACACCCAGAACAACAGGTTTTGACCACTCCACAGGTAAATCTTCCCCCTCTCATCAGCCAGCCACCACCAGTAAGAACTAAGCTGGATAAAGAATGAGAGACATTCAATGACTTAATCAGTACTGAGGGGAAGAGCACAAAGACACCTGAGAGTAATGTACAGACAATGGATGATATAGTCAATGGAACAATCAGCAATGTCCTAGAAATGGAACATATTCCCAGTACCCCATCTTATGAAATTGTGCTCAAAATAGAGGAAATTCCTCCTCTCGATGTATTTTATAGTCCGTAGCATAAGGCGGTGGTGAGAAGACAAAGAAAGAAAAGGAAATTGGAAAGCATGCTCTCCCCTGATGCAGAGCAATTAAACATCCCTTGGCAAGATTCTTCCATTGACCCTACTGAAAATCTCACTAAATTATCTCAGATCGTAGGAGCATATGCTTTTGCAACCATTGATAAAGCATCCGAGGTATAGAAATTACTGAAATAAAAAGAGGATCAAATACAGATTTTGTAACAACAGCTACAGCAAGCCAGTGCCAACAACGAAGCAGAGAAAAAGCTAGAAAAATTACAGCAGGACTTTCAACAAATGCAGCTAGGATACCAGAACAGTTTGGTTGAAAGAGAAAAACAGTTACAGGTTATGAAAGAGATGAATAAGGACGATCCTAAGCTTACAAAGTTTTTCACAGAATCCATTTCCTTAAATGATCAACTCCTGCAGCAGCAAGAAACATTATGCCAAAGAATATCACAGTGGAGCTCTTATTGCGAGATAAGCTACAGAATTACTAATCAAGTCATGGACTTGCGACATGATTATGATTTAATTGATAAAAGAGTTACTGAATATTTGGTTTGGCAGGAATCAGAGGAAGGGAAAAAGGCAGGCGCACCCATAATCAATGAAGCCCACAAAGAAATGCTCTTTAATAAGTGGGATGCACAGATCAGGAAAGCAGAACAAGCGGCAGAAGAAGCAGCCACAGCAGCAAACAATGTCATCGACTGTGTCAATGAAAATTTACACAGGGAAAATCTCATATCAGAGACCACTCCAGGATTTCTACCAAATGTACAACATCTACAGACAAGCTAGAGACAAAAGGCTCAAGAAAGAGCAAAGTCCATCAAAAGGTTAACCAAGTTGAATTGGGATTCTTACTGGTAGTACTTGGTTAAACCACACAGACAGTGCATGACTCTCAAATGTCTCACTAACTCTGCTGAGAAGATGGCGCCAGCACTTGCCGATTCTGTTTTCGCAGGACAACTAAAGTTGGAAGTCGGCCAACCAACTCTCCTCAAGCCAATGCTGGATGCTTGCGACTACAAAGAATAGATACATAGATAGTTAATTGCAAGATTTAGTTTTAGATTCAGTTTTAGTTTTAGTTTTGCTTTATTTTTGCCTGAAATGAGGACGGTCATTTAAACCGCCTCCTACATTTTTGTAATAGACTATTTTTAGATTTAGCTAGTAGTATTTGAACCCTTCTCATGCATTTATAGAAGGGTCCTAAAATTTGTTAAAAACTTGTCCTCAGAACATGCACTTCTGCACCCTCTGAGGAGGTTTTGATGAATGAATGGAACAAGATTTATTGATATCTGTGTTTAATATTTGCTACTAAAATTTCACTTTTGTACTCTTAGTAGATGTTGAATTAAGAAGAGATAAATCATTATTGCTGAAGCTCGTGAGTAGAACTAGTTATAAATGGTACTTTTGTCTCTTAACGATTTCTGCTTATGTGTTAAGGTGATATTCATGTTCAGTTATTTATATATAAATGCTTGAATGCTTGAGTTATCATTTGGAACTTATGTACAATGATAGCTATTTATTTATGCTTAATATATGAGTGACTTATTATGCGATATGTTTTTCACAATTGTGTCGTCTAACGTTTTATGCGAAGCGGTTTATCTTTATTGAATTCTTTTCTCATAGCAATTGAATGATCTTTATTACCAATTGCCATTAGAAATTATTTTAGATCACATAGCTGAAAGATTAAATCCCGGGTTAGTTTTAGAATTAGATGTTTTTGTTCATTAGAATACAATTGATGTTGTTAAATTAGATTTAGAATAAAAGCATTTTACTTAGAAATTATTAGGAAGGGAATATCAATTCTCAACACGCACACACACACATAAATTGGGAAACTGGTCCCATATCCCCAGTCGGACCCACTATACCAAACGGAAAAGGAGCTGCTAACCAAGGTCCGAACCGGGTGGGTATCCCCCTTGTTGTAGACCCGATTTTCGAGGCTTCAACAGGACCATATTGGAGTGGTCTGATTTTCAGATAGGCTTCGGTAAGGCGTTCCTTTTGTAAATGCAACCAGATTTTGTCTCCCACTATTAGAAAAATATTATATATGACAGAGAAATCCAAGACATATAATATGCGGAAAAACACAAACACATAAAACCAGAGAGACACAGATATATGTGGTTCACCCAGTTTGGGCTACGTCCACCCCAAACATCTAGTCATTCCTTTCTATTATCTAGAAAAATGAAGAGACACAACCTACAGTAGATTCACTGTAATATCCTCTATTTTCTCTCATAGTCTCGCCTCTCTGTTTCTCGCTCTGAGGATACACATCTATTACACAACCTCAATACAATACTCTCATACAAAGAGAGGGGTTGCCTTCTAGGGCAAAAAACCCTAAACTAAACATAAGTTCTACCGTCAGATCATTCGCCTAATGAACAGCCCAGATTGACTAGACATTACTATACTTTTACAAAGCAATTTTACATCTGTTTTTAGCTTCCGGGGCGCTGCCCCCGAAATCCCTGTTGGGGGACCGCTGGCCCCCGAATCCCCCAACTGGGGGGATTGACCCCCCCTAACCCTCGCACCCCCACCCCCCATGGAGGGGTGTACAATCTTCCTGGGGTATACATTCGGATGAAACAAAGACCTCTAAATAATCATGCTCCAAACCCAACACCCACCTGAAACTTGTGTGGCACCTATTGGGCATGGCATCCCCCGCGCAACAGCTTTGGGGGCTTAAAGCCCGAATTTTGGGGAAAATTGTATTATAAAGACTCCGCGAAGTGCGCGAAGTGAATGGTCAAGTCAAAGGGTTGTCCGCCCTTGAGTATGTAAGGTATTATATTGTAATTTTAGCCTCTCCATGGTTCGTGGACCATGGGATTGTATAAATAGAGCGAGGCTATAAATATGTAAAGCAAGTTTTTAGGAAGAAAAAGAAAGTCTTTATCGATGAAGGAATAACTTTGAGTTTGTAAGTTCGAGTCTTGGTTCGTAGTAGTAGATAGGAGGCTCTGCAGCTGAGTACGTAAACCCCTGCAGCTGGGTGTGTAGGGTGGAGTCGAGTCTGTACTAGATCAAACTTTGAAGGCATCATTAATAAAGATCAATTGGTTTGACATATTGCGCATTTGGTTCATAGATCTGTATTTGAATATTATGTGTTGATGATATCTGGTTATTTATTTGTGCGCACTTATATGTATGCTTATGAATGAGAATATTCTTAGTAATTAACGAACAAACCCTAATTAAGGAAGACTTGGGTAATTAAAATTGGTCACACTACAGCAAGATTCGCATGAAGGTAGTCCCACAGAACACCAGAGGTTTGCGAGTATGCGTAATCTAGTAAGCGCAAAGTTTGAATCAGGTACCGATCTCCCACATCAAGACATCCCTAGGGTGTGGATTCCTGGTTCCAACACCCTCCCATACTACTTTGGGTGAGACCTCAGTCCGCACTCCACGGACTGTTGTCGAAAGGGCCAGTAGTATCGGGATTTGCTTGGCTAAACTCACTTTTGAACCTGGGTCATGCCCCACATAGCCAACAACACCCGACGTTGATCATGTCACTGCTTGTACTTGGCATTTGATTTCTCTATAATGTCGTGGACCTACTGGCAAATATGTTGGATGTGCTCAATTAAGTTGTTTGCCTTATCAGTTTTGGACTGGACATGAGTCGAATCTGCCTAAGTAGCTGCAAATGGCATGGCCACATCAATGGGACATAGTGGTTGGAATCCCAGGCCCACCTTAAAAGGGTTGTGGCCAGTCGAGCTGTGGAAAGCCCGGTTATAGTTGTGCTGGACATAGGGGAAGCTCTCATCCCATGTGCATGGATGCTTTGAGTTGTACATGCGCAGAATGTGTACGATCATCCTGTTGACGACCTTTTTCTGGCCATCATTTTGGGGATGGAAAGTTGTGGACTTAGTGAGCATGGTGTCTAAAATCAGCCAGAGACTGGACCAAAATGTATTGAGGAACCTGCTGTCCTGATCTTAGATGATAGACTGTGGGATCCCAAAGTGTACACACACTTGTTCAAAGAAGAGTTTAGCAGTGGCTTCCGTTGTGATATTCTTCTTACAGGCCGACATAATGGCCATCTTCGAGAATCTATCGACGACCACAAAAACATAGTGGTTGCCATGGTTCGTAGAAAGAAGGCCCGACATGTAATCCATGGACATGGATTCCTAAGGTCGACTAGGGGTAGGCAACAGAGTATAAAGGCCTTGCTTCTTGATGGTTGGTTTGGCAATGGTGAAGGCAATGCAGGATCTGATGTACTTCCCGACATCCTGCCGAAGATTCAGCTAATAGAAATACTTATGTAGTACTGCCACCATTTTCTCAACCCCAAAATGCCCAGTGGCCCAACTATAGTGTGCTTCCCAAATCATCTTGGCACGCTCGTTTGAAGGAACACAAAGGCGTCCCAAGTGGCATAATAGGGAATCCTAGAGGTGAAAATATGGAAATTTCTGACCCTCCAAGAGCGTCTGGTATGTGTGGCCGAATTCTGGGTCACTTTGGTAGAGAAATGGCCAATCAGAAGTCTCGTGCCCACAAGAGTTGAGCGCGGTGGTTAATGCCATGATCGGTAGTCAACTGAAGCAATATGCAACATTATTGGTGTTTCCCTTCTTATACTTTATATTCAAATGGAATTGTTGCAGGTATGTGGACCACTTCTGATGGCGATCATTTTGCAACTTCCCTTGCGTCTGTCTGAACTGCATGGTTCGGTGGTCTGTGTGGATAACCGTTTCCTTCCCCAAAATTTAATGCTTCCATTGTCGGCAGACCTACACAATGGAATACATCTCTTTGTCATAAGTGGGATACTTCTGGACTGTGTCTGAAAGTGTCTCACTGTGATATGCCATTGGATGCCCATGTTAAGTAAGGACTGCCCCAATAGCATAGTCAGAGGCATCTATGTCGATCTCAAATGGTTGTTGCAAGTCTGGTAATGTGATCCTGGTGCAGAGCAGAGGTGATGTTTCAACTCTATGAATGCCTTTTGTTGATATTCATACCAAAAGAAATTTTCTTTCGCTCCTCCCTTGGTGACTTGACTCAAGGTCCAAGTGATATAAGAGAATCCCAACATGAACCTGCGGTAGAAATTTGCAAGACCCAGAAAGCTACGGAGCTCTGTCAGAGTGGTTGGAGTTGGATAATCCTGAATGAATTGGATCTTCACTGGATCCACATGCACCCCTTGTTCATCAATAATGTATCCCAAATACTAAACTTGGGTCATGCCAAAAGTGAATTTCTCCAAATTGGCATGTAGCTTGTGTTTTCGCAGTGTTTGGAGAACCTGTCAGATGTGGTGGAGGTGCTCTTCCCAACTCTGGCTGAAGATTAGGATGTCATCCAAGTATACCACTACAAATGAGTTGGTGAATGGATGCAAGATGTCATCCATCAGCCTCATGAAGGTTTCAGGATCATTCGTCAACCTGAAAGGCATAACCAACCATTCAAAAAGGCCTCCTTGGCTTTGAAGGTAGTGTTCCACACATCAGAGGGTTCGATTGGTACCTAGTGATATCCCGATTTCAAGTCAATCTTGCTGAAATATTTTCCCCCCTTCAGTTGGTCCAGAAGGTCATCAATCCATGGGATCGGGTACCTATTCCGGACAATGATCTTGTTTAGTGCCCGATAGTAAATATAGAGTCTCCAAGTCCCATCCTTCTTTTGTATCAACACGATTGAGCTCCCACAGGGTGATGAACTCGACCAAATGTGACCTTTCTATAGCAGCTCCTAAATCTGCCTCTTGATTTCGTCGTTCTCCATAATGGAGCGCCAATAGATTGGTCCATTGGGCAACGACGCACCTGGGGTCAGATCGATGGAGTGCTTGACCTGACAGTGAAGAGGCACTCCTGGGAGGGAGGTGAATATGTTGTCGTACTCCTCCATGACCTTGTCCATCTGTTGTTTTCGTGTGCAGGGGACTTGTCTAGAGGTCATGGCCACTGTCTTCTTCTTTCCCTGAGGGCGTATCATTAGGAAAAAAAATTTCCCAGTTTTGGAAATGAGCTTACTGCATTGTTTTGCAGTAACCGAAGAAATGGCGGTAGGCGGTGCTACCTCTGGTATCCTGTACAAATTATTTCCCAAAGTAACAATAACAACATGAGGCCTTGGCTCATACACAGCATGTCACTTCCATAAGTATGGTTGGCCTAATAATACATCACAAACATCAAGGGGAGCAACGTCACATAATACCTCATCCATGAAGGGCTTGATGTTGTACGTAAGGCAACACTGTTGGCTCAAGCGAAGATCTAATCCTTGGTGAAGCCACCCAATGGTGTATGGTTGTGGATGTGTTGTGGTCGGTAAGCCCAGCCACCTCATGACCTCTGCCGAAATAAGGTTCTTTTGGCTTACTTTTGACAATGAATTGTAGCGGGGAACCCTTTACCCACATATGGGAGTGGGAGAGGTGCTCCTCCTCCTCTGGATCTTAGGGTTCCTCCTTCTGGATCTTTGTGGTGGCAACGGTGGCGTTGGGCTCCGCATCGATAATCTGCTTCACTTTGTCATTCCCATTATTGGTTTCTGACTCAGATTCGGAACATGCATCTAATTCTAAAGCCTTTAGCTCAGCCACCAGTGACTGCTTGGCCCGACACTCACTTGTGTTGTGAGTGGAGCTCTTATGGAACTCACACCACTTTCATGTGTCCTTCTTCGGCTTCATGGTGTTGTTCTTTACTTGTGTCTTTGGCGGGTAGTCCTGGGCCACCCCGCCTTGGATTTTTCCTTTGTTCTATGGTTTGGGGGCACCTTTCCCTTGCTTCGGATTCGCAGATCCAAAGTCTCGCTTCTTCTGTTTAAATTTTTGCTCGATCTTGACGGAATATCGGTATGCCATGCTGAGCGAGGAAATGTCCAGGAACTCCATCTCATCCTGGATGTATCTATGTAGACAGCCATGGTACTTGAGAACCAAATGCTTCTCAGAATCCTTGATACCCAACTTCGTGCAAAGGGTATGAAAAACATTGGTAAACTCTGGCACATCTTGGTCCCTTCCCTATCACAACATTGTCCACTTGATGTATTTATCCTCATAGCTCCCAACAAGGTAGTATTTCTCCTTGATGGCATCCCAGAATGAGTTCCAAGTGGGTGCGACTGAAAACAATGAGTTCATAGTTTCATCCTTCTGCTCACAGTAGGTTTCCCACCAGTCCTTGACATGGGGGGATGCTTTGATAAGTGTTAAAGTGATCTTTTCCCAGTTGGAAAAATCATGAACGGAAAAATATCCTTCTAGCACATTTAACCATTTATCTACAACATTTGCATCTATCTGACCCTCAAATATGGGAATGTCAAAGTTAAATTGTACCTTAAAGGGTGTGGTGCTTCCAGAGTAGATTTTGAAAGTGGATGCATCTCCCTTGGGTAGCCACTGAAAGATCTGGACAAAGTTGTCCATCATCGCGTTCCTTTGTCACTCGAGGGCTTCTTCGAGAAAGATTTTAATAGGATCTCCTGCCCCCTCATCTTTATTTTCATCCACCATGGGAGGCTGTCAGGATTTGTGAGGCTAGTCCTGTAAAGGTTCGACTAGTTCAACCCCAGCTCCTTATATCTCGACCTCGTTGGGGACATGCAAAGAAAAGCAGAGAAAGAGCAGACTGCTCTAATACCACTGAGCTGGATTTAAACAAGAACGCAACAAATTATAGATATAACCATAAATACAAATATGCAATATAAATAACACTTCATTTCATTAATATCAAATACTGAAATATGCTTACAGACAGAATGGACATAAGACTAGCTCGGGCGATGGTAGCTTATCTCTGAGAAGAGATGTGGCGGCTACATGCCTCTGAACTATGTTACAACGAGGCTCAAAGGCCTATTTATTGTTGAGAAACAATGGAAAACCCTAAACATCCAAAAACCTAACCCTAGGAGATGAAGAGTCAAACTATGGGCCCCGTTTGGGTAAATTGGTACATCAACTTCTCGGGGTCGTAATTTTGGCATGCGATCTCTGTTTGATGCGCACAATACCTTGTTAGAAATATCTATCCAAGGATTACAACTTTTGAGTGAGCAACATGGGTCAATAGTTTACGACCCCTCTCGGTTTCCCCAAAAAATTTCATTTAGAGCCTCAAAATGGCTCCGGAAGTTCAAGACCCGAAAAATTGCCAAAAATAGTAAATTGTGCTACAAATAAGGAAACTGAAAAATTGAAAGAAAAAATGGTGGGGGTCCAAGTGGAATAGGCAAGTGACCACCAATATCCACCTGGATCAAAAATACACCATGCTCTTTGAATTCACAATTTGATGAGTAGAATCTTAAATTGACACAAGGTGGTAGGGCCACACATGATGAGGAATAAAATAATGAAATCATTGAGCATCTATTCCATGTCTTGCAATTTCCAGTTTTTCATGAGGGTAATTCTTCAAGTCAAGTTTCCCATGGAATTTATTTGATCTATACATCGTCAGATATGAAATTAGAAGAACCTTATGACTTGAGCAATTTGTTTGTTGAAGTTAAACAATATTATCAAACCACTAATGTAGATAGTTTTTATTTGGAAAATAGTGATCTTGTTGAAATAATTGATAACAGTTGTCCACATATAATTCACATTATAAGTTGACTCTCGAAATATAATTATTCAACTTTTTAAATTTTTGAGACTTGTTAGGGATTCAAGGAACTTCAACTCGCATTGATGGTTATGTCAAGTTCTAACGATCCTGATGAGATCCCCAAACTAGGTCAAATTTGGATTTTCTCACATAATTATTTTCTTTGTATTGTCCCACTGGATGTAAACTCATTCTTGAAATATTTTCAATGTTTCCGAGTCATTTTTCCTAATTTTAAAGATTGGGCTTCTTATCGGATAATGGATTGTGTTTCATTTAATTCATCTTCATTCAAACCTCTTGTATGAAACCCAAGATTGGAATGTATATCTATTATGGATGCACATATAATGTGAGGAGAATGATTCTTTCATTCAAATCATTTTTAAATTTTCTCAAATCAACCTATCTCTATTTTTGAATAATGGAGAATCTTATGCCTTAACCAATCCACTTGATCGTGATATTGGCCTTAACAGTTGCTTTTCAATTAATCATTTTCCCACTTGTGTATCTAATTATAGTTGTTTTACACGTGTTGATCACATCTGTTAGAGTCGGTCTGGTCAGCCCTCCGTCACAGATCAAAACTCTTTGTGCATTTCAATTTTAGGTGTCCCGCTCCATCCACTCAGCTGCATTTCACTAGGGACATGCCATGATCTGACGGAGAAAGTCATGCTAGTCATTTTCCCTCATGTCTGGCCCCTGCTGGCTCAGGTCTTTGTCCATAATCACCGAAGCTCATGACAGTCAAGGTCTCGTCCTTTACAGGGCAAAGTCATTTTTATGATTGGGTCTAGGAAATCATCAATTTGGCCTTTGAAAACATGTCCAGAACAAGCCATGTAGGCCAGAGGGAGGCCTTACACAGCTATGGTTCAGAAAGCTTCATCATCACCTGAAGAGACTTCGACTCTTCTTCAAAACTCTGTTTTGAAGAAAAGTGAAACAAGGTAATTTATGACAAAATTTTCCAAAAATGCACAAGTTGATTTTCAGATTGCAGCCATGCTTTCCAGGGCCAAATGCCCAGTCACACAGTCCCCGCAAAGAAATGCCGAAAATCCCATCATGTGAGCCAAAATTTCAAAGAAAAAATGAAAATCAAGGTTTTTTAAAGTCAATGAAAAAAAGTGCAGACACAAACATTAGAAAGTGGGTTTTCAAGGAAGAAAAAATCAAACCCATCTCTCCCAATCCTATATATACTTGTTGTGGCCCAAATCAAAACCATTGTGCTATTGCAAGCTTGGGAGAGACATTGCAAAGGTAAGAGAGCGAAATTTGGAGAGTTTGAGTGAGTGAGAGCCGATTTTCGAGGGCGCAGCGCATACACCAAGGAACGCGGCACACACAGAGGGCGCGGTGCACACGCAGCCAGCCTGCAATGGAAAGTTTGCAAGGGCGTGACGCGCACCCAGCGCGCGGTGCACTGGGCTTGGTGTGCGACGCACACAACCAGGGGCATAAAACATTGCCAAACCGCTTCAAGTCTCGATGAATGCTAGCAAAACAAGAGGTAGGCCTTGTTGACACCTCTTCTCCATCAATCTTGTCATTAATATGGTGTGTATAAGATGTTTAAATGGTACCCAAAAGCACAATGTCCAACCATGAAAAAATCACCAAGAAAAACAATGGATGAGATTGCAAGATTGTGATGCTAGCACCAAGGTCACTCCCCTCCCCTTTTGTTTTCCTCTCCTCTCATTTTTCCCCATCTCCTCTGACCATTTTTCCCCAAAGGCCGCCCTAGATCCACCACTAAAACCCTCCCCCTATTCTTCCAAGCAAGTCTAGGTGACTTTGGCGGCATGCGGCGCACACACGAGGAGGCGCCGCGCACTCAGGGCGCGCGGCGCACTGGGAGCCCGGCCACAGTGTAAAAATACCACTGGCGTGGTGCACTCAGAGCGCGCAGCGCACAGAGGTATAAGCCCAGAAAACCAAAAATTTGCCTAAAAATTTTGAGAAGGCCTATCAAACTTGAAAGATAGACCAACTACCTTACCTCTTGGCATTAAACTTGATGAGAATATCATGATTTTGAGACTATGAACCGAATGCAAAAAAAAAAAAAAAAGTAAAGTAAACAAAGGAAGACATAAAGAAAACATGGTCCTAGGGTTCTTCTACAGTGACAGTGTTGTCAAAGTGTTCTCCTACCCTGCCCCTATCACCATTTTCCCTGTATTATTTTCCCCTTATCATTACCCTAACACCACTAAAACCATATTCCTTTTTCCCCCTCCTCCTATGACTCAAAATATCCAAACCCTACCTCAGTAAATTCAAACCCTACCCCATCAATACTATACCCAAAACACTCCCAAATCCCCAATAAATCTCTCCCTTTGGCCCCTATTCCCATTCCATCATTCCTCTCCTAATATTCCTTGTTTTATTGTCCCCTTGGTGACAGATTTTCAGAGCATCTACCAGTTCCATTGGATTCAGAGGGCAGCATAAAACTCAGGGTACAAACAGCAGTAATGGCATCAGAAGTTTCATCAGAGTATGAGGAGGGGACCCACAGTAACACATCTTTAGGAGAGAGGGCCCATAGGAGACATCACCGGAGTGGTAGACATCTTAGAGATGAGCCGAACACCCTCACTGAGCTGCAGGCATTCCCTCTTGCCATGTCTTGTTTCCAGCACTTGGCATGCTATGAATTTTGTCAAAGGGTTGCAAATTTCAGAGTCCATCATGAGTTGGCCCGTCTTTTTGCACTTCATCTACAGGGAGGTCAATATGTCCTGGCTAGGGTCACTTTCACATTGACACCAGAAACCATATCAGTGGCAACAGGAATACCGAACATTGGGGAACAATGGCATAAGAAAAAGAAGGTGGAGAGGCATCATTATAAGCCTTACATCAAGAACCACTGTTTGAGCCAACTCAGCAGAGTTTTTCCATTCAGATTTTTTAGGGATGAGTATGCCCCACTCATGAGGTTGATCATGAAGTATTTCAGTTGTGAGGGAAGGTTTTCCCACCTCTATGCCTATCACATCAAGTTGCTCATGCACTTCACCAGGGTGCGGATGATGAGCCTCCCATTTTTCATCTGCGGGAACATAGAGAGGATGAAGAATTTCATGTAGCAGAAGACCCCTCGACAGCAGCTCAACAACGTTTATCACTTTTCTATTATCCGGATTTTGGTGGACCATCAGTTGGGATTACAGGGTATTGCTTGGGAGGACTTCATCTCCCGTGATTTCTTCAGCGCTCCACCAGTGGTTTCAGAGGTAGAGCATGAGGTGGGGGGTCCTTCACATCAGTTTGAGCGCCATGAGACTGCCACCATGCCAGTATACATCACATACCAGAAGGGCAATAGACCGTTGTTTGCAGCAGCAAAGCGAGTGTTATCTCCACCCGGGGTGGAAGGGGCCTCGCTTCCGACATCATCACCACAGGAGAAGGGTAAGGGCAAGGAGCCAGTGTAGGAGGAAGGGCCATCAGGTGAGTGAGAGACCGAGTTTGTTCTCCTCCAGGATGATGCGACAGATGCAGAACCTACGAATCATTCAGGAGTAGCAATCAGTGAGTGAGAACTTATCCCTAGACTTGGAGAGGGCCAAGTGGAATGTGAAGTATCTGGAGCAGAGGAACAAGCAACTTGAGGATCGGCTAGCTGAGATAGAGTTGCAAATGATCAAGGAAAACCGGCAACACATCTTGGCAACACAAGGCAGACCTATGGAGCAAAGAGACGAGGACCGGGAGTATGCATTAGAGAAAGTGAACGTTCACTTGGAGCAGCGGTTGGATAAAGCTAAGAGGGAGAAAGACATGCTGAGGCACATGAATCACCACTACCAGGCCCGAAACATGAGCTCCAAAGCAAGAATCAGGAGCCTAAAGGCAAAATTGAGCAAAGCAACAAAAGAGGCAAAGGAGGAAAAGGAGCAAGATCGGCTTCGAATCTTGGCTGAGGCTTCCTTGGCACAACATAGCACTTCATAGGGAACATCCAGCCCAAATTTCAAAAACTTTGGGAAAATTTTGGTCACATGGTGATTTTTTGGACAAAAAACAGGAAATTCCTCCCTGTGCGCCGCGCCATTGGCGCGACGCTAAAATTCTAGGGCTCCAATCGAGGAATGGCTTGCATATTTGGATTCAACATCAAAAATTATGACTACTGGTGTCCGGGAAAGAAATTTTGACAAGATATGGGTCTCCTAAAGGTCAAAAAACACCCAAAAATGGCCTCTCTGCCACTTTTTTGACACACAGAAAGCAGTCTTGGGAGAATGAAGATTTGGAGGGGCAAATGAGCACCAAATTTGGAAATTCTAGTGGGGTTAGAAAGTAGACAGGACAGGATTTCCAACAAGCCCACTTGGGCACATTTTGGACACCTGCAAGTGCCCCAAAATAGGCTCCAAAGTGGCGTGATGCACAGAGAATTTGGCGCGGTGCACAGAGGAAAAAACTGCCAATTTGCTCCCGTTTCGCGAAATTTCGGGTCGCGACTTCTCCAAGTGGGCCCGGTCATCTACACTTCGATTTTTTGGCACCAAAGTTGGCATTTAAATATTTTTTTCTCCAGATGGGCTTCTATCCAAGTGGCAAAGGAAGGCAAACGGTCACCCCAATGCCAAATGTCATGTTTGCAACGCTGCACCTGTAGCTGATGGTTGGCTGTCCATCTCCATTTTGCAATGATTTGAGTAACTCCCCAACCCTTGGGCGTTCTATATCTTCCTCTCACATAGTATATATTGTATGCAAGTTATTTGCAAAGGGTTGGCTGGCTTGTAACTTCTGGGAGACTGTGGGAAAGAAACTCTGTTTCTACACTGTGTATTTTTTACAGAGAATTAATGAAAGGCAGCGGCTCTGTTTCATGAGATTCTTGTGGCTGTGAGTGTAGAAAATGTGTTCTTATGTTTCATGTGTATCTTGTTATGTTTCATAATTCAATTCACGTTTCATTTCAGTGAAATTTTCTAAGTGAGATTAGGTAGAATTCAATTTAAATTGCTCTGTCTGTGGGAAAATTTCATATACAGTGTTATTCTTCTGTTGAAAAGGATTCATGTGACTATGCCCTTTTCACTTTCTTCAGCAATCTTTCCATTCCACATTACCTTAAACCGAAATTGCTACACTTTCCACCTACCTTGCCTCACGGAATAATCTGTGCCTTCATATTCAATTCTATGTTCTTTGCTGAGCGTCGGTCCCATAACATCCCAGAAGCTCGGTCATTTCATAATTTTTTTTCCAGAATCCCTATTCACTTACTATCCTAAGGTAAACATTGTATTTTAAGTCATCTCAGACAATTTTTTCTTATCCATTCACTGAGCGTGACTCGGAGAGAGCCCTCTCCTGCTCTGGTAGGGCTAGCTACCAGACTGAGCGTGGTTAGTGGTTACCCTAATTTTTGCCTTCTTTCAGCTTGAGGCAGATTTAGGTGCTAACATAGTGGCGACTCCACTGTGGAGAAAGTTGAAAATCAAATCCCCTTGTTTCATAATAATTCTAGGCTTCCGGATGATGAGCTTAGGATTGGAAAGGCTGAGTAAGTTGGTTGTGTCCCGTAATTTCTCTCAATAGCACGTTGGCTTTGAGACAATATACCAGAGCGAATCCAAACTCGGACCCTCCTCATATTTACGAAAACCCCAATTTGATCCCAAGACTCCTTCGTCAAGAAAGCACCATAACTCCCGTGTTCAAATCCCATTCATGTCCTGATATTTTTGAGTATCTTGAAGAGCTTGAGTTTGACGAATGATTTGAAATATCTTTGTTTGAGTCTAAATCTGAAAGGGCTATTGACTATACCGTTCCTAATCCACAATTTCTTGTATACCTTGAAACAGAAATAGCCAATATATTAATTAATAATTACATTGCAACACAGCCCCAAACTCCAATTGCAAGCCCCTTGCAAACTGTGCACACTCCTCCAACACCTCCAAGGCCAAATCCACCGAGAATGATGGCTGCCCGTTTCGCACCCCTTGTTCTACCCCAAGTCCTAGATGACACGCCAAATGATTATCAAAGTAAAATATCGTTTTTTGATGGCACTCCTAACAGCATTACTGCTTAGCAACATGTAGACAAAATGGCAGACTTCTATGAACTTCATGAGATCGATGCGGAGAACGTGGCAATGAGGCTCTTTGTACAAACATTTGCAGGTGATGTGAGGAAATGGTTCAGAGGTTTGACGGCTGCAAGTATCACTACCTTGGATGAGCTACAAAGACAATTTTTGAACTGGTGGGAAGTGAAAAAGAATCCCCTTCAAATTCTGGCCGAATACGAGCAAATCAAACGGAATGCCGGTGAGTCGGTCCAAGATTATTGTGTTAGATTTAATGCAGTCTACAACGAAATTCTAGACCATCTAAAGCCACCTGTGGGACTAGTGATGATGAAGTTTCCAGATGGTTTTGATGCTGACATGGCGTACCAATTAAGAGAGAGAGAACCGGCTACAATGGAAGACATGCAGAAAATTGCGGTCAACGTTGAGGCAAATCTATTGTCCAAAAGAGCTAGAGCGAAAGCAGAGAAGAAAACCACGGTGAAAGAAGAATCTTATTCAATGGATCAGCTTCTCAAAAAGGTAGAGCAGATGCTTGAAAGGGTAAAACTTGATAAGCCAGAGCCACAAGTTAGGAATCCTAACTTTCGTGGCCAACAACAGCCACAATATAGAATAAGACAAAGAGATCAGCGAACTCAAGAGCAGACAGCACAACAGCCGGTACAAACACCTTTGCAGCAGAATTTTGTGCATGGACCAGAGTCAGACGAGGATGGGAACGTAATAAGTGAAGAAAACCATCTCTTTACTCCAGATGAGTTGCCTACTTACATCACCGAAGAGGAAGAATGTGCAGTAAATTCAACTACACACCAAGACACTGATTTTATTCTAGCTAGTGACACCGTGTTGGAGGAAGAATCGTAAGAATATCAAAGGGGGTATATGAATGCTTTGTCCGCACAACAGCAGCGATATTCTCTTAGAAATAGAGATGTGCTGGCCAAACCAATTCAGAAAAAGAAGGAGGCTAAAAAAACAAAAAATGATCCATCAGCTACACAAAGAAAAGGAAAGGAGGCGGTCGGTCCAGAGAGCAGCAAATCAAAATCAGTAGAACAATCACAACAACCAACCACATCAAAAGAGAAGGAAAGGAAAGAGATCACAGTCAAAGAGGTAGAAATAACTCCCGCTTTTAGCCTAGAGAATGAGATTTCTAAGTTAAAGGTATCCATCCCCTTGACTGAAATAATGAAGAACAATAGTTATAGAGGACAGATTTCTAAAATGTTGAATTTGGACCAATGTCAGACATGGTAAATGTAGAAGATGATCAGTCTGAAATGATTTTTGGACCAGCAACGAATGGTGAGTCTCTTGATAGCGATGTGCCACCCTTCTATATCAGTTTACGATTGCATGATTTTGTGTTACACAATGCCATGTTCGATTCTGGAGCTTCTCACAATCTCATGCCCAAGGCTATCATGGATAAGCTTGGTCTGGACATCACCCGGCCATATCATGATCTCTATTCATTCGATTCCAATAGAGTAAGATGTATAGGACTCATCAAAGACTTGGTTGTGAGTTTGGATCAGCTTCCTATGAAAAATGTTCTAATGGATGTGGTGGTAGCAGATATTCCTCCAAGGTTTGGCATGCTTCTTTCCAGGTCTTGGGTAGCGAAATTGAAAGGGACACTACAGCTGGATTTCTCCTATGCAACAATATTGGTGTTTGGACAAATGAGTAAGTTATATCGAGAACAAAAAATGAAATATATGATCACAAGCAAGGAGAAACCTATGAATCATCCTATCAACTATGTACATACAGATTTAGAGTCTTTTGTTTTGTTTTCAGATAGTTTAAATGAGATAGATAGTCAGATAGTAGAAGCAGACGACATTCCGGAAATAACAGAAAATTTCAGAGAGATTTTGGGAAAAGAAAGACAAGGAAAGCAAGAAAACGCTGGGCAATCAGCTGAAAGTGATGGACAACAAGCAGACAAGGCAAGGCAAACAGATTTCCAACACTTACAAGAGGAGGAAGAAGGCTTGTGGACCATGGATTTTGATGAATCAGTAGGGAATGATGGCGTTGGCATTGGTATTTGGGTACACAGTCCCTTCTCTGCCCCAAACAAAGTGCCTAGCAGCGTGAGAGTTTGCTCTTACAAGCTGGCTTTTGAATGTTCAAATAATGAAGGTGAGTATGAAGCTCTGATTGCTGGCCTGAAGATTCTTAGAAAGCTGAATGCAAAGAGGATTTCGGTATATGGCGACTTCGAGTTGGTAATAAAACAGGTTAGAGGTGAGTATCAAGCAAAACATCCTAGGATGCGGGCCTATTGTAATGCAATTTTAGACATCTTGAAGCTATTTTCATAATACACCTTGACATGTGTGCCTCGAATACAAAATAGTATTTTTGATGCTCTTGCCAAGG
Source organism: Pinus tabuliformis (assembly GCA_031772625.1). Lineage (NCBI taxonomy): Eukaryota > Viridiplantae > Streptophyta > Pinopsida > Pinales > Pinaceae > Pinus > Pinus tabuliformis. The sequence continues at coordinate 28,628,141 of CM062810.1, read as the reverse complement.
CAGTGAGCAGCTTGAAGATCCCCATGAACTCCAGCAATAAATTTGAAATCCATGTCAAGCATCGTCCAACCATTCCAGACAATCAGAGATATTGGCAAGTGTTTCAAGATGATGAGAAGATTAAAGATTTTCTGCTCAACAAAGGCAAGTTCAAAGAAACCTCGATTGATGTGGAAAATGATGAGGGAAAAGGAAATGGTACAGATGAAGTGCAAATCAATCAAATGGACGTATTATAGCTGAAGAATAACATCATTCCTAAAGGCTTGATACCCCTAGAGGAACTTTTTGATCAGGATGATGTAGCCCGCAAGCCAACATTGCAGCCGACAGAGAAAGGTGTAGAAGAAGTCAACATCGGTACAGCTGCCAATCCAAAGTTGGTAAAATTTTCCAAAGCATTACCGCCAAAGATCAAGGACAAATACATCAGTTTGATGGCTTCATTTGCAGATGTATTTGCTTGGGATTATTCTGATTTAAAGACCTATGATACAAATATTATTCAGCACACAATACCTATCAAGCCCAATCAAAAACCATTTAGACAAAAGCTGAGAAGGATAAATCCAAAGTTGCTGCCATCTATAGAAAAGGAGGTAAATAGGTTGTACAAGTCAGGTATCATTGTGCCCATCAGATTTTCAGATTGGATATCTAACTTAGTGCCTATACGCAAGAAGACCGGTGAGATTCGCCCATGCATTGATTTCAGAAATCTAAACAAGGTCTCATTGAAGGACAACTATCCGTTGCCCAAGATGGACCATATACTTCAGCGAGTAGTGGGGGCATCTCGTATGTCGCTGCTTGATGGTTATTTTGGATATAATCAAATTTCTGTCCATGAAGATGATAGAAACAAGACAGCATTCACCACTCCATGGGGAACCTTTCACTATGCCAAAATGCCCTTTGGTTTAAAGAATGCAGGTGCCACATTTCAGCGAGCAATGGACTTGGCGTTTGCAAATGAGAAGGATGTGTTTTTGGTGGTGTACTTGGATGATTTGACGGTATTTTCCAAATCTGATGAAGAGCACATGCATCACCTAAAAATTGTCTTTCAAAAATGCAGGAAATATGGTCTATCGTTGAATCCTAAGAAGATCTTGTTCACCATGGAGGAAGGCAAATTACTTGGGCACATCATTTCAAAGGATGGCATTCATATAGACCCAGCCTGTGTGCAAGCAATTCAGCAAATCGATCTGCCTAGGAACAAAAAGGAGATACAATCCTTCAATGGTAAGATGAATTTTCTGCGTCGCTTTGTGCCTAATCTTGCAGAACACTTGAGAGAAATGACCAACATGCTCAAGAAGGAAAGCCAGGTGAAATGGACAGAGGAGGCTGTAAAATCTTTCAACTTGGTCAAATTAGCCCTTTCTTCAACTCCAGTTCTAGTCAGCCCGAACTACACTCAGGATTTCATATTGTTTTCATTTGCTTCTGAGCACACTATGGCATCGGTTTTATTGCAGAAGAGAGGTGATCATGAAAGACCCATTGCATTCTTCAACATGGCTATAAGGGATGCAGCTTTGAAGTACAACATCATTGAGAAGCAAGCCCTGGCATTGGTGAAAGCATTGAAGGATTTCCGGGTGTATATCCTACATTCTCACATTCTGGCCTATGTTCCTAATACTATTGTAAAAGATGTTTTAGTGCAGACCGATCCGGAAGGGAGAAGAGGCAAATGGATCGCAGCCTTGCTAGAATACGATGTGGAGATAAAGCCTACAAAGCTAGTCAAAGGACAGGGGTTGGCGAAGCTAATGGCTGAATCAAACTTGCATGCCTTGGACATAAATCTGATCGCTTCCATGTCCGATGAGAATGAGGAAGGAACGTCAATTCAGGTATCCGAAATGTTTGCTTTGTCCCCATGGTATTCAGATATAATATATGTGCTGAAAAATCTATCACCACCGCCCGGCATGACTAGAAACAAAGCGAGAACACTCAAATTGAAGGCTGCCAAGTTTTGTATTTTGAATTCCGCACTGTACTGGAAAGATCTCGGTGGCATTTTGTTAAATTGTTTGGTGGAAGAGGAGGCAAAGAAAGTCATGGAGGATTTCCACGGAGGAGAGTGTGGAGGTCATCTTTTTTGGAAGTCAACAGCGAACAAAATTTTGAGAGCAGGGTACTACTGGCCTACTTTGTTTGCTGATGTGCATAATATGGTCAAGCGCTGTCATAAATGTAAAATTTTCGAAGGAAAACAGAAATTACAGCCTTTGCCACTTAAGCCTATTGAAGTGAGCACTCCATTCCAGCAGTGGGGGTTGGATTTCATTAGGGAAATTCATCCCGCCCCTTCCGGACAGCATAGATGGATCCTTACAGCGACGGACTATTTCAAAAAATGGATTGAGGTAGCCCCTACCAGACAAGCGACAGACACGGTAATCATTTCATTCCTCGAAAATAACATCTTGTCTCGCTTTGGTTGTCCAAACAAATTAATCTCTGATAATGCAGCAGCTTTCAAATAAAAAAGGATGGTATAATTTTGTCATAAATATCACATAATTTTGGGTCATTCAACTGCCTATCATCCGCAAGGCAATGGATTGGTGGAATCCTCGAATAAATATTTGGTCAACATCATCAAAAAACTGCTGGAAATAAATAAGAAGAGCTGGAACAAGAGGTTGGTCCACGCACTTTGGGAAAATTGGATCAGTCAGAAAAATTCTATTGGTATGTCACTGTTTAAGCTTGTTTATGGAGTGGACACAGTATTTCCCGCTTCTCTTGCTGCCCCGGTGGTCATACTTCTTCAGGAGGCTGGCAGCGAAGAAGATCCCATGCAGAGAAGGCTAAATCAAATGATCCACTTGCAGTGAACAAGAGAAGAAGTTTTCAAAAACACATCCAAATTGCAGGAGAATATAAAGAAAATCTATGACAGAAAAGAAAAATCAGAGAAATTTCAGTTGGATGACGTGGTGCTGAAGTGGGATGCAAGGAATGAAGAGAAAGGCAAGCATGGAAAGTTCAAAAATATTTGGAAAGGTCCTTTCAAGATCGCAGCGTATAGGGGTTAGAATGCCTTTCTTCTGAAGGAAATGAACGGGGAAGATTGTCCTGGAGGGCCGATCAATGGTCGGCTGCTCAAGTGGAATCACTGTTGATCTATTAACGCTGCTTCCACTGTCATTGTAAATACCATTTTTATTTCAGTCTGTAAAGTCAGTTTTTGAGTTATTTCAATGTCAAGTTTGAGTCAATTTCTTGGTTATTCCAGTTTTATAAATAAGTCAGAGTCCTGTGCTGTTTATCAAAATGATGACTCCATAGCCCAATGGACAAAAGGCACTGTCTAGCTCCTCCAGAGATCTGTTGTTCTTGGCACCTCCAAGGAGCTACCATCCCCCATTGGAGCCAATGTTAGAGTCGGTCTGGTCAGCCCTCCGTTAGAGATCAAAACTCTTTGTGCATTTCAATTTTAGGTGTCCCGCTCCATCCACTCAGCTACATTTTGCTAGGGACATGCCATGATCTGACGGAGAAAGTCATGCTAGTCATTTTCCTTCATGTCTGGCCCCTGCTGGCTCAGGTCTTTGTCCATAATCACCGAAGCTCATGACAGTCAAGGTCTCGTCCTTTACAGGGCAAAGTCATTTTTATGATTGGGTCTAGGAAATCATCAATTTGGTCTTTGAAAACATGTCCAGAACAAGCCATGCAGGCCAGAGGGAGGTCTTACACAGCTATGGTTCAGAAAGCTTCATCATCACCTGAAGAGACTTCGACTTTAAATTAAAACAAGGTCATTTATGACAAAATTTTCCAAAAATGCACAAGTTGATTTTCAGATGCAGCCATGGTTTCCAGGGCCAAATGCCCAGTCACACAGTCCCCGAAAATAAATGCCGAAAATCCCATCATGTGAGCCAAAATTTCAAAGAAAAAATGAAAATCAGGGTGTTTTAAAGTCAATGAAAAAAAGTGCAAAACACAAACATTAGAAAGTGGGTTTTCAAGGAAGAAAAAATCAAACCCATCTCTCCCAAGCCTATATATACTTGTTGTGGCCCAAAGCAAAACCATTGTGCTATTGCAAGCTTGGGAGAGACATTGCAAAGGTAAGAGAGTGAAATTTGGAGAGTTTGAGTGAGTGAGAGCCGATTTTCGAGGGTGCGGCGCATACACCAAGGAACGCGGCGCACACAGAGGGCGTGGCACACACGCAGCCAGACCACAGTGGAAAGTTTGCAAGGGTGCGACACACACCCAGCGCGCGGCGCACTGGGCTTGGCACGCGACGCACACAACCAGGGGCATAAAACATTGCTAAACCGCTTCAAGTCTCGGTGAAGGCTAGCAAAACAAGAGGTAGGGCCTGTTGACACCTCTTCTCCATCAATCTTGTCAATAATATGGTGTGTATAAGATGTTTAAATGGTACCCAAAAGCACAATGGCCAACCATGAAAAAATCACCAAGAAAAACAATGGATGAGATTGCAAGATTGTGATGCTAGCACCAAGGTCACTCCCCTCCCCTTTTGTTTTCCTCTCCTCTCATTTTTCCCCATCTCCCCTAACCATTTTTCCCTAAAGGCCGCCCTAGATCCACCACTAAAACCCTCCCCCTATTCTTCCAAGAAAGTCTAGGTGACTTTTGCGGTGCGCGGCGCACACACGAGGAGGCACGGCGCACTCAGGGTGCGCAACGCACTGGGAGCCCGGGCACAGTGTAAAAATACCACTGGCGCGGCGCACTCAGAGCACGCGGCGCACTGGGCAGAGCGCGCGGCGCACAGAGGTATAAGCCCAGAAAACCACAAATTTTCCTAAAAATTTTGAGAAGGCCTATCAAACTTGAAAGGTAGACCAACTACCTTCACTCTTGGCATTAAAATTGATGAGAATATCATGATTTTGAGACTATGAACCGAATGCAAAAAAAAAAAAAAAAATTAAAGTAAACAAAGGAAGACATAAAGAAAACATGGTCTTAGGGTTTTGCTACAGTGACAGTGTTGTCAAAGTGTTCTCCTACCCTGCCCCTATCACCATTTTCCCTGTATTATTTTCCCCTTATCATTACCCTAACACCACTAAAACCATATTCCTTTTTCCCCCTCCTCCTATGACTCAAAATATCCAAACCCTACCTCAGTAAATTCAAACCATACCCCATCAATACTATACCCAAAACACTCCCAAATCCCTGATAAATCTCTCCCTTTGGCCCCTATTCCCATTCCATCATTCCTCTCCTAATATTCCTTGTTTTATTGTCCCCTTGGTGACAAATTTTCAGAGCATCTATCAGTTCCATTGGATTCAGAGGGCAACATAAAACTCAAGGTACAAATAGTAGTAATGGCATCAGAAGTTTCATCAGAGTATGAGGAGGGGACCCACAGTGACACATCTTTAGGAGAGAGCGCCCATAGGATACATCACCAGAGTGGAGACATCTTAGAGATGAGTCGAACACCCTCACTGAGCTACAGGCATGCCCTCTTGCCATGTCTTGTTTCCAGCACTTGGCATGCTATGAATTTTGTCAAAGGGTGAAAAATGTCAGAGTCCATCATGAGTTGGCCCGTCTTTTTGCACTTCATCTACAGGGAGGTCAATCTGTCCTGGCTGGGGTCACTTTCACATTGACACCGGAAACCATATCAGTGGCAACAGGAAAACCGAACATTGGGGAACAGTGGCATAAGAAAAAGAAGGTGGAGAGGCATCATTATGAGCCTTACATCAAGAACAGTTGTTTGAGCCAGCTCACCAGAGTTTTTCCATTCAGATTTTTGAGGGATGAGTATGCCCCACTCATGAGGTTGATCATGAAGTATTTCAGTTGTGGGGGAAGGCTTTCCTGCCTCTATGCCTATCACATCAAGTTGCTCATGCACTTCACCAGGGTGCGGATGATGAGCCTCCCATTTTTCATCTGCGGGAACATAGAGAGGATGAAGAATTTCATGCAGCACAAGACCCCTCAACAGTAGCTCAACAACGTTTATCACTTTGCTCTTATCCGGATTTTGGTGGACCATCAGTTGGGATTGCAGGGTATTGCTTGGGAGGACTTCATCTCCCGTGATTTCTTCAGCGCTCCACCACTGGTTTCAGAGGTAGAGCATGAGGTGGGGGGTCCTTCACATCAGTTTGAGTGCCATGAGACTACCACCATGCCAGTATACATCACATACCAGAAGGGCAGTAGACCATTGTTTGCAGCACCAAAGCGAGTGTTATCTCCACCTGGGGTGGAAGGGGCCTCGCTTCCGACATCAGTACCATAGGAGCAGGGTAAGGGCAAGGAGCCAGGGCAGGAGGAAGGGCCATCATGTGAGCGAGAGACTGAGTTTGTTCTCCTCCAGGATGATGAGACAGATGTAGAACCTACGAATGCTGAGCTGGGAGAGATCATTCAGGAGCAGTAATCAGTGATTTAGAACTTATCCCTGGACTTGGAGAGGGCCAAGTGGAACGTTCAGTATCTGGAGCATAGGAAAAATCAACTTGAGGATCGGCTAGCTAAGATAGAGTTGCAAATGATCAAGGAAAACCGGCAACATATCTTGGCAACACAAGGCAGACCTATGGAGCAAAGAGACGAGGACCAAGAGTATGTGTTAGAGAAAGTGAACGTTCACTTGGAGCAGCAGTTGGATAAAGCTAACAGGGAGAAAGACATGTTGAGGCGCATGACTCACCACTACCAGGCCTGAAACATGAGCTCCAAAGCAAGAATCAGGAGCCTAAAGGCAAAATTGAGCAAAGCAACAAAAGAGGCAAAGGAGGCAAAGGAGAAAGATCAACTTTGAATCTTGGCTGAGGCTTCCTTGGCATAGCATAGCACTTCATAGGGAACATCCAACCCAAATTTCAAAAAATTTGGGCAAATTTTGGTCACATGGTGATTTTTTGGACAAAAAATAGGAAATTCCTCCCTGTGTGTCGCGCCACTGGCATGACGCTAAAATTCTAGGGCTCCAATCGAGGAATGGCTTGCATATTTGGATTCATCATCGAAAATTACGACTACTGGTGTCCGAGCAAGAAATTTTGACAAGATCTGGGTCTCCTAAAGGTAAAAAAACACCCAAAAATGGCCTCTCTGCCACTTTTTTGACACACAGAAAGCAGTCTTGGGAGAGTGAATATTTGGAGGGGAAAATGAGCACCAAATTTGGAAATTCTAGTGGGGTTAGAAAGTATACAGGACAGGCTTTCCAACAAGCCCACTTGGGCACATTTTAGACACCTACAAGTGCCCCAAAACAGGCTCCAAAGTGGCGCGACACACAGAGAGTTTGGCGCGGTGCACAGAGGAAAAAACTGCCAATTTGCTCCCATTTCGCGAAATTTCGGGTCGCAACTTCTCCAAGTGGGCCCAGTCATCTACACTTCGGTTTTTTGGCACCAAAGGCGGAATTTAAAGAGTTTTTTCTCCATATGGGCTTCTATCCAAGTGGCGAAAGAAGGCAAACGGTCACCCCAATTCCAAATGTCATGTTTGCAGCGCTGCACCTGTAGCTGATGGTTGGCTCTCCATCTCCATTTCGCAATGATTCGAGTAACTCCCCAACCCTTGGGTGTTCTATCTCTTCCTCACACATTATATATATTGTATGCAAGTTATTTGCAAAGGTTTGGTTGGCTTGTAACTTCTGGGAGACTGTGGGAAAGAAACTCTGTTTCTGCACTATGTATTTTTGACAGAGAATTAATGAAAGGCAGCGGTCTGTTTCATGAGATTCTTGTGGTTGTGAGTGTAGAAAATTTGTTCTTATGTTCCATATGTATCTTGTTATGTTTCATACTTCAATTCACGTTTCATTTCAGTGAAATTTTCTAAGTGAGATTAGGTAGAATTCAATTTATATTGCTCTGCCTGTGGGAAAATTTCATATACAGTGTTATTCTTCTGTTGAAAAGGATTCATGCGACTATGCCCTTTTCACTTTCTTCATAAATCTTTCCATTCTGTGTTACCTTAAACCAAAATTTCTGCACTTTCCACCTACCTTGCCTCACAGAATAATCTGTGCCTTCATATTCAATTCTCTGTTCTTTGCTGAGCGTCAGTCCCATAACATCCCAGAAGCTCGGTCATTTCATAAAATTGTTTCCAGAATCCCTATTCACTTACCAGCCTTAGGTAAACATTGTATTTTAAGTCATCTCAGACCATTTTTGCTTATCCATTCACTGAGCGTGACTCGGAGAGAGCCCTCTCCTGCTCTGGTAGGGCTAGCTACCAGACTGAGCGTGGTTAGTGGTTACCCTAATTTTTGCCTTCTTTCAGCTTGAGGCAGATTTAGGTGCTAACAACATCAAGGCCATAAATTCTTATGATTCATCATTTCAATTCTCATAGGTGCGTCAAGAAGTTGAGGCACTTCAACGTTCACAGATGGTTATGTTAGGTCCTCACAATCTTGACAAGGTTTTTGAATAGGATTAGATCAAATTTCCCTCACAATATTCTATTTATGATTCGATTGAGTTGAATGAAATTTTATTATCTCAAGAGTTTGAAGGTTATCAAATGAGTTGTTTCGAATTCCATGCTCAAATCACAGATTGGCTAGAAAATTTTTGCTTGACAAGCTTTGCCATTAATAATAAGTTTCAATATTACCCGATGTTTTCTAAAAATGAAAACACCAATGAATGTACAATTGCACTTTGGTTATAAGAAGAATATGTGACACACTTCTTTTCCAATAGGTAAGGCCTTTGAAATTTTGTGTAGACTATTCAGGTAAATATTTTTATTTTTGTACATTTTTTCATTATGGTGTTGTTTACGGTGCTGGACCCACCAACATGTCAGGGGATCTCCCTGGTAAGAAGTCCCAACTAGACCTCAAACCATTTGGTGTAGGATTCCTAGCAGTGGGTCGTACGATATCGCCTTGACTGTGGTTTCGCACAGAGGCAAGTAAAATGTAATTGTTGGTAGAAAGGGTGTGACATATGTAGCAAGTCAAGGAAGGTGCATGATCGGTTCTAACACACTCAGGGTGAGGTGAGTGTGCCCCTTGGAAACCTATGAAGACACAGAGTTAAGAAGGGAACACACAAGCAAATATGCATCACAACATGGAAGGAAAGTAAGCTAGCAATCCAAAGTGATGGTTAAACCAACAACACATTTCAGTAAGATTCATACATACATATACAGAAAATAGCTACACATGCATGCGTAAGTAAAAAGATACATATATCATCTAGAGTAAACAAGATAGTTGAAATACAATACGACATATGCATGAAACATTTTGGATCTGTTATATTAAGAAGTGAAAGTTCTAGTCATACAATACAACCATGAACAACCACTAGTTCTGACAGTGGAACGTTATAGTCACTGACGCCTGCTCCTCCAAAGAGATATACTAGCTCTACATAGTGGAGAAGTCAAGGCTCGTTACAATACTCTCCAATATTTCTTTAAGATACTCCTATCTGAAGCTTCACTAACCAAAAGCCTCTACAGTGAGTTATGAGGGACTATATATAGAAAAGGGTGGGTTGGCCCTTGACATTCCCCTTTGTGACAGCTCATCTACCCTCATGACTCTTCATCTACTCTGTGACTGTTACATCCAACTATCGACACTTGAACTTCCACTTGACAAGACATTACATACAATCTACACATGTACCCATGTGAGACAAAATAGACTAGAGCAAGCCATGCAAGACATCACTATGACTCGAACAACTATGGGAAGAACATCTCTTCAACATCCTCATGGTGGTTGACAGTAGAGAATTTATGCCAAGCTCAGTAGTCAGCGATGGTGTTTGTGTACTCTATGGTGACATCTTTTTGGAACCGAACTCTTGCCTCTGTAGCATCTGGATACACTTCTCTAGCTCCTCTATCCAACTCATCTGATAGCATGCACATCATTGTATTGAGTGCGGTCGGACCAACAACATATTGATGCATGGTGTCTAGACTGATCACCAAGTCTGCACTAGTGGCTATGCGCATCAACTCATCAAAGTAAGAGTCGAGCTCCAGTCGTAATTGTGCCTTTATCTTTGCCTCAGTGAGTGTCCAAATAGATGGGATTGCATGTGCGCACACAACAACATCCATACTCCTGAATACCCACGCATGGGAAGCTTGCAAACTAGTGATGAGCTAAGAGAGATCTTCATAGTTATGGATCTGACTCTAGATGCATGCCTTCAGCTCGACCGCTCTGGGGTTCATCATCTTGGGCAAGTGTAATGGGGCTCCCTTGTATCTCATTTTCCATGTTTCGGGAATAAGAACCCTAGGGCTTTGGGTTAGAACCCCAACAGAGTAGAAGCAAACTACAATAAGAAACACTCATACAACTCAGGAAAAATGCTTATATAATCAAACTACACAAGAGTGACCATACCCATATTTCATTCGTTTGAGTAGTCCCGCAGGGTTCAGACACTCTACAACTCTTGATGTTCTTCAAACCTAAAAATCATTCATTTCGAACATACATAGCAGTATAGAAGTAAAGCATATTCACAAAATTGACTTTATATCATATAAACAAATGATTGGTCATACATCAAAACAAAATTCATATATGAATTACAACATAATCTGATGCATAAACATAGTTAAATTTGGAAACAAGACAACATTTCTTTTATTGCAGTAAGCTATAAATAACATGGAGAGAATTCACCTGAGTCTTCTTCTTCCGGCTCCAAGCGGAACCGTCCTCCGGATTCGTTTGATCCCAACCTTCAACAATATTCTTCCATAACCAACACCATGATATCTCAAGCAAGAGGGAGAATATCTATAATCAAAGAAACAAGAGTTTCCTAAAGCTTGGGGAAGTGCATGAGGTACAGGGATTCATCAGACTCAGTTAGGGATAATCTCAGTATAATAACTCTATTTCTTCTTCTCCTTTATGCCTTCCCATAGGAGTCTATTTATACTTCTCCCAATTAGTTTTTTATTTGGGAAATAGTTGGTCCACGGGAAATAGGAGGTAATCAACAGGTAAAACATGTGAACTCCGCCCATAATTAAGGAAATTTATTTTTTTTAAGTGTTTTAACACATATATGCGGGTTGGGTATTAACTGACCCATGTGCACACACTTTTATCTCAGGGCAAAGTAGTATACAGGGAATAAAACATTATTTTTTATATATTTGGACCAAGTCTGGAAGGAGGGGTTTCCCTAGGCCATAAACCAAGCATCACAAATACCAAGGGTGGTAAATGGTACTATAACAGTCCATGTTTTCATGTAGTCAAAAACAACATGCACGTTTGACAAGATACGTGCTCTCCTATAACATCGTTGTTTCCAACAATTGAGATGGACAACTACCTTATGCACGGTACCAAACTTGAGATACAATTTCCACATGACTGCCTCAAGGGACAATACTTCATCCAGTATTGCCTTCTTCAACTCTGCTCTAGTGGATGTTGTAACCAGCTCTCCTCCTTGCTTGGTCGTCTGTAGCTTCTTAGTCATTCGCTCGTTCTCAGCTATTAAGAATCGAACACTCGATCTAGTGGCTTCGACATATGCTCTGGTAGCATCCGTCAATGTTGTTGGATGCTCGCACACGTCAGACACGATCACTTGTTCCTCAAACTGTGCAAGAGATGTGTTGTCATCGAGAGTAGACACTCTACAAGATTACACAACTATATGTTGCGACTTTTCTAATGATATGTTGTGCATCTCTCCTTCCAGATTGTCTCCAAGGATCTCAATGTCCCCTTGGTTGCTTGGGACTTGCTCCACTTCCCGATCCGGGGAATTTGGTGGGTCAACCTCTTGGTGGTAAGGCATGAGGTTGATGTCCTGCTCTAACTCGTGTTTCTCCATATCCGTATCCATCCATTCAAGTGCTTGTTCTATCTCCTGAGCGAAGTCCTGCTCCTACGACTGCTCACCCTATCTAGTTGGTGCTAGTTGTTCTGATGAGTCTACTACTTGTACGGGTGTAGTTTCATCTATTTGTACATGTTGTGCCCCCTATTTTACCTGTTCTTGTTACGCTTCCTTCTCCTGTCTACGCAGCTCATGTTCCTTCCAGAGTTTCTCATTCAACTCATGCAACTCCTTCTCTATTTCCTCCATTCTTTGTTTCTCTCTCTGCCTTTGGGCATTCCTCTTGTCGCGTTGTTGCCTCTTCACCTCTATTGCCAAAGCTGCTTTATGCACAAGTGGGTCTTCTCTAAACTTGCATCTTTGTTCTGCCTCTGCATTATCGACAATCTTCCTCTTGCCTTTGTCGCACACCAGTATGTTTACCTCTGTTGTTTCTGGTGGTGGTGCTCTCCTGGATGTTGATTCATTCTGCTTCATTAACCATTCCACAGTGATGCTAACTGGTTCATTGGGCCTAGAGAATATGTAACAATATCTCCATGGGTCTTCCTCTACCCAATGACGTGCCCCGTGGATCCACTGACACTGTACTCTAGTGCAGTGATCCTTCATAATAAAATGCAGGTCATACGGATTGAAGCTTTGAACGTCAAAAGGATATTTCTTGATCTCCTTTGTTTTGACATCTACATGCTTGAGGTTTCGTATCTCGTATAACCCGATCCACAATGGAAGAGTGGGACAAGGTGAATTCTTCTTCTGGTGCAACCTAGCTTACAGTCCTTCTGAGATGTGATATGATACTTCGTACATGAAGAGCATTGTCCATGGAAAACTTAGGAAAAACATGCAAAGGCTTCTCCACATTGTACATATGTATGAAGGTGCCATGGAAAGTCACTAGGAAGTCTTAGAGCCATGTTGGAGCTCAAAGGTCACATAGAAACTCAAAATTCATATGGGAGCTAAAGATTCATGGGGGATATCAAGAGTCACATGGTTGTGAAGAGCCACCTCGTTTGTTATAAGACAACCCTCATAGCTCAGGTAAAGGACTTTTCACCTTGGCTTCTCTAGCTTGGCATAGGAGAGAAGATCATTCTTTGGAGGAGCAAGTGGTGAATTAATTTTCCATTGTTGGAGCTAGTGTTGCATCATTGTAATTGTGTATATTTCACTTAATATTTGAAGCTCTAAGAGCCAGTGCACTTTCATGCGTGTATCTTAGATGTTGTAAGACTATTTTTTAATGTTTATGGTATATGTTTATGTTCATACATACTAAAGAAAATGAACTATTTCGTTGGCTTTGGTGTACATCTTGTTGAATGTGCATTGTTACTTGATTTCATGATTGTTGTTACCTTGTGAACTATTTTCAGGCTAATTAATGATCCTTTCTATGCTCTCATGTGTCTACGGTATAAGGTGTGAAGGTACCTTATATACATTGCAATTGTATGTTTCACAATGTCAAATTACTTGTGTATTTCAAAGGTTGTGTGCATACTCATTTTTTCAAGCTTTACATTCTCGTTAGGAGCATCTCTGGTCACTTTTCCGGCAATTTTACAATCATTATCATACTCAGGGTTAGAAGTTATATTATTCTTTTTATACGATACCTTGGTAGAAAATTTGTTAATGGTAGTGGAAAGGGTTGTAGTAATTTTTTTGTAGATAAGATCAATGTTATCATTATATGTTAAGAAACCTAGATCACTCTTTAAATCTTATAAGAAGAAATTCATTTTACATTTTCCAAAATGCATGTGCCTTTGAATTTCAACATTATTTTTCATGTGGTTGGTGTGTATGTCAATTTTTAGGCTTAGGGATAAGGGTATGTGGTCCAAATTGGGCTTTTGGTTGCTTAGGATTTCAAACTTTTCCATACAGTTGAGAAAATGTGTGTCAGATATCACATAATCCACAACATTATTGCCTAGCCCATGAATGCAGGTCATTTGGCCAGAGGTAGGCCATTTATTAATTCCATTACAAATAATCAAGTCTTGGGAACTAGAAATCTTGACCATCTTGGTACAAAATAGGTTATCGGTTATCTATTTAGAATTTATTTTGAAACTATTATCTAAGTCACAATCCTTATCAAGCCATAGGGGGTTAGGGTTAGAGTTATTGTTTAGGAGAGTAGTTTGGTTATTAGTTGTTCTAACATTGAAGTCCTCAAGAAAAAGGATATCACCTTCCCTCCTTAGATTGTGGATATCCTATTCTAAGGCGTTGAACGATAAATTCTTATATAGGTTGTTTTTCTTATAGGAGGTAGAGTTGATAGGAGTGAACTAACAAATAGAAAGAAAGATCTTATTGGTGTTAGAATCAGGAATTTCGATTCACATGTATAGATTGAGGGGGTCTTCCTTATGAAGTCGAATGTGAGAAGAAATATTTTTTTATATAACAAAATACACCACCAAAACCTCTATGAGACAATTTTATGTTCTAAGTTAACCAGAGAATGAATCCATCCATGTGGGGGACCCTAGATTCTTCATGCTCCTAGGTTTTAACTAAGAAGATAGGATAAAAATAACTCAGGATCCAACTTAAAATAGGTCCTTTATGCCATGGAAAAAGTAGGTTTTAACCCTGTACAGAAATTACCTGCATATGAATTCTTAAACACAGAAAATAAACAATGCGAGAGCATAACACATAAAACACATATACCTAGAGATTTTCCCTTAGATCCCAAAACCGGGACTACCAGCTTGATTTTTCATTATGTTCCTTTCCATGTTATAATACATATTTATACATGCCGAAGCATCCAATACCATGGACCGAAAACCATCGCGTCCAAAAACATGTGCGAAAATCATGCACAAAACCATAGGTGGGTCGACCCATCCTAACATAGGGTCCAAAACCAAAATTTTCCAGGGCACTGCCCTAGACCCCATAAAGTGGGGTTACGGGTATGCCTCAAACCCCCTGTGACCCCCCCTGCTACACAATCGGCGCAATGAAGGGGGGTTCCGCCCCCCCCTCTAACCCCCCGGTTAACTACGTGGGCTAGTCGTGGAAAGAATATAACACAACCCAACATTCTCCCACTTGTTGTTTTCTTTCCACAGGGGGCCACAAGAGAGCTTAGTCATTTTTCCAGCCCTGAAATTCCCATTGTCTCTCTATACCAAGAAAACTTCTCAGAGTTCACAAATTTTTTCAATGCATCTGCAGTATTCTTCAAAGTGTCCACCTTTACTAGCAACACCTTTTTTGTTTTCTATCATATCCCTCACAAAGTGATACTGAACATCAATGTGCTTTGTCTTTGAATGATATGCAGGGTTCTTTGCCAAGAAAATTGAACTTTGGTTGTCACAGTCTATCCTTATAGCTCCCTGTACTAACCCCATACTTGAACACAATCTCTGCAACCAAACTGCTTCCTTGCTTGCATAAGTGGCTACCATGTATTCTGCCTCTGTAGTTGATAGTGCCACTACAGATTGTTTCTTACTCATCTAACTGACTGCACCTCCAAATAGGTTAAACACATACCCACTTGTAGATCTTCTCTATTACAGGGAAAAGTGTCTATATAGAACTGCTCTATCCCACTAAGGTGTGACAGCTTCCTTAGAAACAAACAGAGTAAAGCTACTTTAGTTTTTCCTTTATGAATTATAGATAGAGAGGAACAGAAAGACCAACCTCTCTCTTGCGCTAATCTTCTGGTTTGATTCCTCTCTTCCTTGATAGTCTTTTGCTACTTGTTCCCTTGCACGCCCAGCTTCACAAAGTACCTGTAAGATCACAGTAGCATAGCACTATACAAAGACATGGATCTATAATCATAAACAATCTAGGATCAGATGTAAATTGACCATACAAGTGCAACAAACATCTATGACACAAGAGTATGGAGGAAAACTTGAATAGCTTTTATTGATAAACAAGAAAGAGCCAAGAAGAGTTACAACCAGTTGTTCTGACCCAGCATCAACCTCTCAGCAAAGAATCCCCTCTTCACCTCATACAAAGCTTAGATCACCCAACAATCTGATGTTTGTCTCAAGAAACCAACAACAATTCCTTACAATATGCAAAATTCCATCCTTTGGATCTCTGGGATGAGGGATCCATATATAGATATCTGTAATGGAGATGAGTCAGCTTATGATTTGATTAGTGTCTTCTCTCTGATAGTTCTTGCTTCCACTTGGATATTGATGATCTCTTACTCATCCTTGGTCGAATTCAGAGAGGCAAGTGTCACAGGAGAAGTTTTTGGAAGCTTCCATTGCCTCTCCACCTCGCGGAATGACACTGCCATTTGTCATTTCTTGCCCATCGCACCCCATAGAAGGGATTTTTGAAATGCAATGCACCCACACAGTGTATTTAGGTGAGATGCAACGCACTTGGCCAGTGGAGCAGCTGAAATGATCCTGTTTTGACCAATTCTGAGCAGTTTTTCATGGAGAACTTCTAGGAGAAGATGTAATCTGTTGACCTTGTTCCTTTAGGGGTTAGAACAACACTTTTAGGGACTTAGGAGCCCTTGGTTTATGGAAATTTCATGCTTGGGGTTATAGGGCCCAAAAATGTCTATAACAGTTGCCCCCTAAAGCATGAGGTCGTTAATCTTTTGATGTCGGGTGAAATGCTTTATTATGAGGATCTGAAGTTCTTTCAATGTTGGGAGGAGACCTGTAATAAGATACAATACAATACATTATCTTCATAATATTTTCATGATCTAGTTGAGGCGGGCATTCCCATGCTCAGTTTTATAAATTCATTTTCATGTACATAGGACAAACAATCGTCTGAGTGTAGACTGATGATTCTGGTAGAGCCATCATCCCTTTGATTGGATGATTATCTGTGCAGCAATGATGTACATTTGATGTCTTTATTTCCCTGAATATATATCACAGCTCGGATGGATGAAACTAGATCCGGGGTCTTCAATCTCGTTCGATCTTCACTTGAAGTACAATTCGATCCATGTGAAAGATGTTCTGGAGTCGAACATGGAAAGACATCGCCTGATTACCAGCCAATGATGTAAGTTGTTAACAGGCGTGAGAGGAATCACCGATAATGATAATGACCCTCAAGGTACTGCAGTACAATTCACGTGGTGTGAATAAAGGACTTGGAATTGAACACCACACAAAATCTTTCGGTCGAAGGCCATTGATGTAAACCTATCGCCGGAAGTGAGAAACTTGCCATTGAGGCATGCAAGCTTCAAAGTACTGAATGGGGTGTTCCTAGATCGACTTCTTGGATAATGAGCTGATGTCGACAAGAAGCGATCCGTCACAGGAGGGCCTTAATGAATTCCACATCAATGACACGGAACGGAGCAAATTATTTTAATGGAGGTGAAAACAATCTGGTGATATAAGGTTCAGGGTGGCAGTCATGGAAGAATGGAGTATAAATGTATGGTAGTGGGTGAGACACACGTGAATTCTCTGAATGACTTCTCTTGAACATATCGGCGACACTGACGTGATGGATTGGTAGCATTAACCCCAAATGTGGATGGTATGATGGGACCATGGTGATGTGATCGGTGAATGGAACAACCCAACTCGACTTGGATGCGGAGTGAAAGTGTCATGTTCAAGAGCGACTTGCTACCAACAAAGTTTCTTCAAGTTTTCTTCCCAATTTTCCCCAGTCATTGCTGACCAGTACCTCTTTATTTTTGTCAAGCTTGAGGAGGATAACATATGCCTATTCTATAATTTTCCCTTCGGGCAAACCCATCGCTATGTTTTAACGAGCCTAGCGATAGTGAGAATCGTTCTCGTCTATAGACAAGTTTGTCGCTATTAAAATTTTAACGAGTTTAACGACAAAGATAACTCGGTCCTTTTCAATTTTAGAGAGTCTGAAAAGGAACGTAAAGGAAACTCCAAAATTCCTTTTTCGTCATCTAATCCCTTAAGTCTGAAAAAGTATAAAACAAAACAGAAGGGATGAATTTTTGATACTTTTAACGAGCCGAACAAAACAAGCGCTCGATCTTTTTGTGTAATAATCTCTCAGGTCCAAAAAGATTAAAATTTAGAGGAGAGATAGCACTTCTGGTCCCTTTAACGAGCTGGAGAGGCCAATGGCTCGGAAATATTTTCATATTTTACGAGTCAGTTGAAAAGAGCTTAAAGGAGACTCGTCTTTTGAGGAACGAGTGATAAAATGGGTAGCAACTAATTCCAGGTAAGGTTTGGAATTTTCCAATCACGGTAGTGTTACAAGGATGGCTAGTGAGATCACTCTTCGCAACTGTTCCTCAAAATGGGTAAACAATCAAATGGAGGTGAATGATCGGCCAATGCAAAAGTGGAGGTGATGGTGCAAACACGACCAAGGCTTTAATGGCTGAAGTACTACATTCACAATGGTTATTTACCGGGGAATAGTTCATTTTTAATGAGCTTAAACGCGGGGGGAAATATTTGCTCATGTCTTATGTTTATTTTTTAACGAGCTTGAACTATGTGCTAAAACTGCTCGATGAAATGGTCTCTTTTTTATTTTACCATAAATAGCTTTGTTCTTTCAAAGATTGTATTGTATTTTCAATTACTTCATCAAACTAGTCAGAAATGAACAATATATGCTTGAAAAATGAGTTAGAACACTAATATTTTACTTTGAACTACGTAAAAAGTAATGGAAAAGTGCTTTTACCTTTCATTTTACCATTTCATTTGAACTTTGGTTTGTTGGATCTTTGGAGGTGCTTTCCCCCTTTGATTTTCATCAGCTGATTTTGGGAGATTCTGTGGACTATTCTCGGCGTCGTCCGGACCAGGTAGGAGCTAAACCTGAGCTCTTTCATTTCATGCTTTCCATTTTACATTCTGAGCTTGATTCCTAGTTTTTCTGAGCCTTTGGGGTTTGAAAAACTTGCTCTGCCTTCAGCGCACCCTCTGTGTATCGAAAGGTGCGTTGGATGTTGGCTTGTCCAATGGCCATCTGACATGAAACGCACCCAGAGCACTACTGTAGGTGCGATGGGCGCAGAGAAGTAATTTTATGCACAGTTTTTGATGGAAATTTTGCTTGTTTCTTACCAAAATCAGGATCTAACTCTTCTCTTGTTTGTTTTCAGAGATATTTGGAGTAAGATGACTATTACATAGCGAGAACGTGAGCATGAAGAAGAGGACATGCTTTCCCTTCATGATCCGGTTATAGTAAACACACTGTGGAACTGTGGCTTGCTGAAGTTTTTCCGCATTTCTAGCATGAGACAATAGATCAACTTACTGCAGTATTTGCTCGATGCTTGGGATCCTACCAACCAGGTGTTCCAGATCAGGGGAAAATCTATCCCCTTGACTATAATAGACATCTATTTCTTGACTGGCTTGTCGAGGCAGGGTGCCCCCATCTCTTTATCAAGTTCGGCCCGAGGAGGTGAATCTGTGAGAGATTATGTTCGTCCGGTATTGCAGAGATGGATCTCAGCCGAGTAAAGACGGCAAGATCATCATCCGTGATGTCACTGGCAGGTCCCTCAGAACTATTTTGTTTACTTTTGGTAGAATGGCTGGTGGTGTGGCTCTTCATGTAGCCAATCGACCTTATATGCAGTATACCTTGGAATGCCTCCAACCGAAGGTGTTCAACTGGTGCGACGCAGTACTTCTTGTGATGAAAGAACAGTTGTCCAAGATAAAGAGCGAGAGGTTGAAGAACCTTGGATATGGTTCTATTTTGACCGTCTTTGCCTTGGAAAAGATACCACTGATGCAGCCGCAGTATATTGCACTCGATTTACCTTCACCTACTGAACCACGTATGCAAAGATGGGTTGACCATATGTCTAGGCACGCTGGTCAGTCTCAAATTTCATTTTCTGATACCTTCTTCAGGTGGTTTGATCGTCAGGAGATGGTTTATTCCGAGTATCCATATGCTGGCATGCACTTCCGGGGTGATCCAGATTTAGTACTACCGGATGGCGAACAGTGGGGCGCCATTGGTAAATTCTTTGACCATATTCCTGTTTATCGTTTTTCATTTATAATGTCCTTGTGCTTTATTCTGTCAAGACTTTAATAAAACTCATGTGTTCATGCAGATGTTGGTCCTGTTCGGCCAGCAGCACGCCTGAGAGTGCCAGCTGCCGCCCCAGCAGGAGAGGCTGTTGGAAGGGCTATCCTTCATGACCTCGATGTGGCCGAGACTCTCACAACATTACAAGAGCAGGTTGAGGGCCTCACTCTTGGTATTCCAGATGTGAGGACTGACGAGTTGCCCTTGAGGTTGCAGCGGCATACTACTGGTGTGCCAAGACGATGGACTCGTCTCTTATGCATGATCGCACAGGCTGTGACTTGCTATCACGAGCATCATTAGACTAGGGTGCCCCCTAGAATTTTTGAGTTTTTTGGTCATTTGACCAATTTTGTCTTGGTTACGGAACATTATGTGTAAACCATAAATAGTTATATACATTTTTTATTTTCGGAGTTTTATTTTGGTTAAGTTACATGATCCAAATGCAAACATTGATGGTATGCTTCTTGTTAGTGTCAGTCTTTCCAGCCTTCCTCCAGTGATCAAATATGCTCTTACAAAGTGATTTTGAAGTGTCAAGGTCAAATTTTGTCATTTCAGTGAGTCTTCAAGCAAAATTTGGTCACTAGGCATTAGGTCTAGGGTTTGCTTTCACACTTTTCAAAGTTGTCCAAATATCAGTCCATGTCATCATTCAGCTGAGCCTATCATCATTCAGAGGGTTGCTATCATCATATTAGGTTCCATTGGGTTATGTTACACCTTATTCATGCTTCAGTTGTGCATAGGCAAGGTCATTTCCCTCTCCTAGGGTTTTGAAGGCAATTTCTCTTGGATGGTCAAATCATCGGCAAAACTTGTTTCCTGATGTTCATACACCTTCCCCTATCCTTAAAGTACCTTATCAAAAATTTCCCATCCCTTAGATCCGCCAAATTCCTCATTTTTGCACAAACCCTAGTTTCTAGCTACAACTTGGCAATTTTCTAGGTTGGGTCTGTGTTTTGCCCTTTTGGACCCCTTCCCCTCACTCAATCTCTGAGATTCCACTTTCCCCTACTTCCTAACATCCCTCCCTACTTCCAAAAATTTCCCCAAGAATTTAGAAGCCCCCTATTCCCTTCATTTCGCTCCATTTCGACAAAAATCCTTGTTTCACACATCGGGACAAGTCGCATTCAAATGATGTTCTAGAGAAATAAAAGATGAATTTTGGAAAACTGAGAGAGATTTTTGTCCAAAACATGCCACGGAAGAAAAACCTCCTTCACTTTTTTCACAAGTGTCATGGTTTTAAAGAAATGTCAAAAATACCGGCGAGAACGAAGGTGATCCAAGGACGGTTGGCCAAAGCACAAAAACAAAGGAAAACGCCCGATCCACTCCAAATTTTGGCCAAACCTCTTTGACTGAGCATGGTACTTGATTGGGGACTCCCAGCCCAAATTTCAAGAAATTTGGAGAAAATTTTGTCATTTGTGAATTTTTTTTGCCAAACACAGGTTTTCTCCATTAACGGGTCTCACCCCCCGCACGACCCTTCATCATGGCAACTCCATTTTGCAAAAAAATCAGCATTTACAGATTTTTCATGAGAAGTTACATATGCTCATGAATGGACTTGAGATTTTATGAAGTTTTAGGCCTCCAGAAAGTCAAAAAACAAGCAAAAAATGACTTTCTGCCACATTTTTGAGTTGCAGAAAGCAGTCTTGGGAGATTGCAATTTTGGAGGGTTAAATGACCACCAAATTCAAAAATTCTAGTTGCGTTGGAAATTAGACTCATAGACCTTTCCAACAAGCCTACTCTTGCTCAATTTGGACACCGAGAAGTGCCCCAAATGTGGTCCCAAAGGCGCGCGACCCGTCAGGCAAACTTCTCCAAATTTCACTGTACAGCTCAGAAAAACGCAGTTTGACCCTGTTTGACTTTTTGGGGTGGATTATTAGGCTATTTTATGTAATTAATGTAATTTTATGACACTTTTACTCTTATTTACCTCTTCTAGAAGATTCATTCATGAAAAAGGTGAAAATTAAATGAATGAATTGGTTTCCTAGCTTATAGAGGCAAGTTGTTTTGACTGCCTAGTTTGTAGTGCTTAGTTTAGAATTGGTTGAAACAGCTCCTAGGATAGTGAGCTCGACCCCTAGAGGCAAGGGAAGAGGTTTGCTTGCCTATATTATGTATTTTCTCAATCATTTTTAGGGGTTGGAAGGTTGGACTCTTGAGGGAGAAGCTATCATTGTATTATTCACTGTATCTCTGCAATTTTTGGCTAAGGAAGACCAGGGTTTTGCAGTCCTCTTTGGGATTCTTGTGGACTCATGTGTTGATGGTGTGCTTCTAAATGTACTTGTAAGCTTGTTATGTGACTCATTTCCTTTCTTTTATTTATGCACATTAAACAAATTAAGTGTTAAAGTAAGAATTCATGCTTGCCATGCTCTGCTTTTAAGTTTGTTTAATTTCAATGTTTTCTACTGTCTAAAGGGAATTCAAAGTTATTGTTTGCTATCTTTAGCTCCTCACCTTTCATTCCTGACCATTCACCTCAATCAAAGGCATCAATACTGTCTCCTACCTCGCCCCAAAGAACCCCCTGCAGAAACTGTGTCCAATCCCCGCACCCAAAATTGCCCTCTCCTCAATTTGCCACCAAAAACCCAAAAAACCCCAAATCAAACTCTTTGATCAGTTTACTAGCCTAATATCAGTGTTACTTTATTTTTCATCTCATCTATTGAAGATTTTACTGAGATAGACCGGAGAGAGCCTTCTCCTGCCCCGTAGGGCTAGCTATGAGGCTAAATGGTTTGATGTTGCCTTGAGGTTTACCTTTCTCAGCCTGAGGTGAAATTTCAAGCGCTAACACTTCTTTTTATAAATGTTGTAAATTTCTATCTAACACATAATTTGCCAATGAGTCAGTTAATGTGTTTAAGTTTCTGGAAATATGTTGATATTGAATAAAATCAAATTGTCTTTCCAAAATCTTAACCCTTAGGAACATGCGATAAATAGCTGGATTTCGGACAGAATAGATACTAGTGAGTTATAGTATGACGAGTTGTGAGTCTAGCCTGACAATCAGTCGGCGTATACCATGTGTGATGGCATCAGAGAGAATTTCTATCAACGCGCTATATTCAGCGATGTTATTTGTTGATCGACCAATACATACCCCTCTGAAACTTACTAACTCACCGCTTGGATCAAAAATGGCCCAGGCCGCGAAAGATAGGTTCCACGAACTATGACTCGCTCCGTCGGCATATCCGACACATGACTCCAATAGGTTTGACATCTGCAATAAATGTAAAAAGTGGATTACTTGACCAAAATAAACACTTTAGCGAAAACAAAAACATAACAAAAGCATACAGGTTACCATTACGCATAGTAACGCTTGAGGTACAACCCGTTACGAGGTTGCGCCAGTGGAATTCTGTCATAATCCATTAACTCGTAGGCTCCTTTTGCTAACACTCGCTTAAAAATATAGGGGCCCATCCATAAAGACTTAAATTTACCTGCTCCCAATTTATTGGATTCTTGGTCTTTAAGTAAGACCAAGTCACCTTCTGAGAAGACACGAGGTTTGACATTTTTGTCGAACTGCGCTTTGACTCGTTTCTTATGGGCTTCGTTAGCCAAAGCGGCATCAAGACGGGTTTCATCCAATTGGATTAGTTCCAAGAAATGAGCTTCTTCTTCTGAAGTTCTGGGGAGGAGATCAATTGCGAGTTTGAGAGACGAGATTTCGCACTGGATTAGTAAGACTGCTTCCAGGCCATATACCAGTTGGAAAGGTGTAAACCCGGTTGCATTCCTTACCGATGTTCGGTAAGCCCACAAAGTTAAGTATAGGATTAGGTGCCATTTTCTTTTGTGAACTCCAATCATCCTTTGCAGCATGCGTTTCAGGACCTTGTTGATTGCTTCAACTTGTCCGTTGGCTTGCAGATAATATGGAGTAGAGCTGTCGTGAGACAACCCTAGTTTGGTAGCTAATTCGACCATCATGTGATTGCGAAAATGCGATCCATGATCTGTGACTATAGCTTGTGGTATGCCGAATCTGGCGACTACATGATTGAAAAAAAAGAGGGCAGCTGTTTCATCAGTATTATCTAATGTAGGCATCACCTCGGCCCATTTGGTAAAATAGTCAACTACGACTATGATATACCCATGCCCCCCGGTCGAGGTGGGGTTACATGTCATGAAATCGATGCCCCATTTGGCGAATGACCCGACATCAACTATTGGCTGCAGAGGTGCGAGTGGTCTTCTGGTTTTGCTATCGAAAATTTGACAAGCATGGCAACTTTTGACTACGTTTATGCAATCTTTAAACATTGTTGGCCAAAAGTATCCTGCTCGTAAGATTTTTGCGTTGTAGCATAACCAGATTGATGCCCCCCACACGTGCCTAAATGGAAATCATTCAGGACTTTTTCGGCCTTCTCAGAACTGTATCGATACCGCGACGGTAAAGTGTATCACCGACGATCATGTAGTCTTTTTCTTGGTATCGAATATGTTTTGTTCGGAGCGGGAGGTGTTTGGCCTATATTTCTGGGTTTGGAGATAAATTATTATATCTCCATACCACTCATTGCTTGAAGATATCAGAAACAAACTTTCGTCCACGATTGTTTCTTCAGATGTTTCATCGTTGGACGACGATGGGAGATCGCATAATAATTCTGCGAAAACCAGAGCTTTCTTTGACTTGGATTTTACAAATTCCAGATCAAACTCTTGTAGAATTGCTATCCATTTTGAATATTTTCCCCCAAGCAACTGTCGTGACAATATATAAGTCATGGGGTTGCAATATGACAGAATGGTAGTTTTTCGAAAGAGGACATAGTGTCGAAATCTCTGTATCGCTTGAACAGCTGCGAGCGCTAGCTTTTCAACATAAGAATATTTTCTTTCTGTATCATTTAAGTTTTTACCTAAATAATATATAGGATGTTCGATTCCGTTGTCTTCTTGAACTAAAACCATTGCGATGATCGTATCTGCTGCAGCCAGATACAGGTTAAAATCTTTTTGATAATTAGGAGCGTACATTAATGATGCTTTCATTAGGGATTCTTTTAAAGCATCAAAGGAAGCTTGCGCAACCTGATCCCAGACAAAGGGTACTCCCTTTTTCAAAAGACGCGTATAACCTTTAGCAAGTTTGGCGTAATTTGGAATGAACCTCCTCAGAAAGTTTGCTTTTCCTTGGAGTTTCTGAATCTGAAGCAAATTCGAAGGTGGAGGCAAATTTATGATTGCCTGGACCTTACATGGGTCGAGACAAATCCCGTCCTTTGAGACTACAAAGCCAAGCAAATGACCAGAACTGATGCAAAATACACATTTGTGTGGATTGAGTCGTATCTTGTAGTGTCGGCAACGTAGAAATATCGCTCTTAAATGCTGCGGGTGATCAGTCGGCTTTCGCGAATGAGCCGGAAGGTCGTCGAGGTATGGTTGAACGATGTTTTTGATGTCATGGAAGGCATAATTCATTGCCCTCTGAAACGTCGCCCCTGCGTTCTTTAAACCAAAGGGTAATTTTCGATATGCGAATGTGCCCCATGGACAAATAAATGCAGTCTTTTACTGGTCTTGTGGATGGATATTTATTTGATTATACCCGGAGAATCCATCCATGAATGAAAATATTTCGCATCTGGCGCATTCATCAATTATCTGGTCGATGAAGGGTGTAGGGTAGTTGTTTTTTGGACAAGCTTGATTTACATCCCTATAATTGACGCACACTCTAATTGTTCCTTGTTTTTTCATAACAGGGAAAATATTCGATCCCCAATCGGTTAGAGGAACCGGGTAAATGAAACCAGCATGGAGAAGTTTCTCAACTTTTGCCTTAATGGCAGCGGCTTTCTTGGGGTGCATCTGCCGTAGCCGTTGTCGTACTGGTTTGATATCTGGATACATCTTAATTTCGTGTCCAACGATACTCGAGTCAATGCCTGGCATTTCACTATATGACCAAGCAAAGACATCTCTGAATTCACGAAAAAGAGCGTCATATATTTCCAATTCTGAAGGAGAACAACATTTGCCAACATAAATATTCTCTACAACATCTGTTTTGGTCGAGATATTTATGGCGATAGTCTCTTCAATGTTGGACAAGTTTTGCTCGGAATCCACTGTTTTTACAGTATTTGATAGAAAATCAAAAACTGAAGGATGATAAAGGTCATCAGGAGTTTCTTCTCTGCAATCTGGAAGAAGGGAACGATGGTGGGAATCATTCCATGGTGCCCCTTCAACTACCATTGATTGAACAATTCCTTCGTCGGTGACATGCACTCGCGACCAAGGATCTGAAGGGGTACCATATTCCTCAGACCTATCTATCCAAATGCTTGATGAGCGTTGATTTGGGTTTTCCATCCATGCTAGGAACATTGATTGCTACAATATTTATGTTGGGCTTGGAGGCAAAACCATTGCATGATCCATGTCAATATTGTTTTCTGAGATCTTTTTAGAAGATATCATATTGCAGGTCTCTACCGACGCTACTTCCGCCAGATGGATTGGAGGTGGAAGGGTAAAAGTTCCCATTAATATAGTATCTTTTAGTAGGCCTACTCCGATATTTTGAAGCGAATGGGGGCTTCCATGGATCATAGGGATGCTTCCTGTAACTTGAGAACCATTGGGGAGGAAGTTTTGTTGATCGACGATTGTAATCCCTCCTTGGAAGGGAAATGCAATCTTCCTAAAATAGGTCGACACAACGGAAGCCATAACATATATCCATGGTCTTCCTAGTAAGATGTTGTAATCGAGATTTCCATAGATTACTTCAACATCTATTTCTACTGTTTTCCCTCCTAGTTCAACCTTTAAGTTACTTAGAATACCATATGGGGTATATGTTCTTCCTTCAAATGCTTTTAATGTCGTCAAAGATCGCGACAAGGTTGGAGATCCTAATGTTTTCCAGCAACTCATCGACATAATGCATGTAGATGCCCCCTCATCAATAATTGTTCGATGAACAGTTTTGTTGAGGGCTTTCACTTGAACAAGGAAAGCTAGTTGAGCTGGTAATATAGGATCGTATCCTTTATGGTCGAAGGATACAAGATTGGAATCCTTTGGGTCTATCCCACCAATGGCTTATAATAAAGCTTGCTTTTGGGATGGGCAATTTTGTAGTACTTCAAGAGTCGACATAGCGGATGGCAATTGGGCCAAATCTTCCACTATATTATAATGTTGTGCCGCTCTAGCGTGGGGATTAAACGTCGACTTGTGTACTACTCCCTTTGCCGGTTTTATTGTCAATTCAGGAATGATTGGCGGCGCAACTTCTGTCGAAGTTGTTGTCAAACTACTAGGTTGATCTTTATCCTTGTTGTTCGACATCTGTGGATTTCCATAATCTTTGTTCCTAGTTGATATCAAAGCATCATTTTGCTGTTTTGAAACCGACAACATTAGCACTTGAGACGGGGAAGCATTTCCACTCTCAACCAGATTTGTTCCTGGATTTGAAACGGATCAGTTAACACTGCGGAGGTTTTTGAATTCTTGAAGAATTTTTAAGCTCAGCTCTGTGTGGACAATTTGTGGTCCAATGATCCTCATCGCATATAAAGCATGGATTTTTTGGTTTCCTATCTCCAGGAGGGTTTGCAGAAGATTTTTCAGGTGATGATTCTTCCTGTTTCTTCTTCTTCCCTTTGCCTTTCTTCTTGCCCCCTGGTTGTTTGGTTACTTTGCCTTTATCTGTCGATACAGCATTTACTTCTGAGGCAAGAAGTTCATCTTTTGCATTTTGACCTAAAATCTTACAGGCATTTTCGGATGTAGCCTTTGTCGATTTCGTGTCTGTTGTGCCAATCACGCCATCGTCAGCATGAGAGTCATTGTTTGATTTAGGAGGAGGAGGAACTGAGAATTCCGGTCTAGGGGCGTCAAGTATTCTATCGTAGAGCGTGCCGGATTGAGTGTAAATCAAGTCCAAATATTGCACACGAGCGATAACTTGCTCTTCTGTTATGACCCCCCCCTTTGCCACATCTTCTGTGATGGAAGGTAGTAATGACTTGATAAACCATTCAGCTAAGAGCTGATCGGGAACATACGTTTTTACCATTCTACGACGACGTCGCCACTCATGTATATGATCAGATATGTGAGTGGCCGTTGTCTGTTTGAAGTTGGTAAGGAGTTCTGTTCCCGTTTCGTACCTTATCGGTAATTGAAAATGGGTTAAAAAGGTTGTGGCTAGGGTACTGAAGTTGTCGAATGAAGCTCTAGGCAATTCGATGTACCATTTTGCCGCTGGACCAGTTAACGTCCTCTGAAAAAGGCGAAGCCTTATCGAATCATCATTTAGGGTGTTTGATGAACACCACAGATGAAAGGTCATCACATGATTCGACAGATCTTCACCCGGATTTCTATTAAATTTAGGAATATCTTATGGAAGTTTATGCGGAATCGCTGGCCACCAAGGGGCGTAAGCGATTGGATCGTTTGTTAACCGATTTAAATCAGGTAACTCTAAAGTTGCCACAAAGGGTAACTGTTGATTCAGGATAGGTGAAGGATACCCAGGATAAGATGGGATTGCCTGAGCAGTTGGTCTTTGCATACCGGCATAATGCATTTGATGCTGGTAACTTTGGTAAGGTTGGTGGGCATGACCATTGTAAAATGGTTGATTTTGACCGTTTTGAATATATGGCTATCCACTATTTGCAAATATTTGTTGCTCAGAACCTTGGTATACTTGTTGGAATTGCGGTTGTTGGTATTGTACTAGCCATGGTTGTGAAGCCATGTGTTGTTGCCCGATACTAACAGTTTGACCAAGATGGGGGGTAATTGTACCCGTCTGAACCTGTGTCATTCCACCAGTCGGCGATGTGGTTGAGTCACAGGGTCAAGGGGTTGTTGCATTACAACCTGAGAAACCTGAGGTTGGCATACAACGGGCAGTGCTTGAACTTGCGACACCATCACAATAGCTGGCGTAGTCGGTATATTTGACATAGGTAAGCATTGTTGCATCGAGTATACAACTCTTGGTTGTTGAGGTAGTATTGGTACCCAACCGCTAGAAGTAATTCCAACATAACCCAAATTTTGTTGTGAACTCCCGTATGGTTGTCCTCCCGGAGGGGATAATGAAAGGGCATACTGCCCCCCATACGGTGGTAATCCAGAACTCAAGGGAATGGTTTGCCCTTGAGGGCCGGACTGCCCAAATTGACCTCCAAACAGATCAATTTGTTGAGACTCAACATAAGAGTTTCCGGATATTATTCCAGATGAACAAACAGGAACATACCATACTGTCGAAATGGCCCCTGAGTGGGCTCCTTCTAGCGGTTGAGAGCTAGTTGGGACAGATGGTATACCGGCGAACATTGTTGGAGCGATAGCAGAGAGTTTTGTCGTCACTGTGTCAGACGACACAGTCCTAGATGTTGACGGTTGTTCAGACATTTCTAGTCTATCCAAAAGATTACCTAGCGATTCTACAGGAGCTTCTGTTGGCGGTAGACTAACTTCTGATGAAGAAGGATACAGAGTGATCCCGACTCCAAATTGCGATGGAGTACTAGTTGGAGGATCTTCCACAATCTCTTCTATGGCAATCAGACCAGGTGGAAGGGGTAGACCGTCAGGTCCGTAGAATATTTCTGGCGCCGAGGAAGGTATGGAATCGACAGCGACAGATGTTTGAGGACCAAGACTCTCTGAACCATTTGTAAATGGAACTGGTTCAGTAACACAAGTGTTTACTCTTAGACTAGGATCAGTACTATTGTCCTTCTGTGGCCGCTGAACTTCTTCTGTAGAGGTAGGGATTCCAGAAATGTTGGGAGTAATCGGAGTCTCTGATGTTGTTGGAACACTTGTTCTAAATTTAACAGGAGATTTGGAACTAGTTAAACGAGTTCGCTTTGTCCGTACTAGCTTCGATTCCGGAGACAAAGACGGTTGACTCGTAAGCCTCCGCGAACGACGGGGTTTCAATTGACTTTCTTCCATGATTGCGGCTTACTCGATCAACTAAAATAAAGGGGAAGCATGTTTCCGAATTAAATGAATTTTAGACGCTTTGACACAACTTGTTTTTTCAATTTTTAAGAGTCGAGAAAAAACAAAAGATGACTCTAGTCTCCTTCAATTTTTAATGAGCCTGAAGTGACAAGTGCTCAGATGGACCTTTTCTGTTAAAGAGTCTGAAAAGGAACGAAAGGGACTGCTCTGGAAATCTAGGTAGAGGGATTACCAAACTAATCGCAAAACTGCAGAATACTTTTTACGGTACGGCAGTCAATCTTCCCGAATTTTGTGTTCAGTGCATTTCGATCGATAGGGCGGCAGACACGGCTTCCTATGGATAAAGGATTAAGCCTATTGGGGTCTCCCAAAATATACTCGACGGTACGTGGGAGCACAAGTCCGTACTGGCACTTATCGTCTCAAAGTGGAGGAATCACCCAACCATCAGTGAGAACAACAATTACCAGGCTTTACGACGCCGGAATACGTCTCTAGCCTAGACTTCTAAATGTTGTGCATTAAGTTCCAAAGCGTTGTTAGATTCATTGAATTTATTTTATACTTGATCTTGTTTATGAAGTTTTCTTTCAGGTTCACCGCGAGATGTAGATGTAATTCCTAAAATGCAATCTAAGATGATAAACAATCTTTTTATCTTCTTTGAGCAATGAAAATCATAGCTACTAAGGAAAGAAAGACATAATCTTTTCACAAAGAGCAAAGAGCACACTCTAAATGCACTTTCCTAAATCAAGCCAATCAGACTGTCTATATGCAAATGCACATGCATGTATTTGTTTTCGACTTTCTTAGTATATGAATGATAAAAAGAAAGTTGATGCACAAATCTGAATTTCTTTTCAAGTGACAAATATCAACAAGTTTCTTTTCGAAATCAAAAAATGGAGACGATCACAACACCTTACGATTTTGAAATGAATACTTGTTCTTGACACTAGAAAATTACAAATTCAGACCAAAAACAATAGTAACAGGATAATCGACCATCAACAGCAATCAAACTCTTTCCTACGATTGAAATCGACACTTGCGACAGTTTCAAATCAAAGGACGACAGTACGATTATGCTACTTTTGCAAAGGAGAACTGAAAATGACTCAACAAACACACAAAAACATTTACAGTTCTTTTGTACAAAGGAGGCGGAATAACAACAAGGAAAAGGGGTTTCAAACAGACATATACTGATCACAGGCAGCAAAATTCAGGAATAGAACTGGAAAGAATGAATCACAGAAACCAAAACTGCACAAATCCTAGTCTGATCAGCGCACCTGTAACACAGAGAATTTGAAATGCAGTGCACCTTCTCCACTCAGGAAGTGCTCTGAAGTTCAGATCTTCTGAACAGTACCTGCGCTGGGCCAGAAACGAGACTCTGTTTGGGTTCCAGATCACAGTTTGCAGTTCAGTTCATGGGTTTTGGCCGAGCAAAAGGTAATCAGTAATGCAACAATTTGGGGTAGATCTAAGGAGGATCTAAGAGCTATCACAAGGGCAATCAGAGAGTTTGTGAATCAGTTGTTTAAATCATAAACAGATCCCATAGATGGACTGAAGTAGCATTTATCTACTTTGCATTTGCTATGGCAAATGCAGTTCGAATGCTACCTGTAAGTTTATGAAATAGACAACAAGAAAGATAAACAAACAAACTAATTCTTCCCCAGTGGAGTCGCCATTTTGTTACAGGGAAAAGTGTCTATATAGAACTGTTCTATCCAACTAAGGTGTGACAGCTGCCTTAGAAAAAAACTGAGTAAAGCTACTTTCGTTTTTCCTTTATGAGTTATAGATAGAGAGGAACAGAAAGACCAACCTCTGTCTTGCGCTAATCTCCTGGTTTGATTCCTCTCTTCCTTGATAGTCTTTTGCTACTTGTTCCCTTGCACGCCCACTTTCACAAAGTACCTGTAAGATCACAGTAGCATAGCACTATACAAAGACATGGATCTATAATCATAAACAATCTAGGATCATATGTAAATTGACCATACAAGTGCAACAAACATCTATGACACAAGAGTATGGAGGAAAACTTGAATAGCTTTTATTGATAAACAAGAAAGAGCCAAGAAGAGTTAAAACCAGTTGTTCTGACCCAGCATCAACCTCTCAGCAAGGAAGCCCCTCTTCACCTCATACAAAGCTTAGATCACCCAACAATCTGATGTTTGTCTCAAGAAACCAACAACAATTCCTTACAATATGCAAAATTCCAGCCTCTGGATCTCTGGGATGAGGGATCCATATATAGATATCTGTAATGGAGATGAGTTAGCTTATGATTTGATTAGTGTCTTCTCTCTGATAGTTCTTGCTTCCACTTGGATATTGATGATCTCTTACTCATCCTTGGTCGAATTCAGAGAGGCAAGTGTCACAGGAGAAGTTTCTGGAAGCTTCCATTGCCTCTCCACCTCGCGGAATGACACTGCCATTTGTCATTTCTCGCCCATCGCACCCCATAGAAGGGCTTTTTGAAATGCAATACACCCACACAGTGTATTTAGGTGAGATGCAACGCACTTGGCCAGTGGAGTAGCTGAAATGATCCTGTTTTGACCAATTCTGAGCAATTTTTCATGGAGAACTTCTGGGAGAAGTTGTAATCTGTTGACCGTGTTCCTTTAGGGTTTAGAACAACACTTTTAGGGACTTAGGAGCCCTTGGTTTATGGACATTTCATGCTTCGGGTTGTAGGGCCCAAAAATGTCTATAACATTCTCTGATCCAGATCTCCAGCCCAGTCTGCATCAACAAAGCCATGAATATCGAACATTTTGTCGAATCCTGATCTTCCTTGGTAGCACAAACCATAATCACTAGTGCCACGCAAATACCTGAAAACCTGCTTCACTGTTGTCCAGTGCTCCTTCCCAGGTTTTGACATAAACCTGCTCAATACTCCCACTGCATGTGCAATGTCTGGTCTACTATAGACCATTTCATACATCAGGCTACCGACTGCACTTGCATACAGAACACGGGACATTTCCTCTTCCTCTTCTTGTGTCTTGGGACACTGTTCAGCAGATAACCTCACACCTACAGGAATAGGAACCTTCACCGGTTTACTATCCTGCATATGAAACCTCTGCAGTATTGTCTCAACATACTTCTTCTGGTTTAACCCTAGCTTCCTCTTTGCCCGATCTCTTTTAATTTCCATGCCCAAAATATAGTTTGCAGCACTAAGATCTTTCATGTCGAATTTGGAGGAAAATTGGGTCTTCAAATCCTGGATAATTTCTTTGTCATTTCCAACCAGCAACATATCATCCACATATAAGACCAAATAAATAACACGGTCACCAATTAATTTAAAATATACACAGTGATCTGCTTTGCTTCTGGTGAAGCCAAGTCCCCGCATAAATGTATCAAATTTTTGATACCACATCCTTGGTGACTGTTTTAACCCATACAGAGACTTCTTTAACTTGCATACCAGTTCTTTCTTACCCTTCACCGCAAAGCCTTCAGGTTACTTCATGTATATTTCCTCCTCCAGATCCCCATGAAGAAATGTTGTCTTCACATCCATTTGTTCTACCTCAAAATCAAAAGCAACAGCAACAGATAAAAGTAATCTAATAGAAGTTACCTTGGAAACAGGAGAAAAAATATCACCAAAATCAGTTCCCGACACCTGGGAATAACCTTTTTCTACCAACCAAGCTTTGTATTTCTCCACCTTTCCTTTTGTATTCGTCTTCTTCTTGAACACCCATTTGCTGCCAATGGGTTTCCTTCCAGCCGGAAACTCCATCAAATCCCAAGCCTCATTTTTGTGCAAATATGTCATTTCATCAACCATGGCCTCTTTCCAGAGTTTACCATCCTCTGAGTCTACTGCTTCCTTCACAGTTTTGGGATCATCGTCATTAATAATAAAGAAAAATTTGAATAGAAAGCAGATGGACTATACCTTTCTGGCTGCCTTCTTTCTCGAACTGATCTTCCCACACCCAGAGTTTGTGGCTCTTCATCTTCTGATTCCTGTAGAGTCTGATTCTTCTTCCTTAAGCTCAAACTTTATCTTCTCAGGTTCCTTTGGATGGAATTCATGTTTAATAACACCTTTTACCTCTCTGAACACCACATCTCGGCTGTACACAATCTTTCGTGTGACTGGGTTCCAAAGCTTATAACCCTTTAAACCATCCTTATACCCAATAAAGATGCACTTTTCAGATTTACTATCCAACTTGGTTCGTTTCTCCTTTGGAACATGTACATATGCATCACATCCAAATACCCTTAGATGTGAAAGAGAGGGTTTCTTACCAGTCCATACCTCTTGTGGAGTCTTATCCTCCAACGCTGATGAAGTTGACCTGTTGACCAAGTAACATGCAGTATCCACCACTTCTACCCAGAATTCTTGTCCTAACCCGGCACCACTGAGCATGCTTCTTGCCCTTTCCATCAACGTCTTATGCATTCTTTCTGCAACTCCATTTTGCTGAGGTGTATATGGAGTAGTCTTCTGTCGTGCTATACCACACTTCTTATAGAATTCTTCAAATTCCTTGCTGCAAAACTCTCCACCATTATCTGTCCTCAACACCTTTATCTTGTTCTCTGTCTGATTTTCCATGAGAGCCTTAAATTCTTTAAACTTGTCAAAGGCTTCAGATTTCTTCTTAAGGAAATATATCCATGTATTCCTTGAGAAATCATCTATAAATGATACATAGTACACAGACTTACCCAGTGATGGAACCTTCACAGGTCCAAACACATCACTGTGCACAAGTTCTAATATCTGTTTCGCCCTCTTACTACCAGAGGGGAAACTCACCCGATTCTGCTTCCCATATACACAATTTTCACATAAATCAAAATCCAGAGAGCTATTACTCATACCTTCTACCATACCTTTACCATGAAGTATTCGAAGGCCTTTCTCTCCAATATGTCCAAGCCTTTGATGCCACAACATGGTCTTCTCTCCAGAGACCACTAGATTTTTTGCTCCACTTTAAGGAACCACAGGATTGTTGCACCCATCAATAACAGTGCTACCTTGCAGCTTGTACAGAGTTCCAATTCGAACTCACCGCATCAGTACCAGTGCTCCCCAAACCATTTTGCAGGTATCCTTCTCAAACATTGTTTTTACACCTGCATCATCCAGCTTGCTTACAGAAATCAGATTTCTGGCCAATGCAGGAATATGCAGAACACTCGGAAGTGTTCTAACCCTTCCACCTTGCAACTTCAACTTTACTTTTCCGTGACCAATGATTCTAGCCTTCCTATCATCCCCTAAGAAGACATCACCACTATCGTATTTCTCATACTCACAGAACCACTCTCTATGGGGAGTGAAGTGAAAGGATGCACCTGAGTCAATCAACCATGCCTCATGATCTACATGTGTACTTGAAGAAGCCAAGTACACATCCCCACCTTCATCTGAGGTGGTTTTCGCCTCTGCAAAATGAGCATCATCAAATCCCTTTCCTTTATCAGGAGCTTTAGATTTACAATCCCTTTTGTAGTGTCCTTCATTTCCAGCACACGACCTGTATAGGTTTTCCTGGAGATTTAGATCTCCCTCTAGATTTAGATCTCCCACTTGATGACTTATTTTTGTTTCTGTTCTGGGACCGTCCTCATACAGACAAGGCATCACCATTTTGGCTCTCCATATTTTTCCGTCTCATCTCCTCCGTCAGCAAGGATGAGACTATTTCATCAAACTGTAAGGCAATTGCATTGCTACCTATTGAAATAACCAGACTATCCCACGAACCTGGTAGAGAACACAACAAACAGATGCACTTAGCTTCATCTGAAATTTTAATATCAACAGATGTTAACTAACTTACCACAGTATTAAATGTGTTCAGATGCTCTGTCACCAAGTCTCCATCTTTCATCCTCAGGTTATACAGCTTTTTCATTAGGAACATTTTATTCACCAAAGACTTAGATTGGTACAAAGTCCCTAACTTGTCCCACAAAGCCTTCGCCGTAGCTTCCCTTGATACATTCAGCAATACTGAATCTGAGACACACAATCGTATTGTGCTCTTTGCCTTCCGATCCAAATTATTCCATTCTTCATCGGACACTCTCGTTGGTTTAGTACCCGGATCTACCACGATCCACTGATATTTATCCACTAACAGATCCTCCATCTTGAGTTTCCACAACTCAAAACTCTGACCATTAAATTTCTCAACATCTATCTTTCCACTGCTCGCCATCTTCTTTCACCACCAGAATCGATCTCGCAGATCTCCCACTGAACAGGGTCTACCACAGGCCCGAGAGAAACCCCTCAGCAACAAAGGCGTCCCCTTGAAGCCAAAACCGCTCCGATACCAAATGTAGGTTTTAACCCCGTATAGAAATTACCTGCATACGAATTCTTAAACATAGAAAATAAAAAATGCAAGAGCATAACACATAAAACACATATACACAGATATTTTCCCCTGGATCCAAAAACTAGCACTACCAGCTTGATTTTTCATTATGTTCCTTTCAATGTTATAACACATATTTATACATGCCGAAGCATCCAATACCATGGACCGAAAACCATTGCGTCCAAAAACATGTGCGAAAATCATGCACAAA
Source organism: Pinus tabuliformis (assembly GCA_031772625.1). Classification (NCBI taxonomy): domain Eukaryota; kingdom Viridiplantae; phylum Streptophyta; class Pinopsida; order Pinales; family Pinaceae; genus Pinus; species Pinus tabuliformis. Next base: position 28,591,569 of record CM062810.1, on the reverse strand, counting down.
ACCATAGGTGGGTCCGCCCATCCTAACCCCATAAAGTGGGGTTACGGGTATGCCTCAAACCCCCTGTGACCCCCAACCCCCCGCTACACAATCAGCGCAAAGAAGGGGGGCTCTGCCCCCCCTCTAACTCCCCGGTTAACTACGTGGGCTAGTCGTGGAAAGAATATAACACAACCCAAAAAAAACCACAATAGTTCTATAAGAGGATCCAGAGTGTTCCTAATCCTTATTTATTACTTTTATTTTGGACTCTATCTCTAAAATAAGAGATTTTCTATTTCTAGTGATTTCCCATTTCCATTCCTTTCTTGCATATTTTACCTTTTGGACCTCTTTCTTTAGTTCAACTTGATCTTTTGGGATAAGATATTCATTTATAAATATTCATGATCCTTTTAAGCTTGGATATCTACTAAGTATATCTAATTTATGGTCATTACAACTTAGCTTAACACATATCAGTCTATGTTTATGCTCAAGTATTTTTCCCGCCCTTTTTGCTTTTGTTAGATTAGTTGTTTGAATTTGTGACTTCAATTGTAGTTGTTCTTTTATTATTTCTAATGTGTCCTCGTCATTTTTCTCTTCTATGCCAGTAATTATAAGGTGCAGGTCTCTCTTGTCGCGCTCATGGTCTAGTTCAATTATTTTGTTCATTTCCTCTTTTATGGGTTTGACATCAAATTTATTCTTTGTGTTGCTTAGGGCTGAGTTATTATTTAGTTTTTCTTCTAATTCCTTAATATCGTCTCTCATGGTGCAATTTTCTTCCACTGTTGACATTTTTTTTGTATTCAATCTCTTGCATCCTAGCTTTCATTCCTTGGAGTTCAGTTTCAAGTGCTATCATTTTATTTTCTAAATAATTGTAACTATTGTCAAACATTGTAGTGAATTCGAGCTTATGCTTTGTAACTATTGTGTATAATTATTGTTTAAGTTGTCCTCATCTCTCTTCTCTTTGCTTTTCTATAAATTTAATGTAATTGTGCATTTTGTATAATTCTTGTTTAAGCTGCCCTTCTCTCTCTTCTCTTCCTATTTTTACAAATTCAATGTAATCGTAAAGATTATCTAAGATAATTTTTCTTGGCCTCCCTTTGCTAGGGTAGGTTTAGAAATATGAGGATACTTTCTCATAGTTTTAACAGATAAAACTTACAATAAAAAGAGAAGGTAGGGGGAAGGGAACGCATGCACCTCAGATATTTGAACAAAAGAGGTATATTCAGTCGTGATATTCATTTTTCTCTTCTATGCCAGTAATTATAAGGTGCAGGTCTCTCTTGTCGCGCTCATGGTCTAGTTCAATTATTTTGTTCATTTCCTCTTTTATGGGTTTGACATCAAATTTATTCTTTGTGTTGCTTAGGGCTGAGTTATTATTTAGTTTTTCTTCTAATTCCTTAATATCGTCTCTCATGGTGCAATTTTCTTCCACTGTTGACATTTTTTTTGTATTCAATCTCTTGCATCCTAGCTTTCATTCCTTGGAGTTCAGTTTCAAGTGCTATCATTTTATTTTCTAAATATTTGTAACTATTGTCAAACATTGTAGTGAATTCGAGCTTATGCTTTGTAACTATTGTGTATAATTATTGTTTAAGTTGTCCTCATCTCTCTTCTCTTTGCTTTTCTATAAATTTAATGTAATTGTGCATTTTGTATAATTCTTGTTTAAGCTGCCCTTCTCTCTTCTCTTCCTATTTTTACAAATTCAATGTAATCGTAAAGATTATCTAAGATAATTTTTCTTGGCCTCCCTTTGCTAGGGTAGGTTTAGAAATATGAGGATACTTTCTCATAGTTTTAACAGATAAAACTTACAATAAAAAGAGAAGGTAGGGGGAAGGGAACGCATGCACCTCAGATATTTGAACAAAAGAGGTATATTCAGTCGTGATATTCATCGGAAACCGGAATTATAAGTGGCACAAAGTACGGTACATGGTTGTAGAGGTATGATATGTCGCTGACCAAAATTATACCACAACAGAGTAATTATATGTGAGACTATTGCATAGTATTTATATGCCGCAAGAGTGTTTATATGCAAGACCATTGACCATCAAACCATGTGGAATGTTTATATGCAAGACCACCGACCATCAAACCATTTGGAAGTGAACCTACATGTAAGACTAGATAGGAAAATGAACTTTTATATATATATATATATATATATATATATATATATATATATATATATATATAGATATGAAGTAATAAGAACAAACATTGTGATTATTCACGTTAATACTAATTAATTTATTTATAATTATTTAAATTAATTAAATTTGAGAGATAGAATAAATAAATAAAAAGCAATAGAATTAATTAATATATATATATATATATATATATATATATATATATTATTAATCTATTATATAACAGAAAATTTACTATTAATTAATAAGAATAAACATTTATTATTTTGACGAAAACATATAGGAGGGGCTCCATATTGTTACGCTAATGTATACTTCAAGAAGATTGAATTAATAATACAAGTATGGTCAAATCGTTTTTAAATAACCATTCTTGTGAATAGCATTGAGTACCAACTTTAAGCATGAGGATGGGATGCTTTATAAAAGCCCTCAATTTCAATCCATTAACAAGAAAGGTTGTGGAGGTAGCAAGTCCCTGCCATGAAAGACTTTTTAACTTTTTATTATCGGGAGTGATTTCCGATAAAACCCAGATGGAGCATACCTACTCGGACCCACCCCAAACGAGGTTTTCGATTATGTTTTTTTACTTGTGGCGAGGGTGGATCATGTAGTGTGCCAGCTATGACCTCATCTACATGTATTACACTTCCCCACCGAGCACTGGCAGGTCTGTCTATGAAACATAGGCCTCTTATGTCTCTTCGCCTCGGTTCCACCCTCACCTTGGTGGTCTCCTCTCCAGACATGGCCACCAAGTTTCTCAAAACCCACGATCATCTTTTCGCAAACAAATGGTAGTTTGTCGCTACTAAGCATTTGACATATAATTTTGTGAACTTCACATTTTCTCTGTTTTGCCCTTACTGGAGGCAAATGCGTAAGCTCTGCGCTTCGGAGTTGCTGAGCTCCAGGAGGGTAGATTACTTCTGCTTTATTAGAGAAGAGGAAGTTTCATCTATGACTCGCTCTATTATCAATTCAGACGATTCTCGTCCCTTAAACATCAGGAAAGTCGTGGCATCCCTGGCTACGGCTATAACCTGCAGGATGGCATTTGGTAAAAAGTATTCAGACACAGACCTAAAAGGTTTCAATTCCATGGTCAGAGAAAGTCTTCTGTTACTCAAATCATTTAATATTGGAGATTACCTACCTTATTTAGGTTGGATGGATTTGCAGGGTGTCAACCTCCTGATGAAGAAACTACACAATACACAAGATTAGTTGTTAGAGAAAGTATCAAAGTGAAAATTGTTGTAGAACAAAGGTCCATAGCAGAATGGAGGAATGCCTTCAAGGCTTATGAGGACACTGCAGAATAGTATGCATTCATGGCTAATACAAACATAGTTTTGGAGACGGTATGTCTCACTCTCTCCTTTCTTCTGTTGTATGCTTGTATCATATACTATACTGTGATTTGTTATCATTTTTTTGTCTTGTCTTTGAAGTTAGTTTTGCATCTGTAATCAGTGGTTCTCAAGCAGGTCTTAAGCTTAGGATCTTGGTTACTGGTTTTCCTGATTCTTTAATGTCATTAGTTGTTGAAGAGAACATTGTCCCAAATTCTTGGACGGGGTTACTTGATCAAAGTTCAAATAGACCCTATTTGTGTCTTCAAATATGTTGTTGTAGTAGGTTTGTTGTCTCAGCAATGCCCAGAATTTGGGCTGAACATAACCGAAATTTGGCCCTCCTCTAGCCCTATGGCTGCCGGTGGCCTTTGACTGGCCCTCCATTGTCCAAGTCTGAGTGGAACTCTCACTTAGCTCCGAAGTTGTTTGTGTTATTTGAGTCTCAACTTTGATTGAAAATGTAGAAGCTATCGATTCTAGTAGATAATTTTAAATTGTTATAGCATGTAGGTTGGGATTCATGCTAATGAAATTGTATGAATTCTGCTCTGTGCAGGGAACAGAAAAGGTACGATGTCTAACATACCTTCAGCAAGAAGTTACATTGCAAACCAACAATTTGAAAACAATGTGTAATTTGCAACTGCGTTGGTTGGATGGAGCTCTCATTGAGGGAGACTTTGCACAAATGCCTCAAGCAATAAAATGGCTGAGATGGGAAAACTGCCCACTGAAATGCTTACCATGTGAATGGAAGATGCAACAACTAGTTGTACTAGATTTGAGTTTCAGCAAAGACATCGAGGCAGTCTGGTTGAGGCAGTCTGGACAACTTTTTCTGATGAAAAGGTAATTAGGAAAGCAAAATATAAACAAAAAATAAAGCTTGTATTGCTTGCATGTAATTTCCACTTCCACTATGAATAAAAGCTCTCATATTACCAAAAAGAAATACTGGGAAATACCTACTAAATTGGTTAATGGACAATGCTTTTGCAGGGTCCCCACAATATAAAAGTACTGAAGCTGAATTACTGTACAAATCTTCAGGTTCTTCTGGATTTAAGCAATCATACATCCCTCATAAGGTTGGAGCTTTGTGGTTGTACTAAGCTGAAGGAATTACCAGAATCTGTTGGACTTTTAATCTTCACCATAATCTGTTGGACTTGTTGGAATTTTAATATAGCTTAAGCACTTAGATTTGTCAAATTGCTAACCTGAAGAAACACAAAACCTGGCTTCTCCTAGTTCCAGATCTCCCTTGTTCCCTCAAGAACTCCCTTGTTCCCTCAGTCCTGGTTCTAGATCTCCCTTGTTCCCTCGATCCTGGTTCTAGATCTCTGTTGTTCTCTCATGTTCCCTCGATCTGTTTTCCTCCTAAAACACAAGTATTATCCTCCTGTTCTCGCCAACTATAGAATCCTCTAGTTCTCACCAGCTTCATCTTCTGTCTCTCGACACAGAAGCAACATGCATTCACAGGTGGTGACTTCAGCCACTCTAAATGACTTAGACACCCACCCAATCGACTAAACACTCTGCTTGGCTTTGCAAAACATTTGCATAACATTTAATGTTTTAAATTAATGCTGGCATTAATTCAACAGTTTCAAAATAGAAATTAAATCAATCAACCTAACCTATGGTTTTGGCCTCCCCGCCTCGGGAAGAGGCCAAATAAGATGTGAAATCCATTGAACTGTAAAAAGTACACAGCAAAAAACATGTAGGGACTAAAAACTTAAAAATTTTAGGTTAATTATGAGCCAACTAATGCTTATTAGAGGATTCTGATTACTATAGTCCCATGCCATTGCCAGATGGCAGGGACTAATAATGGATGGTTTGTATTTAAGGAGCTATATTTTAGAGCAGTATTCTTTTTAGGTAAGTAGATGAAAATTTTCATTGAATGTGATTATAATTTAATGAAATAATAATTATAAATTTAATGAGATGATGATAATTTTACAAAGTTATAGAGTTTTTTCAAGTAAGTAATTAAGAAAAATATCCCCAAGGGTTAGCTCAACTCGTCAAATAAGTGCCTCGTCGTTCAAGAGGTCACAAGGTCAATTCTCCCCAAAGCCCTTGGGGTTAGGCCTAGCTATTGGTCGGGGGGCTTGATACCCTTGATCAAGCTCAAATATTTTCGTGGACATAGGGCCATCCAGTGACCGTGGATGTCCGTGAACCACACGTGAAATTTTTTTTTTTAAGAAAAAGAGTATTAATTTTATCATATATTTTGTTTTTTTAATAAGATATTTATTTATAAATTTATATTGGATTATATAATGATAAAAGGATTTTTTTTTAATAAATTAACTTTTATTAAACTAATACCTTATTATGTAATATTAAAATATTTTTTTCATAGTTTATTGGATAGAAAAGAATACTAATGGCAAAAGTGAATGTAAGTTTGTATGAAATGGCCATAAACTAACTACATACATAGGGAAAAAAAAGTATATTGAGCCAAAATTTACACAAGACTATGGTAAATTTCAAGTAAAGTAGAAAAACCACAAGTTAACTAAAACCATAAATATATCAATGATACTTAGAATGGTCGAATTAATTGGAGATGCATGATTTAGTTTGTTGTAGAGTTGTTCCTTAATACAACCTAGTGCTTCATGTTCTTCCACTCCAACAAAAAAAATTCCACAAAATTATATTATTACAAATTATATATTTAATGAGTATATTATCATAACAAATTCCAAGTAAACAAACATAAATGGAAGCTAGAGTAAAAACATATTTCCATACTCCCTCTCTGCAAGGTATCAACCTGTCTTTCATTTATTTTATTTGGTTTTCCGAGATTATGCTTTTTAGAATGAACGATATACAACACAATTACGAGGAAAAGTAAAAGTGATTTGATTGTTGCAATAAGAAACAAATATGAACACACAAACAAAACTCCAAAATTACATTCCCAATTACTGCAATTTATACAAGGATCCCGCCAAAGATCCTATAGTGATTCCACCTGCTGTCACTAATTCCTACTGACTATTAATTATTTCATTGAGTATAGAATAGTCATCGTGATTATTCTAACACCTCCCCTTAATCACGACCTATATGTTAAATTTCTTGTTAGTCTAAGTCTCAGTTATGCTTACAACATAATTAGGATTTTCTACAATGCATAACTTACTTCTACAAATTTTAAATTTAGTCTTTCTAAGAGGCTTGGTGAATATGTCAGCCACATTTTCATCTGTATTATAATATGTTAAGTGAATTTTATTTTATTGCACTTTTTCTCTTACAAAATGATGTGTTTCTATATGATTTGACTGTGCATGATATACAATATTGTTTTCCAATTTGATAGTGCTTTGATTATCACATATGATTATTGTAGGTTCTTGTTGTATTTCTCCAACATCTTCAAGTATCCTTCTAATCCATATTGGTTTTCAGGTAGCACTACTTAATTATTTATACTCATCTTTAGCTGATGACAAGGAAACAACTGGTTGTTTCTTACTGCTCCATGATGTCGCTCTTGAACCTATATTGAACACATATCCAGTGGTAGATTTCTTGTCATCTAGATTTCTAGCCTAGTCATAATCAAAATGACCTGCCAGCTCAACATCAAATTCACTAGTATACATAATACCAAAATTAAGTGTTCCTTTCATATATTTAAGGAATTTCTTTGTTTCCTTCCAGTGTCTTTCACAAGGCTTAGTCATGAGCTGGCTAAGTATGCTAACAGACTATGTTATATTTGGCCTAGTAGTGGTGAGGTAGTTCAGACTTCCCACCATTTGATGTTACAATGTTCCATTCACCTCTTTAGTTCCATCATCATTATACAATTTAATATTTTGTTCTAAAGGAGTAGATATTGCCTTGAATTCAATCATATTGAACCTTTTAAGGATTTTCTTTGTATATTTGTGTTATAGACATTTTTGTGCCTTACAGCTCTAAGCATGAAATGTCCATAAACCAAGGGATCCTAAGTCCCTAAAACTGTTGTTCCAACTCCTAAAGAAACAAGGTCAACAAATTACAGCTTCTCCCAGAAGTTCTCCACCAGAAACTGCTCAGAACTAGTCAAATCAGGATCATTTCAGCTGCTCCACTAGCTAGCTGCGTTGCAAAGCACCCAAATACACTGGCTAGGTGCATTGCAATGCACTTGAATGAACTACCAGGGTGCGTTGAGCGGGAAATGACAAGTGGCAGAGTCATTCTACGAGGTGGAGAGACAATGGAAGCTTCCAGAATCTTCTCCAATGACACTTGCCTCACTGAATTTGACCAGTGATGAGTAAGAGGCTCTCAGTCTCCAAGTGGAAGAAAAAACTGACAGAGAGAGACCACTAATCAATTCATGAGCTGACTCATCCTCTTTGCATACATCTACATATGGATCCCTCACCAAGAGATCCAAATGCTGTAATTTTGTACATTGCAGAGAATTGTTGTTGGTTTTGAGATAGATATCAGAGTATTGGGTGATTTATGCTTTGTTGGAGGTGAAGAGGGGATTCTATGCTGGGAGGTTGATGCTGGATCAGGAATCATCGGTTGTAACTCCTCCTAGATCTTCTTGTTTTATCAATAAAACTATTTGAGTTTCTCCTACATGCTTGTATATCATTGATGTTTGTTATAATTGTATGTTTAGCTTAAATCTGATCCTAAGCGATTTGTGAACATAAAGCCATGTCTTTGTGTAGTTTCTTTCTTCTGTGATCTTACAGGAACTTGGTGAAGCTGGGCAAGTAAGGGAGCAGGTAGCTGGAATCTTTCAAAGAGGAGAGAGATTGGATCAAAGTACTAGCGCAAGACACAGGTTGGTTCATCCTATTCCTCTTTGTTTATAGTTCATAAAGGAGAATACAAGAGTAGTTTTCCCTGTTTGTTTCTGAGGTCACTGTCACACCTCAGTGGGATACGGTCGTTCTGAATAGACACTTTTCCCGTTAACAAAATGGCGACTCCACTGGGGAACGTGTCTAGTTAGTTTGTTTGTGTTTCTCTTGTTGTTCGTTTCATAAACTTAGAAGTAGCGAATCGAACTGCATTTGCCATTAACAAATGCAAAGTAGACATTTGCTGCTTCAATCCATTCACTGGATCTGTTTATGATTTGAACAGCTGATTCACAAATGATCTGATTGCCCTTTGTGATAGCTCTTAAACCTCTTTTAAATCAACCCTCTGATTGTGCATTACTGATTGCTTTTACTCGGCCAAAAACCATAGATTAAACTGCAAACCGTGACCAAGAACCCGGATAGAATTCTCGTTTCTACCCCAGCGCAGGTGCTGTGAAGAGTTCCTGCATTTCAGCGCAGTTCCCGAGAGGGAAACCTGCGTTGCAATCCAGTTTCTCTGTGTACCAGGTGCGTTGATCAGCCTAGCCTTGTGCAGCTGAGGTTCTTTGCTCATTTTTTCCAGTTTTGTCTCCAATTTTTGTAGCCTGTGATCAGTGTGTGTGTCTGTTTAAAAGCCCCTTTTCTTTGCCTTAATTCCGCCTCGGTTGTATAAAAGAAACTGTATTTTTTTTTGTGTGTTTGTTGCGTCATTTACAGTTTCCCATTGCAAAAGTAGAATAGTCATACTGTCGTCCTTTGATTTAGATCTGTCGTAAGTGTTGATTGTGATCTTAGGAGAAAGTTTATTTGCTATTGACAGTTGATTATGCTTTTACTTTTTCCTTTGGCTTGAATTTGTGAATTTCTAGTGTCGAAACAAGTGTTTACTTCAAAATCATAAAGTGTCGTAATTGTCTCTACCTTTTGATTTCGAAAAGAAGCTTGTTTGTGTTTTTCACTTGAAAACGAATTCAAATTTGTACAACAACTTTCTTTTTAGGCATCAATATTAAGAAAGTGAAAAACAAATACATGCACATGTGCATTTGCATATTGACAGTCTGTTTGGCTTGATTTAGGAAAAGTGCATTTACAGTGTGCTCTTTGCTCTTTGAGAAAAGATTGTGTCTTTCTTTTCCCCTTGTAGCTAGGATTTTCATTGCTGAAAAGAGATAAAATCTTGCTTATCATCTTTAGATTGCATTTTAGGAATTACATCTACATCTCATGGTGATCCCAAAAGGCAAACTTCATAAGAAAGACCAACCTAAAATAAATTCAATGAACTTAACAATGCTTTGTAACTTAACGCACAACATTTAGAGGTCTAGGCTAGAGACGTATTCCGGCGTCGTAAAGCCTGGTAACTGTATTCCTCACTGATGGTTGGGTGATTCCTCCACTTTGAGACGATAAGTGCCAGTATGGACTTATGCTCCCACGTACCGTCGAGTATATATTGGGAGACCCCTATAGGCATAAAACCTTTATCCATAGGAAGTCGTGTCGGCTGCCCTACTGATCGCAATGCACCGAACACAGCATTCGGGAAGATTGACTGTCGTACCGTAAAAAGTATTCTGCAGTTTTGCGATTGGTTTGGTAATCCCTCTACCTAGACCTCCAGAGCAGTCCCTTTCGTTCCTTTTCAGACTCTTTAACGGAAAAGGTCCATCTGAGCACTTGTCACTTCAGGCTCATTAAAAATCGAAGGAGACTAGAGCCATCTTTTGTTTTTTCTTGACTCTTTAAAACTGAAAAAACAAGTTGTGTCAAAGCGTGTTAAAATTTATTTTAAACGGAATATTCATCCCCTTTTCCTACGTTGATCTTTGGGTTGAGAAAATGGAGCCCACCAACCAAGGAATTCCCCTTGGTGGAAATCCTAGTCCCTTCTCCTCTTGGGGAGATGTTGGTGCGCCCCATATGGCCACATTGTCGCTTCCAGGACTAACAATTGGCTTGCCAGTATGGCTCTTCTCAACCAATGTCGTTCAGAACACCACTATTCCTGAACAATCGAATCAGCAATTAGACGAGTCCAGAGTTACCCACCAGCCTTCTACTTCCTATAATTCTTCCTCTCCTCCTTCCTCTTCGCTTGACGGGACTGGTAAAGCTAAAAGCCAAGTTCCTAAGGAGAAGAAGGAAAAGAAGAAGAAAGAGAAAAAGAAGAAGGAGCCAAAGGCGAATGGGGGAAAACGAGTGTCATCTAACAAAAATCCACACACAGCACCGACCAGGCCTAAATCGCCATGTGTCATTGGCAGAGGAGACCACTTTCACAGAGATTGTCCTTGCATCCCCCGGATACTAAAGGACTGGTCTCCTCGTTTGCACAATCTGGTGTCATCAACCTCTGGAGATCCTGTTGAAAGCACACCGTCAACTAGTGAAAGTGAAGCCCCAGGACAAAGAAGGAAAGCTAGATTTCCTTGTAAACTGTATGAAGGCGACCATGCCCTCCACCGTTGTCCCTTCTTAGACGAGGCTAAAAGAGTTTTGGATGATCGTCCGGTTTCACCGTTACGACTTCCTCCTGGATATAAAAAACTCTTGCCAAGTCCGTCACTAGTTGAGAATCCAGCTGGCCCGCTCAGGTGGTCGGCTGAAGCGCCTGTCATTGAAGATAAACCAACTGAATCCATACCAGACGAAAGTCAAAAGGTCGAGGCGGCAGTTGACCCGGTCTTGCCTTCAGAGGTTTTATCTTCGAATGATACAGTCACTGAAGAGAACAAGGATGACACCGTCCAAATTCTCTTCATCAACACAGACTCTGACGAACATGGGGGCAATCCACCCATTCCTTTACCGCAGGAAGGAAGTTCGTCAGAGCCATACCCGGCCGTCTACTCGGTCCCACCTCCAAGCAACCTAGTTGTATCCTTCGACTGAATCAACTAGGCAGACCCCATTTGCCAGCAAGCATACCATTCTGAATTATCGTTCAAATCTATAGAATGGTCATGGCTGGTACCATCATAGATGAGGGGGCTTCTGTGAGTATCCTTTCCCCTATTGCTTGGAAAGCGCTTGGTTCGCCATCGCTGTTGCCTGAAATGAGAAATCTGACAGGCTTTGACAAAGGAACCAGTCGACCTTTATGGATCCTTCCCGATGTGCCCATAACATTGAGAGGGAAGACAGTTCGCATGAACGTCATGGTCGTTCAAGGACCCTTGGATTATAACCTACTCCTTGGACGAGACTATATTTATTGCATGGGAGCCATCGTCTCCTCACTCTTTAGAGTAATGTGTTTTCCGCACGAAGGAAGAGTGGTCAAGCTCGTGGACAAGCTTTCATTTCCTGGATCACGCATAGAAAATAGCCATATACCATCCCTAAATGGTCTTTTCACGCAAGAAATGTCTCAATCCCCAGTCCGTCCTCCCGATGAGCGCGAGTAATTCGGAGGGATATGACTGAAACCCAGGGGGCATGCATCCTGGTCTGCTTCGGCAGGAAAACTTCGAGTATAGAGTAGGTTTCCGCGGGAGAATATGACTAGTCTGTACCCCGTCCGGGATTGGAAGAGGGGTTATTCTAGAAAAAGATTCTCTTGTCAAATTTATGTGAGTTGACGGGCATCGTCGCTCACCTTTGTTTATCTCGGTAGACATCGCCGAAGAAGTGTTTTGTTTACGCCGTAAATAGAACAATCTTTGGGTAACCTGTAAGAGGTAGTACCCTTCCTGATAGAACGAATGTTTTGTCAGCTCGAATAGAGGGTGACCTCGAAACTTTGTTTTATACCTGGGGGCATGCAAGCCTTTTGGAGTGCAAGAAAAGAGCGATTATTTATCTGTTTTTTGGATTAGTCGTTTCCTAACTTGCATAAAGAAAGGATGTGGGGCAAAATCTAAAAGTTGCCATTTTTATATGAGACATTATTATCATATGAATGGATTAATCGAGCAGTTTTAGCGCATAGTTCAAGCTCGTTAAAAAATAAACATAAGACCGAGCAAATGTTTCCACCCGCGTTTAATCTCATTAAAAAATGAACTATCCCTCGGTAAATAACCACCGTGAATGAAGCATTTTCAGCCATTAAAGCCTTGGTCGTGTTTGCACCGTCACCTCCACTTTTCCATTGGCCGATCATTCACCTCCATTTGATTGTTTACCCATTTTGAGGAACAGCTGCGAAGAGTGATTTCACTAGCCATCCTTGTGACACTGCCGTGATTGGAAAATTCCAAACCTTACCTGGAATTAGCTGCTACCCATTTTATCACTCGTTCCTCAAAAGACGAGTCTTCTTTAAGCTCTTTTCAATTGACTCGTAAAATATGAAAAGATTGCCGAGTTTTGGCCTTCCAACTCGTTAAAGGGACCGGAAGTGTTATCCCTCCTCTAGATTTTAATCTTTTTGGACCTGAGGGATTATTGCACAAAAAGATCAAGCGCTTTTTTTGTTCGTCTCGTTAAAACTATCAAAAACTCATCCCTTCTGTATTGCTTTATACTTTTTTGGACTTAAGGGATTAGATGACGAAAAAGGAATTTTGGAGTTACCTTTACGTACCTTTTCAGACTCTCTAAAAATGAAAAGGACCGAGTTATCTTTGTCGTTAGACTCGTTAAAAAGATTAATAGCGACAAACTTGTCTTTAGGCAAGAACAAGTTTCACTATCGCTAGGATCATTAAAACATAGTGATGGGTTTGCCCGAAGGGAAAATTATAGAACAAGCATATGTTATCCTCCTCAAGCTTGACAAAAATAAAGAGGTACTGGTCAGCAATGACTGGGGAAAAATTGGGAAGAAAACTCAAAGAAACCTTATTGGTAGCAAGTCGCTCTTGAACATGACACTTCCACTCCGTGCCTGAGTCGGGTTGGGTTGTTTCATTCACCGATCACATCACCATGGTCACGCCATACCATCCACATTTGGGGTAAATGCTACCAATCCATCACATAAGTGTCGCCGACATGTTCAAGAGAAGTCATCCAGAGAAATCACCCGTGTCCCATCCACTACCATACATTATACTTCATTCTTTCATGACCGCCACCCTGAACCATATATCACCAGATCGTTTTCACCTCCATCAAAATCATTTTCTCCGTTCCGTGTCATTGATGTGGGATTCATTAAGGCCCTCCTTTGACGGATCGCTTCTTGTCGACATCAGCTCATTATCCAAGAAGTTGATCTAGGAACACCCCATTCAGTACTTTGAAGCTTGCATGCCTCAATGGCAAGTTTCTCACTTCCGGCGATAGGTATACATCAATGACCTTCGACCGAAAGATTTTGCGTGGTGTTTGATGCCAAGTCCTTTATTCACACCACGTGAATTTTACTGCAGTACCTTGAGGGTCACTATCATTATCGGGGATTCCTCTCGCGCTTGTTAACAGTTTACATCATTGACTGGTAATCAAGCGATGTCTTTCCATGTTCGACTTCAAAACATTTCTCACATGGATCGACTTGTACTTCGAGTGAAGATCGGACGAGATTGAAGACCCCGGATCTAGTTTCATCTATCTGTGCTGCGATATATATTCAGAAAAAAATAAAGACATTGAAATGTACAGCATTGCAGCACAGATAATCATCCTACCAAAAGGATGATGACTTCATCAGAATCATCAGTCTACCATCAGACGATTGTCTGTCCTATGTACATGAAAATGAATTTATAAAGAAGAGCATGGGAATGCCCACCCCAGCTAGATCATGAAAACAGTATGAAGATAATGTATTGTATTGTATCTTATTACAGGTCTCCTCCCAGCATTGAAAGAACTTTGGATCCTCCTAATAAATAATTTCACCCGATAAACGGCCTCATACTTTAGGGGGCAATTGTTATAGACATTTTTGTGCCTTACAGCTCTAAGCATGAAATGTCCATAAACCAAGGGATCCTAAGTCCCTAAAAGTGTTGTTCCATCTCCTAAAGAAACAAGGTCAACAAATTACAGCTTCTCCCAGAAGTTCTCCACCAGAAACTACTCAGAACTAGTCAAATCAGGATCATTTCAGCTGCTCCACTGGCTAGCTGCGTTGCAAAGCACCCAAATACACTGGCTAGGTGCGTTGCAACACACTTGAATGCACTACCAGGGTGCGTTGAGGGGGAAATGACAAGTGGCAGAGTCATTCCACGAGGTGGAGAGACAATGGAAGATATCTCTGCTCTTGTTGCTCCTCCATTGGCTGATTTCTGTACCCTTGAATAGGTGGAATCTCTTATTCTGTTTCTTGCAGCTCCCCTAGAACATCTTTTAGCAAGTTCACAAATCTCATCATATGATTCTTTAGATATATCTCCCTTAGCAAGCATATTTAACATATTTAAACAATCATCCCTTAACCCTCTAAGTAATATTGTTTTGCGAATTTCCTTACTTATATCTGGATGATCGGATCTCTGTATGTTGTATTGCAATCTTTCGATGTAGTCCTCCAAGCTTTCATCCGATTTTTGTGCCATATTGAATAATTCATCCTTCTTCTCTCTTGTCCGGCAGTAGTCCTGATATTTAAGCAGAAATTTTTGTTTCATTTGCTCCCATGTTGTGATTACCTGGCTCCCAAGGCTCATGAACCATCTCAAGGCATTCCCTTTTAAAGTGGCTGGAAACAGTTTCAACTTTTGAGCATTAGTAACATAATCATAGCTTCTGCATAAAATATCAAATTCAAAAAGAAACTCGTCAGGATCCTCAGTAGATAAACCATGAAAGTTAGGTAGGGCAGACAATGGGATATTTTTCATTGTTCCTGCAGGAAGATCACTGATGGGAAATCCCAAGGTAGAAAGAGAATTTTCATCCCTTCTTTCTTCTTCAGGACCTGTACGTCCTCCTCCAAAGAGGAAATTATCATTGTTGTCTTCCATTGTTGGTCCTCCTACTGCACTTTCTCGATCGTCAGAATCCTCTATTGGTTCCTCAATGTTTCCTACCGGTCGTCCAGCGCTTTCTACTATCTCCTCGATATGTTCTTCTATTCTGCTACTTTCCTCTGACTCTTCAGCGCTGACTGCTGGTTCTTCTGTATTTTCAGGACCCACAACTTCTTCTGTATTTTCAGGACCCACAACTACTTCAATTTTGTAATCTGACTGAGGGGAACGCTGAAGTTTTGACTTCCGAGAACTCAATCTTTGTGATGATTCAGCCTTTGATACAATTTCGTCAATAAACGTTTTTCGTCCTCCCCAGCCCTTGCCACCTGCGCGGTTATTTTTCTTCTGGTTTCCTCGTCCTCTCATACAATCTGCACATTAGGAAAAATAGATAAATGCTTTTTGAAATCTATAATTACCTTCCCCGGCAACGGCGCCAAAATGTTGGTCGCTCTAATTGTTTTCACAATTCGAGCTCCACATAAATTGTCAACCCGGGAAGGTCTTTTTATTCCAAAGGTAATAGCGCACTGGATATGCTCAATTTCAAAAGCAATTCAATGTTGTAGTAAAAGAAAGTCACACACATTTGTTGAATTCAGCAATCTATCAATTCACAGTCTACTTAATTAAAGCTGAAGTCAATTAACTTATAGCAGACACGATTTCTCTGTTATAGCAAAGGGAAATAAATGTATAAGAAAAGAAATCATTCAACTATAGCAGGAACAGGACCCTATTCCTTAGTGGGAACTTCAGCACCTGCTGCCTGGCACTAATCACTCTGCAAAAGAAGTAACCTTAAGAGGTCAAGACCCTATTCCCAGGAACAGGAATCTTCAGCACTTGGCCTCTCGTCTCTAATCACACTGCAAGTAAAAGAAAGCAATCAATGGGAGCAAGACCCTATCCCTCTGTACATGGATCTTCAGCACATGCTCTCATCATCCACTCGTGCAATCAATACATGTAGCGCTAAGAAACAGAGTATCACAAACCATGTAACTAGTGTTTCCGCAACAGAATTAAATACAATGCAAATACATAAGAAATAAACAACTACAGGAATAAAGGGGTGGATCTCGTGAGGAAGGCGGGCCCTTTCCTTCTCACAAGATTCCCCAAGAGAAAGAATTAAACTAGAATGCTCAAAACAGGTCTTTATTCATCTGTCAAGAAACTGGTCCATACAAAAAGGAGACTAGCTCCTGTCTCACACAATGTTGTTCTCAGAATTACAGTTCGATCCCCTCTAATGATGATGTCTCCTCTTTTTAAAGAGGAGACATCATTTACAATTTTACACAAGAGCGAATATCTCGATTCTGTTCAAAACAAGACTATTCTGTTCTTCTTTAAAAAGAGATACTGTTACAACCGAGACAACAGTCATGCTATCTTTACAATAATTCAGGTAACCGTATCTTCGGCCTGCTGCTATTATCCACAAAAAGTTCTTCAGAATTGCAAATTACGCATAACGGAATTTGCGTGCTTTGTCGGCTGTTTCAGCAGCTGAGTTAACTGTTTCAGCATTGGGACCAGCTGTTTCAGCAACGGGACCAGCTGTTTCAGCAACAGGACCAGCTGTTTCAGCAACGTAGTCGGCTCTTCCCGCAACTCAGTCAGCTGTTTCAGCTACAGCCGCTCGTTCTCATCAAGGCCTATAACTTTATCTGCGATCTTCAACTTATGTTAGCAACAATGCACTTCAATAATTGATAAAATATAAGAGTATTATGGAATTAAATGTAAGACAGATTAACCATATAATAAAGAGAAGGTTTCCATATACCTTAGGATATAGTGAATGAAAAAGACATTGAAGCTTATGGTTTTGAGAGTAAAATGATATCAAAATATATAGCAAAATGATACATATTGGAGTCCTAACATCCCCCCCACCTAAAAATGTTGCATGTCCTCAGGCAACCCCTTCGTCTGAATCAGAGTCTGAGTACTGGGACTGGCAATGCAAATTACTCAAGCAGTAGCTGGAGAAAGTGGCGTCTGTAGGAGCTCGGAATCCGCTGTTGGTCTGCAACTGTTGCCATGCCGAGGCTTCCTCTTCATCAGTCAACAGGTAATGATTTTGATATTTTTCTGAAGGCAGCCATAAGATTGGAAAACGGAAATGATACCCAATCCAGTTGACTCCACAATGCTGAATGCAATCAATATACTTAGGGACTCTATACAATGCAGCGTGAAAATTGAGAGGGTTAAAAGGATGATAATCCTGTCTTTCCTTATCTGATTGCTACCAAAAGAGATCATTGGCCTTCAGTGCAGCAGGACCCTTCATTCGAATATGCTCTTGACAATTAAAAAGGATTGAAGCCTGTAATTGCTCTATGTGCTCGTTCATACCTGGCTTCTGCAAGAATTCATAGTACTGTGCTATAAACATGGCCGGGCTTACCGGCTCTGGCCTAATCCACAGGAGTTTATTCTCCTCATTATGACTGCTTGTATTGAACGCAGTCTGCCAAGTGAGTTGATTAGACAAAAATGAAGCAAATGCCCTAAGTTGTATATCACCTGCAATTGGAATAAGGTTAATTCTTCTTTCTTCAGGCATGGCTTCATTATGAAGGTAGAGTTCGCACAGCAGATGTTGGTCGCTTTCAGGGGCCTCCTTGAAGGTCTCAACAAACTTTTCTGAAGTCAGTACTTCATGTGGTCTACCATGTGCTATTGATTTAATTTGAAAATAAGCTAGTCGTTCAGCAAGAAAAAGAGCGTAGTTTACAGAAGGTTTACGTGTAACCATCAACTTCCGCACCAATGAAAACATCAGGGCTATCCGTTCCTTAGACTGTCTGGCTTCCTTCTTATATTCCCTGTGCTCTTGCAGTAATTGCTCCAAGTTCTCCCAGTTAGTGTATACATAGTTTTGCCATTGCAACTTATGCTGTTGTAATACTATATCCTGTTTCTCAGCATGTTCCTTCTTCCATCTGTTGAATTGTTCCAATGGGTCCCATAGCCGAGTCTGTGTCTTTTTAACAGAAGTAGTAGGTTTGGGCACTATTCCCTCTGTCTGTATGGCTGCCTCAGAGGAAATGCATTGGGGCATTATTTCTTCTGTCGGGATACTTGCACCAGTAGTGTGCTGAGGCAGTGTCTCTTCTGCCGAAACAGCTGTATCAATAGTAGTATGCTCTGGCGATGTTTCCTCAGCTAGAATATCTGAATCAATAATCATGTGCTCTGGCAATGTTTCTTCTGCTGGAATGTCTGAATCAATAGTCATGTGCTCTGGCAATGTTTCTTCTGCTGGAATATCTGAATCAATAGTGGTGTGCTCTGGCAGTGTTTCTTCCGCCGGGATAGCTGCATCAGTCCCCAAAGGATGAGATATCTCTTGTTCGATTTCTTCTTCTTCTTCTTGCATCATAGGAGGTCCTACTGGTTCTTATGGAGCAGTGGGGCATTCCTCTTGTGTTCCCTCTGTCATAATTGTCTCAGGGAGTGAAATTTCAACTATTTTATAGCCTGCATTCTGATAAATGGTGCCACACTCTTTGCACATATATTCTATACATGTCTCCCTATTTTGCATTGAGGCTACTTGTGCTAATGTATGGAGATTGAGTTCTTTTTCAAAAGCCTCTCAAGTCATGGCTAACTCAGCTTTGTAAGCTTCTATTTCAGACTTCAGGAACTCATTTTCCTGCAGTAGAGATGTCATCGTATGTGGGCCTTGTATGCTGCTTGTTTCTGCTGGAATATTTTGCTGATGCACAGTGGTAGCTGGTTGTTGCACCACAATGGGTGCCTCTTGTGTTTCATCCATCGTGCCAGGAATGGATTCTTGTTCTCCAGTAACTAGTTCTGATACCACAGTAAATAGTCCTCGTGCTCTATCAGGAATAAATCCTTGTTCCTCAACAACTAGTTCTGATACCACGGTGAGTGGTGCTTGTATTTCCTCTATCGGACCAGTCATGAATTCTTGCTTCTCAGTGACTAATGCTGGTACCACAGTGGGTGGTTCTTGTGTTTCATCCACCGGGTTAGGGATGGATTCCTGTGTTTCGGTCTCCAGTTCTGGTACCACAGTGGGTGGTTCTTGTGTTTCATCCACCGGGTTAGGAATGGATTCCTGTACTTCAATCTCCAATTCTGGTATTTCAATCTCGAGTTCTGGTATTTCCATCTCCAGTTCTGGTATTTCAGTCTCTAGTTCTGGCATTTCAGTCTCTGGGCATTTCCCACTATCATCTTGCTTGTTGTGTTCCTGTGCCTCAGTGACTGGTTCTTGTGGGACAGTCACTGGGCATTCTTCAGTATTGATCTGCTCTGTAAATTCTTCTGCCTCAGTGACTGGTTCTTGTGGAACAGTCACTGGGCATTCTTCACTAACAACCTGCTCTGTAAATTCTTCTGCCTCAGTGACTGGTTCTTGTGGAACAGTCACTGGGCATTTCCCATTATCGACCTGCTTGGTGTATTCTTCTTCCTCAGTGACTGGTTCTTGTGTTACAGTCACTGGGCAAGTGACTGGTTCTTGTGGAGCAGTCACTCCTTGATCCATAACCAATGTCGTATTATCCCGAGGCACTGATTTTTGTGTGACAGTGTCTTCGGACGAGGCCGGCTGGGGAGTTCGGGATGGGGATAAGGGTTTCAATACAATAGTGGCAGGGTTAGGGAAAATGGAGGTAGATTCTGCCTCAACAGTCTTTGTCCTCTTTCTTTTTGGTAGGAAGGCAGCAAAATCGCTGCCTTTCCTTTTTCTTGAACGGGAGTGCTTTTTCTTCAGGACAGGGTTTTGCGGAGAGGTAGGAATTTTGGATGTGGACCTTGTCCGTGGTCTAGAACTTGTGACTGCTGGGGTTTTCCTTTTTTTCTTAATGGGTGAAGAAGGGGGTGTTGGAGAATCGTCACTAGGGACAGGAATAGTAGAGGGTGTTAGCTCTGCTAACTGAGGCGAGCTCGGGGTTGGGTTGACGGGAGAATTCAGGGTTTCCTCCTGTTGTTCTTTATGAGGATTTTCAGACAATTGGGACGTTTTCTCTTGCTGAGGAGTTTCGGGTGGGGTTTGCAAAGGGACTTCAGGTGGTTGGGGAATTTCTGGTGGGGCTTGCAGAGGGACTTCAGGTGGGACCTGCGGGGGAATTTCAGGTAGGGCCTGCAAAGGGGGATTTTGCTGGGCAAAACCCCTCTGTATTAGCAGCTGGCATAAGCGGTGATGGGTAAGGGATGTCATTGGAGATTTGGCTTGCTTACAATAATACGACATGTTTTTAATACAACCAAGCAGATAATAAGGGATATTAACCAATCTTCCATTCCTCAAATGATTCAGCAGAACAAAGTCATAGTTGTACACTACCTGATAACGCCCTTCGCATGTGAGGTAGTGTTTGACGAATTCTGCCACTGATGGCCATGGTTGAGGAAGTGAATGCAGACTGACCCCGCGGCCTCTAGGTTCCACTTGCTCGTCCGGGCGCAAAAAGTCTTGCTGCGCGTTAAGAACGACCGTCTTCCTGCTAAACCAGCGAATGCCCTCAGCTGGCAACCCTGATACCTGAACTATGTCATCCTCTGTCACTGAAATGCGAACCCCTCGGACCACTGAGAAATTGCCTTCAAAGTTCTGTGCGAATTCTAATACTTCTTCTGCGTTAAAATCTCCCAACCTTTCAAAATATGCTGTCCACCCTGCTTGTTGGAAGATCTGATATGCTTCAGGAAAGAGCTGTAGAAGACTTATGGAGCCGGGCTCATTTCTAATGGCCGCCTTTCCCATGGCTAAAGCTCTGAGTTTTTCCGCAGAGGCACAATTCAGTACTCTCAGACCCTGATCAGACTTAGTTGTTGCAACAATGGCTGCGTAGTCTAAATGACGGCAAAAATGGATATGATAACAGGTGGCAGGTTGGTGCATGCGAAATAATCATTCCATTTTTGGAATTCCCCCCCCTACGTATGGTATAATAATGATTGGACGTGGGGAGATATGTAATCATTATGAAATGAAATCCTCTCTTTTAATATGATTTAACCGAATTACATTAAAACCATATACCTTATACTTTACCTTTAATTAATAATTTGAAGTGTCGGTTGCAATAGCCTTGAATGATCATAGAAGGGTCTGTGTAATTGATTCTGGTATATTGCAAATAATTTTCACCAAAAGGATCTGAAGTATGATCGTGAAGGACCAGAAAGCCAAAAGGATCTGAAGTATGATCGTGAAGGACCAGAAAGCTTATATGATCGTCAAAGAGAGAGAGATGCTGCTCTGATAATAACAAGTTGCTGAGACTGATGTGTGAGCAACTGACAAATGAACGATACATTGCTGAGGCAGGTGTTTCATCAATCGGGGGAAAATTGATAATGTATTGCTGAAACAGGTGTTTCAGCAATGGGTAGAATCAATGATATGTTGCTGAAACAGGTATTTCAGCAACGGAAAAAGTTGGTGTTACGTTGCTGAAACAGGTGTTTCGGCAACGGGAAAAATTGGTGTTACGTTGCTGAAACAGGTGTTTCAGCAACGGGAAAAATTGGTGTTACGTTGCTGAAACAGGTGTTTCAGCAACGGGAAAAATCAGAAAATTGTGATAACTGACTTAGGTCTGTGAATGATAAGGGTTTATTTCAGCAGTAAGGGATGGGTAACACAGACTGAAGGAAGATATTTCGGGAGTGGTGGGAATGATAGAAATAATGGAGGGATATTACTTTTAGGGAAGAGGATAAAATGATGGGCGGAAGCTTCTTGATTTAAAGCTTCAGATCTTCTCATGATGAATCTGTCCTCCTTATTGCCTTTCCAGAATCTGCAAAATTCAATTGTAACATGCCAATCCTTGACAGGGATTATTAGTGCTAAATCTAATCTACTACTAAAAATATAGTGCAGAAAATTAAGTGCTGTGAGGAGCAGAAGACTCCCCTGGAAAAAGATAATGAATATCAGTCATGCAAGCAGTCTTGAAATCTTCTTTAGAAACAGGGCGCTCGTATAAACGGAGCCTATGGCCATTGACTAGTAGAGGTGTTTTAGCATCATCAATTGTTACAAGTCTTACCGTTCCGTTTGGAAAGACATCTTCTACTTCATACGGTCCAAGCCAACGTGTACGTAGCTTTCCCTGAAAATTTTCAAACCGAGAATCATACAGCAAGGCCCAATTACCTTTTTGGAACTGCTTGTGTTTGATAATTTTGTCATGCCATTTCATCCTTTGTTGCTGAATCATGTTTGTTTGGTGAATGGCATCCAATCTCTTTTCATCCAACTCCAAAAGTTGCTGCAATCTAGCTGTCTGCACATCATTCAAATCAAGATTAATAGCTAAGGCAGTCTTTAAAGTTTTAATTTCAAATTCCACAGGAAAAATAGCATTTTTACCATAAACCAATTCATAGGGAGAAAAACCGGTAGTGTTTCTCCAAGTAGTCCTGTAAGCCCATAATGCCTCAGGGAGCCTTTGGGACCAATCCTTTCGGTTGTCCTTCACTGTTTTAGTTAGAATGGCTTCTAAAACTTTGTTTGTGCTTTCCACCTGCCCATTGGCCTGGGGGTGGTATGGTGTGGTCATTCTATGTTGAATATGATATTTGTGAAGAGTAGATTTAAAACCATGAGAATTGAATGGAGGTCCTCCATCAGTAACTAGTTCTCTGGGGATTCCAAATCTAGTGAAAATATCTTCAAACAAGAAGGACAAAACAGCCTCTTCATTGGCTCTAATAAGTGCTTTGGCTTCCACCCACTTAGTCATATAGTCTGTGCAGACTAATATATAGGTTCTTTGATTGGATGGAGGGTTAATGGGTCCTATGAAGTCCAAGGCCCATCTTTCAAATGGTTCAGAAACTACCTGGGGGTTTAGTGGCATTTGGTCTCTATGATTGGGTTGACCCATTCTCTGGCAGCTATCACAAGCCCTTACATACTTCTTTGCATCCTTGAATAGTGAGGGCCAATAGTAACCCATCCTCAGAATTTTATGCGCTATTCTTTTATCAGCAAAATGGCCTCCACAAGGGCCATCATGACAAGCTTTCAGTATGTCATACACTTCATCTTCTCTAATGCATCTTCGAATCTCCTGATCAAGCCCAGTATAGAAGAGACATCCGCTGATCCAGCTATACCTGGCACTTTGTTGAACAATTCTTCTCTTTTCCCTATATGACAGGTGTGCTGGTAGTTTTCCTGCAACCAAGTAGTTAGCAATATCTGCATACCATGGAGAATGAGCAGAAACTGCAAACAAATATTCGTCAGGAAAACTATCATCCACTGGAATATCATTATCAGTTTTTAACCGTGAAAGAAAATCAGCCACCACATTTTCTTTACCAGGCCGATCTATAATTGTAATATCAAATTCCTGCAATAGTAATAGCCATCTGGTAACTCTAGCATTTGTAACAGATTTGTTCATTAAGTATTTAATAGCTGAATGATCAGTGTGCACAAACGTAGGATAACCAGTAATATAGTGTCTGAATTTATTAATGGCATAGATTACTGCAAGGAACTCTTTCTCGGTAACTGTATAGTTAAGCTCAGCAGAGGTCATGTTCTTACTGATAAAGTATATAGCATAAGGAAGATGATTTTCCTCTTGTCCCAGGACTGCTCCAATAGCACTGTCTGAAGCATCAGAGGATATGTGAAATGGAAGATTCCAGTCAGGGCCCCTCAAAATAGGAGCAGTAGACAGCTGATGCTTCAATTCTTCAAAAGCTTTTTGACAAGAACTAGTCCACTTGAATTCAGCATTTTTCATAAGCAATACAAACAATGGAGAAGCTATTTTAGAGAAATCTTTAATAAATCTCCTATAATAACCAGCATGTCCTAAAAAACTTCTCACATCAGTTTGAGTTTTAGGAACAGAAAGATTCTGAATGACTAATATTTTAGAAGGATCTACCTGAATACCTAGAGATGAAATAAAATGTCCAAGCACTATCCCCTCACTCATCATCATGTGGCATTTTTCGGTACTTAAGGAAAGGTGGGCTTGAATACATCTTTTTAGTACTTTCTCAAGGTTTTGTAATCCCTCTTCAAAAGACACACCATAGGGGGTAAAATCATCCATAAATATTTCCATACAGTCATTCAGCATATCTGAGAAAATTCCTATAACAGCTCTTTGAAAGGTTGCTGGTGCATTGCATAATCCAAATGGGAGAACTCTATAGGCGAAAGTTCCCCAAGGACTGGTGAAAGTGGTCTTGTCTTGATCCTGGGGTGCAATTTTTATCTGATTATAACCACTGAATCCATCTAGAAAAGAGAAGAATTTCTTCCCTGCAAGACTGTCCAACACCTGATCAATGAAAGGTAAGGGAAAGTGATCCTTTTGGGTAGCTTTGTTTAAAGCTCTATAGTCAACACATACCCTCCATTTCCCGTTTTTCTTAGGAACAATTACTAACGGGGAAACCCATTCACTGTCAGATATGGGGTATATAAACCCTGCATTAAGCAATTTTTGAAGTTCTTCTTTAACAATTTCTCGTAAATTAGGATTCATCCGTCTTTGGGGTTGACAAACAGGTCGGCATCCTTCTTTAATGTAAATTCTATGAGTACATAATTCAGAAGAAATACCTTTCATGTCCGTGTAATCCCAGGCAAATGCCTCCTTATATTTGTGTAATAACTTCATTAGCTGCTCTGTTTCAGTGTCTGTTAAATCAGGATTTATGTTTAATGTCTTACCGGGTTCAATTTCAACTGTTACGCTCTTAGATGGGATCGTGTTTAAAGTTTGAGATGAATCTTCAGGTTCAATCTTTTCTTGTATATCAGTTTCAAAAATTGCAGTTAATTGATTGTGTGTTTCAGCAATAACAGAAGAAGGTTCACAAATAAAATTATTGATTATTTCATCTTCTGTATTGTCTTTAAGAGTTAAAGCTTGTCCTATAGTTAGAATCGGCTGAACAGCATTATCATCATAATCCATCCATATAGAATCTTCATTATTAACTACTGGCGTAGCGTGAGGATAAAGAGTTAACTGCTTTGTTTCATAACCATTAGAAATTGTCATTGAACCAGATCTGCAACTTATAAATGCATCAGCTGTGGCCAACCATGGCCTTCCTAGAATTAAGGGGTGTCCCCCCAGCTTTGTTTTAGTTTGCAATACAACAAAATCAGCTGGATATTTCCAGGATTCAACTGAAATGAGCAGGTCTTCAACAACCCCTTCTGGCTTAATTGTGGAACGGTCAGCTAACTCTAAAATGGTGGGTGTATCTCTGATTGTGTTATTCAGCTGTAACAATTGTGAAGTTTCCAGAGTCATTATATTAATTGCTGCACCTAAATCTACCAAAACTCGGGGGATTACTGCTTTACCAATCTGAACTGTAACAGTAGAATGGCCAGGATCACCATATTTTACAGGAGGGGTTTTTCCGGACATTAATGCAGACAAGTCTCCCATCACATGTACTGTAAGGGGATCCTTGGTTTTCCTACCAGGTTTCTTCACACAAATATCCCTTAATGTTTTGGCATAAATTGGTACATCTTTTAATGCTTGTAAAAGTGGAATCTTAATATACAAATTTTGCAATTCCCCCATAAAATTAAAAGCAGGTGTTTCAGCTGTTTTGGTTAAAACCAAACGCTCGGGGAATGGAGGTTCTGTTAATTCAGCATTTTTGTTAGAAGGTGGTTGAGCTTCTTTTTGCTTTTCGGTTTCATTTTTATCTGAATCAGTTATATCATCAATAATAGGCTCTACTACTCTTCCAGATCTCAAGTGAATATCATTACATTGCATAGTAGGGGATATAGACTGATTCTGAATTTCAATAACTTGCACAGCTTTATTGTTGGGGTTAGGATTTGGTTGCGCGGGTAGTTGGGGTCTCATTTGGTTGTTTGGTGGGGCATTTGATGGCAGAGAGAGTGATTGTTGGAATTGAGGCATCTGATTTGGGTATGGAAGTGATTGATTATTCCAACTTGGGTTCCAAGGATTGAAAGGAGGTGGTCGCTGCGGAGGCCAAGGAGTCCACATTGAAGGATCAACAAAGGGAGGGTTTTGCATTTGCATGGGTGGGAAACTCATTTGATTGAAAAGTGGATATTGCATTTGGTTGAAGGGGGGGTAGCCTGTTTGGCCAAAAGCAGAATAATTGTTCCAACGATTAAATGGCATACCAGAATTCGTACCTTGCCCTTTAGGTTGCCACTGTCTTCTTTGAGTTAGCAGGTAGACTGCTTCAGCTTCTTCCTCTGTTGGTTGCATCGCTGCTTTTATCCCTGGTAGAGATGGACATTGTTCTGTCTCATGATCCTTCTCACAAAGGGTGCAAACTGGTACTTTATCTCTCGGACACTCCCTTAGTGGATGTTTATCTCTACATTTCGGGCAGTAGACAGCCAGAGTTGCTTCTGCCTCAGCCTGTTTCTTCTTAACCTGCAAAGTGTCAATCTGCGAAGCAAAAGAACTTAGCATTTCGGTTTTAAATTCTTCAAGCAAATTACCTATCTCTGCTCTTGTTGCTCCTCCATTGGCTGATTTCTGTACCCTTGAATAGGTGGAATCTCTTATTCTGTTTCTTGCAGCTCCCCTAGAACATCTTTTAGCAAGTTCACAAATCTCATCATATGATTCTTTAGATATATCTCCCTTAGCAAGCATATTTAACATATTTAAACAATCATCCCTTAACCCTCTAAGTAATATTGTTTTGCGAATTTCCTTACTTATATCTGGATGATCGGATCTCTGTATGTTGTATTGCAATCTTTCGATGTAGTCCTCCAAGCTTTCATCCGATTTTTGTGCCATATTGAATAATTCATCCTTCTTCTCTCTTGTCCGGCAGTAGTCCTGATATTTAAGCAGAAATTTTTGTTTCATTTGCTCCCATGTTGTGATTACCTGGCTCCCAAGGCTCATGAACCATCTCAAGGCATTCCCTTTTAAAGTGGCTGGAAACAGTTTCAACTTTTGAGCATTAGTAACATAATCATAGCTTCTGCATAAAATATCAAATTCAAAAAGAAACTCGTCAGGATCCTCAGTAGATAAACCATGAAAGTTAGGTAGGGCAGACAATGGGATATTTTTCATTGTTCCTGCAGGAAGATCACTGATGGGAAATCCCAAGGTAGAAAGAGAATTTTCATCCCTTCTTTCTTCTTCAGGACCTGTACGTCCTCCTCCAAAGAGGAAATTATCATTGTTGTCTTCCATTGTTGGTCCTCCTACTGCACTTTCTCGATCGTCAGAATCCTCTATTGGTTCTTCAATGTTTCCTACCGGTCGTCCAGCGCTTTCTACTATCTCCTCGATATGTTCTTCTATTCTGCTACTTTCCTCTGACTCTTCAGCGCTGACTGCTGGTTCTTCTGTATTTTCAGGACCCACAACTTCTTCTGTATTTTCAGGACCCACAACTTCTTCAGTTTTGTAATCTGACTGAGGGGAACGCTGAAGTTTTGACTTCCGAGAACTCAATCTTTGTGATGATTCAGCCTTTGATACAATTTCGTCAATAAACGTTTTTTGTCCTCCCCAGCCCTTGCCACCTGCGCGGTTATTTTTCTTCTGGTTTCCTCGTCCTCTCATACAATCTGCACATTAGGAAAAATAGATAAATGCTTTTTGAAATCTATAATTACCTTCCCCGGCAACGGCGCCAAAATGTTGGTCGCTCTAATTGTTTTCACAATTCGAGCTCCACATAAATTGTCAACCCGAGAAGGTCTTTTTATTCCAAAGGTAATAGCGCACTGGATATGCTCAATTTCAAAAGCAGTTCAATGTTGTAGTAAAAGAAAGTCACACACATTTGTTAAATTCAGCAATCTATCAATTCACAGTCTACTTAATTAAAGCTGAAGTCAATTAACTTATAGCAGACACGATTTCTCTGTTACAGCAAAGGGAAATAAATGTATAAGAAAAGAAATCATTCAACTATAGCAGTAACAGGACCCTATTCCTTAGTGGGAACTTCAGCACCTGCTGCCTGGCACTAATCACTCTGCAAAAGAAGTAACCTTAAGAGGTCAAGACCCTATTCCCAGGAACAGGAATCTTCAGCACTTGGCCTCTCGTCTCTAATCACACTGCAAGTAAAAGAAAGCAATCAATGGGAGCAAGACCCTATCCCTCTGTACAGGGATCTTCAGCACATGCTCTCATCATCCACTCGTGCAATCAATACATGTAGCGCTAAGAAACAGAGTATCACAAACCATGTAACTAGTGTTTCAGCAACAGAATTAAATACAATGCAAATACATAAGAAATAAACAACTACAGGAATAAAGGGGTGGATCTTGTGAGGAAGGCGGGCCCTTTCCTTCTCACAAGATTCCCCAAGAGAAAGAATTAAACTAGAATGCTCAAAACAGGTCTTTATTCATCTGTCAAGAAACTGGTACATACAAAAAGGAGACTAGCTCCTGTCTCACACAATGCTGTTCTCAGAATTACAGTTCGATCCCCTCTAATGATGATGTCTCCTCTTTTTAAAGAGGAGACATCATTTACAATTTTACACAAGAGCGAATATCTCGATTCTGTTCAAAACAAGACTATTCTGTTCTTCTTTAAAAAGAGATACTGTTACAACCGAGACAACAGTCATGCTATCTTTACAATAATTCAGGTAACCGTATCTTCGGCCTGCTGCTATTATCCACAAAAAGTTCTTCAGAATCGCAAATTACGCATAACGGAATTTGCGTGCTTTGTCGGCTGTTTCAGCAGCTGAGTTAACTGTTTCAGCATCGGGACCAGTTGTTTCAGCAACGGGACCAGCTGTTTCAGCAACAGGACCAGCTGTTTCAGCAACGTAGTCGGCTGTTCCCGCAACTCAGTCAGCTGTTTCAGCTACAGCCGCTCGTTCTCATCAAGGCCTATAACTTTATCTGCGATCTTCAACTTATGTTAGCAACAATGCACTTCAATAATTGATAAAATATAAGAGTATTATGGAATTAAATGTAAGACAGATTAACCATATAATAAAGAGAAGGTTTCCATATACCTTAGGATATAGTGAATGAAAAAGACATTGAAGCTTATGGTTTTGAGAGTAAAATGATATCAAAATATATAGCAAAATGATACATATTGGAGTCCTAACAGGGAGCAGGTAGTTGGAAGCTGTCAAAGAGGAGAGAGATTGGATAAAAGGACTAGCGCAAGACACAGGTTGGTTCATCCTATTCCTCTTCGTTTATAGTTCATAAAGGAGAATACAAGAGTAGTTTTCCCTGTTTGTTTCTGAGGTCACTGTCACACCTCAGTGGGATAGGGTCGTTCTGAATAGACACTTTTCCCGTTAACAATTTGCTTTGTGTGATTATTGTCTTACCAAATTCCCTCCAAACTTCAAGACCTAAATAGTAATGCAATTCACCAAGATACTTCATCTCTGTTGTACAACAAAATGACCTCCTCATCAACTCAGAGGGGAAAGATAGGATGACTGAAGCAAAGACCACAATTACAGGCCTTAATTCCATACTAACGTTGGTTGTACACTAACAACCTGCTTTATAAAGCTTGTTACCAAGCTTGGAGGTGTGTTAGTGACCCTACTAAAGCATGTTGCTAGTCAGGGGACATCATTAGTGAAACTAAGGGAAGTTCCAAGGGTCAAAGGAATGAATTGACTCACAAATATATAGATATTTGTCCCTAAATTTACTCAAGAAAAGCAAGGAAACATCCAAAATAAACCTATTTGGAGAAATTCTAATCTAAAAAAAGGAGGCAAATGGGAAAGAGATGAAAAGCAGGGCAAGTTCATTGCTTTTTCCCTACTGAAATCCATGAGGAACTTGGCAACCCTAACTTGATTGCTATATAAGCAAAGTGAGGGTCTGTGAAAGGGGTCAGAGCATTTGAAAGGATAGCCTACTTAGCTGTTGAGAACTGTCTCATATTTAAAGAAGTGAGCAAGAATGGAGACAGAGAGAGGCGGAAGGGGAAAAGGAAGACTGATACAATAGATGGTTGTAATCACTCTTCTGTTATTAATACAGAATTGTGGTTGTGTTCTCTACTCTGGTGTTGGTAACATAGTTCATTAAGTTGTTCAGTCATTACTTTTTTATATGAATAGATTAGTTGTATGAAAATATATGTTCATTGTGTATTCATATATTGGTTTTCAAGGTTGTATGCGGTGATTGTGTTTGCCTTTACTATGTGCAGGAATTGATTTGGAGTCGGCCTTAAGGGAGTTCCGCTTGGCTGCATTGTGATCTCCAAACAAATCTAGAAGGAGATTTGAGGTAATCCTCTTTCCATACTTTGTTAATTGATATTTGTCTATGAACATGTGTATAACTTGGTAGCATCTGTAGATAATCTTACAGTTTGTCGAAGGTCCCAAGAAGGCCTTTGAGGGTATTTTTCATTCTCCATACACCGTGCATTTTACCCCATAGCAGAATTGGCGACTCCACTGGGGACTATACATCTAGTTCCCAGTTTACCCAGACTCTTATCGGTTCTCTCCTCCTTCTAAGAGCTCCCTATACTTCTGCAATCCCTTTCTGACCCACCAAGAATCTTGCTGCATCTTGCTTGTATACATTCATCTCAGAATCTGATCTTGAAAGCCCTCTTTTTGATTGATTTCCCACACTAATGCAGGTTATCAGGCTACACAGAGCTTTATAAATCACTGTGCCTGTTCACAGGGAGCATTAGTGCACCTACTAACTCTCTATAGCCACTGTTATAGAGCATTAGTCTTCGAATACCTTGATTTTCAGTTGTGTCTGTGGACCAAAAGGGATAGGAAATCTTCTCATGGGATAAAATAAGATCTGTAACTATATTTTGTTAGCAAAATTGGTGTCCTAGAAATTTATTTTTAGGAAAAAAGTTTGAATTTTTCTCTCTTAAAAACATTTTTTTTGAAAGAAAGACTCAAAATTTTTATTCATCCTTCTGTTTAACTGGTTATAAGTTGCTTCATTTTGGTTTCAAGTAGTTGTTAGGAAACATTGGAAAAGAATATTTTGGTTATGCATGTGTTGAAAGACTAAAGATGCATGGAAGAAACTATGAATATGTGAAAAATATAAATATGTAGAATACAACTTGTTTATCAAATTGTAAAAAAAAAAAATTCAAAGCATTGTTTTTGCATGATTTATTGAGTCAAGACTCTTATCACATTTCATACTTCAACTCCCCTACTGAAGACAATAATCAAGTACACATAAAAATTACCTAAAATCAATCAGTAACTCTTTATTTGAGCAAACAAACATTAGTTAGGCTAGGATCTTGGGATAAGCATGTGAGTGAACTGCCCAAGGTCAAAAACCAAACTAGTTTCACTAAATGAGAGAAATATTCCTTCTACACTCATACTACCAGGACCACTCTAGTAAAAGTGAAGCGAAATACGAGACAACATCAGACTGTAAGTGAAGGTAGCCCGCCTTCTCTTACAAATCCTTTGGGTATTCTGTGTATTGGGGGTCCCTTCGGGGAATTCGAAACTGATTCGGGGACTCAGGTATCCTGCCCACACAGCATGATGTCTACGACTATGTCCACCCCAGTGGTGTCCGTGATTTGAGGTATCTTTAGTGGCCAAACTTACAGGGACTTACACAAGGTGACTGGGACGAGCTGTTTTGGTACCTAACATGAACATATCTACTTTTCTTCAGTTTTTTGGAGGGTGCTCGTCTTCACGAGAGTACTTGGCCCCTCAATTTGAGGTTCGGGTGAAGCTCTAGAGTAACTGTAACCATACATCTGGCCATCCTTCTTTGTTATTCATTGAGATACTAGGTTTCATCTCCAGTGATTGGTGCTTATCAGACAAGGTAATTTCCCTCTGTTTGTTGATTGATCCATTTAGTGTATTTTTTATATTTTTTAGGTACCTAAGTGCTATCATTTGAGACTTTAATAAATATCACGATAAAATTTATTGATAAAAATTAGCGGTCACCGTGGCTACATCCGGCCCTCGTTGTCACTCCAGACGATTCTTAGGACTTCCTCCACTCATTATGCAAGATTCGTCGAGTTCCACTGAACCAGATTCCCCATCTTCAGGGGGTCAATCTCCTAAATCTCACACGGGATCTGTTTGGACAACCGATGATTCAAGTTTGCTGAAGGATTTCTTCCTCCCTTTAACCGTCCGCTCACAAATCCGTTGGAACCTGTCTTGGCTCCCATGGTACCTGTACTTCCTGCTTCGGTAGTTGGAACATTTCCATCTATCTCGTCGATGACTAACGGGTTGTGGAACTTTAGGGACACTTTTTTTCCTTCACCACTTCCCCAGTCGACAGTCACCACAACACCAGTAATGGAGAATCCGGTTATCCTGTTTGTCCCAAGTACAACCACTCGCATGACACCCTCTACGAGTGGAACCCAGCCGATGCTGGGTTCCACCCTGTTGTGGTCACCAACAACCCCCCTCTTTGTTTGATATTAGTAATAATATCAAGCAAAGGGGGACCCTTAACCAAAAAATCCAAAAAAATATTTTTGTTTGAAAAATCTTTTGTATTAACTCCCTAAGAGCTATATCGCATCGCAAAGGAAAAAGAGGCGCTCTCCCAAAGCGCATAAATACACTGAAAGGGAGCGACGCGAGAACTCATCGCACCGCGTGCATTAAAAGCGCTCAAAAGGGGAAAACCTAAAGAACCGCCGACGGCCGATATGCGACGTCGCACGTCGCAATGTCGCATAAACAGCACAAAGTGACAAAGTGAAAAACCTTGCGACCTTGCGATCTTGCGATATGCGATTTGCGACCATGCAAAGCTGCGACCTGCGATCTATGGTTTGCGACGAATGAGACCATCAATTGTTGCGATACCACTTATTTACATCACAATCTTCGATGTTGCGATGCAAATCGCAGAAGCCATTCGTCGCAAGCATTCCTCGGCATGATCTGTGAGCCCAAAATTAGGCGCGCACCTTACGGGAAATTAACGATTGTACGCCTGTGTATCCAAAGATGATTATGTTGCGTTTTTCGAAGATTCAAGTCATAATGGGTGACATGATTATGCATTCATTAGAACTTAATTGCTTTCATGTCAATCTTTTCTTCTGTCTCTTTTCATTTACGTGAACTATAAGTCAGCAACTGATATAAATCTATATGCAGGAAACATCTAAGGAAAAGCGCCAGAGCTAGAAGAACAGAGAGGAGATGACTTCGCAGATGGATACCGCATACAGCAGGACCACGGATTCCAGAGTATCACTCAACAAACGCTGATAGAAATAGGCTATCTAGGACTCAGAGTCAAAGGCGCACAAAAGCAAAGCGTTTATGAAAGATCCTGAGTCCCAAATTGGGTAAAGCAAAAAGAAAAACGCTTAAGGGGAAAGACGTCTCAGAAAAGCCTGGAACAAAGAATGGAAACAAGTTTCAATTGAGAAAATCATTCAAGCAACAAAATCCCCAACTCATTGAGTCATTCGCACGGCCGGAAACCGAAATAGCAACAGCACAATCAGTTTGAAAGAAATCTGAGTTGTACTAAGTATACACGCCGTGAAGACACTCCTCCAGAAGAACACTTCCAAAAATATCTTCTAGTTTGTCAGAAAGAGGTGCCAGCTCTTGTTATGTCTAATTTTCAAGCTCGAACTAAAGGAAAGGACAAGCAGCCGGCTCTTTCATGGCAAACAGCGCATCGCTTACAGCACTAAGGAGCAGATATAGAAATGGTTAGAAATTAGATTCAGTTTTTAGAAATAAATTTGTTTTAGTAAAAGGGCAGTCATTTGAAGCCGTTCCCTAAATTCGTGTAATTAAAATTAGCCGATTAGTAGTATTTAACCCTTCTCGTTGCATTGGAGAAGGGTCCGGAAATTTGTCAAAAAACTTGTCCTCAGAACATGCACTTTTGCACCCTCGGAGGGGGTTTTTGATGAATGGCCGGATCAAGATTTATTTATGTTTGCATTTTAATACCTGCTACTGATGTTGCACTTCTGTACTCTTAGTAGGCATTAGAAGTAAGTAGAAATAGATCGTCATTGCTTAAGGTCTATGAGTATAAAATCAGTCATAAATGGTACTTTTATCTCTTGACGAGTTTCTGCTTGCATTATTAGAGTAATATACAGCTGATGTTGTTTATATGTTAATGTATGAATGAGTGGACTACCATTTGGCACTTTTGTACGGTGGAGTCATTGATTTGTGCTTAATACATGAATAACTGATTATGCGATATGTTGTTCACAACCGTTTTGCTTAACTTTTTATGCAGGATGGTTCATCTTAATTGATTTATATTCTCATAATAGCTGAATAATCTTCATTACCAGTTATTGTGTGAAATCTTTCTAGATCGCATAATGGAAAAAGTTCTATCCCGGGTTAGCGTAGATTAGATGTGTTGTTCTTGATAGATTAAAGTAGTATAAAATTTAGTCTCAAAGTTTAGAATTAAATTAGCTTAGAAATAATTCCAGATTTTCATTATCATATTCTACACACACACACATCACCAAACTCTACACACACACACACACACCCCTTAGATCAGGAAGCTGGTCCCGTTATCCCCAGTCGGACTCGCTACACCAAACGGGCACGGAGCCGCCAACCAGGTTCCCAACCGAGTGGGTATCCCCCTTGTTGTTGACCCGATTTCAGGGCCCTCAACATATTTGGCGCTAGAAGGAGGGCACGAACTATGAATGGCACCTAAAGCAACATCTAAATACCATTCTGAGAGTAATACACCCTCATCAACTCCCTCGACTTCTCCAACACGGTTAAACCCGGAATTTGAAGTCGCTCGAGTATCTACCACTACTACATATTCGAATATATCAGACCAATCTATCATTGAACCCCCTGAAATTCAAACTTTGATTCGTAAACTCCAGGGATTCTCTATTTTTAACCAGAAGTCTGATAAATCTAAAAGCAGCGTGACTTCGCAGTACAACCCTGCTCATCCCCTTACCAGATTAAAGAGTGAAAAATTTGGCATACAACCAAGTGAACTCCCTCTCCCTACCAGGAAAAGAGCAAGGAAAACACCACCAGAGTCTGACAGTCAGACTCCTTCATCCACTTCGTCCATATCAACTCCCTCACCGCGAAGTCAACCACCCACTCTTTCATTCCAACTCACTCACCCATCTTCTACAAACCTTCCTCTTCAAACATCAAAGATCTTAATATCTTCATCTTCTCAGCATCAGGGATCATCTTCTGCACTTCCATTAACTAGCAGCTCAACGATGGCCCAGTCTCCATGGAACAATCCTGGGGCGGTTTTAATGCCTCCACCCCTGAGCCCTATACCGGCCCATCCTGAGAAATGGCTGCCTAAATTCAATCCGGAAGCAGGCATGCTAGCCGAGGAACATATCAATAATTTCATGCTTTCTGTTAATCTCAACGGAGTCACTAATGAAGACGCTGTTGTCCGGCTTTTCCCTTATACAATGCAAGGAACAGCCGGGTCATGGTACTTTTCGTTACCTTCCGGATCCATCACAAGCTGGGACATTTTTCAAAGTCAGTTCCTCACCAAGTTTGGTGATGACAGATCCACGGCGACATTGATCAATGACCTATCTAATCTTAAGGCTGAGGCTAGAGAACCCATTAAAGATTTTAACTTACAGTTCAATAAGATCCTCAACAAAATCCCCGCTGCCTCACAACCCAGCGAGGAAGTAAGATGTGAATGGTACATCACGGCTTTACCTCCAAACTTGGCTATCTTCGTAGATAGGGCAAACAAGACCACCCTAGTCGACAACTTGACAGAAGCGTTAGCAGTGGAAAAATGCGTGGTAGCCCTAGAAAAGAGATCTGCTATAGAAGAACGCAAATCTAAGAAGATCTCTTTCAAAGAAGACACCAAGAAGAAGCAAACGAAAGAACCTTTCAATTTGGAAGGATTACAAAAAGTGTTGAAAGCCATGTCCAATGAGATGATTGATATTAAGAAACAAGTAGCAGAGACTTCTTCGAAAAAGCCCTTTAGGACTTTTAAAAGAAATCCTCCCATGGAGGTAAGACCACCTAGTGTTGTCTCAAACGTTGAATCTGAAGAAGACGAAGAAGAAGAGAATACCACTGAAGGGCAGACCGACGAGGAAGAGGTCGTAGAACTACAAGGAATGTGGGACTTCATCCTCCCACAAGAAGAGGATCAAGAAGCATTTCATGTTAGCACGAGAAGCAAAAATCAACTTGATCCTCCCCTAACTACCCCAAAACAAAAGGGCGCAAACCCTGCAACAAAAGAAAATGTCACAACAAAAAAGACAACTGCTAAAGCGACCCAGCTTAGCCCAGTCCAATCTGATCAAACGCCTCCATCAAGAACACTAATAGTGTCGGATGAAATGGAATATAACATCATTGATGACGTGAAGAATACTAGGGCTAATATCACTCTGTACGAATTGAGTAAATTGAAACACCAGCAGAAAATAATGATGAAAGAATTACATGTTGTGCCTACTACATCTTTACCTACAGCTGTAGCTTCCCACAATTTGGGAAGACCTCCAACCAACACGATCAATAAAATTGATCCAAATGACATCGCCTTGATTGGAGGAAGATCGAGATCCCATACTCCTCCTTTTCTTCTCACATATGAAATCTTCAATAAAAATGTGCACAATTGCTTGGTCGATTCTGGTGCTTCAACGAATATTTTACCCAGGTCAATATGTGCCAAATTGAATGTGCAACCTCAAAAATCCGCGGTACGTATAGTTCAACTTGATCGATCCCAAGTCGAAGTGATTGGTGAACTCAATCAGGTGACCATAAGATTGTCGTCTAACCCAAAAGTGTGTCAGGTTATCGACATTCTAGTAGCTGATATCCCTGAGTTCTATGGTTTGATTCTTAGCAAGGATTGGTCGGAAAGACTCCACGGATATTTTTCAACCGATTGGTCGCACATGTGGTTACCATACAATGGTAAACCAAATCAGATAAAGGTTGAACGAGAGTTGCACCAAAAATACATAGTGACAGAACTGGAAGGAGAAAATGAAGCCATAACATACAATAGCAGCATTGTAGGCAATTACGCAATAGATTCTTTCCTAGGTAATTTCAATGCTCATATTTCACCATACTTAGAGAATTCATTTTTATCCCAAGTTGAAAATTTCTCCCAAACTGATGACTCAAAATGTTTTAGTTTTTTAGATAATTCTGTAAATACATCTTTATTTTGGAAATTATATTTTGACGGATCTAAATCCAATGAGGGAGCAGGAGCAGGATGCGTTCTGATTAACCCAGACGGGAACAAGATTATGCTCACATGTAGACTTGAGTTCGATTGCACGAACAACACAGCAGAGTACGAAGCCTTTGTTCAAGGCCTATACAAAGCAATCGGATTAAACGTTAAGTATCTTCAAGTCTTTGGAGATTCGGAGATCGTCGTAAAACAGGTACGTAACACCATACATTGCCTGTCAAGTCATTTAAAGCATTATCAATCATTAGTTCAAGATCTCACTGCACATTTCGTAGCATTCAACATCTCGTCAATTCCAAGAATTCAAAACGCGAGCGCAGACCTGTTAGCTAACGTAGCCTCTAGACTTATCCCTTCTGAAGATTTTAGTCCTGATAGGTTTTCAATAGAATTAATCTTTAGACCATCCATCCCTGACAATATCACCAATTGGAGAGTGTTCAACGACGATCCTGACATCGTAAATTTCCTTACTTCTGAAGGATCCTACTCAAATCAGATAATCGACGAACACCATCATGATCACCAAATACAACAAAATGGCTCTGACAATGCTATACCGAAATCGATGGTCAAGTTAGAAGATTTATATGATTTGAAAAGTCGGTTTAAAAGGTCCGCCAATGCTAAACTTTGCAGTTCTACCCTGAACTATGAATTAGTAAACCTAGGGACCGATCAGAAGCCACAAAACGTTAACCTAGGTCATGGCCTAGCCCCTAAATAGAAATCAGCATATATCCGTCTTCTGAGACAATAAAAAAACGTTTTTGCCTGGAATTACGATGAGCTAAAGACATACAACACTTCTATCATTCAACATGTTATCCCTATGATTGACAATAAAAAACCTGTCCAGCAGAAGCTCAGAAAAATACACCCTAACCTAGAAAATCAGATAAAAACTGAGCTTAATAAGTTGTTGAGAGCCAGAATAATCTTCCCCGTAAGGCATTCTAAATGGGTATCCAATATGGTGCCCGTTAGGAAGAAAAACGGAGACATTAGAATCTGTATCGATTTCCGAAATCTCAACAAAGCCTGGCAGAAAGATAACTTTCCCCTCCCACCTATGGAGAAAATATTACAGGCAGTAGCAGGCTTAGAATTAATGTCATTCCTGGATGGATTTTCAGGATACAATCAAGTACTGGTGCATCCCGATGATCAGTTAAAGACTACGTTCCGAACCAAATGGGGCACTTATGCATATCGGAAGATGCCATTTGGTCTGATCAATGCCGGAGCTACCTTTCAGAGAGCCATGGACATCGCGTTTAAAGGGTTAGTCAATAAATCAGTAGTGATTTACCTGGATGATATAATAGTGTACTCCAAAAAACGAAACAACCATCTCAAAGATTTGAAGCAAATCTTTCAAAGATACTTGAGGTATGGGATTTCGCTCAACCCAAAGAAATCTTTCTTTGCATTAAGCGAAGGGAAATTGCTCGGATTCATAGTGTCGAAATCTGGTATTCATATAGAACCTAACAGAATCAAGGAAATTTCCGAAATATCCATACCCCATAACAAGAAAGCCATGCAATCCTTCCTTGGACAGATCAATTTTGTCAAAATATTTGTCCCGGATTTTTTACGTATTATTTCTCCCTTATAAAATATGATAAAAAAGAATTCAAATTTCAAATGGGGTCTAGATGAGCACGAAGCGTTCAACTTAATCAAACAAGCTATCATTGATGCTCCATCTTTGGCCAACCCAAATTTTTCGGAATCTTTTATCTTGTACACTTTTGCCTCAGAGAAATCTTATGCCGCGATTTTGACCCAAGCAAATCAAGAGAAAGCGGAAGCTCCAATCGCATTCTTTAGCTCGAACTTACAAGGTGCTGAAATTAATTACTCAGACGTAGAGAAACAAGCATATGCTATTTTCAAAGCGATCAAATATTTCAGACCTTTCTTGCTTAAAGCCCACACTAAAGTCGTAGTACCATTTCCAGTGGTAAGAAACCTTTTGGTGCAGAAAGACGTGGGCGAAAAGAGAGCTAATTGGATTACCGCTTTACAAGAATATGATCTTGAGATCAAACCAGCAAACATCGTAAGAGGTCAAGGCTTCTGCAAGATGTTAGCCGGAGCATCGCAAATCCCGGAGAACTCATCTGAAGAGGTACAAGCGTATGAGGTAAGCCTAAACGATGCAGAATCATCATATGCTGACACCATTTATTTTCTTAAGAACGGGTATGCTCCATCGCGTCTGGATCATACCAAGAAAAGAGCTCTGAGATTAAAAGCTAAACAATACCAGCTCATAAATGATGTCTTGTTTAAAAGGAATTACGATTCTGTGCTTCTTAGGTGTCTTGAGAAAACTGAAGCCGAAAAGGTTTTGCAGGAACTCCACGATGGACTAGCGGGCGGACACTATGCCGGAGATACGACTGCACATAAAATCTTGTGTGCAGGATATTATTGGCCCACGTTGTTCAAAGACTCATACAATCACGTAAGGAAATGCCAAGTCTGCCAGACTGCTGCAGGAAAACAAAGGAAACCGTCCATGCCGCTACAACCAGTCATCATCGACCAACCATTCAGTCAATGGGGCTTGGACATAATAGGTGAGATCGTTCCTCACTCTTCTAAGCAGCATAAGTATATCCTTACGGCAACTGATTATTTTACCAAATGGGTAGAAGTGGTTCCTCTCAAGACAGTTCATTTTGAAAATATTATTGAATTCATAGATCAATTTATCATCACTAGGTTTGGATTGCCAACGGCATTAATGTTTGATAACGCTTCATATTTTTCTGGAAATACTATGATTGAGTTTGCGCTTAAAAGAGGGTTCAAACTGAAATATTCTGCAAACTACTATCCGCAAGGTAATGGATTGGCTGAGTCAACAAACAAGAACCTAATCAAAATTATCAAAAGAACAGTCGACCAAAACCAAAAGAATTGGCACAAAGCGCTGGTAAATGCTTTATGGGCTGATAGAATCACAAAGAAAGCTTCAATCGGCACTTCTCCCTTTAATTTAGTTTA
Organism: Pinus tabuliformis; assembly: GCA_031772625.1. Classification (NCBI taxonomy): domain Eukaryota; kingdom Viridiplantae; phylum Streptophyta; class Pinopsida; order Pinales; family Pinaceae; genus Pinus; species Pinus tabuliformis. The sequence continues at coordinate 28,551,036 of CM062810.1, read as the reverse complement.
TGGGAGAGAAGTGGTTCTTCCGACTCACCTAGTTATTCCCTCTTTGTCTTTAGTGCAATATATCGATGAAGTATCTACTTCCTCTTTACAATTAAGACAAATGGAAATAATCAAACTAGAAGAACAAAGAGAACAAGCTAGGAAAACCCATGCTCATCACCAAGCGCTAATAAAATCTTCTTTTGACTCAAGCATCATAACCAGAAAAAAACTTTCAGATGGGTGATTTAGTTTTGAAATGGGATAAGGCTCATGAAGAAAAGGGCAAACATACGAAATTTTAAAAGTTGTGGCTTGGCCCTTTTCAGATTGTAGAAGTCGTAGGCCCGTCTACATTCGTGTTGCAGGATCTGGCAGGAAGGAGAGATTCTTTACCTGTCAATGGACTGATTCTTAAATTATACTTTCCATAGAAGAGAATTCTTCTAATTTTTGTAGGATAGATTTAGTTTTTAGTTTTTATTTTGTTTTGTTTTTCTCTTTTTATGAATAAAGCCCGTTGTAAATGATCATTTAAAAAGGATTCATGAAAGAGCACGCCAATTCTCTATCAGATTTTGATTTCGCTTGTACAAATAGCAAAATTTTTGAAAATTTGAATTTTATTATTGAAAAATAGAGTTAACTTCACTTTGATTACGATACTCGTTTCGACCTCTAAAAAACTTTGACAAAAGCAACCTCTGGTAAAAGAATTGTTTTGTATCAGCACCATGAAAGGTATCATCAATAATAAAATAAGCATTCTCTACAAAACTGTTGTTTTCAAAAACTCTATTATTTTCGTCCAGAGCTTTCTTAAGGAAAAACAATGACTTCCTCCCTGCTAAAAGGAAATTACAGCGTTCAGAGAAACAATCCAAGGAAAACACTATATCTCAAAGAATAAGAGGTCTCATCACGAGCCGGCTTATCATGATCACAGATATTATAACTTGCTAACTTTGCCAATACTGTCTATCAAAACAGGGCAACGACTTAAGATTGTTGCAATCAAAAGACAAGAGGTCTCATCACGAGCCAGCTTACTCAGCAAAAGTGTAAATCAAGTGAATGACTGTGTCATAATTTGGCCACCAAACCAAGACATTGTTCTTTAGAGAATTAAAAAAGGAAAAGTGTGTCAAAAAGGATTTTTCTCTGGAATGTTGCGAGTAACCTCTAACAGGAAAAAGAATCATTGCTGGATAACATGGTAACCCTGTCGAGGCTATGGACGCTTGTGGGCAGCAGAGGCTCTACCACAAATGAGCATAATTTTAAGCTAGTACGCAGAGAAGACCTTATTTTATCTTTTATCAAGACCAAGTAATGTCTGATGCGAATGCAAGAAAAAACCTGAGGAAGCAAGAAATTGGGATATAAAAAGGGTTGAGACAAAATATCGTCGACAAGGTGAGGGGTAATCTACTCTATCTGTCCATAACAAAATTTAGACATATAAAAATTTTGTTGTTTCGGAAGTGAACGGTCAATAGAAATGCAGAGATAACTGGTTCTTCACAGTGAATCGCCATTGTTGTGGTCACCAACAACCCCCCTCTTTGTTTGATATTAGTAATAATATCAAGCAAAGGGGGACCCTTAACCAAAAAATCCAAAAAATATTTTTGTTTGAAAAATCTTTTGTATTAACTCCCTAAGAGCTATATCGCATCGCAAAGGAAAAAGAGGCGCTCTCCCAAAGCGCATAAATACACTGAAAGGGAGCGACGCGAGAACTCATCGCACCGCGTGCATTAAAAGCGCTCAAAAGGGGAAAACCTAAAGAACCGCCGACGGCCGATATGCAATGTCGCACGTCGCAATGTCGCATAAACAGCACAAAGTGACAAAGCGAAAAACCTTGCGACCTTGCGATATGCGATTTGCGACCATGCAAAGCTGCGACCTGCGATCTATGGTTTGCGATGAATGAGACCATCAATTGTTGCGATACCACTTATTTACATCGCAATCTTCGATGTTGCGATGAAAATCGCAGAAGCCATTCGTCGCAGGCATTCCTCGGCATGATCTGTGAGCCCAAAATTAGGCGCGCACCTTACGGGAAATTAATGATTGTACGCCTGTGTATCCAAAGATGATTATGTTGCATTTTTCGAAGAGTCAAGTCATAATGGGTGACATGATTATGCATTCATTATAACTTAATTGCTTTCATGTCACTCTTTTCTTCTGTCTCTTTTCATTTACGTGAACTATAAGTCAGCAACTGATGTAAATCTATATGCAGGAAACATCTAAGGAAAAGCGCCAGAGCTAGAAGAACATAGAGGAGATGACTTTGCAGATGGATACCGCATACAGCAGGACCACGGATTCCAGAGTATCACTCAACAAATGCCGATGGAAATAGGCTATCTAGGACTCAGAGTCAAAGGCGCACAAAAGCAAAGCGTTTATGAAAGATCCTGAGTCCCAAATTGGGTAAAGCAAAAAGAAAAACACTTAAGGGGAAAGACGTCTCAGAAAAGCCTGGAACAAAGAATGGAAACAAGTTTCAATTGAGAAAATCATTCAAGCAACAAAATCCCCAGCTCATTGAGTCATTTGCATGGCCGGAAACCGAAATAGCAACAACACAATCAGTTTGAAAGAAATCTAAGTTGTACTAAGTATACACGCCATGAAGACACTCCTCCAGAAGAACACTTTCAAAAATATCTTCTAGTTTGTCAGAAAGAGGTGCCAGCTCTTGTTATTTCTAATTTTCAAGCTCAAACTAAAGGAAAGGACAAGCAGCCGACTCTTTCACGGCAAACAGCGCATCGCTTACAGCACTAAGGAGCAGATATAGAAATGGTTAGAAATTAGATTCAGTTTTTAGAAATAAATTTGTTTTAGTAAAAGGGCGGTCATTTGAAGCCGTTCCCTAAATTCGTGTAATTAAAATTAGCCGGTTAGTAGTATTTAACCCTTCTCGTTGCATTGGAGAAGGGTCCGGAAATTTGTCAAAAAACTTGTCCTCAGAACATGCACTTTTGCACCCTCGGAGGGGGTTTTTGATGAATGGACGGATCAAGATTTATTTATGTTTGCATTTTAATACCTGCTACTGATGTTGCACTTCTGTACTCTTAGTAGGCATTAGAAGTAAGTAGAAATAGATCATCATTGCTTAAGGTCTGTGAGTATAAAATCAGTCATAAATGGTACTTTTATCTCTTGACGATTTTCTGCTTGCATTCTTAGAGAAATATACAACTGATGTTGTTTATATGTTAATGTATGAATGAGTGGACTACCATTTCGCACTTTTGTACGGTGGAGTCATTGATTTGTGCTTAATACATGAATAACTGATTATGCGATATGCTGTTCACAACCGTTTTGCTTAACTTTTTATGCAGGATGGTTCATCTTAATTGATTTATATTCTCATAATAGCTGAATAATCTTCATTACCAGTTATTGTGTGAAATCTTTCTAGATCGCATAATGGAAAAAGTTCTATCCCGAGTTAGCGTAGATTAGATGTGTTGTTCTTGATAGATTAAAGTAGTATAAAATTTAGTCTCAGAGTTTAGAATTAAATTAGCTTAGAAATAATTCCAGATTTTCATTATCATATTCTACACACACACACATCACCAAACTCTACACACACACACCCCTTAGATCGGGAAGCTGGTCCTGTTATCCCCAGTCGGACCCGCTACACCAAACGGGCATGAAGCCGCCAACCAGGTTCCCGACCGGGTGGGTATCCCCCTTGTTGTTGACCCGATTTCAGGGCCCTCAACACACCCCTATAGTGTCAAACTGCATACCTTCGACAAGTGCCACATACAGTGCTCCCTATAACACTCAATGCGGCACTATGGGCGCGGTCCCCATTTACCAACAATATGGTCGGCCACCAATGTACAGTTCAAACCCCCAGATTCATATACCTAGGGTGGTTCCCAATATTCACATGCCGATAGGGAACGTAACAGTTAACCCTCTGCTCTCAGGCATGCATGGTCAGTCGCTAATTGACATGAGCATTCCCTCTACCAATCAAGGACAAATGGTTAGTTCTGTGCCGCGCGAGAATCCTCAAGGGGTTCCCAACCAATCCATGGGGCACCCTACTCACATATTCAAACGAGTCAAGGTGGCACCACTTATACTGGGGGAAATTTTATACCCCAGTATCAAAATCCTCATGGAAATCCATTGTACAACACCATACCTCAAAGAAACTGCTACACCACGCAACCCATGCATAATATGGGGAACCAAATGATGGGAGGAGCGCAAAGCTCCTCAAGTCATCCATCATCACCATGGTCCGAGTCAGGGGCACCTAACTCTCTGCCTTTCTTGGCAAATTTGGATATACCCGACTTATACAAACTGACAAACGACCCCATCTATAACAACTTACAATGGCCATCGATCTCGCATAAGATACCAACAGACATCCCAAAGTTCGATGGAAAACAAGGGGAGGATCTGGGCATCCATATCACCACCTACCATCTCTGGTGTGTTTCAAACTCTATGGTGGATGATAGTTTCTAGTTATGTATTTTTCCCCACACCCTCACTGACAACGCAGCGAAATGGTATATTGAGTTACCACGCGTGTCAGTAAACACCTTTGACGCTTTAGCGATGGAATTCCTAAAGCACTTCCAGCTACCCATCCGCTATGAGATTGGGACAGAGCTCCTCACTTCATTTTGTAAGTATACCGCCACCCACATCTCTGATCATATACATGAATGGAGACGTAGGTGGAGGTTAGTCAAAGGTCCCATCCCAGACTTTCTCTTATCTGCAAGTCCTTACTCCCTCAAATCGCTAGAGATGTCACTCTAGGTGGTGCGGTCACAGAAGACCAATCCATACGTCGTGCCTAGCACTTGGATCTGATATATTCACAATATGGCACTCTTTATTACATAATCCACAATGTCCCTGGTAACCCCAATGCTTCCGCCACTCAGCACCCCAGAGTGCATGCCGATGGGATTGTTGGCGCAACCTCTGGGGTCGCTGTAAAACAACTCAGTGGTCACATTGCCAAGATGACAGTGGACCCCTCTACCAATGTGACTACTCTTCCTACCACTGCGATAAACTCTGTGCAGTCTATGCAAAAATCTGATGCCAAGAACAAGAAGAATAAGAAAAAGACCACTCCTTCTAAAGAGCAGTCAAAAAAGCAACCAAACCTAAAACAGTTGGTCACTGTGCCTACTAACGAGGAAAAGGATAAACCCACCAGATATCCATGCAAACTCTGTGCTGAAGACCACACTACCTGGCGTTGTCTGCGTCTTCAGGAATGCACCGAATACCTTGCAAAAAGGGATACTAGTAAGACCCTCGCTATCCTTAGGAATCCTTTTCTCACTCAGCAGCAGAAAAATCTTATTGCAAACCAACCACAACCCCTACAAGGGTGCAACGATGGTTCACAACATCCTTTGGCTGGTGAATGATCTTCTACCGTTTACACATTTGAAATGGTAGAACTCGCCACAAGAGCCAAATCTTATGGATCTCCTGTCGCTCCTGCAGCAGCGCCTTCCTCAGGTCAAAACCCACTGCCACCCAATGATTTTCATATCAAAAGGCCGGTCAAGGACCTTGTAATTCGACCCCCAAAAGGGGCACTTCGACACACAACACACAATGCATCTACACGTGTCACCCAACACTACAACATTGTAGAAGATTTGGCACAAGCACCGCCGGCTATGTCGGCGCTCGAAGTATTACAAACATGCCCAACACAACGGAAATCTTTGCTTTCGGCTATTGGTGGTATCAACCCAAAGGATTCCATGCTTGCTATTTTTGACATTCACAAGTGTAAACCTCCCCTTTCTCACTAGCTTGCATTCTAGGTGCATATCACTTCAAAAGGTAAAGGTATACACAGAATTGTCATTGATGAAGGTGCTTCTACCTGGGTCATGTCGGCTTCACGTTGGCTCGCCCTAGGTTCTCCAACCCTAACCCCACCGTCGAACTCCCTTAAATCTTTTGACGAACACACCTTTATCCCAAAAGGATACCTAGCCAATTTCCCCATCACTTTGTATGGGAAAATCGTAACGGTGGACATAGAAGTCGTAGACAAAAAAATCGACTATAATCTCTTGTTGGGTCACAGTTGGACATATGTCATGACGGCCGTCGTATCTAATATCTTTCACATCATCCTATTTCCATTTGATGGAAAGGTTATTATAGTAGATCATTTGTCTTTCTGCACCACTTATTATTCACCATTACCAAGTGGCTTCGTACCCCTAGTAAGAGGTGGAACTGACTGCTATGTCAATTTAGGTACCGGTCTACTGAAGGCTTCTTCCCTCATGGGTTGTTTTCCTCTTCAGCCACCCAAGGTTTCACAGATGGTCAACATGCTTTCATCTATTCCTCATGAACTGACCGATCCATGGATCCTACTGGCTCCTTCAGACCTTGACACATTCGGAGAACAGATGCCACTGTCACCAGCTGAATTGGCCTACCAAGCCATTCAATCTGCATCCGCATCTTCAGTCATGTTGGTTACTACCGATAGTACCACTGCCCTTCCCATAACCGCTCCTCCTTTAGATCCACTCAATCAACTCCTACCTACGGACGAAGCTGTTCGAGAAATCATGAGTTTTGGAGAGCAACATTGGGAGGATTGGCACCATCATGTTCCAATATCTGATTCGGACATGATGCCTCTTCAAATCCTGTCCCCTGACATACCAGAAATCGTTTCCTCACCCTATACAACCATCCAAACTTTGGATGCGGAAGGAAACATGGGCGACACTTCCAAATCATTGCCCATCGATATTTCTGTCAAGACAAGCATAGTGGAAAACATTCAGATGAGAGCAGATTGCAATTCTGAGGAAATTACGAGCTCCACCTGCCTATTCAAAAAATCCCATGATGCATTTAGTGTGTCTCACAAGGAAATGGTCGGCATTCATCCATCTATTGTCACACATGAGAACCATCTTTACAATGATGAAAAACCCATTGAGTGTCAAATCCCTTCCCTGGAAATAGTCGTTGAACCTCTGCCTGACACTACTGCCGAAGAAGAACGCTTACTATACCTTAAATAGCTAGATAAAACCCATCAAGATGCCGACTTGGCACTCGAGGCTCACAAGCATTGGGTACAAACCCAATTTGCGAAAGAGGTTAAGCTTTGTTCTTACCAAGAGGGCGACCTTGTGTTTCTCTATCATCCAAAAGATGACCTCTTGGAGGCATGCACGCTTCAACCCATCTGGCTAGGTCCCTATGTCGTAAAGAAAGTCCTCCCCACGGGGGCATATGAACTGTAGGGTCGGGAAGGAGTCCCGCTCAAGGAGCCCAAATATGGGCTCTATTTGAAAAAGTATTATGCCTAGTATTGCACTGGGCATGTGCTTTGTAATTTTATGTATTCATAATTTTTGCTTCCCCTTTTTGGTGTGATTGGCTTGTTTTGTTATTTAATGGAGTACTTGTCTCATGCATTCTTCTCGCAATGCAGATGTCATCGTTACCTTTAGCATACGTTAAATACACAGATGGTGCCAGTCATCACACCTGGCACATTGCATCATCTGCTTGGGTCATCTACGCACCCGAGTAGGAACTATTTTGCTCCGGAGGGGTCTTTCTTGGCATCGCCACCAACAATATTGCCGAGTACATGTCCGTCATTTCACTTCTCATGGAAGCGTCATCAAGGGACATCTCCAATCTAGTGGGCAGGTTAGACTCCCAGCTAGTTGTTATGCAATTGGCAAACTGTTATCACATTCGTAATCCAACCTTGTTACGTCATTATCTAAGGGTACGACTCCTGGAACGCCGATTTGAAAAATCACATATGAACATGTTCCTCAAGAATTAAATACAGTTGTTGATTCATTAGATAACTATGTATTATATTGGCATTTGTCTCATTCTTTATAGAAGCATGCATGAAAAGTAAAACATTCAATGAGTTAAATTTTTTTACAAAAAACTTTTAAAAACATATTTACACCATCAAAATACCAAAAATGCTTGTATATATATAGAGATCAAAATCCAGTCTTTTACATCAAAAATATTCCAAAACTTGGATATTTTAAGTACAAAATGGCTATAAAAGCCCAACTACGAGCACTCATTGGCTACGCCAAAACACCTGCCAAAAATAGCCTATTGCTCCAAAAAGGCTAAAACTGCTCTAGCTACCCTCCAAAGAGGAACAAGAAACCGCTCAGGTACACCCACTGTATGACGTTGCATATTAGTGGGAATCTCCCTCATAGGAAGGGGGGGGGACACCCATGGTCAAACCCTCCATGTTCCTCAGAACCTCGCGGATACTGTCGGCATCACCCCCTCCAGTAGGTAGTTGGCCTCCTCGTCGCATATGGCAAGGTTTGCATGTAGGTCGTAATGGCGCCACATCTGTGTTAAGCATAAAGTTTCATGTCAGTACTTATTTCGCCTATAAAAACATTACATAAACATTCAAAAGCTAAAAATACTTAAGTACTGTAAAAAATTATTATCACCTTGAGGACCCCAGTTAGTCCCAGGCAGTAGCATCAAGTCCGAGTCACCGGTAAATTCCATGCCCTCATAAGCATAGTCATCAATAATCACAATTTGGCTACGAAGCCACTGGAAGAAATCTTCGTCGAAGAAATGTCGGATCGGTCCTCCTCCTGTGCGAGGATCGAGTGATGACCAGCGACCCTACCTTGGCTCCCTCAGATCAAGGGGACCTAAGCTCATCCTTGGGCGCATAATAGGTACCCTCTCAAGGAAGAATGAGACTATGATAGTACCATACCCAAAACTGTGTTGGGTACGAGTCTTGCATGTTGTTAATTCTGCCTTCAACTAATGAAGCATTGTTTCACACCAGTTGAACATCTATGGCTGGATGCAGTCAACTGCAAGCAACAGTTGGGCCTTTGTCGCAACGTGGGGACTCTTTGACCCCGCCAACCACACAATCAACCATAAAACTGCCCTCATAGACCTGGACCTTATCCTCTCTATGGGGACTCTGTTGCTGACTAGTCCACTCTTAGGGATGCAATAGGATTGCACCAGCTCTGAGGTAGATCGTGGATCTGGCCTACCACTGGTGAGGTTTTCCTATGCCCCACGACACAACAAACCAGTCAAAAAATAGATGTCATCACGGTCAATAGCCAGCTCCTGATCTCCAATCCTAAACACTTGCTCGTGTTCATCCCAGCACTAGATAATCCATCTCAATAAATCCTCCTACCCTTTCATCAGCTCCAGCTTTGCATACTTCAGTAAACCGCAGCGGTGCAATGCAAGTATGCATGCTGGATCATTTCACATCAGCAATTCCTGGCTATCATGGGCCCGTTCTCTCCATAGGTGAGTCATTTCGGCCTGAAACCTGCACAAAATAACCCTAAAAACAGTCAAAATGGGGCAAAAACACTTCAAGAATCCATGCATGAGGGTTTTAACTGCGCCCTTCAACTCTAATGCTACCCCCAGTGCTACACAGGGAGGATTAATACCCTCTAGTGGCTCGTACAGAGCATTTAACGCTCCCTACAGGCCATCTGGAGGGCGTTAGTGCGCAAATAATACTTTAGTACACCTCAAATTTGCAAAATTCCACCCATAAAACTATCAAAAAAGGTTAAGCGATGCATAGAGAAAGGTTTCATCCTTCACCTTGGACTGACGACACGTCGAATGGTTAACTGGGTCTCCTGCAATGGTCCGCAGAAAATCTGCTCCTCTTTAGCTCCAAAATGCTCTCACAAATCTCAAAATAGTGAAAATAATGCATGTGAAAGCTCAAAAAATTTCCTTATATTTATTTTGGAGACATGATTTTCTGAAATCATTAAAGAGGAAGTAGTCCATTCTCCATGATTTTTTATCATGCATGAACCCATATGATAGGAATTGCTGCCTTTTTATACTTTTTACCGCTTTTTGATGAAAGTACCTTCAAGAATGAAAAGCAGTAAAAGTTGCATGCAATTCTCAATAGAGCACTTTTTGCGATATTTTATTGCTCTTTAAAAAATATAAACATCTCCGAGTTTTCATTGTTGAGCTCGTTAAATCTATACGATGATGGTCTGAGCAACTCTTTTTTTATCTTTTTCCATCTCATTAAACTGAAAAAGACCAATGGAGCATTCTTTTTAGGCGCTTTTTTCTCGCTCTTTAAATTGAAAAAATCTCGAGCTTTGTCTTTAGGCTTGTTAAAACTTTATAAAGATGACCCGAGCATTTTTTTAAGTACTTTTCTCACTCGTTAAACTGAAAAATCTCAAGTTTTTGTCACCATGCTCATTAAAAATATACGGCAGCAGCAAGATCACTTTCGTTTTTGGGACCATTTCTTGCTCTTAAATCGAAAAATCCCCGAGTTTTTTTCGAGCTCGTTAAATATATGAAGAAGGAATGAGCAGTTCTTTTCCCTCTTTTTCTCGCTCACTAAACTGAAAAAGATACCCTGAGTTTTCTTCATTTTACTCATTAAAAATTTTGATGAAGGTATTGAGTTTGTCATCGCGTGACTCATTAAAAATTCATGACGAAAAACGAGTTTAGTCTGTCGCCTCGTACTCGTAACAAAATGAGGTCGACATCTATTGAAAATAGGTTTCTCTTTATTCGGATTCAATAGATGAACTAATCGAAAAGCCACTGATCCGGGTATACTATTAACCTTTTGTCGCACTCGGTTAACAACTATGACAAAGGGACCACCATGGAGTTGCTCTTTACGATCTTTTCAGAATCTCTAAATATGAAAAGACCACTGAGTTTTCTAGTCTTGACTCTTTAAATTACATAGACAAGATATAGAGTCATTCTTTTTACGATACTTTTCAGACTCTTAAAACATGAAAAAATCGACGAGTTTGCATGTCTGGACTCATTAAACTAATCAGATAGTGCAGAGACTCGCTCTTTTTGTGGTCCTTTTCAGACTCTTTAAATATGAAAAGATCGATAAGTTTACTCGTCTGGAATCATTAAATTAATCAGACGGGGAAAGTGGACAATACAACTGTATTCTATATTAGAAAGCATGGTTTGGCAACATTCGTTCCCTTGAACATGGCACTCCCTCAGATAAACCTTCCTTTTTACGGCCTCTCAATATGAACCCTATTGTCCTATGAGTTTAGCCTATATACCCTGATGTAATTACATATTTGTTTCCTAACACTCTGTAGTGTTCATGAGTCTAGTGTTGTCTGGTTAAAACCGTTGTCATGCCTTCTATTGTTCAAGGGTTAACCATTTGTTTCCTCCATCAACCCATCAAACATATCCTTTCATCATGCCCTCCGTTGTTTAGACCCAAATGCTCAAAAGATTCCTCAAAAAACAAAATCATTCTTGTCTCGTTTTTTGTCTATTGATGTAGGACACATTATTGCCTACCTTTCAACAGGTTTCTTCCTATCGACTTCAACACTCTATCTAGGAAGATAACCCAGAAACACATTCAGTGCCTTGGTACTTGCAGACATTAGTGGCAGGTTGCCTTATGTTTGATCAGGGGTTCTCATTATTGGCTCTTGGTTAAGTGATTCTACGGGTGTTCGACGACAAAGACATCTTTCACACTCGTTAGATTGCACTGTGCATCTTGGAGACCATCACCATTATCGGTGGCCTTCCTCACGTCTGTTAACGGTATCCATTATTGACTAGTAATCAGATGATTTCGTGCATGTTTGACGTCAATACATATATTCACATGTACCGATCTATGTTGTTTGATGAAGCGGAAATCAAGACCTTGGGTAGAGGCTTGCATCATTCAGCCTTGTTTCCTCTCCCAAGCTGCGGATATTGTTTTTTGGAGACAGTTGTTTCAGGATGATTCTATTATGACACTGGACCCGCATTGTGCTTATCGGCGACCAGTATCATCATATCTCTTTGGAGAAAATTACTCTGACATAGCTACTGAGCATGGGAATACCTGACTCAGGACATGATTTTAGCAGTTATATGTGTGTGTGTGTGTGTGTGTGTTGTATCAGGTTTTCCTTGCCGCCCGAACCTTCTCTCTCTCTCATTTTGACAAAAAAATTACAGTTTAAGTAAAGTATTATGGCCATCGTCACAGCCTCAGATCTCATACTTTAGGGGGCATCTATTATACAACAAAATGACCTCTTCATCAACTCAAAGGGGAAAGACAAGATGATTGAATCAAAGACCACAATTACAGGTCTTGATTCCACACTAACGCTAGTTGTACACTAACAACCTGCTTTATAAAGCTTGTTACCAAGCCTGGAGGTGCGTTAGTGACCCTACTAAAGCATGTTGCTAGTCAGGGGACAACGTTAGTGAAACTAAGGGAAGTTCCAAGGGTCAAAGGAATGAATTGACTCACAAATATCTAGATATTTGTCCCTAAATTTACTCAAGAAAAGCAAGGAAACATCCAAAATCAACCTATTTGGAGAAATTCTAATCTGAAAAAAGGAGGCAAATGGGAAAGAGCTGAAAAGCAGGGCAAGTTCATTGCTTTTTCCCTAGTGAACTCCATGAGGAACTTGGCAACCCTAACTTGATTGCTATATAAGCAAAGTGAGGGTCATTGTGAAAGGGGTCAGAGCATTTGAAAGGATAGCCTACTTAGCTGTTGAGAACTGTCTCATATCTGAAGAAGTGAGCAAGAAGGGGGAGAGAGAGAGAAGTAGAAGGGGCAAAGGAAGACTGATGCAACAGATGGTTGTAATCACTCTTCCATTATTAATACAGAACTGCAGTTGTGTTCCCTACTCTATGGTGTTGGTAACATAGGTAGCTTAGTTGTATGCAAATATATGTTCATTGTGTATTCATATATTGGTTTTCAAGGTTGTATGCGGTGATTGTGTTTGCCTTTCCTTTGTGCGGGAATTGATTTGGATCCGGCCTTAAGGGAGTTTCGCTTGGCTGCATTGTGATCTCCAAACAAATCTAGAAGGAGATTTGAGGTAATCCTCTTTCCATACTTTGTTAATTGATATTTTTTGTGAACATGTGTATAACTTGTAGCATGTGTAGATAATCTTACAGTCTGTCGAAGGTCTCGGGAAGGCCTTTGAGGGTATTTTTCTTTCTCCATACATCGTGCATTTTACCCCATAGCAATCTCAAATACATGTGATGACTGAATTTTAATTTCTTCAATCGACTTGGATGCATTTCTTATTATGAGAAGATCATCAACTTATAAAGATATCAAAGGAATATTCCCATCTTCATCTTTCTTGATGTACAGGTTAGGATCACTTTTGTTTCACATAAAATAAAGAATCAATTTTAACATATTAAGATCTTAGTGCTTGTTTCAAACCATATAAAGCTTTTATTAACCTGCAAACAAGATGCTTTTGTCCCTTTTTTACAAACGCTTCGGGCTAAACCAAATAAACTTATACTTTTAACTCACCATTCAAAAAAATAGATTTGACATCTAACTGATGCGTTTTCCAATTATGTTTTGTAGCTAATGTGATAATGATTCTAATTTTTTTCAACTTATCTACAAGTGCAAAAGTGTCTTTGTAATCAATTCCTTCTTTTATGAATAGACTTTAACAACCAATCTAGCTTTATACTTCTCAATACTGCCAACAACATTAAACTTGGATTTGTACAACCATTTGCATCCTATAGGAACTTTATATTTATGAAATTTTGTTAATTCTCATGTGTCATTCTCCATTATAGAGTTATATTCTTCATTCATTGCATCTCTCCATCCTTTATATTCTTTATATTCTTCATTACTCGAAGGTTCTACAACATTCATTACATGAGACATCAATGCATAATTTTATACCTTATAAGTACATGAATTTGACATGATGACCTTCTTGGAGTAAATTTATTGTTTTCATCTTTCTTTCTTCTTTGTGGAGTCTCTTCGCCTCTTATTGGATTGTCATTACTACTTGATGCTTCTTGCCCTTGAACTTGTTCTGGTTCATGTGCTTGTTCTTGTTCTTGTTCAACACTTGTATCTATTTTGACATAATCATCAGTATCATGCCATACACCAATATTATTCATTTTATCACCTTCATCTGCATTCTCATGAAACACCACATCCCTAATTGCAAGCAATCTATGGAAACTGGGATCAAACAACTTGTATGTTTTTTTATCATCACAATAACCAATAAATGGGCACTTAATTGACTTTGCATCAAGTTTTTATCTTTCACCTTTTGGAATATGAACAAATGCCTTACATCGAAAAACTCTTAAATGGCTCACTTTTGGTTTATACACATAAAATGCTTCAAAAGGTGTTCTTAGATCCAAAATTTAGGTTGAACTCCTATTTTTCAAATACATTGTAGTACTAATGGCTTCAACACAAAAACCATTAGAGACATATTTACCTTGAAACATACTATGTGCACATTCTACAAGTGTTGTGTTTTTCCTCTCAGCAACTCCATTTTGTCGAGGTGTATGTGGCACTATAAATTGTTGTAGACTCCCATTTCTTTTACAATATTGATCAAATTATCTTGATTTATATTCTCCCCCTTGATCATGTCTAAGAAGTTTGATGCACTTTCCAGTTTTTTTTCCACCACATTTTTGAACTCTTTAAAACACTCAAAAAAATCACTCTTATTTCTTATGAAATAGACCCACGTATACCTAGATCTATCATCAACAAAAATAAGAAAATACCATGCTCCACCAAGAGATATAGTCTGCATAGGTCCACATACATTAGTATGAATAAGTAGAGTATTTCCCTCTGTCTTTTCTCTTTATGTATAGGAAATTCCTCTCTATATTGTTTTCCAAGTGCACATGCTTAAAATTCAACATGATCATTCTTCATTACAGTTAGACCTTCAATCATTGTTTTCTTTTGAAGTAACATTAAATCATTGTGATTTAAATTATCATACCTTTGATTCCATAACTTTATTTTTGACATTGTTGTAGATGCCAATGCTTGATGACCTATCCTGATCACATCCAGCTTATAAAACCCTCCAACTCTTGTACCTGTGGCAATAACCTTATAGTGATCTTGAATGTCTTTAAAAAAACATTGTTATTTGATAAATTCCACCTTCAAATCTTGGTTAGCAACAATAGAAAATTAAATTAAATTCTTTTTTTATACCAGAAACATACATCACATTATGGATTTGTCTCTTTTGTTTATTAGGAAATTCACACCTATTACTCCATAACCTTGAACTTTAAGTGATATGTTATCTCATAGATAAACATATGTTCCATTAATGTTCTCATAATATTCATTAAACCAATATTTATTACCATCCATATGAAGTGATGCACCAAAATCAATGAACCAAGCATTCACATCATCAGTTTCCACAGACAATGCAACATTAGAAACAAACAATCTAAGATTTTTATATCCATTACTGATTGAGGTGTCTTTGTCCACAAAATTTCCATTATGTCTTTTGTTTCTTTGTTTAGACTCATTATATTTTATTGTATAGCAATATTTAGAGTGATTCTCGGAATTCCTCAATAATAAAAATCTTATTATGAGTTGGAAATTTAGATTGTGCCATACCTTTCTATTTTGCTTGAAACTTGCATCCTTTGTTCTTGTACCATGGCTTGTCTCTATATGGATTTTTACCCTTGGCTACCAACGCAAAATATAAACTACTAGAGCCCAAATTAAATCTCGTCATCATCTCTTCCTCTTGTAAAATAATTCTTGTCAATTCATCAAATGTAGGGGGCTTCTCTCTAGCTGAAAGACTTGAAACAGAAATTTGATAATCGTGCACTAAGCCATTTAATGTGATGGTGACCAAATCAGTATTAGACAGCTTTTCACCAATATCTCCTAGCTTATCACTTAAATCTTTGACACGGGACATGAAATTGCTTATATTTTCATTTGCTTCCATTTTTATACACAAAAGATTAGTCTTCAAAAATAAGATCCAATTTGTATTTGTTGTTTCATACAAACCTTCAATCACATCCCACATTTCTTTTGATGTCTTGCAAACTCTAATGTGAGGAATTATATTTTCCTTTACGGATGACACTTTTGATTTCATCTCATGTTTCTCCCAAACTGGAACAAAGGCTGCAACAGTGGGTTTGGGCTCATCCCACTGACAATTGACCACAAATTATAACCCTCTATATTGTCAACAAATTGAATTTCCAATTCACATAATTTTCTCCATAAATTTTAGTGGGTTCATTCAAATAAGAATCATCCAGAAGATTTGACATTTTTTTAAGTATACCAAATCTAATACCAAATACGCCCAAATAAAAATGCCAATTATCCCAAATAAATATGTTAGGATCAAGTCTTTACAATCATATAAAAAATTTAGGCAAATTTGTAGCTTCATTAAGTGATTCACAAAATCATACCATTTTGAATATTCTTAAAAAGACAATTCATACACTTCGAACAACTTACCCCCTTTTCACTTCCTTATATCTCTTTTTCACCAATAAACACAAAATAATAAAATATTTCCTTATATCACTATCAAAATAACCTTGAAAGCTTTATAATGAAGATGTGGCCAATTCACAAATATCATGTGATTGCTTAAAAAAGAATTAAAGATTTTTTTCTTTACCATTAACTCTCACATTGCCCACTCCTTGTACTTTTTGCCTTCATTGTTTAAGAAAAATCTTTGAATAATAGAAAATGGTGCCACGATCTCACAAATGACAGCAGCAGTGACAACATCGACGACCTTAAATGTTGAGTCTACAACTTAATATGCAACTTTCAGGAGGTTGGAAGGGGTTTTCACCATAGCTTATACCAGTAGGCTGATATAAAGGTACCTAAGGAATCAATGGGAAACCTGAATGCTTAAAATGAAAGGTTGTCACATGCAAATATCTTTAACAACTCAGATCTTGGCCTTCTCAAATTCCTGCCAATCAGAACAACCACACATTCACTAATCCCGAGTACGGATCAGGTCTCTTGGTCCTTGGCTCTCATATTTCAGAAACCTCTGGTTCACAGTCGCAACAAATGCTCTCAGGAAACAACGTCGTAAACATTCAAAGGCAAGACAAAAAACTTAATATTTCTTACTCAAATTGGACTTTCATGTAGTGATTACAATCTTCACAATTTGTTATGCATTGGCTCTGATAAAACCAAATCGTAGACAATTGAACAACCTAGATCTAGCGTTAGATCTAGTATTAGACCTCAGCCATTTGGCTCTAATACCAAAACAAACATGAAGACAAGGAAAACTTGAAGGCCCAGTTACTGCAATTTTTACACATATCCCACTGAAGATCCTACAGTGATTCCATCGATTGTCACTGACTCCTACCAACTATCACAGACTATTAATTACTTCTTCGACTATAAAATAGTCATCATGATTTTTTTGGCATAAGTGGCCCTGCATGTTTACATTTTTTCAATGAGTTTCATGAACACTAAGAATGATGGCAGTGGTTAGAAAGAGAGAAACATTGAGCAAGCAAACTAAAAAATCTTGAAAATGGACTACATATTGGTATGAATGATCAATGGGTCTAATGCCTTGGTCATGAATGGGACGATGATTGTTTTTGAAAGCTAGTGGTCTAAGATAACAAGTTTCACTTGGAAGAATATTTTTGGGGGCACTAGATCCCTAATTACATACATGCGTGATTAAAGAATTGTATTTATCCATGGTTTAGTTATGACATTTTGTTCATGCATTCAAATCATCGATTTGTTTATAACAGAATATGGTCTAGTCATATGACAATTGCAAGATCATCAATTTTTAGTTTGTCGTTCTTTCTTTTAATATTGTTTTAGAATATTTAGCATGATAGGAGCTTCCTTTATTTTAAGTTTGAGAGAGGATTTTTTGAGAATATTTTGGATTTTGATGAATAGTAGTGAGGTCAAAAGTTCTTGTACAAAGAATTCCAAAATATTCTTAAAATTTGTGATGGATATAAAATGGTAGTACCAAACCATTTTAGATCCAAGATCAAGGCTTTGAAGTAATTATGGTTGAATTTTACCAACAACATCCACAACCTGAGGCCATACAAAAATATAATAATATTTATATGTAAAGGTTCATGTACCCATTGTATTGGAACTTCAAAGTATGATTTTACCCTCTAAGTATTTGGTAGATCTGGAGTTAGATTTAGACTGATTTAATTCCCCCCTTTAAATTGGTTATATTCCACATTAACACCATTGGTTATCATAAACATTAAGCTTAAAAACCACCTATAACTTGACCATTTCAAGTTTAAGTTAACTACCTGTTGATAGTGTTGGACCCACCAACATTAAGGGGATCTCCGTGATATGGAGTCCCAATTAGACCTCACATTGTTTAGTGTAGGAGTCCCATCCAGTACGATGGCCCAATTTCCATTATCTTAAAGATATTCCTTAGCTCTTGCTTGTCAGCACATGAGAGTGGTTTACTTAGTCTTCAAATAGTGAGGTTTGTGTGCCTGGTGAGTCATTAGTTTAACTTGTGTCTAAATTATTTTAATGCAGAGGGAGATGGTGAGAGTGAGTCTCAAGTCGAAAGGGAATAGTCCTAACTCTGTTAGAGGCACACAACACAACATGACATGCGCAACTTCTGGTGGAGTAGTCCAAACGGATGCGGAAGTCAAAAACACAAAGTGAAGAGATAGCACATACAACACCTAGTGGAATATTCCACATGAGTGTGATGATCGTTATAATAAGTTTATAAGAATGAGTATTTTGAGTGTCTGTTGTGGGTGGGAAAACCCTAGGGTCTTGGGTTGAAAACCCCAATAGAGCGGAGGGAAAACAACAGCAAGAAATGCACAGACAAAAAATTTAAATGCTTATACTACTGAACTGGGAAGAAGTGACCTTACCCGGAAATCCTACATTTGGGTAGATCCCGCAGGGTTCAAACCCTCTACTCCTTTCGATGCCTTTGAAACCTGTAAGTTATCCAAGAAAAGCATATACAACAACAGTAACATAAATCATATTCATGATATATACATTATATCATATAAGAAAATGAAAAATTATGCATTAATATAAGATTTATAAACAAATCACAACATGGATCAATGCATAAACACGATAAATATCAGGAACATAAAAAAATTTCTTTATTGATGTAAGCTACAAGAAAGGTGGAAAACTACAACTTGAGTCTTCCTCTAGCTCCAAGCGGAACCATCCTCCGGATCCGTCTTGTCCTGACCTCAACAATATTCCTCCATCAACATACACAAGGATATCACAACAGGGATGAAGGATATCTCAAAAGAGGAAACAAGAGTTTCCTAAATCTTGGGGAGTGCAGGAGGCACAGGGATTTCGTCAGACTCGATTAGGGATCAATCAACTATAATATCAATATCTCCTCTCCTTTTCTCTTTTAGGCCTTCCCATGGAGGTTTATTTATACTTCTCCAAATTAATTTTTTCAGCTGGGAAACAGTTGGGCCACGGGTTGCAATAGGTGAGTAATAGGTAAAACCTGTAAACTCCGCCCGAAATTAAGGATATTTATGACTTTTAATTGTTTTAACACATGTACGCAGGTTGGGTATATACTGACCCACATGTACATGCTTTTAACACAGGGAAAAGTAGCGTATAGGAAATAAAACATTGTTTTTTAGATTTTGGGACCAAGTCTGTAAAGGAAGGGTTTCCCTAGGCCATAACCAAAGAATCAGATCTACCAAGAGTGGTAAATGGTGCTATAACGGATTCCCCCTAATATATGAGGTCAGAAAGGGTACATGATGGCTGAAATGTATTAAGTGTATAGAAGGAATCATGTAGAGACCGAGGAGGATTTCAACAGAATTTACCCTGCCAAGCTAGTGAAAGAGATCAGAAAGAAACTAATGTTTGAGGCGGGCATACCCATGCTCAGACATAATAAAGCATGGCTGCATGTCAAGTATAAAAGCAGATCCAATATGCATACAAGTATAAAGGAATTGAAAATACATAATGGATCATTCGATCATATCCAAATAAGTACATGTCTGAATATCACATATAAATAACTGGTCAGCGATGCTGAAGTATGAAGTTGATCATTGAAGTCATAAAGTTGATCCAAAAAGTACCAATTCAAATGGTGGAATAAATGGTACTACACTGTAACTTGGGTGCCAACATATAGGATGTTGTTGTAAGGAACTACAACATATAAGGTGGATGGTGTCAACTAGCAGAAACAGGAGAAACTGACAAGTGAACCAAGAAATGTTGATGCAAACCCGAAGCCTTCACCAATCGTCGTGGTACATTTCTACACAATGGGAATAAATGATCTGGAGTCAACCATGTGAGAAATCATTAGATTACCAATTATTGATGTATATCTTTAACAAACATGAGACTACTCACCGATAATGATGATGAGAGCCAAGGTACCCAATACAATCTAACAAGTGTGAATAAATGAGTTGTAGTCGAACACTTGGAAGAATCTACCAATCAGGAGACAATGATGTTTTCCCACTGTCGATAGCGAAGGAGTTTGCTACTAATGACTGCAAACCCTAAGGTACTTCCAAATGGACTCTAGATCTCGTTCCCATATCAATGAGTTGAAGTCGATGAGAAAATATCTGCAAGAAGGAAGGCATTAAGGCATCCTTCATCAATCTAGCATGAGTGTAACCTGTAGGCCAATAATGTGGAACGAATCGGATGGATAAAGATTTAGTAACCCAACCGAAGCACGTTTCTAGTGTACACAAGATGTAGCTAGTGCATAATAGAAACCATCTTAACCAACCAATAATGAAATCTGATACAGAGGCGAGGAATCCACCAATGGGGTCAAATGGAAACCAAGGCATTGCACGAATCCCAATGTGTGATAATGAAAGCTAATGTCGAACACAAGGGAAACCACTCAGTCAAAGACCCATGATACTGATCGATGCTAAGCACAAGGTGACCTATCAATAATGAAAATAGGGCCAGGGTGTGGCTCTAGATCTGCTCTCAGAGAAATTTGTTGTAGTCAATAAGAGTGAGACCTGTCAGCAAGAATTCAATGGAGACCTTCTCAAACCAGCACAAGCAAAGGACCAAATAGTTGATGTGATAACGAACATGACTCTGACTAGGGATGGCCAACTGAAATATAGGTCAAGAGACACCACAGAGAGGCTAACTTAGGTTTACTTCCCTTGAACAAAAGCATGACTCGACTGTGACTACATGGTAGCATATGATAACTTTGTATAAGTTTGTCATGCAGGAGGCATAAGAAAAATCTCCATATGATTGGAAGAGATAACCAATCAGAGGAGTATTGACTCAATAACAAGGTTAAGGCTCTCCTAAGTCAAACTAAAGCCCATCCCAGTGGAGGAAAGACTTACTTTTTGAGTGATTTTTTCAAAGGTGACACAACTGGAAATATGGAAATAATGTCCTGTTCCCACTCTTTTTTGGGATATATAATTTTTTTGTCTTTTTCATATTTATGAAGCTTGAAAAAGAATAAAATAATGCTATAGTACAGTGGAAAGAATGAGTGTCGAAAAAGTAGATGCTCTAGTTCTTGGGAGGGGAACCTTCCTATCCTCAATGCAAGGTGGCGAAACTGGTCAATGGCACTCAAAGGAATGGTCTTTCCACGGGTAAAAGGGTATGTCAAGTTGCAGAGGCTAAGTGATTACAAGGTTGATTTTGCAGAAGACATGGTCAAAAAGTGGCTTAAACACGAGTCCAAGAGAAGTCGGCTTAAGGCCAAAAGGTACAAATGGTCAACATGCAATGCAGCAGTACAACTCAACACAAACGAACCTCTAAGGTATAAAGCCAAAAAATTAGCGAAGAAGTAGGAAAATGAGTCTACAATGCATAAGTCACAGTGGGACTAAAGAGGACTCTCGAGCCTAAGAACAAAAGTTCAGCATGGGTGCCAAGTGACAACAAGGTACTAGTAGGACACACATGATAAGGTAGGCTCTACCACACAAGTTATGACACTTCTAAGCAATGAGAAAGTTTTGCATCATATCTTGGTGGGGTCGATCCTAAGGCCAAAATGGGAAAGGAAATTGATAAATTCACAATGCAAGTGAAAAACCTAATCTATATGCCAGTTTCGATAACCAATACCTGTCAGAATGGACCAACCATAAAAATGTCCAAAGGAGAAATCTTCTAAGTTCTGTAGACAAAAATAGGAACACTAGACAAGAAGTGAATACAAAACTTGAAAATTCATACCTTATGTGTACAATATGGTACAGGGAACCACGCAGCCTTGCGGCTTACGCATAATAGTTCTTCAAGACAAGCCCCTTGCGAGGCTCAGGCCAAGGACTCCTTTGGTAGTTAAAACTCATGGCTTCAAAAAGTTCCTCCTGTGAAGGAAAATCAAACTCCAAGAAATAATGAGAACTACAAGGATCAAAAGAGGGAATTAAGGGGTCCCATGTCCCCATAGGAGGAATCACTCGGTCAACTGTCGAGACCAAGTCCCAAGAAGGAAAGTAATAGTTCAAAGGATCCTTCTCAGAAGTAATTGAACATTCAGGATTTAATGCCACGTAGTTCACTTGTGGTGGAGTAGAGTTGACTTGAACACTTGGAACAAACAAATTGGCATTCTACAGTAAATTTGAATTAGGGTGGTGATTATCATATGCAAGTTGATCAATAGTGACAATATTCCCGTTATGAGGAAAACACATCACTCGAAAGAGTGAAGACACCACAACATTCATAGCATAGACATAATCACACCCAAGTAGCATATTAAAGTCTAAAGGGTGATCAACCACCATCATATCGATTAAAATAGTCTTCCCACCTAAAGTAATAGGCAATTGAGGAACAACACCCATAGATTCACTAGGTATTTGTCATAGGCTAACAATTGACTATCAGTCGTCAACAAATTTGGAGAACCCAAAGCTTTCCAAGTCAAAGAGGATATAATACTTGCAGATGATCCTTCATCCACCATACATCAATAGACATTTTTGGAATTAACTCTAGCCTTTATCTAGAAAGGTGCAGCAGAAGGAAGACGAGGCTCGACAAGATTACCCTAATCAAAGGAGACACTCCTATAACTTAGAGGGGGAACATTCGAAGAGCCCGGGATTCACCCTAGACCAGAAGACTATGTACTAGAAACCGAGAAGACTTTGTTTTTAGGCACTTCACCCCCCAAAAGAGGAGTGTAATTAACCAGAGATTGCATTGTCTCAACTTGTTCATCAACCACTGGTTGATGAGATTGTTGAGAAACCATAAAAGATTCAGGAGTGGAAGAAATTTCATACTTGGACCATATCCTTTGTACCTCTAAAATACCAGGACACAAATGAGTAAGATGGTCTCCCTTACATATCTTACAAGGGAAATTAGCTTTAAAACTTCTATGCTTAGGTTTCTGATCAACATTCATTCCACCAACATGACTAACAGTGGTTGATAGAAATTCGCTAACATGACTCGCAGAGGTTAGTGACTCTTTCCCAAGAGAGATAGGACTTATGTCCCCATCCCTACTCACAGAACTAGGTGAGTCAACAGAAGTATGAGTCACAGAGGTAGGTGACCCATTGCTAGTATGACTTGCAATGACTAGACTTATGCCCCCAACGTGAATTACAGTGGCTGAAAGCTCATCTCCAACATGACTAGTAGAGGTCTATGATGATTCATTGTTAGTATGACTTGCAGTGACTAGACTTATGTCCCCAGCATGACTTGCAGTGGCTGAAAGCTCATCTCCAACATGACTTGCAGAGGCTATTTATGAATGGATAGAACTATTCTTCTTCGTCTTCCTCTTTCTCCTCTTTTTAGATCTCTTATTACAAGAGGGAGGAGAAAGAGGAATCTCATATTTCTCTTTGAAATAAGATGAACAATTAACATCCATTTAGTGCCCTTGAAATAAAGCATTCATCTGAGAAGCTTCTAGAACATCAGGAATATTCGGAGTGGACCACAGCAAAAATGGTCAGAGTGGACCACAGCAAAAATGGTAGTCCAACATTCAATCCAGGAATATTCGAAGTGGCCATCAAGGGGCTACCAACATTTCCAAAAAAAGGAAAATCACAAGGATCCATTTTTGGAATGGTACCTTGGTTGGTATCCACAAGAATATTGGCCATAACAAACTTATTCACAGATCCTTCCCTTGCGGGAATGTACAAATGACTTTCCAAGGAAGAGAGATGCACAATCAAAACCTTCGCCCTTAAGGAGGCAACTCCACAACTTTCAAAAAGAAACATCAACAGCCTTTCAAGATCGGTGGAGTGGTAGGTTAGTCACTCAAAATATAAGATCAAAAGTGACAAGACAAAAACACCTAAAGCCAACTAAATCCAAAGAACAAATAGAAATTGGCTATAAAGTCCCTAAAGATGCAATCAATCAAGCAACTTCCAAGTATTTCCACTCCGAGTGATGAGGATCGGACACCAAAATACAAGAAAGTGAAGTAAGGGACCTTATGAAGATCGTTTGGGATAATAACGGCCCAAGCCTACCAGTGAAGGTAATAGAAATAATTACACTGACCTCTAAAAAATATCCTTTTCCGGTGCAAGCACCCAAGCTTCGCAAGGGTACCCTCCAGAAGTATTAATGAATGTGATGCAACCTCTGCCACCTATGTGATCCCTAGGAATGGAAACTATGGGCATCAGTTCGTACCAAAATCTGGGTGTAACAGTCGTGAGGCGGGATCCAACAAGTAGGAGAGGGGGTATCTCTCTTCCTTGTCTTCACTCTCCCTCGTGCTTGACTACCAGTCACGGAGCTTTCCCGGTCTTTCTAACGACACTAGATTTCACTCGTTATTCAACTTCAATGTTTGATAATTTGAACACCCTTGGAGAGTTAAATCTCCACTCACCTATTCCAAGGCCCTAAAGAACTTAAACTTGTTGGTGTTTTTAATGACAAAAAAATAAAAGTTCTAGTTCTTTTTATTAAATTGCTTGATTTTAGAGGGTTGTTCTTTAAGTCATGGGTAAAATGAGAGTGAAACTTATGATGTTTTGATGCAAAAGAAATCAATAAAAACTTAGCTACATGCAAATGCAATTATTTTGTTCAATGAAAAGGCATTTCTATAGAGTTCTACGAATAAACTTGTACAAGCAATTTTTTTTTCTTTTCCAGAAAACACACTCCACACACTCAAAATCTAACAAAAAGACTAAAATGCCTACAATGCAAAATATAATGATTGTACATGGATGCTCATACAAGAAGCAAATGTGTTCCTTTACAAGATCAATAGGCCAACTTGACTATAAAGAGGGCATGCATTCGAAGAAAAGCTTCCCTTGAAACCAAGCAAAACCAATTGAAAAAGTTCACAATTTCTCAAAAACAAAAAGAAAAGAAGCCAAAAAAACAAAAGCTTGGAAAGACAAAGGAAGGCTAAAACTATGTTTTTGTATTTTTCTTTAAAAAACTAAAGAAATTATTGAGGTCATAAAAATAACTAGTAAATTTCAAAGATCAACAAACAAGCGCAAAGAGTCCTTAAACTTTGCAAGTTATAAAACTCATTAATAAATGAAACTTGAAATTAGAATGACTACAAACTTGTAAAAACTTATCTGAATAGTAGTACTAGACTTCAGCAAACCAACAAAAATTCAAAAAAAACTCTCAAAGATTTCCAAATAGACACTAAAAAATTGTGAAAAACAACAAGGTCAATCAAAAGGGAAAGCAGAGCAAAGCAATTTGAAATCTAGGTTATAAACGAAATCAAAACCAATTTCTTGTTTTGGAAAACCAGAACATCCAAGAACTTCAAAGAGAAGCCTTGAACCCAAGACCCAAATCAAAACGTTACTCAAAAATCAATCCTAGGCTAACTAGGCTTTTCACTGAGAAGGAGATTTGAAAATGAAAACTTGCAAGAGAACAGAGTTCTTCAAACAGTGGATGACCAGAAAATAGCAGAATTCCCCAGGAAACAGACCTAACTGAGCAAAATATTTTGAAAAAAAAAAATCAAAATTATGTATACGTGACTATGAAAAGACACAGGGGTGTGCACACGCATTTCAAATACAGGAAACTCGCGTATATGTGAGTCTATTTGAGGAAACTAGCATGTATACGCGACCGTACCCCAAGAAAAGCACATATAAAAGACTCAATCAAGAAAAACAAAAAACCACGGCCTGGTCCAGAAGATCAGATTTGATGCCTAGGAAGCTAATGAGTCAATGACACTGTAAAATCAAGCAATCAAGAAAACAAACCCAAGCCAAGAACAAACAACCCAAACTAGGAAAAACAAGATTGTTTTCCCCAGTGGAGTTGCCAATTCTATTGCGGGTGGGAAAACCCTAGGGTCTTGGGTTGAAAACATCAACAAAGTGGAGGGAAAACAATAGCAAGGAATGCACAGGAAAACAATTTAAATGCTTATACTACTGAACTAGGAAGAAGTGGCCTTACCCAGAGGTCCTATGTTGGGTAGATCTTGCAGGGTTCAAACCCTCTGCTTCTTCTGATGTATTTGAAACCTGTAAGTTATCCAAAAAAAACATATGCAATAGCAGTAACATAAATCATATTCATGATATATACATTAGATAATATAAACAAATGAAAAATTATGCATTAATATAAGATTTATAAACAAATCACAACATGGATCAATGCATAAACACGATAAATATCAGGAACAGAACATCAATTCTTTATTGATGTAAGCTTCAAGAAAGGTGGAAAACTACAACCTGAGTCTTCGTCCAGCTCCAAGTGGAACTGTCCTCCGGATCCATCCTGTCCTGGCCTTAGCAATCTTCTTCCATCAACATACATAAGGATATTACAAGAGGGATGAAGGATATCTCAAAAGAGGTAACAAGAGTTTCCTAAAGCTTGGGGAGTGCAAGAGGCACAGGGATTTCGTCAGACTCGATTAGGGATCAATCAACTATAATATCAATATCTCCTCTCATTTTCTCCTTTAGGCCTTCCCATGGAGGTTTATTTATACTTCTCCAAATTAGTTTTTTTAGTTGGGAAACAATTGGGCCACGGGCTACAGTAGGTGAGTAACAGGTAAAACCTGTAAATCTTGCCCGAAATTAAGGAGATTTATTATTTTTAAGTGTTTTAACACGTATACGCGGGTTGGGTATATATTGACCCACATGTACACACTTTTAACGCAGGGAAAAGTAGCGTATAGGAAATAAAACACTATTTTTTAGATCTTGGGACCAAGTCTGGAAATGAAGGGTTGCCCTAGGCCATAACCAAAGCATCGGATCTATCAAGAGTGGTAAATAGTGCTATAAAAGTGTCTGATGGAGTAGTCCACATGGGCAAGATAGTAATAACAACAGATACAACACATTTCCAACAGCATATGCACTAAAACAACCGAAATAGTTCAACTATCTTAGCACAAGTTAAAGTAACATGCATTACAAGCATCCAAAGAATAGTCTTACAAATGAATACAACACATGTGTGAAAACGTGTTGGCCTATTAATAGGCTTCTGAATTAAGCAAAAGTTCCAAGATACATCGTACACCATTACATCACTAACCCCGATAGCAAGGCATTGGAGCCACTGCTCGCTCCTTAAAGAAAAGATTACATACTTTCAAGGCTATGTGGGAGGAGCCAAGGTGAAAAGTCCTTTGCATGTACAAATAAGGGGTATATATAGGCAAGGGTGAAACTGACCCTTGTGATTGTTCGACTTCCCTCGTGATTGTTCAACTTACATGACTCTTTGACTTCATCCGTGGGTCTCTTGGACTTCCACGTTACATTACATTGATTACACAGTTATGACCCAAAGTAGCATTGTGGTCGAGGCGACTCATGACACAACTCGACATGATGTTGTAGGTATGCACATGCTAGTTGTGATGTTCATGTCGAGCTACTGTGCTGTTGAGTTATGAGTGTACCTGTGGTGTACCATAGCTTCACCTCCGCATGGCAAAGTGTGCATAGTATTCAATGGTCTTGGTGTTATTTTGATGGTTCATGCATGTGCATGTGTCTCCTTCGCTTGCTACTTGGTATCTGCGGGTATTCCTCCAACCACGAACAAGTCTTCTAGCATGCACTCCTTGTTCGTTTCATTCGTCATCGTGACATGTCCCATCCATTTACTTGTTTCTACAATCACTCATGAAGAGACAACATCAAATCCAAAAATCCTCTAGTCTACCATGATGCATTGTCTTTCGTTTCTGGGTAAAGGTGACCAGAAGAGAGGACAAGGCTCTGAAACAATGTAGAGCACATGTCAGGCCAGGATGCGAGGCTCCGAGGCACTGTCAAGAAAAATTGCGCAGAGGTCACTAGGAGGATGGGATGAGCAGTCTGGAACAACAATGACATTCGACAGGATTTGGCTCAACTGGGAGGCTGAACTATGCAATTTTTCCTAGGAAGGTAGTGCAGGTAGCAGAGGACACTAGCAGTGAACATTGCGCAAATTTTCTGGGGAGGCTGGGAGCGGGTTGTGGGAGATTTCTGGCCAAAATTGCGCAAAATTGGGAGGAATTCATGCTGAACATGTCTGCAGAGTTTCCGGGCTGAGCGAGGTGTCGGGCAGCTGGTGTACAGTCTAAGAAAACTGTGCAATTTTCAGGAGGAGCAGCAGGTCGGTTGCCAGTGGGACTAACTGACAGAACTACTCAATTTTCAGAGATAGTGGAGTGACAGGCAGTGGGTTCCTCTCCCTCTTCTCTATGTAATTTCTTCAATTAGTGAAATAAGTCATGTTGATAGCTTCTACGCAATTTTTGGGAGGAGTGAAGCCTGGGGTCATTTCCTGGTCAAACTCTCTAGTTGACCAGCGGGAGGCTTGTGTTGATTTGGGGTAGCATCGGATGTGCTATAGCCATGAAAATTGGTAGAGAGGCTAAAGCACATGAGATATCCAAGACCCAGAATGGTTTGGGCAGATTCTAATCGGTTTGGGAGATGTTAAAACAATTAATATTTTTAATGGAGTTCCTAAGTCTAAACTTAGGAAAAATAAAATATTAATGAGTATTAATATAAAATTCGGTTAGAAGGTTCCAAAAGTCATGGATCAAGCCAAATCTAATCTTAGCCGTTGATTAAATATTTAATCTCGGTCATTGAAGGACCAACAGGAAAAGTATAAGAGGAGGCTTGAGGGTCAGTTGGAAGACACACTGAGGGAGACCAGTTAGTTCGATTTCTGGAGCGGGGTTAGCTGAGAAATTTGAATTAGTGGTCTGGAGAGTAGCAAGAGGCAGCAAGTACGGAACAGAGAGTCATGATTAGCAACAAAAAACCAGCAAAGAGGCAGACGCAGAGGCAACAGGAGATTGCGCATTCACTAGAGGGCTTGTGTGGGTGACGCATAGAGGCCCACGACTGACGTAGTAAAGCAGGGGCTGATGCAAAGTGTCTAGGAGCTACGCAGGGGTTAACCAAGCTAACGCTAGGACTAGGAGAAATGCTGGAGAATTTTTTTTCTCTCTGTTGGGTAAGCCAGTTTGGCACCCTGTTGTACTGAAGAATTGTTGAATAATAAAATCCTCCCTTGTTGCACCGGTTTTCCCACATTAGGTTTTTCCGGGGACTGTTGTCCAAAATATCTGTGTTGATGTGTTGATTCTTGTGCATGTGTTTGTTTCTGTATTATGGTGTGACATCTAAAGCAGAATTTATTTTAATGTTTATT
Source organism: Pinus tabuliformis (assembly GCA_031772625.1). Taxonomy (NCBI): domain Eukaryota; kingdom Viridiplantae; phylum Streptophyta; class Pinopsida; order Pinales; family Pinaceae; genus Pinus; species Pinus tabuliformis. The sequence goes on along the minus strand of CM062810.1, from coordinate 28,521,347 downwards.
GAATGAATTTCATAAATAACTTATTGAAAATAAGTAGGCAAAGTAAATCAGATGTTGTAGTGATAGAATTTCCACATGGTATCAGAGGAAGTAATCAGAGACAGGAAGGGAAAATCAGTTATGGGTCGAGACCATGATGCATAGGTATCCACGTCAGGGGACTCGCACAGATTTTCAGAAAATTTCACAAGAGAAAGAGATTTCGGCTTCTCTATGTTGCCTTCCAGGTTGAAAGAAGAAGTGGCTTGTATGACTAGTTCTGCATCATCAAAAGTATGGTATATAGACAGTGGGTCCTCTTGGCATATGACGGGAATTGGGGAATGTTTCTTAGAATATCGAAAAGAGAAGATGAACTATCAGATCACCATGGGGAACAAGGCAAAGTGTACTCCAGTAGGGAAGCGTACCATTGTTTTTCAAACAGAATTGGGAGAACGGCTTCATGCTACAAATATGCTGCATGTACCAGGATTGGGGATGAACTTACTTTCTGTGTCGCAACTTCAAGGCAAGGGCTATAACGTTTACTTCGTCAAGGAGAAGGTATACGTCAAACACCCGAGCTAGAAAAAGAAAGTGCAAATCGAGATCAAAAGTAACAGGTTGTATAGATTACAACTAGATTCGCCAATGGCACTAATAGGCAGTCATGGAGACAAAGACTTGAACAAACTATGGCACAGAAGAATGGGTCATTTGCACCATGGAGCTCTGAGAATTCTCAGGAGCACTGTAACAGGAGTTCTGGATCTTAGTATGGAACGAGATGATGTATGCAGAGGATGTGGTCTAGGAAAGTATGCCAAGGCAACATTTCCTAGGAGTAAACACAGTGCCAAGAGTGTACTAGGATTGATACACTCAAATATCTACGAACCTATGTCCATCAAAGCTCTTAGTGGTGCTGAGTATTTCCTTACCTTCATTGATGACCACTCAAGGAAAACTTGGATTTATTTTTTGAAAACCAAGGATGAGGTTTTCTGTCGATTCAAAGAGTTCAAGGCTTTGGTGGAGAATCTGACTGGGAAGAAAATAAAAGTTTTGCGCTTAGGTAATGGTGGAGAGCATGTCGATAAGGACTTCACTTATTTTTGTGCTAACGAGGACATCAAAAGAGAGTGGATATCTCCCTACAATCTGGAGCAGAATGGAGTAGAAGAAAGGAACAATAGTACTATTGTAGAAGCAGCTAGGGCCATGATGTATGATCAGAATATGCCAAAATTCTTGTGGGCGAAAGCATGCAACACAGCAGTCTATGTTCCGAACAGGACTCCTCATTCAACGTTGGGCAAGATTACTCCAAATAAAGTTTTCACAGGGAAGACGCCTGAAGTCAGTCATTTCATGATATTTGGGAGTTTAGCATATTGCCCCATACTCGAAGAAAAGAGGAAAAAGTTGGATCAAACTGCGGAAAAGGGATATCTAGTGGGATATAGCGAGAATGCTAAGGCATACAAAATCTATCTTCCAGGAAGCAGGAAGGTAGTAGTTCGATGAGATGTAAAGTTCATGGAGGATAAGGCTTTCAGAAAATATCGTGAGATGCCTTCTGAGGAGCAGTCAAAAGAGGAGTCATTGGTTAAACCTCTTCAACCAACGAAAGTAAATAAATCTTCCTCAGGTCAGGAAGATCCACAGGATGAGGAGGAGGAGCTAATAGAAGCACCTGCTGGCAGAGGAAGAAATAGCACGGAACTTCGTCAGATTCTGCGAGACGCAGAGGACTTCATCGGTGCTCCAAGAAACTGTAAGAGGGAGTGAAAACAGCCACAAAGATATCAGGCATTAGTAGCTTAGGATGGGGAACCTACCAATTTCCAGGAGGCAACTCAACATCAATTTTGGATAGATGCAATGGTAGAGGAGTACAACTCCATTATGGTGAACGATGTTTGGGAGGTAGTGCCAAGGCCTCAAGACAGATCAGTGATAGGTTCGATTTGGATCTAAAAAATCAAATATGTTGCAAAAGACAGTGTTGAGAAATATAAGGCCAGGTTTGTGGCCAAGGGGTAGGCTGAGAAGGAAGGAATTGACTATGAGGAGAACTTCACCCTGGTATCCAAGTATACATCTATTAGAACCATGATATCTCTTGCAGCTCATATGGGGTGGGAGATTCATTAAATGGATGTCAAAAAAACTTTTCTGAATGGGGTAATAGAAGAAGAGGTATACATTGAACAACCAGAGGGGTTTGAGACACATGAGAACAAGTCTCATGTATGCAGGTTGAAGAAAACCTTGTATGGGCTGAAACAGGCACCTAGAGCATGGTATGGTAGAATCGATGGCTACTTGCAGAAGATGGGATTTGTCAAGAGTGATGCGGATAAAAATCTCTAATATCTGGTTGTAGAGAATGAGCCGTTGATCTTAGTATTGTATGTGGATGATCTCTTTCTGACAGGATCATCCAGGCTCATTGGGAACTGCAAGAAGAATCTAGCCACAAAATTCGATATGAAGAATTTGGGATGAATGCATTATTTCCTAGGGTTGGAAGTTTGGCAGCAAGAGAGAAAGATCTTCCTTGGGCAAGGGAGGTATACTACAGAAATCCTAAAAATATTTAGGATGGAGGACTATAGACCCATGGCTACTCCAATGATCACAAACTGGAAGAAGATTGATTCATCATAATACAAGGATGTTGATCCGACTTCATACCGGTAGCTCATAGGGTCCCTAATGTATCTGGTCAACACTAGGCCAGACATTTGCTACATTGTCAACACCCTCAATCAATTCATGGTGGAGCCGAAAAGGGCGCACTGGGCAGAAGCTAAAAATATTCTCAAGTATTTACAGGGAATAGTCGATTATGGACTCTTGTATGCTAGGAGTAAGGATATTAGATTGAGTGGATTTACTGATGCAGATTGGGCAGGAAGTTCAGTGGATCGGAAAAGTACCTTTGGATACTGTTTCAACATTGGATCAGGAATAACTTCTTGGTGCAGTAGGAAACAGAAGTCTGTGGCTCTAAGCTCATCTGAGGCAGAATATATGGAGGCAAGCACAGCTTCTTGTGAGGCCATATGGCTTAGAAAACTACTTGTGAACCTATTAAAAAAGAAAATGGAGGCGACCAGGATCATGTGTGATAATCAGAGTTGCATCAAGCTTTCTGAGAATATAGTGTTTCATGATCAGTCAAAGCATATTGATATCCAGTGTCATTTTGTCAGAGACTGTGTCCAACGAGGAGTTGTATAGTTGAGCTACACTCCTACAACAGAACAGGTGGCAGACATCCTTACCAAGGACCTTGGAAGAACCAAGTTTGATTATTTCAGGGAGAAGATGGGGATGATAAAGAATCCATTTCAGTAGCAGAAATGGGTATGAGTTGCAATGCAGATGTAGTGTTGGGAAGATGGACCAGCAACAACATGGATCCAGAGGGAGTTGCAGTACAGATGTAGCAGTGGCAGTGATAGAGCCATGGGCAGCAGTGCATAGGATGTTGGATAGAGAAGCTTAACATCAGTACAGGTACCGATGTTGTATGATCAGATTAATGCTCAGTGTGGAGTATTACAAGAGCATAGTCCTCGCTAAAAAGGAGTGTCGATATGGGGTAGCATTGGGTGTTCTCTAGCCATGAAAATTGGTAGAGAGGTTAAAGCACATGAGATCTCCATGACCCAAAAATGGTTTGCGCAGATTTTAACTGGTTTGGGAGATATTAAAATAATTAATATTTTTAATGGAGTTCCTAAGTCTAAACTTAGGAAAAATAAAATATTAATGAGTATTAATATAAAACTGGGTTAGAAGGTTCCAAAAGTCATGAATCAAGACAAATCTAATCTTAGTCATTAATTATAGATTTAATCTTAGCCATTGAAGGACCAACAGGAAAATTATAAGAGGAGGCTTGAGGGTCAGTTGGAAGAAAAATTGAGGGAGACCAGTCAGTTCAATTTTTGGAGTGAGGTTAGCTGATAAACTTTTACTAGTGGTAAGCAGCAGGAGGCAGCAAGTACGGAACAGAGAGTCGGGATCAGTAGCAGAAGACCAGCGCAGAGGTAGGAGAGGCAGAGGCAGCAAGAGACTGTGCAGTCACTAGAGGGCTTGCATGGGTGATACAGAGAGGTCCAAGGCTGACACAGTAAAGCGGGGGCTGATGCAAAGTGTCTGGGAGCTATGTAGAGGTCAGCCAAGCTGATGCTGGGACTAGGAGAAGTGTTGGATATTTTTTTTCTTTCTGTTGGGTAAGCTAGTTTGGCACTCTATTGTACTGAAGAATTTTTGAATAATAAAACCCTCCCTTGTTGCACCAGTTTTCCCACATTGGGTTTTTCCGGGGACTGTTGTCCAAAATATCTTTGTCGATGTGTTCATTCTTGTGCATGTGTTTGTTTCTGTATTATGGTGTGATATCTGCAGCAGAATTTATTTTAATATTTATTGAAGGAATTTCATAAATAACTTATTGAAAATAAGTAGGCAAAGTAAATCAGATGTTGTAGTGATAGAATTTTCACAACTTGATCGATTGGCTTGCGGGCAGTGTGGATTGAGATGGCTTTTTAGGAAAAAATTCCATTGTTAGAGGTGACAATCAGCCGGGTCGATTCCAATATTTCATAGTCCTAACTGCCTAGGAGGCAGCCTCAAGATCTATGCAATTCTGGGCAGTAGTACTTGGTCACCGAGGGTTGAGATTACGCAATGTAGATCAGCGGAGGTCCGGCTAATGGAAGGTGGTCTGGTCGATAGATCTTCGGAAAAATGGTTAAGTGTGTGAGCGAGTGAACTCGTGTATACATGACCTTGTGAACACACACTCAACATGACTTGACTAACAAGATAACATATGCTCAGTGTGACTGACTGCGGGATTGTCTAATGATGAAAAAAACAAGTGTGATACTTCAGATAGAACTTCAGACGACCGTGACGACACTTGCGCAGCAGTGCTTACAACATCACGTGTGAGTGCGATAGACGTTTACATAGCGAACACAACTCAAACACAAACCTTCAACATCACCAGAACAAGGTCGCAAGCATGACATAGTAATCAACATGCCGAAGACAACAGTTGGTCAAATAAGCGAAAAGGAAGCAAGACATAGAGGAAACACGTGAAATGAATTTTTGTGTTTGTGCACATGCATATTACAGAGGACAGGATGATATGACAATGACAAGAAGTTCTGCAAACTCAACTAAGAGGTGTACTTCAAAAGTTTCCTTTACTTACCATACTTACCCTCGAGATGATCATACATCCGACGAAGTTTGCATGCAGTCCTAATCTTTTTCCATTACTTAATCTCTTGGTCCTTCTCCTCGACTCCTTGGGAGTGATCTCAGCATGTCACCTTCTCCTGAAGTCACTGAGTGATGGATCAGCGCAGTTTCAGCAGGAAGTGACTGTTTTCCAGATGAGTCCATAGGAGCCCCATTTGCGAAGTTTCTGAATGCAAAACAGATAGAGCAGCTTGGACAACACTACGCACTTTTGGGGCACAGGACACTGTTGCTAGATGGGGGTCCTAGGAGAACACCTCTACGTAATTTCTGAGTGTAGTGCAGCCCGAGCAACTGAGAGGCAATATTGCGCAACTTCTGTTGAAAATGGGTTCTAACTGGGGAAGGACACTAGAGGAAACCACTACGTATTTTGGATGCCAAGGGATGTTGGGTTCTTTGCGCACTGCGGGGTTCTAATAGGCAAGGGAGGAAGCTTGATGGTTGCAAAAGCAAAGTGCAAAGTTCCGGGAATTTGAATGAGGCTAGGTTGCTTGGGAAATGGCTAAGTGTGAGACCAATGACACAGATGTAAACAATGATATGACTCGACTGTGATCACACACAAACACTTAATGACACAACATAGACCATCCAGAATGCATAAGACATACTTTTCTTGATGGAACAACCTTCGTGACAAGAGTGCAACATAGTTACCGATCAAACGGGAACTATTACCTCAAAACTGGTACTCGAGCCCAAAAATCCCAAAAAACATGTAAAAACAACCTAAAAATAAAAAGTGTTGATTCTGCATCACCATTTATTTTTCCAAAGTAAAATTTCAATATTTTTTAAAAATAATAGTAAAAAACAATAAAAGCCATTTTGTTTGGTGCAAAAAACACCTTGAAATCGAAAAGTGTTGATGCCAGAATAAGTCCTTTTTTGGGTTACATTTTCAACATTTTTAATAATGACGTTAAAAATAAAATATCATGACTTTGAAAAACTTTAAATTTCCAACGATTTTTAAATATGACATTAACGATAAAATATCACGTCTTTGAAAAACCTTAAAATTCTAACGATTTTTAAGCATAACATTAAATTTAAAATATCATTGCTTTGAAAAACCTTAAAATTCCAACAATTTTCAAGCGTAGTGCTAAGAAAAAATATTTATAACTATTTTCAACTATAACATTAAAGATAAAATATCACGACTTAGAAAAACATTAAAATCTTGACAATTTTTCAACCATGGAATTAAAACCAAAGATTATGACTACAAAACAATCTTAAATTTTCAAAATATTTCAAGCATGACATTATGGAAAAAAATTATGACTAAAAAACTTTTAAAAATGAACACCTGAATGAAAGAGTTATTATACCAAGAGTAATTTTTTTAAAATGTTAAATGTATAGCAATTTTAAAATCTTAGCCTAAGACAACTTGATACATTGCAAAAAAAAAAAAAAATCAACTATCAAATTTATACGCAATGTAGGTGAGCTCAACCCATTGTAATGAAAAATTAAAGACCAACCATAAAATTAACACATTGTGGGGCAGACTCGATTCATTATAACGAAAAACTTAAAATCAACTATTAAATTGCACATAATGGGATCGGGTCGCTAGACAACATCAACACAGGCCCTACAAAATAAATAAATATATATATAAGAAAGATACATAAGAAAACAAAAATTGAAATATTGAAAAAAAATTAAAATAATAACAAGTAATAAAACATGACAAAAAAATTTCAAATATAAAAATATATAGAAATGTAAAAATTCAAATATTGAAAAAAAAACAATAAAAAAACACAAAAATACAAAAGAAAACAAAAATTAAAATATTGAAAAAATAAAAATAAAAAATAATAACAAGTAACAAAACATGACAAAAAAATTAATATAAAAATGTATAGTAATGACATTAAAAAAGAAACTATAAAATGTAAAAAAGATTAACCATACCATGTAAAAAAAAAAAACAAACAAACAAACAAACAAAACAAAACAAAACAAAATTCATAGCCACCTCGAGGCCAATTGGCCAAGGATGGCAAATAGACGATTCATGACAAAAAAAAAAAAAAAAAATCATATTAAAAAAAAACAAAAAACAAAAAAACCATAAAAAAAAAAAAACAAAAACCATAAAAATGTAACCAAAAAAAAGAAGAATTGACTTGTAAAAATGAAAAATTTAAATAAAAAATAAATAGATAAATAAATATAAAAAATCACAAAAAATTAAAGATCACTATTATGAGCAAATATCTGGTGTCGCCATGGGCTCCCCTCTCTCACCTATTGTTGCCAACTTATACATGGAGTACTTTGAAAGAAAAGCCCTTGACTCATACCCTTTGAAGCCAGCTTGGTGGAAAAGATTTGTCGATGACACTAACCTGAATTGGACTCATGGTAAGGCGGAGCTGGAGAAGTTTTTCAGTCATCTTAACTCTATATCTTCTGAGATCAAATTTACTATGGAGCTTGAAGAGAACGGTAAGATCCCCTTTCTAGATGTTCTAATCAGTAGAAAAGAGGATGGTACTTTGGGACACCAGGTCTATAGAAAGAAAACTCATACTGATAGTTATCTTCACGCTGACTCTTACCATCATCCTTCCCAAAAATCTGGCGTCTTAAACACTCTAGCTGTTAGGGCTTTCAGGATTTTTGACCCGGATCACCTAAAAGAAGAGATTGAGCACTTAACCTCTGTCTTCAAAAACCTTGGATACAAAGAATGGAGTATCAAGAAGGCTATAAGAAGAGCTCAGGATAAGGCCCTCTCCAAGCATCCTCCTGAAGACAAGAAAGAAGATTCTGGGAAGGTCTACCTTCCATTCATCCAGGGGATTACAGATAAGATTGCAAAAATTTTAAGGAAGAAGAACATAAACACTCAATTTATGTAGGAATTTACAGGGTAAGTTCCACAGAAAGAATACCAAAAGGACACCGCTCACAACCAGATCTCAAATCAATACACCAGTATTTTTGACGTGGTTAAAACCCTCAGAGTGCAAGGAGGGAAACAGTCCACGGCCTGTCCCAACGTGGGTACTACAGGCAATTTATTAATCAAAGAATGAAAATTTACATAAGCTTCTCTCATGCACGGATTACCCGAACAATGACCGTCCATGCGCTTTAAATAGAACTCATGGACCAATCGGGTGTCAAGCCACGGATCAAGTGTCGGTAATACCGAGGTGAGAGTGAACCGTCGGATCACTACATATCGTGACTGTCGGATTGTAAGTTACAAAATGTACAACGGTAAAGAAACACACTTTACCTATCTCTAACCTAACTCTATACTAGACCAAGTTGAACTTAACTATATCCTATGTGTCGGAATATCCTAACATCCCCCCTTAAGAACAACTTGGGATAGGATTGAAGGATTTACAAATATGACACAATAGGAGAAGGAAGGAGGCACTAGAGCCTATCCCCCCTTAGTGACAACTTCCTGAACTCCAAGCATATATCGAAGTTTAGTGAACTTCGCCTCTGTGAGAGCCTTTGTGAAGATGTCTGCAACCTGATCATCTGTTGGACAATATTGCACTTCAAGAACATGGTCATGAATGAGCTTTCTGATGAAGTGCATGTGTAGTTCAATGTGTTTGCTGCGCTGATGCTGGACTGGATCTTTGCATAGCTGAATGGCACTTTGGTTATCACACCAAAGTGTGGTTGGATGCTGCTGCTCAAAGCCAAACTCTGATAGGATCGGACGAAGCCACAAGGCTTCCTTACTAGCTTCCACGGCACCACGATACTCTGCTTCTGCTGACGAAAGAGAAATGGCAGCCTTTTTCTTACAAGCCCATGTAATAGGTCCTGAACCAAGAGTGAAGACATAATCGGCAGTAGACTTCCGATCATCAGGGTCACCAGCCCAATCAGAATCAGCGAAACCAACTAACAGAGGAGCTGCTTTGGCACTGTAATGAATCCCAAACTGTACTGTACCTCGAACATAACGAAGTATTCTTTTAGCTGCTTTCCAATGACTTTCACGGGGGTTTTGCATAAAACGAGCAACAAGGCCAACAGCAAAGGAAAGATCAGGACGAGTATGGGTTAAATACAAGAGTTTTCCGACAAGTTGACGGTATAAGGTAGCATCAACTTCAGGAGAAGTACAAGAGACTGAAAGTTTGACTCCAGACTGAAAGGGAGAAGGGGCTGGCTTACAGTCTTCCATGTGAAAATGACGAAGAATATCACAAGCATACTTGGACTGGGAAAGGAAAATACCCTCTTGGGATTGCAAGACTTGAAGACCGAGAAAATAGTGTAAGTGTCCTAAGTCTGTCATTTCAAATTTCTTTTTAAGGCTGGACTTCACATGGTTTATAAGGTTGGGATCACTACCAGTAAGAATAAGACCATCAACATAAAGAACAAGGATGATAAGAGAGTTGCCCACTTTCTTGGTGTAGACAGTATTGTCAGAATGACACCTAGAAAAGCCAGATTCTAAAAGAAAGCTATCCATTTTGGCATACCAAGCCCGAGGAGCTTGCTTGAGGCCATAAAGGGATTTCTTAAGTCGACAAACAAGGCTGGAGTCTGTTTGTATGAAGCCAATGGGTTGTTCCATATAGATTTCTTCCTGCAAGTCCCCATGCAAGAAGGCAGATTTAACATCCATCTGATGGACTTCCCATTTTAAAGAGGCAGCAAGGGAAAGAACAAGGCGGATGGAGTTCATTTTGGCAACAGGGGAAAAGGTTTCAGTGTAGTCAATGCCTTCAACCTGTGAAAAGCCCTTAGCAACGAGACGAGCTTTATGTTTATCAACTTTCCCATCTGGTCCATACTTGGTTCTGTAAACCCATTTACATCTAACAAGTTTGTGTCCCTTTGGTAGAGGAACAAGATCCCATGTATCATTTGTCATCAATGAATGATATTCTTCATTCATAGCTGCTTCCCAATGTGGATGGCCTGAAGCTTCTGCAAAAGTGTCAGGATCATGATTTACTGGAGCTTGAGCCAGTAAAGAAGAGGCTCTTTCAAACTGAGAACGTGTACGTCGCTGATCTGTAGGATCACCGGCAAGATCACCTACTGCATCCCGAGTAGCACAGACCCATCTTGGAAGTTGAGGATCCTGAGAAGGTGGGGGAGGATTATCATCCTCGCTTTCATCATCTGAAGAAGAAATGTTTTCAAAGATAGAAGAGATAGGAAGAGGTGGCACATCCGCCGGACTAGGCTCGCAGGCCGATTTATTTTCATCAAATTTTACATCTCTTCTAATGATAACATTTTTGGACTTAAATGGAATAAGTCTATAACCTTTTACATCTTCAGAATATCCAACAAAAGTACATTTCTCACTCTTAGGTTCTAAAGCTTTATGCTTTTCATCTGGAATATGGGCCCATGCTTCACTTCCAAACACACGAAAGTGACTTACATCTGGTTTAATGGAACTCCAAGCTTCTTCTGGAGTGATATTCTCTAGAACCTTAGTAGGAGTGCGATTGATTATATAATTTGCACAATTAATTGCTTCGGCCCAAAAACTAAGACTGAGTCCTTTAGATTGCAGCATACAATTAGCCATTTCCTTTAAGGTGCGATTTTTCCTTTCAGCTACACCATTTTGTTGTGGAGTGTATGGAACAGTATGTTGCATTTGAATGCCATTTTCGGTGCAAAAGTTGATGAATGTGTTTTTAACATATTCTCCACCATTATCAGTTCTTAGCTTAAGAATTTGATGTCCAGATTGTTTTTCAACAAAGGCTTTGAAGGCCAAAAAGGTGTTAAATACTTCACTCTTGAGTTTTAAGAAGTATACCCAAGTGCGTCTGGAGAAATCATCAATGAAAGTTAAGAAGTACTTGCAGCCAGAGAATGAAGCAACAGGAAGAGGACCACATAAATCACTGTGCACAAGCTGTAAAGGGGCTGAGGCGTGCCAAGAGGCACGTTTGTCAAAACTGTCCCGATGATGTTTTCCGAGTACACATCCGGAACAAACACCATCTCTGCAAGATACCATAGGAAGACCTGTCACCATATTTTCTTTACATAGATGTTGAAGGGAGCGATAGTTTAAGTGACCAAATCGCTCATGCCAAAGTTTGCTCACTTCATCATTATGAGCAACAAATACTGAGGGAAGATTGGATGACCCAAAGTTGTGAAACTTATACAACCTTTTGGAATCATCAGCAAGACCAGTAGCTAGAATCTGTTTAGGATCTTTTAGATCCTTAATTACAACGTCATGAGGTGAAAATTCAACAATTTTACCTTCACCTGAATGAGTTATCTGATAGACAGATAGAAGGTTGCAGGATAAGGTTGGAACACATAATACATCATTAAACTGACCATTGTCTAGATGAACAGTTCCAGTCCCTACAACATTAAGAGATCTATCATCACCAATATATATATTTTTGGTGTTACAATCATTTAAAGAAGAAAACATGGCTTGGTTTTTGGCCATGTGACAAGAGGCTCCAGAATCAATGAGCCACTCATGAGAATGAGAAGAAGAAGAAGATACATTTAATGCATAACCAGACTGAGATGATTGATAATGACATGCAGAAAGTGCCATTCCGGAAGTTGAAGTTGAAGTAGGCTCCACATGGATGTTATGTTTCTTCATTGTGGCTTCCAAGGCTTCCATCTTCTTAAAGCATTTAGATTCTAAGTGGCTATCTCGATTACGAAAGTTACAATGTCTATCAGACTTCTTCCATTTGTTTTTATTGGTCTTATCATTTTGCTAAAATGATCTTTCATTTTGAGGCTGAGATGGTTTAGGACCATTCTTTTGAGGATATGACTTCTTAGGATTCTTTGAATTTGGTTGCTGCTGGGCGGCTAACGCTTTCGTGGAAGAGTTTCCAAGATTAAGAAGACCAAGGTGTAAGAGTTTTTCTTGTTCTCTTATTAAGGAATCACAAAAGGAGTCAAAGGAAGGGGCCTTGTATTCTTGACCTTGACAAATGAAAGCTTCCCTTGTAGAATGGAAAGTGGAAACAAATACAGAGTAGGCTGGTCCCAACTTAGTAAGGATGGAATAAATAAGGTTACCATCTTCTTTCTTAACTTTAACAACTTCCAAGAGATATCTAAGGGTCTTGAATTTGGACAAGAAATCTTCAATGCAAGAAAAATTATTAGGATCCAAAGTAAGCAGCTCATTTTCAAGTTGATGGGCTCTAATTTCATTTTTAATTCCAAAAACTTTAGCAAGTTTTTCTAATGCTTCATGAGGAGTCTCAAGTTCTGCAATGTGGAATCTAAGATCAGGAGAAACAGACATCCCTATCAAACCACGTGCTTGATCTTGTCTATTTTCCCATTTTGCCGCCTTGTCTTCATCTTTTGGTTTCTTCTCTTGGTCTATGGCTATTCTGTAGAGACCTTTACTTCTAAGTAAATCTCCCATGTAGGCTACCCATTGGAAGTAATTAGTACTGTCAAGAATGACTTGGCATGGACTTTCCATTTTTTTTTTAAAACTGAAGCTGAAGATGCTGAAAGTAAGTGTTCCAATGGATAGATCTCGAAAAAATAGGCGGTTTTAAAAAAAACGGCTCTGAAAAAGGCTTCTGGATGAAGAAGTTATGGCTTTTTGAAAAAAAATTGTTGACGTTGTCGGCAAAGTGCGCGAATGTGCGGGAATGAAAAAATCCGCCCCCACAAAATGGAGACTTGAACCCAAGACCTCTACTCTCTTAAAATATCTTTGAACCAATTGATCTATACAAAAAATTTGAGAGAGAGAGAGAGGGGGGGGGGCCTTGGTTTGCGTGCTTGCCTTGAGAAAGCTCTTTTTCCCTACAAAACACAAAACACAAAACCCAACACAAATATGCAAAGAAAAACGAACCTTACGGCTCGAAGTTAGCTTTAGCCAAAAAACTAGAAATTTTTAAAAAAAATCTCAAAGTTAGCTTTAGCCGAAAAACTAAATATTTTTCTCAATGTTTCTGATTTTCCGAGATCACACTAAGGTGCAGGGAAAAGAGCATACGCATGAGAAAAATCCTTCCTTTCTATTTCTGATTTGCCCAGATCGCACAGAGTCGCAGGGCAAAGAGCATACGCAAAAATGAAAGGTATAGATTCGGTTAAAAAAAAGGCTAAATAAACTGAGACCGAAATAAGCAGAGAGAAAATAACAGTAAACTGCAAAAAAAACACTGTATACCTCCCGATCTGAAAAATGACGCAGCTAGGGCTACCGGAAACCTTTTCGCGTGAAACGAAAGGGGTTCCTCACTGGAACAGATGCTTCGAACGCAACAGAGCAGTCCTCTCGGCCCGAAAGCAGTCAGAAACAGCAGATCTAGGAAACGACAGCCGCATGCAGTTCTACCGGCTTCAGATTTGGATCACCAACGGACGCGGCCCTCAAATAGCTCTGATACCATGTAGGAATTTACAGGGTAAGTTCCACAGAAAGAATACCAAAATGACACCGCTCACAACCAGATCTCAAATCAATACACCAGTATTTTTGACGTGGTTAAAACCCTCAGAGTGCAAGGAGGGAAACAGTCCACGGCCTGTCCCAACGTGGGTACTACAGGCAATTTATTAATCAAAGAATGAAAATTTACATAAGCTTCTCTCATGCACGGATTACCCGAACAATGACCCTCCATGCGCTTTAAATAGAACTCATGGACCAATCGGGTGTCAAGCCACGGATCAAGTGTCGGTAATACCGAGGTGAGAGTGAACCGTCAGATCACTACATATCGTGACTGTCGGATTGTAAGTTACAAAATGTACAACGGTAAAGAAACACACTTTACCTAACTCTAACCTAACTCTATACTAGACCAAGTTGAACTTAACTATATCCTATGTGTCGGAATATCCTAACAATTTACAACATGTGGAACTATAAGGAAGATGATGAGGTCAGTAAAGGATAACATCGACCCTCAACAACTCAAGGGTGTGTATAAGATTGACTGCTCTTGTGGTAAGAGTTATATTGGGGAAACAAGTCTATCTCTGAAAATAAGACTAAAGGAGCACGTGGCTGATATAAAGAATGAGAGATCTCGTACATCGGCCCTTGCGGAACACTCGTCCAAAACCAAACATCATGTGTGTGTGGAGGACGCTAAAGTGATTGCAAGAGAGGATAATTATCACAAAAGAAAAATCAGAGAGGCCATCGAAATTATGAAATTTCCTCGAAACCTCAACAGGGACAATGGGAGTGAAATCAGTGGAAACTGGCTTCCCCTGATCAGACAAATAAACCCCTCCAGGGCTTTGGAAGCATAGTATCACGGTCTCTTAATAAAAATAAAATTTAATTAGATAAATTTAATTAAAATTTAATTAGATTAATTAAATCATAATTAATTAATTAAATTAAAAAAATTTATTATTTAATTAATTATATTAATTTAATAAAAATTGTAATTAATTCTAAATAAGAATTAAATAAAATAAAATTAATTAATTAGGCAATGAAGGCTTAATAGGTTAAAATGGTAAATATCAATAATTAATTAAAAAGAATTATGGTTATAATTAAATTAAATAAAGTTAGTTAATCAATAAAATTAATTAATCAATAAATTTAATTTAATTAATTAATTAAATAAAAATAGAATTAATTAATCAATAAGATTAATTAATCAATAAATTTAATTTAATTAATTAACTAAATAAAAATTAATTAATCAATAAGATTAATTAATCAATAAATTTAATTTAATTAACTAATCAAATAAAAATAATAGGAAAGATTATAAATGAGTTATTTAATTAATCTAAATATATCAATTAAATAAAAATTAATTAAGTTATTCTATTCTAATTAAAATAAAAATTAAATAAAATTAGTCAATTAATTAAAAGAATTAATAATAACCAAGGATTAACATTGGATTAATAAATAATTAAGATTATAAATTAATCTTATTAAATTAAAGTAATTAATTAAAATAATCAATTAACTAATTAATTAGAATGGTAAATAACAATAAATTAAATTAATTAATCAATTAAATTCAAATTAATTATAGAGTTGAGGCTTTTGTGATCCATAACAAGTTTATGATAGATTTTTCGGCGAAAATCACATGAGAAAACATTTGTCGACGCGTTTCGAACCAACCAGTGTGGTTCGACAAATGTTTTCTCATGTGATTTTCGCCGAAAAATCTATCAAATTAATTAATTAAATGAAAATAAAAACAATAAGTAAGAATTATATTAATTAATTAATTAATCAAATAAAATTAAAATTTGTTAAATTAATAAAAACAGTTGGAAGGAAATGAAAAATTAAACTTATTCATGAATCAGATATATCAATTAAAATAATTTAGGTTCTAGGTAAATTAAGAGGAATAATTAATTTGGAAATAATAATAATATAAATAAATAAAAATAAATGAGAAAAAAATTATGCTTCTTAAAAATTAGGGTTCTAGGTTTATTTATACCTAGGTCATTATAGCTCTTCTCTCAATAAGTTTTCATTCATATTCTTTCTGATTTAGTCCTGATGATGGACCCCCTTTGGGGTTTGAAACGTCGACGGAATGAACATGAAACTGTGGATAATCCGGATCATACCACTGCAAAAAACTACCACATAAGCTTAAAATCTAATATATATATATATATATATATATATATATATATATATATATAACAGTATCTTTCGGTAAAAATCACATAAGAGATATTCTCGTCAACGCGTTTCGAACCAGCCAATGTAGATGAACCACACTAACTAGTTCGAAACGCGTCGACGAAAATATCTGTTATGTGATTTTTACCAAAAGATATTGTTAAATTTATTGTGGATCATAGAAGTCTTAATTCAAAAATATATATAATTTAAGAATAAATAAATAAACATTTTAAAAAACCATTTTTAAGTGAAATAAAAAAAAAAAAAAAAAAAAAAAAAAAACAACAACAACAACAACAAAAAAAAAACATTAAAAATAAAAAAATAAAAAAAATCATATTAAAAAAAAACATTAAAAAAGACATTAAAACAAAAACAAAACAAAAATTTCGCTCCCCCTCCTTCCCGAGCCCCCCTCCTCCACTCCCCTCGCACCCGGCCCTCTCCTCCCCTCTTCCTCCTCCCTTCCTCACCGCCGCCCCCTCCCTCCCCCACCGGGCCCCCCTTCTACACTCCGTCGCCCCCTTCCTGACCGCCACCCCCACGCTCCTCCCTCCCTGCCCGCCAAGGCCCCCAACCAGTGGCCAAGCCACCGGGCCCAGCTCGACAGGGAGGGTCGAGTAGGGGTGGCGATCGGGGAGGAGGAGAGGGAGGAGAGGGCCGAGGGGGGAGGGAGAGGGTGAGGTGGGGTGCCAAGGGGAGGAGGGAGAGGAGAGGAGAGGAGAGGGTGCGGAGGGGAGGAAGAGATGGGGTCAAGGGCGGCCCAGAGGGAGGTAGAGGGTCGAGTTCGCGGAGGGGGAGCAATTTTTTTTTATTGTTTTTTTTTAATACGGTTTTTTTTACTGTTTTTTTAATATTTTTTTAAATGTTTTTTTTTATATTTTTTATTAGTATTATTTTTTAAATTTTTATATTTAATTTTTTTAATTTTTATTTTTATTTTTATTTTTTTAAATGTTTTGAATTTCTTTTTATAAAAAAAATTTTAATTGCTTTGATTTTTAATTTTTATAATTTAATTTTTGTTATTTTCTTTTATTGAATTTAGGCTTCTGTGATCCATATCAAGTTTGAGAGAAGATTCTTCAGCGAAAATCACATCTGGATGCTTTAGTCGACGCGTTTCGAACCAACCAGTGTGGTTCATCGTCAGAACAAGTTGAATGAACAGATCTCGCATTGCATATTAAATAACCAGAGCAGAGTATCCAACGACTAAATGTCATGACACAGGTAACGGCTATAATGACTAACGGCTAAGTTTGACCGGGGAATGGTTAGTTTGATTCGGGGGATAACCTTTAATTAATTAAATAAGTTAATTCAGTTGGTAATATTTTTACTAAAATAAATGGACCATTTAATAAATCTAGAATAATCTAAAAACTAAATAATAAAATAAGTTAATAAAAAAATTATTAAATTAATTAATTTAAATTAATATTTAGTTATCAAAGTTGTCATATATATAAATAATAGAGTAATTAGTAGATTGTTGTAAAAGTTACTATCTAAATATTAGAGTAGTTAGTTATATTTTTGATGATGATGATGATGATGAACGTCCACTGAGACCAAATAATGGTCTATCGGACCTAAAGAAACAAATTATCTATTTTGATTTAAGATTTTATTTCTATGCTCAAAAAGCTTGGAGAGAAGCCTCCCCAGCTCACTATAATTTTGACATTGTAAAAGGCTAGGAAGGTCAGTATTGTAACAAAGATTGTGAAACTGAGATCTAATGTGGTTATACGCAGGGCATTCTAAGAGGAAGTGGTTTTCATCCTCGATGTTCCTATTCTCACATATATGGCAAATCCTTTCCGTCCATGGCGTTTTAGGAACTGCCCAACGACCTGTTTCACTATGGAGCTCATGAGAATTCGTTCTAATCTTTGCTATATTAGTTTTCTTCTTTGAGCTAGTTAAAATAGAGAGATACTTTTGATATTCTAGGGTGGGGTTGATGACTTTCTTATAATAACTTAATTTTCTTTTAGCCGCTAAGTCTTTCTCACACCACATTTTTTCTTTGAACTTAGAAGTAACAATATCTTTAATGTTATTTATGTTTTGCAATGCATCATTTTCGTTGATCTCCCAATAGTTTAACCAGGCCCTTGTGTCTTTATGCCACCCTCGATTGAGCCTTAGGTGGTTTTGGCTAGAATTTAAAGCTAGCTTAGGAAGCCTATGATCGTCTATGTTACTGATTTTTTGCTTGTACAACAGAAACCTAAGCATAGCTACGCTCTCAATAGGGGAAAGACCTGCTTCTATAAGGAGAATAGGATAGGGTGTATTACTTTTAATTTTCAGGTTATAAGTTATAAAACGCTTCTGGATTTGCTCAATCTTTCTCCATGATTCTCTGGAAATGCTGCAACCCCAAACCTCACAGCCATATAAGATAACAGGAGTGACTAAAGTTTCAAAGAGGAACTTCTTTTTATCCCACATTACAAGGTTTGCTATTTTACAATTATTTTCAAGACCAAAGTAAGCTTTCCACCCCCCATTAATCCTTTTCTCAATGCTATGGTTCTAGTTGAGCTTCTAATGAATATCAATTCCTAGGTACTTGTAAGAATACACTTCCTCCAAGTTATTATTGTCATACATAAAATTAGCATAAGTGTCCTTCTTGGATTTGATAATCATAACTTTTGTTTTGTCAGTGTTAACAGTCATACCCATGGTAGAGCAGAAATCCTTAAGAAGCCTGAGTTGCTTATTAAGATCAGTCGGGCACCTTGCCAAAAGAACAATATCGTCAGCATAAAGAAGAAGGATGACGACTATCCCAGCTAAGATCGTGCCATCACATCCTGCTTCCTCTAAATAGCCTTCGAGCTTATCGATGTAAATGCCAAATAGGGTAGGGGAGAGGGGGCAACCTTGTTTAACTCCGATGTTACACTTAATATCTTTCGACCACCCTTCATTGCTCTTTAGCTTGGCAATTACATTCTCGTATAACCTTATAGCGGCAGCTCTCAACTCGAGAGGAACCTTTAGCTCTTCTAATCTATTCCAAAGGTTGTATCTAGGAACTGTATCGAAAGCCTTTCTAAAGTCCACAAAGCAACAAAATAAATTGGATTTATCATTACGACATTCCTCCGCAATGATCCTAAGCGTAACAAGGTGGTATATTGTTATAGGTTAAAGGGACTATTTTCTTTTAATTTTATTTTATGTTATTTCTTTATTTTTATAACTTTAATTTAAAATATAATTCTTAATTTTCTTTAATTTTTTATTTTAATTGATTTTTTTTTATTATTTTTTTAAGTAATTATTTTAAGTTTTTTTAAATGAGGTTTTTATTTTTTATTTGTTTTTTTAACTTCAAAAAAAATGTTTTTAGATTTTTTTTGTTTGATTTTTTTTTTTTTTTTGAAAAAAAAATCATTTTTTATTTATTTTTCATTTTTTTAATTTATTTTTTGTTTTTTCCTAATTTTTTATTTAATTTCTTTTATTTTTACAAGTTAATTTTGGGGTTTTTTTACATTTTTATAGGTTTTTTCTTTTTTCTTTTTCTTTTTTATATATTTTTTCGTATTTGATTTTTTTTGTCATGTTTTTTTTTTTTACTACTAATATGAAAATCACCAACTTTAAAAAAAAATTGTCCACACTTAATTCATTAGAAAATTTAAAGTGTAAAAACTAAGCTCTTTAAACAAAAAGGGTTGATGCTCATGAGCACTTTTCAAAATTAAGATGAAAATTACTAACAAAAAAAAAAATGTCCACACTTGATACATAAAAAAATTGAAAGTGTCAAAAATAAACCCTCTAAAAAAATATGTTGATGTTGCATCAACGCTTTTCAAATCAGCGTGAAAATCACTATCATTTAAAAAAATTGTTCATACTTGATACATAAAAAAAATTAAAATGGCAAAAATATGCTCCAAAAAAATGTGTATTTTGAATCACCATTTTTCAAAATCGAGTATTTTTTTCTACCTCAAAAAAACGAGTACTAGGTCATTTTCTCATTTAATCGGTAACTATGTTGTGCGTGAAGTGAGTGTGAAACATGTCTATGTGATGACAACCACTCATACGCACACATTTCCCTTGAAGCAAAACAACATTTTCTTTGTATGCCAAACAACAACCCCTATGCCCAAAGGTGACACATACTGCATAAAGGTGAGAACATGAACAACTCTTCAGATCGAGGGGAAGCTTGAGATCATCAGCTTACCAACAAGTGACCAAGGATGATTGATCGCAGGATCCAAGGTAGGCTCTGAAATTTCCATGCGAGCCAAAAGTTTGGAGAGTGATTGTAGCTGCTAGAACATTGGTGACGCACTGGTAGAACCCCATCTCTCTATATGGACCTTGTTTCGTGAAAAGCAAGTCTACCCCTTCTAGAAGTATTGTTCGATTCTTTAATTGCGATGACTTCCGCACTGGCTTGTGTGAAAGATTTAGTCCCCACCATTCTCTTGATCGGTCAGCACACATTCCAAGCCAAGTCAACTTAGTTATTTCGATGGGGATGAGGGGTATATTGATGCACAAGTAATATAACTCTCAGAGTTTAAGTTTCATCTCACAGATCAGCAACTAAAGGAAACAGAAACAATCACACCATATGACACCATTATTTTTGGACTAATGTCCCCGAAAAAACCCAACGTGGGAAAATCGGTGTAGCTATCTGAGGGTTTTCTTATTAAGCAATATCAAAGTACAATCTGGGTGCTGAAACTGGCCTACCTAACAGAGAATTTCCTTGGCAGTAATACCTCTCAATTTCTGACAAATCTCCTGGCTAAAACCCTGAATAAACCTTCCGACAACTACTCAGTGTGAATCTGCCCCAGAAACCCCAGCGTCAACATCTCTCTGGACTGCGTCAACCCCTCTCTGCCCAGCGTTGGCCCTACATCACCCCAGATGGGTCTGCGTCAACCTTAGAAGGCCCTGCGTCAGCCCTATGGCCCCCTACATCAGCGACGTTGGCCTCTCCAAGGCTCTGCGCAGCTCCCAGTTGCCTCTGCGTGGCCCTGCGTGAGCCCTGGCTGGCTCTACGTCACTCTCCCCGGCTATTGCACTGCTCTCCCAGCACTATCTCTACCCCTTTGTCTCTATGTACTCAAATGCCCCTCAGCTGCATCTCACGATCACTAATTCTATCTCTCTTAGCAAACCCCACTCTAGAGAATAGAATGACAAATCACTCTGGTGTATTCTCCAAGTGACCCTCAAGCCTCCTCTTATACTTTTCCCATTGACATATCAACGGCTGAGATTAAGTCCATAATCAACGGCTAAGATTAGATCTGGCTTGATCCATGTCTTTTAGACCATTCTAACACAATTTCATATTAATCCACATTAATATTTTATTTTCCCTAAGTTTAGACTTAGGGACTCCATTAAAAATATTGATTATTTTAATATCTTTTGAACTGTTTAGAATTTGCCCAAATCCTTTTTGGTTATTGGAGATCTCATGTGCCCCAACCTCTCCAACAAATTTCATGGCTAGAGCACATCTGATGCCACCCCAAATCAACACTCCCTCTCAGCGAGGATTGTGCTCTAGCAATACTCCTCACTAAGTATTACTCTAATCATCCGGCATCAGTACGTGTGTTGATGCTAGGCCTTCCTTCCCAACATCCTCTGCATTGTTGCATCATGTACTGCTTCCCATGGTTCTGCCACTGCCACTACTGCATCTGTACGACAACTCCATCTGCAACCGTGTTGTTGTTGGTCCTTTCTCCCAGCATTGCATCCGCATTGCACCTCCTCTCATCATGTTGCATCGTGTTTCCCACTACTGCACTGCAACTCAGTTACTGAGAAGTAAGTAATTGATCTCCCAATCTGACATCCTTGAAGGGCTAGAGACACCCACTGACGCTGAAGCTCCCTCTTCGCTGACAAGTGCTCCTTCTCTAACCTCTGCGCTGCTGCAACAACTCCCTGCATCTCGCACTGTTTCACACCTCTTTGTGCCTTCTTGCACTGGTGCAACACTCCCATGCCTCTCGCACTGCTACAGCCTGCTAGCCATGTGCTATCTTGGGATTCCTACACTGTATCTCTCCCTGCCACCCCATCCGCATCCATCTCTACCCGACTCAGCCAGTCCTGCTACTCCTCTTTGGGGCTCCCATAGCAAGGTCTAATCTAAGAGGTTGGGTACCTCGAGGATCCTGCCCCTCATCATCTGTAGTCTGCCTGACTACACCTCGATGTCTTCCTATTTTCGCTCAAGTGATGCGTGTGCACTCATGGCACAGTCATTGTCTTTCAAAACTTGCTTTTCTTCTCATGCTAGCGTTGCCTTAGTCTTGGAAGATTCTCCCTTACTCTTCTTCTTTGGACATTGGGTCGCATAATGACCCAGCTCCCCACAGTGGAAGCACTTAATCTTGGAGAGATATTTCTTCTTCCACTTCTCCTGCTTTCCCTCAAATGTTAGGGCCACATCTTCCTCCTCTTACTTGACTTTGATCCCCTTGCTGCTGCTACCCGTCTTCGATTGTTGTCTGATCTCTTCCTGGCGAAGAGTTGCCCACATCTCGTCCTAAGGTAGGAGAGTCCTTCTACCCAGTATACTCTGGAAAAATACCTCCCAGTCTTCTGAGACAACCTTCAGGGTTGTCCTCACCATCAACTCTTGATCCTGTGTCGCCTCTATAGTAGTCAACTGATCTCGGATCTCATTCAGTCCTCTAAAGAAGGTGTCAATCAGTTCTCCCTTCTTCATCTGATACGACCTAAACTGATTCTCAAGCAGCAGCATTCTCTGCACAAAAGTATGTTGGTATAGCTTCTTGAGAGCCTCCCACATCTCAAATGTCGTTTTCTTCTCGGCTATGTGTGGTACTACGTGATCCTTGACCCCATCAAGGATAATGCTCTTAGCCCTCGCCATCGCCTCCTTGTACTTGTCATTATCATTAGGATCGACTGGGATAGCTATTACCTTCAAGGTGAAGTTCTTGACACGATTCTTGTCAAGTACGGATAAGATTTTGACCTTCCAGACTACAAAGTTCAACACTTCGTCCAGTCTATCCTAGTCTCTTACTCTGTGTAGTTCCATGATGCTCCTCTACTTCCCTCCTATAATTTCTTTGTTCGACTCCTTTGAGTCTCTACTTCTTGTCTAGAAGTTCTCTTCTGGACTCCCTCTCTGAGTCCTGATTTCCCTCCTGGAAATCCTTCTGTCGTTGTCGCAATGCCCCCTACTCTAATCGTCTTGTGCAACCACACCACCGATCCGGGTTCCTTGGCTAGAAACCCTCGGTAGCAACTCCTCTAGCCTTGCTCTGTCAGGTACTGTTCTGACTACAGTTCCTCACCAGCTCCATTCTGTAATATTCCCACAGCCTTCTAAATCCTAGCAACCTGAAGGTGAGAGCTCCTAAGCTCTGTGCAATCCTGGCACCAGCAAGCCAGCCTCCTCAACCAACTACGTCAGTGTTCCCAGCTACTGTGTGGCTCTGCGTGAGGCTCCCCTTACCTCCCTAGCTTCTGTGCCGCCTCTTCTCGGCTCATCCTTGATAACACAGGCACTGCGTCACCCTTCCCTTGTTGTTGCTCTGCTAGAAACAACTCATGTCACCTCAGGAAAATTATTTTCTTCTGCTATTCTCCACTCAACTGATGTCCTTAGTCCTCCTATGATCTGCAATCATGCTCTGATACCATGTTGAAGTTTCTAAGTTTACTTAGTTAGAAACCCTCCATGCACTTTATCTAATTTATTCCTACCTACTTATTATTTTACTTAACAAGTTATTTACAATGTAAATACTGAAAATAAACACTAGTTCATGCTCAACATATTACAGATCAGCAACTAAAGGAAACAGAAACAATCACACCATATGACACCATTATATTTGGACTAACGTCCCCAGAAAAACCCAATGTGGGAAAACCAGTGCAGCTATCTAAGGGTTTTCTTATTAAGCAATATCATAGTACAATCTGGGTACCGAAACTGGCCTACCCAACAGAGAATTTCCTTCGCAGTAATACCTCTCAGTTTTTGACAAATCTCCTGACTGAAACCTCGGATAAACCTTCCGACAGCTACTCAGCGTGAATCTGCCCTAGAAACCCCAGCGTCAGCCTCTCTCTAGATTGCGTTAGCCCCTCTGCCCAGCGCTAGTCCTACGTCACCTCGGATGGGTCTGCGTCAGCCTTAGGAGGCCTTGCGTCAACCCTCTAGCCTTTTGCGTCAGTAACGCTAGCCTCTCTAAGGCTCTGCGTAGCTTTCGGTTGCCTCTGTGTGGCCTGCATGAGCCCTAGCTGACTTTGCGTCACTTTCCCCGGCTACTGCGCTACTCTCCCGGCACTATCTCTGCCTCTCTGTCTTTCTGTACTCAAATGCCCCTCATCTGCATCTCCCGATCACTAATTCTATCTCTCTTAGCAAACCCCGCTCTAGAGAATAGAATGACTCATCACTCTAGTGTATTCTCCAAGTGACCCTCAAGCCTCCTCTTATACTTTTCATGTTGACATATCAACGACTGAGAGTAAGTCCCTAATCAATTGCTAAGATTAGATCTGTCTTGATCCGTCTTTTGGACCATTCTAACACAGTTTCATATTAATCCACATTAATATTTTATTTTCCCTAAGTTTAGACTTGGACTCCATTAAAAATATTAATTATTTTAATATCCCCTGAATTGTTTAGAATCTACCCAAACCCTTTTTGGGTATTGGAGATCTCATGTGCCCCAAACCTCTCCACCAAAGTTCATGGCTAGAGCACATCCGATGCTACCCCTAATCAACAGTGCGTGAAGTGAGTGCGAAACATGTCTATGTGATGACAACCACTTATACGAACACAATTCCCTTGAAGAAAAACAACACTCCCTTTGTATGTCAAACAACAACCCCTATGCCCAAAGGTGACACAAGCTGCATAAAGGTGAGAACATGAACAACTCTTAAGATCAAAGAGGGTAAGCTTGAGATCATCAGCTTACCAACAAGTCATCAAGGATGATCAATTGCAGGATCCAAGGTAGGCTCTCAAATTTGCATGCAAGCCAGAATTTTGGAGGGTGGTTGTAGCCGCTACAACACTACCCAACAAAAAATAATAAAACTAATAATATAGAATTTTTATTTTTATTATTTCAATTTGACATCATTTTTATTTTATATAGGGTTATTTTTATTTGATTTTCACCTAATCAAAAATATTACATTACAACATCTACACCATAATAGCAGAAAACACATTTAATCACTATTAACATTTCCCAATAAACATTTCCATAATAGTGTGAAAAATACATATGACAAAGTTCAAGATTGTACATGAAATTAGATCAAGGGCACGACAACATTTGTTTATAAACCTCTAGCATAGGAGCTGCAAGAAGGCGAGAGCTTGTCTACTCATGTTAACAAATGAAAGAAAAATAAGATTGAGACTTGTAAATGATGGGATTAAAAAGAAAAAAAAAATACAATATTGCAATCCTCTAATATGATCTTAGAGTTTTGTGGTGTAAGTCAATCATCGAAACAATTTGATGTGGGATGATGTCAAGCAAATGTTGTGGTCTCATTCAACAATCAAAACAAATTGAAGTTAAATGATTTTTGGTTAAACAATATATCATTCAATTTCAAGACAATAGGTTAGACATCTCTACATAAATTGCTTTGATAAGTAGACCAATTCTAAATGTGTTGGTATAAATGTAATAGATGTAAATACTATGGAATTAAGGGTTTTATTAGAATATTTCATGGGAAAATCACCTAAACAATAATCAACATAGGATATGAATAAAGTCAAAAAAGTGAACATGGGTTTATTTTATTTATGTATTAGGTAAAACTAGCAATTGCCCCTAAAGATGCAAAGGTACACCCAAGGAATAGAAGATTTGGAAATATCATTTAACCACGAACATAACCCAGTGATGAATGCATGCACATAAGGTCTGCCAAACTCTCTAATGCAAGCACCACTACGTGAGTCCCTGTGCACAATCTATGTATCTCTGTATTCCATGATACTATATTGATTATGTTTTATCTATTTTAATGCTACTTATTTAAATCATTTATGTATATACTTATTTAATTTCCTTTAAAGAAAAATATTTGATAAATTCATATTTATGGTATAGAATTGTAAAAAAATATTCCATTTAACTTAAAATTAGAGAGGAAAATAACTATATCATTTAATTATCTAAAAAAATTATATATTAAATTAAATTATTTGATATACATTAAAAAAAATATGTAATTCTAAATCATATTTTTTTAATATACAAAGTTATCTCTCATCTGAATTAATTTTGTTCTTTCCTTTCGAATGTGTGTTTTCACTCCACATTGGAAAGACTCCCCAAACTCAATGATTTAAGCATCTTTATGATTCACCAAACCTATGATTTTACACCTTAATTGTGTGTGTTTTCACTCTACATTGGAAAGACTTCCCAAATTTCAATTATTTAAGCATCTTCATTATTCACCAAACTTGTGATTCTACATCTTAATTGTGCTTCCTCACATATTTAGAGAAAATGATTAAATTTTGATTATATGTAAATATATTAAATGCAAAATTAACAATTCATTTAAAACAAGTGTTGTAAGTCAGTTTAGTGCATCAGAGCACTAAAAGTTGAATTTCTTATCTCTGCCAAAAAAGCTTGGTGGATGGGGACTTCTGGACATAAGGCTCTTTGGGATTGCTCTTCTCTGTAAATCCCTATGGAGGGGCATCTTTGGCTCAAATCCCTGGAGTGAAATTATTCGCCAAAAATATCAAAAAGGTAGAGGCATAGAATTCTGGTTCAGGTTTGATTCCATTGGCACTCAGCAAGGGTCTGCTATGTGGCTCAGTTTTAGGCGGATCCAGCGTTATTTTCTCAATAATCTCAAATGGAAAATTTTCTCTGGTCAGAAGATTCTCATTGGCATCAACTCTTTTGCTGGCTTCAAGGGTAATCTACAGGTTCCAACTCCTATCCTTTTTCACCTCCACAGATTTGGTATTTTCTCATGGGATAGAATTATCAAGGAATGGAGAGGCCCCTCTCTCGCTTATGGACGCTCGCGACATCGGCATTCCGCAGGCCTTGTCCTTTCTATGGGATAATCTCAAAAACTCTCTCCATCCGGGTGGGTTAGTGCGCTCTGTTAATGAAGACCATTTGGTTTGGTCCTTATCTCTCTCTTCCACTCGAGCAAATGTCAAGGACATTTATCTGGACCTCATATCAAAATCAAACAGATTGAACAGACAGTGTTTTCCAGCATTCTGGTGGAAACTTGGCTGCCCCTTCAAAGTGACTTTATTCTCTTGGCTGGTGTTTTTCAACAAAAATTTGACTTGGGACTCCTTAAGGAAGTGGTCTTGGCATGG
The DNA here is from genome assembly GCA_031772625.1 of Pinus tabuliformis. Classification (NCBI taxonomy): domain Eukaryota; kingdom Viridiplantae; phylum Streptophyta; class Pinopsida; order Pinales; family Pinaceae; genus Pinus; species Pinus tabuliformis. The sequence goes on along the minus strand of CM062810.1, from coordinate 28,494,027 downwards.
CCCTAGCAGATGCGTCTTTTGCAAAATGGAGGAGGAAACAAACTTCCATTTGTTTTTCAAATGCTCGGTCTCCCAACAAATCTGGTACGAATTAGCACTGTTTTTCTCCTTTCCGCATCTTAACTTCATCTCTGTTGATGCAGCTTGCCTGGTGGGGAAGACAAGAAGTTGTTCTTCGTCCAATCCTTCCCATCACTATATGGTGCCTTTGGAAGTGGAGGAACTTAAAAAATTTTGAGGATTCAAAAATCTCCTCCAAATATGTTCTGTCTTCTTTCTCTGCTCTCTATTCTCCTATCCGCTGAAGCAGCCCCTCTGGGTTTCAATTTTGTCTCTATGATCTTGTTGTTTCTGAAGGCAATCTCTTTTGGTATTATGCTTATCTTTTGATGCTTTTGCATGCTGACCCATCAGTCTTTCTCACATGCGATCTTTTAACAGATCCATCAGAACAATTTTGTATATATTGCCTCAATATAATATAGTGCTTTTCTTTCTAAAAAAAAAAAGAGGAAGAAGAAAAGAAAAGAAAAGAAAAAAGAAGAAGAAGTCAGTTTAGTGCATGCCACTTAAATTAGAAATTATGCTCTATAAAAAATTGCATAAAACATTACAACTTGCATTGGTCAATGCAAAATTAAAAGTAGTTAATACACAAATTGAATCTTATAATCTTGGCATGACATAATTAATGGAGACGTCTACACATTCACAAGTTTACTTCTACATAAATAATGGGGGGAAACAAATATTTAAAAATCATACATGAATATCACAACAATATCTAGAAATTATGGGATAAAATATGTGAGTTAGTTATCCACATGGCATTATATTGTGCAAAGGTTGTAATAAGACCTTGAAGTTAAGATGCAATCAAATATTTGAAAATTAATTTTTTTAATAATTTGAAAAGAAAATTATAAATCAAAGTATTGTAACAAAGTCTTGTACATATTATAAAATAAGAGTGAATCCCCATGGTTAAGAATCTTATTACATGTTTTTTCAAATATATAATAATGATTATTATTTAAAATTAATTCAAAAATTTTTAATTTTATAATTAGTAGTTTAAGTATTACAAAATTATATTTTCTTTAAAACTTGTTAAAAAAAAATGAAATTGTTAATTTTAATTATGTAATCCTCAAAAATTTAAGAATTTTCAATACTGAATTTATTTATACATTTAAAATAGATTTTGAATAAATAAAATTTAATATCTTTTTTTAAATTATGCCATCAAATTCCGATGAAAATAAAAACAAAAATTAAAAAATATATATTACTACTCTATTTTATAAAATTTACAATGGTTGCCCACAAAAGTCACCGAGTTAAGTATATTGTAAAGCAATTGTAAGCCAATAAAATATGAATTTACTGATTTCCAATTTCGGTTGAAGGTTGTGAATCAGAATTTCTTTCAATGTTTCGTGAAGGCGCATATAGAGCTTTTACCCATACAAGGTGATTGTTGGATGTTTGGGTCAAGGGAAACAAGAAGAGGTGAGTGATTGCACTTGATGGAAGGCAAGTCTCAAATTTGTCAACCATTTTCCTCTATCAATGACCTGGCGGCAGAGGAAGATAGAAGCGCTGCCGGGAGATAATCCTGCAGATTATGAAAGCAGGATTAACCTGTTTGACTTTCAAGCCTTTTTACAGTTTCTTCATTTAGACCTCTTAACCGTTCATATAGATTCAAGTAGCAGGGACAGGGCCCTTTAAAATTTAAACCTAATTAAATTAAACAAAGCAGTGATATTATTTGAACTTAAAATTTAAATTTATCATATATTAATAATCTTGCATGGTGGTAATACCTGCCGCGAAGGTAAAGTTTGAAAGTGCGTGGATAGCACATGGAAACAATGTAGAGAATGGACAACACACTGAAAAGCGAGGGCCTGATGGGGCAAAGCAGAAACAGGAGTTGAAGGGGCCTTCCGACGTGTTCAACAAGGACAACAACGGGTTTATTTGTGCATGCTAGGATACAAACCAGCTCGATCACTTCTCTTGTTCGCTTCTCAACTTCCTTGATCCAGCTGGTGTCCAAGAACTTGGAAATGATACAATGATGTTTTGTTGAGAGATTGGAAATGATGTTTACATTAGTAAACAAGGAGCTGCATGCAGCCGGAAGTCCCTGTCCCGGTAATATTGTTTCTTTGAAACAACGCGCTTACTACAGTAGGTAAAGTGGGGCCAGGACAATTATATCAACTCATGATAATTTGTTAATGAAGAAGAACCAGCTTAGTTGTGTGAAAATAGCCACTTTACTTGGTGACCATTATTGCTATCAAAAACCAGAATATTGATCTTGATTAATTGGATCTGGAAGCTCTTGATCTGGTACCTGCAAGTTATTTAGAATGTGGGTCTCAATTTGATCTTTATACTGCCCCGGTAATATTGTTTCTTTGAAACAACGCCCTTACTGCAACAGGTAAAGTGGGGCCAAGACAATTATATTAACTCGTGATAATTTATTAATGAAGAAGAACCAGCTAACTTGTGTGAAAATAACCACTTTACTTGTGTGACCATTATTGCTATCGAAAACCAGAATATTGATCTTGATTAATTGGATCGGGAAGCTCTTGATTTGGTACCTGCAAGTTATTTAGAATGTGGGTCTCAATTTGATCTTTATATTGGTCACCTGCCTATACCCTATTGCAATTTTTTACTTGAATATCATTAAAGAAGGTTAGTTTCACTCACTCTGGCTCTCAACATCTGGCTCTCACCAGAGAACTAGATTATAAAAACACAATATGACAAACTTATTCTATTTTTTTTTTTCAATAATGAAAATTTGTGTACAACAAAATGACTTTTGATTTTTTATAATAATGAAATTTAGCACAGAATAAATTAGTTGGTTTATCAATATTTAATGAAAATACGTGACCAGTTTTGAAATCGTACCAATTAGTGCGTGACTAGTTTTGAAACCAGACTAGTTGGTCCGATTTGTTGGCTCCCACATACTCCAACTAGAGACCTTCCACCATACCTTGTAACTAGAGACCTTCCACCAACTAGAGACCTTCCACCAACGTTCACTAGCAGCTCAAACAAAATAGCTCCAAAAGCATTTCATACATTCACGCTCAAAACTGTACACCCCAGGGTAAAATCACTTCTACCCGTGTTATTTTTTTTTTTGCCATAAATCAAGAACTAAACCTATAAAGTTACAAGATAATAATACGTTTAGCCTCTATGAAATCTAGTGGGCTAAGTGTACTACATGCATAAATTTTCATAAGCATCTATGAAGTAATTAAAAAAGTGTGACATATTAGTTAATTTAATTAAATATCGTATCATTTGAATTTACATAAGTCTCTATAAAGTAATTAGCAAATTACAATTAATTTAATTAAATAATATTTTATTAATTTAATTAAATATAAATGACACAGGTATTTGATAACTAAATATGGGGTACTTATTTGAGTCATTACTTTTCTCTGCAACAACTACCAACAATCTTGGATCGTTTTCACTAACTGCCCTCTTTCTTTTATTCAATACAGAGCCAACAAACCCCGAAGATAATTTGAAGGGATTGAGTGGGCACGCACTTAGAATTTGTGATTATTATTGATATGGAACTGGAACCACATAGATACATACATATAAAGGAACGCTGGGGCTAGTTCAATCTCTGGCTGAATGGGGTTTGCTGCTAGCTATGGCTATGCCTATTGATGTGTAAGGTATGCCATTATTTGCTAGGCTATCAATGTTGGTGGTATGGATGCTTAATGTCGTACAAAAAGTAAAAATCCTCTACGATTTGGTGAATTTGTTGGAATTGCGAATTTCATTTGAAAATATTCAGTATGTAATAATTTGGTGAAACCAAATTTGTTGGAATTGTTAGTTTCATTTGAAAATTCTGCTGAGTATGTAAGAAATTGGTGAATTTGTTGGAATTGTAATTTTCATTTATAAATTTTGCTAAATTTGTAAATTATGATGAGTGTTTGAAAATTCTGGTGAGTGTTTGAAAATTCTGCTGAGTATATAAGAAATCGGTGAATTTGTTGGAATTGTCATTTTCATTTATAAATTTTGCTAAATATGTAAATTCTGATGACTGTTTGAAATTTTCAGGGTGCTGACTTATACGTTCAAAACATAATTTAAACATAAAAAAATGTGATTCAACAAAAAAAAATTCAAGGAGTTGGAGTCGAAAACTCAAAAGCTCTATCACCACATGTACCTGAACATGGGAAACGACAATGGAATTCAGTTGTTATTGATAATTTGAAATCTCTTTTTTCTTTCTCGGATCCTTCCTCGTTACCACGGTCCACGACCTCTGGCTTTCGAAGGTAAAGGTACATTTGAGACAAGACATGCCCTCACTTTATCAATTGTCATGTATGGTAAGGTATGTCTGCTTATGTTATTGCCTTTATTCTTACTGCCCTTGCTTTTATCCCAACCTTGACCTCTTTTACCCTAGCCTCTGCTTTTACCTTTCTCTCTGGCTCTCTGCTTCTTATTCTTGAATGCCTATACCTTTCTCTCTGGCTCTCTGCTTCTTATTCTTGAATGCCTAAAATGTATGATGGTTGAGTTGTTTGCATTCCAATTCTGAATTAATGATCGACTCAACAACATACTTGTTAGTTCAGCTATCTAGTTGACTCGAAACCAAAATAAACACTGTTGTGAGCTTGGGGAGTTGCATCGGTTGTCCCCCGAGAACCGGATCCTGGGAATAAATGAATACTTATTATAGTAAATCTAATTTATGAAAGCATGTAAATGTATTTATGAAATCATGAAAGTTTTTTTCTTAAAAAACTAAAAAGTTTATGTTAAGAAAGAGAATAAATCTATCTTGGTAAAGAATGAAATTTATTCTTAAAACAAAATTAAAAATTTATTTTATGAAAAGAATAACTCTTAATCTAGAAAGCAGTAGAAAGCATGTAACTGTAGGCTTATGAAAACATGGAATTTTAATCTAAAAAGCTTATAAAATTAATCTATTAAATCATAGAAAAAACATGGAATTTTAATCTAAAAAGCTTATAAAATTAATCTATTAAATCATAGAAAATTGATCTATGAAAGCATGAAAATTTATTCTAATAAAGCAGGTAAACATAGTCGACAAAAGCATTGAAATATGTTTACTTTAAGAGAATATAAACTTAATCTAGGAAAGCTTTTTAAATCCTAGTCTAAAAGAGCATGAACATGAACTAAAATCTAGGTTAACAAAATATTTTAATGCAGGAAGGAAAATGCTCCAAATGTATTTTTTTTGGTTTTCAAGTGGATAATAATAGACACCAATTAAATTTGGAACATAGTTTCAAACTAAAAATAATTTTGTAACAAAACAGAGTATCTAATTCAGACAGAAATAAAAGAATTAGAAAACAATGAGAGATTTATACTATAGACAACGTCATACATTCACAAGCGGGCCCAGGAATGTGCAATGGAAGAAAAGGATCAATTTATGATATTATATAAATAATTCAAACACAATCCCTGTCTATTATCCTCTTGATCTACCCAGTCAGATCAATTTATATTTCTTTTGAAATAACAAAATCATAATTAAAATGCTACATATCAGAATAAGGACGACGACTAAGTGTTATATTTTGTGATTTTCAAATTGAATCCGTAACTCAGTGAATGCATATGATTACGTACGTTGTCAATTGTGTTAATATTCATCCTGAGTGATCTATGAACATATGACACAGTGACTGTTGGTTATCTTGCCACGTAACAGTCCAGGTATACTCTGTCTTTGTGCCTATGCCACACAATGAGTTAAAAACTACTTTGACGTCACCATAGTGATGACCCAATGGTTTCATTCATGTGCCACATTGGCAGATTATCGTGTTGTAATCTTTTTCCATACATCCATGTGTTGAATTTGACTTCATTTCTCTATGAGTCATGATAAAAAATAATGACCATAAGATCTAGCATTCTAGTGATTTGCATTAATTGACCCCAAAAAAACCAACCTGAGAGGTGCCAAAAACATGACCGAACCTCGAGGCTCTGCTCTGTGCCGCATATTCGTCAGGCAAACCAAAATAAACACTGTTTGTGAGCTTGGGGACTTGCATCGGTTGCCCCTGAACAATCATCTTACCAGTAGTAAGATATCTTAATTTTGCCATTTTCTTCGGAGTCTATAAGTGAAAAAAAATAATTTATAGTTACCACCGCTGCTCCTGCAGAGTCAAAAATAATATTGGAATTGCAAAATTGATTGCAAAATTGCATAGTCAAAAGTCATATTGGAAGTAGTAGAGATACAAAATTAGATAATTGATATACAATGTGAAAAAAATAATTTATAGTTACCAGCACTGCATGAAGATGCTATAACTTACTGGCCTAGGCCTTAAGACTGTACGAAACCCATAGTTTATGTATTTGCTCTAGAGTTTATGCATTTTCTCTAGTAACAGACATATGGATAAAATGCAATATGGATAAAATGTCCAGAGTTTATGCATTTTCTCTAGTAACAGACATATGGATAAAATGCAATATGGATAAAATGCAATGTGAGAATTTGTTGCCATCAATGGAGGTCTACCTGCGAAAATTAAATCATTCCTAAAATGCAATGTGGGAATTTGTGGCCATCAATGGAGGTCTACTGCGAACATTAAATCATGCCTACCAAGAAAGTCTTTCAAAGTTCCAGAACTCCTTCTCCATAGCTAGATAGGATATGACTATGATGGCCGAGCCGAAGCCCAGGAAGAAGAGAGCTTTGTAAAATAGACAGAGAGAGGTCTCTAAAATACATAGAGTCCCTGCAATGCAAGCTGTAATAAGCATGCACGATGTGTTCATGCAACTTGCCACGAAGCCCTCGACTGCCAACTAACTAAACCAACAGAAACCTAAAAAAAGACTTTGGATAAAACCACCCAGACCAAAAATAAATCTTAGATAACAACCACTTTGGATAAAAAAACAAAGACCAAAACAAGCCGACAATAAAACTTTGGGTAAATATCACTTGCCACAATATTTTAACATTGGGATAAGCGAGGCCTGCAATAAGAGGTAGTTTTTTTTTCCAGCAAGAAACTTTGGTTAAAATTTGGATGGATAACAATTGCGACCGTAAAACTTTGGTTAAAATATAATAAAGCTCAAAAAATAGTTGGTCAACAAATGAATTAATTGTAATTTAACGATCAAACTTTGGATATCAGAAAAGTTTGCCGCAAGGACATGCAGAAGAGGTACCAAAAACTTAGGATATCTTACTTTTACCCGTCTTGAAACCTGCGAAGCCCGCAATAAGACCCTCAACTTTGTTGGCCAATCAGCAATTACATAATAAATTTTATATTATTTTTTAATATGAAAACTTTGGTTAAAATTGTGATGTATAGCAATATTTTTTGGTCAAACAAGAGATTAATAGGCAGTCAACGCAGGATCGATTGCTAAGAGTCCCAGGCAGGGACTAATAAGTAGATTACATTAGTAAATAGGTAGATTAGTTTGTTGGTTTTGTTGAGAGATTGTTGACATTAGTAAATAGGTAGATTAGTTTGTTGATTTTGTTGAGAGATTGTTGACATTAGTAAATAGGTAGATTAGTTTGTTGATTTTGTTGAGAGATTCTCTCAACAAGCAATTCCTTCTTTGGAATATGTTGATCTCATCAGCGCTATTTATGTGACTTGTACTTTGGCTTTGTGTGCAATACACGAATTGCTTTGAGTGAATCTCTCCACAATGTTTGCTCTACCAGTTTTTTTTGTTGATATCAGAGCCCATATGGGTTTGACTCCCTCAAGGGAGGGCCCAGGAGATGGAAAGTTGTAAATTTCTAAATCATCTGTACAAAAATTAGGAAATTCGGTAGTACATGAGTGTTTATTTTCCATTGGAGTGTTGAATTTCATAATTTCTTATGTGTTTCACTATCTAACTGCAACAAAGCACTGCCATCGCCGCCAGGTTGTCTAGCATATTCGTGGAGCTGTGAACAAAGGAGAATCGTGAAGCTCCAGAATTGCTCTTGTACTGCGACGGTGAATGTTGTTGCTTCTCTGTGATCCAGAAATGTCTGCATGAAGATGAAGGGAGGGGTTCTTTGTTGCTGTTGTAGCTCGTTATCCCTGTGTTGAATAGTTGTCAGTGTGAAAGAAACAAAAGCAATATTGGGAAAGTCGTACGGCTGCTGGCTCTCTGTGGGTCATGAGAAAGTTAGCAAAATTGGACTACAAATTAAATCATATGCTTCTGAACGGTTATTTTATGTCAATCGTCGCACATTCGAACACTCCCAAATGCATCACGTTGTTTCTGTCGAACACAGAATGACACAGAACAGGGCCTTATATCTCAATTCTCTTAATTCAAATTTGATATTTATCTTTTGTGTGTTTTGTCGCTTGCGATTGTGAGGAGGAGACGATTTATTCCTGTGTTATTAGTCACCATGGATTTTTGTGATGTGTTCACTGTAGCGGTAGCAGTAGCGGTCGTGATGGGTTGATTGATGCCAAGATCGAGCAACCAGAGCTATAACCCTCTAAAAGTAGATCTCATACGCAGAAAGCCAAGCGATTGAACAAAGCAACAAGAAGTTACATAGGTACCAATCTTTCATTACCAGTGCAATCCGCTACGTGTTAGAATTAATGGAGAATAGGCTATTGTTGTTACGTAGTTGTGCATTTTACTTTCTATAGTTATCTGATTCCTATTCTTTTGAGATATGATTTGTTGTCCCTAACAAATTGTATCTATTTTAATATTGAAGATTAATGTGAAGCCGTGGGTGTGGCATTTTGCTTGAGGTAGCTCCTGGTGATCCGCCCCTGTAAGCTCCTCTTGTGTTGGTTTGTCATTTCATGTCTTCCCTGTGCTACTCTTGACATGGTATCAAAGTTGTAGGGTTGTTGATCCTGTACGCTGAGTGAAGGGTGCGACTGAGGCGAAATCGTCACGTAGTTTTGGTGGAAAAACGCGACAATCACACTGTAGCACTTCATCCGGGATTCAATTTAAAAACTTGGCGCGACGTCGCGACTCTGTGCTGAATATTTGCGAAGAGCTTCGTGACTCCCTAGTGGATAAAGGCACCGATTGTCGTGGAAACAGAAAAAAAGAGCTGCATATATTTTTTTTCTCGTGGTGAGCTACGTGTTTGAGGACGTCTCGCTAGATTGTCGTGTATGCATGCCGCCGAGGAGGAGTTGGTGGTGCGGTGAGGTTGAGATCGCCCGGTGAGGTTGAGATCGCCCAGATTTCATGCACCTGAGACTTGAGCAACAGTCATCATCATTGCAGTGGAAGGTGTCAGGCCCGAAGGCAAGGCAAAGAACAAAAACTACGTGTTCCTTTCGGAGCTTTGTCGTCTAAGTGGAGGAGGCCGCGAAGAGGGTTGCATGAGATCTGTGCAGCAGAAACAGGATCCAGGCCCACACAATATGAGAAAATCCGTGGAGGCTGCCAGGGTGGAAGATGAGAGTGCAAGTGTGCGGAGGCTACGAGCTACTGGACAGACCTCGATTTCCTCCAAACTAAAAAGCCCCCCACCTGGTCATATGTCATTTTCAAGACGCTAGCAGAGCAAGCAGCGCTGCAATACGAAAAAGAACAGGGACTGGATGTGCTAACCATCGTCCCGGTGTTGCTGGGTTGTTGAGGGGCTTTCTATCTCGAAGGCAAGCAACAGTGGTATCTGGTTGCAGAGGAGCTCGCAATTGTCCATAACTATTCCAGCAAAAGGGACGAGTAGAGACATACACAGGTTGAAGTTCGATATCAATGAGTTTCAAATCTGTGCATGGCACATTGTCGCTACATGCCAAATGGAGCGTCATGTCCATGTAACTTCCTCTGATTTTCTCGTATGTTACATCTGAGATGGCCATCGCCAATGTTCGATTCATGCACGCCCTTCTTTCACAGTAATATTGGTCGATATTTATTGGGATTTTTACGTTGGATACTTGGATATTGGAGAAGGAGACACCTCTCACAGATCCCATTCCTCCCTGCCATGTTTTGATCCGAACATCGTTCAGTGAGTCATGGACAATGTTGTCATAAACAATCACATTTGACACACAAGCTTTTGCTCCGTTTACTCTGAGCGCTCTGTCAAGATCTAAGGTTTGTTTGAATTTATTGAAGTTTTTTATTCATTCAAAATGAATAATCAAATCGCAGAAGCTTATCTCAATGAGAGTAATAAGCTTGATGGTTCCAATTACACCAATTGGAAGTTTAAGCTCTAGACTCCGCTTGAAGGACAGAATGCCTATGACATTGCCACTGGTGATGAGGTCAAGCCAACTACTACAACTGGTGGATCGAATACAGCAATCCAAGACTGGGAGAAAAGGGAGATGAAGGCAAAGATTCTCCTCAAGTTATCAGTCAAAGATTGCATCATCCCTCACATTCGGGAGTGCAAGACAGCGAATGACATATGGACGATTCTCAAAGAAATGTACGAGATCAAGAACACTAGTCGAACTTTGTACCTCAGGAAGAAGATTCTCTCCATCAAGATGGAGGAAAATGAGTATGTTTCTTCATTCATATCCCGGATAAAGGAGGTTAAAGATAAACTAACTGATATCGGTCAGACTGTGGCGAATGATGATTTGGTGACGATTACCATGAACAACATGACAGATGATTATCAAATGTTTATAACGGGATTGAATGCAAGAGAAAAGCCTCCAGGCTTTGAAGAGTTTACTGGGATCCTGCTACAAGAAGAGGAAAGGAGGTTGTCTCTCAAACCTCAAAATCCAGATCTTGCATTGATGACCAAGTTCAAGCCGAAGGGGACAAAAGTCACTGATCATAGGAAAGGCAACGTATCACGAAAAATAACACCACAAGGTATGACCTCGCATAAACATGACTCTACTCCTAAATGTTTTTATTGTGGTAAGATAGGCCATATTGCTAAATTTTGCCATAAGAAAAAGGCAGATGGGGAGAGGTACAAGCAGAGAAGACATGCAGGTCATCTGACTGATGTAGATCAGAACCAAGATGTCACATTATTTATGGTTGAAACTGCACTAGCCACTGAGGAGGATGAATCAGATATTTGGTTCGTAGATTCTAGAGCCTCCTCACATATGACAGGTAAAAAGCAATGGTTCAGAAATTTTAGAGAATCCAACACTAGAGTAAAAGTATACCTTGGAGATGATAGAGGGTATGAGATCAAGGGACATGGAGATGTCCTTGTCACTCTGCATGATGGAAACATCAGGAATATATCTGATGTGTGGTATGTGCCTAGTATTAAGAAGAACTTGATTTTGTATCAAAGATTACAGATCAGGATCTCAAGGTATAATTCTTTAAATCTTATTGTATCATTAAAGACTTGTTGGACCAGATGAAGCCTATTGCTACAGGTGTTCGTATAGGAGGACTCTACAAACTGGATGTGAAGAGTACACCACCACAAGCATTGATGTCATCGGATAAGTCTGCTGAAAACTTGTGGCATCAGCGACTTGGACACATCAATTTCAGTGATCTTCTATTGTTGCAGAACAAAGGTATGGTGAATGGTCTTCCTATTTTGAAAAAGTTGCATATTGATTGTGAAGCATGTGCATTCGGTAAACAGCATAGAGATGAATTTCCTATTGTTAAAGATAGGAGACAGAGGGATACACTCGAACTTGTACACACTGATTTATGTGGGCCTATGCAGACAAGATCGTTAGGTGGGGCCTACTATTTTCTAATCTTTGTTGATGATTGTACAAGATTCACATGGGTGTATTTTCTTAGACTGAAGAGTCATGCCTTTGAGTATTTCAAGCAGTTCAAGAACATGATCGAAAAGCAAACAAGAAAGTTCATCAGGATTCTTCGATCAGATCAAGGCGGAGAATTCAAGAAAGGGGATTTCATCAAATACTGCAAAGAGCATGGGATAAAACAGCAGTTTACAACACCTTACACTCCTCAGCAGAATGGAGTAGCTGAGAGGAAAAACAGAACATTGGTGGAGTGTGCTCGCAGTATGTTGAAAGGTAAGAATCTAACTAATGGTTTTTGGGCAGAAGCTGTCAATACTGCAGTGTATTTGAAGAATAGGAGTCCCACTAAAAGTCTTGATTATAAAACTCCTTTTGAAACGTTGTTTGGCTTCAACCCTGCATTAAGCCATCTTAAAGTATTTGGTTGTAAAGCTTTTCCGCATGTTCCCAAAGAAAACAGGAAGAAGTTAGATTCAAAGGCCATTAAATGTACTTTCATTGGATACTGCAGTGAGTATAAGGCTTATAAGTTGTTTGATCCTTCTACTCACAAGGTGTTTGTTAGTAGAGATGTAGTATTCCATGAACAGGTTGATGATGGAAATCATGTTCAAGATAATGAAGAATGGCATGTACCCTTACTTTCAGATGAGGATGTTGAAACAGGGATCAATCAACAACAACAGCAATAGCAGCAGCAGCAAGATAAAGAGGAGTAAATTGAGTCCAGTCCACAAAGAGAATAACAGAGTAGAATAGTTGACACCCCACCACTCAGGAGATCTAGCAGGCCGAAACAGTTACCAGCTCAGTATAGGGATTGTGTGCTCATGACTGGTATGTTAAACATTACAGAACCTTCTAATTTTCATGAAGCTAGTAAGAGTTGTGAATGGAAGGAAGCAATGAAGGAGGAAGATGAATCTATTATTAAGAACAATGCTTGGGATCTAGTAAAGCTTCCTCATGGTAAACAACCCATAGGTTGCAAATGGTTATTTAAGTTGAAATTTAAAGCAGATGGGTCTATTGATAAGTATAAAGCGAGATTGGTTGCAAAGGGGTATTCCCAAAAAGAAGGTATTGACTTTGAGGAAACATTTTCCCCTGTTGCAAAATTAAATACTATTAGATTGATTATTGCTTTAGCCACTAAGCATCATTGGAAAATACATCAATTAGATGTTAAATCTGCTTTCTTAAATGGTGATTTAAAAGAAGAAGTATACTTAATGCAGCCTAAGGGGTTTGTTAAGAAGGGAGAAGAGCATTTAGTCTATAGACTAAAGAAAGCTTTATATGGTTTAAAACAGGCTCCTAGATCCTGGTACAACAAAATTGATTCATTTTTCCTCATGCATGGTTATAAACGGAGCAAAAATGATCCTAATTTGTATATTGTGTTTAATGATGAGGGGCAGATAGTGTTGATTTCTTTATATGTAGATGATCTGATCATGACAGGGAGTGCAGACAAACTCATTGAAGAAATCAAGCAGCAGTTATCACAGAAATTTGAGATGAAGGACCTTGGAGAAATGCATTATTGTTTGGGTCTAGAAGTTTGGAGAGATTCAAGCCAAACTTTCTTGTCCCAGGGTAAGTATGCTAAGAGTTTGTTGACTAAATTTAAAATGGATGAGTGCAAGGCTGCATTTGTGCCTTTACAGTAGAACAACAAACTTCAGGTGAATGATGGTTCAAAATATGCAGATGCAACGTTGTACGGACAGTTGGTTGGTAGTCTTATCTATTTGACTACAACGAAACCAGATCTAGCTTATGCAGTGAGTGTTTTAAGTCAGTTCATGACTCAACCTCATGAGAACCATTGGCTTGCAGCGAAAGGAGTACTGAGGTATCTACAAGGAACTTCAGACTTTGGTATTTTGTATTCTAACTCATTTGATGTTAGCTTGACAGGTTATACAGATTCTGATTGGGCGGGAAATTTAGATGATAGAAGACCAATTACAGGTTATGCCTTTAGGATTGGATCCAGGGTCATCTCTTAGTGCAGCAAGAAGCAACATATTGTAGCCTTATCCTCAGGAGAAGAACAGAAAGAAGCTACGGTTATCAATTGCGATAATCAAAGTTCCATCAAACTGGCTTACAATCTTGTGTTTCATAAAAACATTAAGCACACAGACACTCAATTTCATTTTATTAGGGAAAAGGTGCAGTCCAAAGAAATTTGTGTTGAATATTGTAAAAATCTTGTGATAATATGGCTGATATATTTACTAAGCCTTTGGGAAGACTGAAGTTTGAATTGTTTAGGGACATATTAGGTGTGTTTAAGAACTCTTTCTCCATTAAGGGGGAGTGTTAGAATTAATGGAGAATAGGCTATTGTTGTTACGTAGTTGTGCATTTTACTTTCTATAGTTATTCGGTTCCTATTCTCCTGGGATATGATTTGTTGTCCCTAACAAATTGTATCTATTTAATATTGAAGATTAATGTGAAGTCGTGGGTGTGGCGTTTTGCTTGAGGTAGCTCCTGGTGATCCGCACCTATGAGCTCCTCTTGTGTTGGTTTGTCATTTCATGTCTTTCTTGTGCTACTCTTGACACTACGGGCACCCCAAGAGTTATTACAGTCTGGTGAATTGGATCAATCCGCAGAATTGCGAGAATTCGAGGGGATAGAACTCATTGAATATACTCTGCTTCATTTCTTTCTTGTTTCAATATGCAAGTCTCTGCAAATCTTGGTGTGTTTGCGATAGTCCTCTCCCTCTAATGTAGCAGCTCTATCTCATTTATCGGTTGATCTGCAGTTGTCCTCTTTCAAATCATGGGTTTCCCTTCATGGCCAACATCTAGAAAGTGTCCAGACAACAATGTAATTGAAGATTCAGAGAAAACAAAAGGCCAAAGTCAGATTGATACATACATATGTTACTCAAACTATGGGCGATGGGCAGATTTATGAGTTGTTTGTACTCCCATCTTGGTCAAAGTTGGTTTCAAGTACCTCGGCCCCACTCCCAGCCTGGTTTGCAAACCAATTTCCATGATGTTGTGCACTCATTCAATGATTGTCTACAATGCACATTGGTTTCAATCCATGATATTCACCTCTTGAATATGACCAATGTCACTATAGTAATTGTGTGGACTTTGGAAATAGAGATGTGTAGTTAGATTGTCTATATTGATATTTATATATTAGAAGTTTTAGTGTGATATAGGAGGTATATTTATTTTGTAAAAAAATAGTCCAAAGAACCAACTATTGGATGGAGAAACATAGTTCAAGTTAATGGTTTTTGGATATTTAGGTGCTAGGAGAACACATCATTGACTTGATTATGTTGAGTATGTTAAACATTGATGTGTTTTGTGTTTTGTCATTCTTCGGCGCTTCAAAAACATTAGTTATACGTTATGTTATGAGATCCATGTGTATAGAAAGGTCAATTGCATAATTAACTGTTGAATATGCCTAGTAATTAGAGAACTCACCTATACAACTATCAAAAGTGTAGTTCACTGCCATTAGGGGAATTTTGAGGTCTAAAATGGGCCTCCTAAGATAAATGTACAACCAAAATAAACTTTATAAGAACCAATAGGATTTAAGATGATGATGATGGGGATGATTCACAATTTTGGAGTAAAAATAGTACAAATATTACAAAATAATAAAATAATAAAACAACTTTTTCAACTTATCTCCCTAAGGTTTTACTCAAATTTCGAGCGGGAGAACTCGTTGGATGCAAAATTTGATTCATCATCCAAAGAGTACCCATGTTGTACTTTCGATAGACCATACTACACGAAAAATTAGAAACACATGAAAAAACGTGATTGCAATCACGTATTCAAATTTTTCATGTAGCAGGGTCCATCAAAAGTATGCAACATGGGTACTCCTTGGATGAGGAATCAAATTTTGCATCCAATGAATGTTCTGCTCGAAATTTGAATAAACCCATAGGGAGATAAGTTGAAAATACTACTTGAAAAATAGTTTTTATTTTTTCCCTCTAAAATTTGATGATGTAATCTAATCTTATTTTGTTATTTCCTTTATTATTTTATAATTTCCTTAAGAAGCCTATTTTAGACCTCAAAACTCCCCTAGTGATTTTTATAGATGGGAGTTTATCCATAGGGCGGTCTAGTATCGATATTTTCCATCGGAAGATCGAGAAGCGTCAATTATACAAAGTTCATTAATGATGGTCAGAGGTGGTTATGTTTTAAATGAGTTGAATGGGAAGCTCGAATATTGTGGTGGTGAAAAGAGCATTGTTCGAAGACTTTAGAGTGGGGATAAGTGTCGAGGAAGACCAGCTAGACAAATGCGACGATATGTAATTTATGATTCTTGTGATAATCTTTGTAATGATGGAAATGTAAGGATTAAAGGGAGGACCTGGAAATAATGCTTACATTAGTAAATAGGTATATTAGTTTGTTGGTTTTGTTGAGAGATTCTCTCAACAAGAAATTCCTTCTTTGGAATTTGTTGGATCTCATGAGCACTATTTATGTGGCTTGTAATTTGGCTTTGTGTGCAATATACGAATTGGTTTGAGTGAATATGTCCACGATGTTTTCTTTACAAACCGGCTCGACCACTTCTCTTTCTTTGCTTCTCAAACTCCTTGATCTAGTCGGTGTCCAAGATATTAGCCAAGCCCTATAATTTGTAAATCTCAATAATTGTTTGATTTTATTTTTAATTGTTTTTGGTGGTCCATTCTTCGCTTTTCAACCTCCTTGATCCCGTCGGTGTCCAAGATATGAACTAAGCCATGTAAATATTGATAATTGTTTGATTTTTTTTGGATTGTTTTTTGATGGTCCATTTTAGGGTTCAGTTTTGACCACAATTGTAGTAGTTATCAAGCAGTTATGCTTGTTAAGCAATCTAGTGCGTAGAAATGAAGGACACTACCATCCAACAAAACCGAAGTTGTGAGAATGAGATTGGTTTTGATTTCATGAATTTGAGTTTCAAATTGATATTAATATACTCAAACAAGGCAACGTAAGTCGTGAACATTACTTTATTACTTTCTTTTTTTCTCTACCTATCTCTACAGGAACTTCATGCAAAGCTATAAACCACTTCAGTATTTGTAAGGGTGTCAATTGTTGGTGCTCCAATTGCTAAACAGAAGCACCACCATTGCCAGTACTTGATGGTGATGACCTGTGACTGCTAGGTGTCCCATCTCTCAAGAACTTAATGCAAAGCTATAAACCACTTCACTATTTGTAAGGTTGTCAATTGTTGGTTCTCCAATCGCTAAACAGAAGCACCACCATTGCCAGTACTTGATGGTGATGACCCATAACTGCTAGGTGCTACATGCCTTTGTACCCAACAATGATGTTGTAACACTAAAAGTTCGTTGACTAAATGTAGAGCGTGCAATTACTTACTATGGTCCCATTAAAGCTTATCTCAATGTATTTGTTTCCCTGCTCAAGTCCATTTTTTGACACATTCTATCATTTGTTTCCAGAAAGGTGATGCTGAGAAGATCCTTTCAATGCTCGAGGAAGCATTACGTGGTGATTGAGATCACTCTTGAATCCCACATAATATATTGGCTCCTATGTCGAACAAATGAATGTAACTACTAAATTTGAAGGTGTCGCCAAATATGCTTCTTACCATCAGAAAGTTCTCAAAATTGAGAAATTACAAAATGGTTGAAACCTTCAATTGTAGAGTTACCTCATTGTCATATGATTTGTCACAAACTTCAAGCCTCTCCTTCCCGACAACAAGGATCGTGTTCTCAGTCCTCTACCTATTTTGGAAGCTTTGCAAAGATGGAAGCAACTAATGAGGCAACAGATCGAATGCAAGTTCAATAAACTAGTGTGTTAGATTAATTAGACCAAGTCAGACTCTTCAAAGGGGCCACATTCTCGGTGTCATATATATAACCCCAAATAAATCATGTGTGTTGATGGCTGCTAGGATTCCTCAGATCCTATTCATGGTTTCAACACTGAATATTTGAGAATGTCATGGTATTCTTCCTAAGTAGCCAAACATATGTCGTGATTTTGCTACCATAGTTGACCCAAACGAAGTCGTTCAGTGAAGAGAAGAAGGCCAAAGGGTAATTCTAACCACTAGAAACTACCATTGTGACTCTTTTGACATTGATTTTGTTTACGACCATAACATCCATGACTTTCTTGATGGGCTCTAGGATCTCATAATAGGAGGCCTTCATTATCAATTTTTTCCCATGTGCGCTGGGTGAGCGAAGCCTCAACCTCCAAGATCAAGTGACTTTCGCTTCAATCCGTCGAAGGCACAAGTGGTACGTTGATAATCCATTACAAAATTCAAACGGAGGCGAGGAGGGCAGAAGCGGGGAGGGTGTCGAGAATTCCATGACGTTTGTAGGTTCCACATGTCAATTTATATTTGGAGAGAGGAGGATGAAAATGGAGTGCAGAGATTGGCTGAGGTGAACAATGTTTGCCCAACCAACTCCATAGAGGGAACACCTTCAGTGTAATTAAGGTAAAATGGAAGTAATAAGTAATTCAAAATTATGAGTTATGCATGTTTTGTTTTGTTGTTTTTTTTTTTGAAGAAAAATTTGTGAGAAATTCTCAAATATGTTGATGTAGGTCATTGCATCTAACGTGTTAGAGAATTTTTGAGGTAAAAAAAGGGTCTCAAAACAAAAAGTATAACAAAAATCAACTTTATAAGAACCAATAGGATTCAATATCATGATGTCAACCATGAGGGATGATTCACCATTTTTGGGAGTAAAAAGGTAAAAAAATAAAAATTTCTTTTTCAACTTATCTCCCTACGATTTTATTCAAATTTCAACCGGGAGCACTTGTTAGATGTAGAATTTAGTTTTTCATCCAAGGAGTACCCATGTTGCATACTTTCAATGGACCATGCTGCACGAAAAATGTGAAATACATGAAAAAACGTGATTGATCATAATTTTTCATGTATTTCACATTTTTTGTGTAGTGAGGTCCATCGTAAGTATGTGGTCCATTGTAAGTATGCAACATGGGTTCTCCTTGGATGCAAAATTAAATTATGCATCCAATGAGTGCTCTTGCTCGAAATTTGAATAAAATCATAGGGAGAGAAGTTGAAAATACGAGTTGAAAAATAGTTGTTTTCCTTTTTTTCCCTCCAAAACTTGATCAGCGAATCTAATCTTATTTTATTATTTCCACTATTATTTTATATTATTCCTTAGGAGGCCCATCTTAGATGTCAAAATTTCTCTAATATGGGCCATGAGGATTCTAACCAAGTACTTATTGACATGAAGCCAACCCAATGCCAACAACATTTACAACATATTGAGTTAACTCCTTAGCTAAGTACATTGATACTCAATGCCATCTCATTCATGGTAAATTAATGAGCTCAAATATGTAGTATTTTTTGACAACAAATATAGTTGCAAGTATCTTCACTAAGATTTGACTTCGGAGTACTCTAGGAATATCCCCATGATCTTTCCCTAAAATTAAAGGAGAGAAGAAAAAAAACAAAATCATCGTCCTTAATGCGCAAAAATATGAGATAACTATTTTAGAGTAAACATGGGTCTAAAATGGGTATCATAAGAAAAATATGGTTGATGAGTTGGAATTCAAAAACCAAATAATTGTGTTAATGATAATTGTTGAGTTAGCCCTGAGAGTTAGCTCAATTGATTGAGTTCTTGTTGCTAAAGCACCTCACTAATGGGAGGTCATGGGGTCAATTATCTTCGATGCTCTCGGGGTTAGGCTATGCTAATAAGTCAACGGGATGTGATCCCTTCGGGTGGATCTGCCTAGATATGTCCTTAGGAAAAAAAAATGATAATCGTTGAGTTGGGACTATAGAAGCCAAAGATGACTATGTGTTATGTTTTTATTTGGCAATAATGAACTACATATAAATCTCACCTTGTTTAAGATTTTGGTATCATCAACTCAATTAAAAGAAGTTGTAAAAACCAACTCAATTAAAAGAAGTTGTAAAAACCAAAATTTACTTCATGTAAATTTTGGTAGTTTGTATCACGAAGTTGGTTTACAAAAAGGAAAGCACTTAATGTAACATTTGTAATGCTTAGTAAGTCAAATTTAGACATGTGATCTCTAGAGGATGTGGTGGTTGCAAGCCTAAATGTAATTATTCTTCTTGAGCAATAAAATACTTTGTCTTGTGGATGTTTCCCTAATGCACTATCAAGGGTTTACCGTGTTAAAAAAGTCTTTGTGTACATTAAACATGTTGCTTCATGCGAGTCAGATTTGGAGTAGAGTGGAAACTGCGTTGGAGTTTTTTTGAAGCTCAACATTTCGATCGTCGTCTCAGGATGATCATTGGGAGTCTGATTTGGAGTAGAGTGGAAACTACATTGAAATTTTTTTGAAGTTCAACATTTCGATCACCATCTCAGGATCATCAGATGGTGATCGAAATGTTGAGCTTCAAAAAAGCTCCAACGCAGTTTCCACTCTACTCCTGATGATGATCCTGAGATGGTGATCGAAACGTTGAGCTTCAAAAAAATAACAATGCGATTTCCACTCTACTCCAAATCAAACTCCTGATGATGATCTTGAGACAATGATCAAAACATTGAGCTTCATACAAACTCCAACACAGTTTCCACTCTACTCCAAATCTTGTGTTGCTAGAGTGATCAACATTGTCTTTATGCCAAATTTTCTTGCATTTTAAATTAATTCAGGCTCAAAAATACCAACAAGTGGTATTACAGCACCGGCCTAAGACAGGGCTGAGTCTGTTCATGCCACAGAGCATTGGTCAAAGGAAGAGGAAGTGCAACAGAGTAGAAACCTAGTTGTGAAAACCCTAGCCACTATTCAAGTTGATTTTTCATAGGTGATGAGAGTCGATAGGAGGAGCATAAAGCTTTGTCTAGCTACAAGAGCTAGAGCCACCGAAGGTTCAATTCATAGAGTCAATCTTTGTGAGCAAAGTCCAAAATCTATGTAGTGAAGGAGCTCGTTGTTGAGGAGGTCAAGTAGGTTAAGCCATGGAACCTAGTTGTCGAAAGTGAAAGAAGGAATCCACATACTGAGTTTTGTCAAATGATTTCAACAATAGAGGAGATTGAATCGTGATGCAAACTGTAATAAGAAGAGACCTTATTTAAACCCACACAAGTCAAAAAGGCCAATGTTGGTGAAGAACATATAGAAGATTTGACCCACACGTAGAGTATTTTGGTCTAGATCCTAAGTTGGAGTTGTGCATGGAAGCCACAAAGGGTGTGTAATATACATGGGCCATTCAACCCTGAGGTTGTGTGCACATTTGCATAGTGTTAAAAGGAGGTTGAAACCTTAGTCATGTTGAAGGAGAACAAAACGCCAAGGATTTGATACCCTAACAGTCATGGAGCATAGTTCGAGCAACAATTAAAGAGATTACATGTCTATATTTTTTTTAAATCCATGGAGTGTTTTTATTAGTGAAGATATATATGTGTTTTTATAAAAAAAATGAAGTTTTGCAATTTATTTATAGAAACCAAGATTGATGAAATCCATAGGAGTGTTTTCTTTACTGAAACAATGAACGAAAAACGCCCTCAGGCTAACCTTGACATTGTTTGATGGATGTTGCATGTCCAAGAGCCCATATGATGGTAGATTATCCTTGAGATGACATGGGAGGGATTGCACATCACCTTTGGACCCCAACACTTGAGCATGATGGTGCCAAGTCATTCCTTTTTCCCCTACTAGGGTAACATAGGGCATAATTATGAGGACATCATGGTTTTGGAGGCACCTTTTTTATTCAAAACAAAATTGTAGGCACTTTATTGCGGCATACCCATGCATTTTGAGCCTTTCTTGGAGTGACAAGCACTCATGATCCATTTTATCACTTGCTTGTGGCACCTTGAGAATTTTTTGAGGATGACTTTATTTCCCACACGTGTGGGCTATTTTTGGCATTCATGTCATGTTTTTGAGCTATATTGAGGTCAACTTGTGACCTCACACTTCTTGAATGCTTAAGCAAGCTTGTTTTAGGGCTTTGCTTGTAAAATTGTGGAAATAAGGCAACTTAGACCTCATATCAATAGAGCAGGCCTTATTTCATTTTTTCATCATCACTCATCACACTCTCCTCTCTCTGGGAGTATGCATTAGTCTTCTTGTATCTATTGAGTCAAAATGTGATTTTTTGTGGTGTGAATTTCTCTTGGAGATGGAATTTTGTAAACACCACCCACCCCCTTGTCCATCTCGGGTTGTGGGAGGGTTACCTGTTTGACCCAATCTCCAAGGTATATTACAAAGATGGGGTTACAACAACCTCATTTCTCAAATTCTTCAAAACTT
Source organism: Pinus tabuliformis (assembly GCA_031772625.1). NCBI lineage: Eukaryota > Viridiplantae > Streptophyta > Pinopsida > Pinales > Pinaceae > Pinus > Pinus tabuliformis. The sequence continues at coordinate 28,471,874 of CM062810.1, read as the reverse complement.
AACATTGATACCATGAATCTATTCAACTCATTGAGAGCTTTCTGTAGATATAGATTTTATCTCAATCAGACACCTAGATCAAAAGTTACACCCATTAGAAGTTTGGCATATTAAAAGAGTTCATGTCATCACAAGGGCGTTGCATGGCACCCACGTGGCCTTCGCCTAACCCATGTGGAAATGCCATGCCATAATCATGTGGTCTATAAGGATTCAAATTGTGGTGCGTCAGTGTGTCCAAGTGTTAAATGTTTACTCACTATGTGGGAAGTTCGGAGGCCAAGGGTTGATGACCAACATGGAAACCACCAGTGCACGACGCACGTCATGCCAATCGAGGATCCCTCGGCCTCTCCTTTGCTCGATTGTGCCAAAAAAACCTGAAGGCATGAAGGCCTATAAGCCTGGGGCCCTTCTCAGCCCACTTCATATCAGTTCCAGTTGAAATCTGTAACCACCTCACTTACGACATCTCGAAGGTCCAATATCCTAGTGGGGTCTACCCCTAGCCATGTCACCTTAGTATTGGAGTCCATTGACCTTGCTCTCTGCTTGATCCATTCGAGCATCGAAGGGCCCGATGGCTTGAAGGTCGATGGAGTTCACCTGGTAATGTCATGTCGGGTTGGGTCCCCACTAAACTACCACTCCATCTTTCCACCGATACAAGAGTTTGATGACCCGATGGTAGAGAGTTCCAATAACCAAGGTTTTTCCCTGGTCCCACTCTCTTCCTTTTGTTCCTTTGATTATTAGCCCACCAATGCCAACCTTCTCCACATGGGTTTCCTGCTTTCTCATTCCAAGAGTTTGGTGGTCCAATAGTCCAGTGGCAAGGTTCTACTTGCCATGTTCCGCCATCAGATCGGTTATTCTGTAATGTCCCCAATTTTTGCATTATCTTGTGATGAGATTAGGAGGAGCCTCCAGAGCTTATGTCAGCCAAGTAACAGGAGCTGGATTACATTATTGGTGGGCCAGAAGGGTTTTTAGGAGTTCTACAGGGTCTCACTGAGATTGCTTGCAATATTTCACCATCACGATCAATGTCGCACAGTTCGGTCTTCGTTTTGTTGCATTCCGACAATTCTCGTAAAACGGGGTTATTAACTGACATGTTTTAATTAATTACGCTTAAGGTGTTGTTTCGAGTTGACTACTTGGAGAATCACCTTAGTGTAATAGTTTGTTTGAATCGAGGCGAGAAGATTTATAGGGAAGGATGATAAAAAGGGGGTTTTGGTGGTCGATGTGACCATGGAGGCAAATTAAGTATTTTCCAGCTTAAAAGTGGTTTTAATTAGTTAATAAAAGTCACTTTATTAAATAAAGAAAGGAAAAATGTTTTTAATATTTAATTGGAGCGAAAAGGTGAGTGAGTTATAAAAAGGGAAATGAGAGGGTCTCTCATCATTATATCACTTGCGTTTTGAGAAAAGGATCTCTTGGAGAGTTTTTGGAGAAACGCTTAGGGTTTGAGAAACCCTAGCCGCCATTGCTAGCTTTAGTGTTGAAACTAGAAATCCTAGTTGGTTCAGAGAGTGGAGTCATATAGATTTCACCAATGTGCTTATATGGAGAAAATGATTTTTAGAAGATCTTGAGGTAAAGAGGTCTTATCAGTTGATTTTATGTTTTGATATTGTGTCAAATTTTCCACTTTAGCTTTGAATTCCTAGAACTTCTCGAATACTTCATCTTTCATCTTCAAAATATATATCCACATCTTACAGGGGAAGTCATCAATAAATGTCATATAGTACAACAAACCACCAAGCAATTTTACGGGCATCGGACCACATACATCGGAATGAACCAAGTCCAAAGCTTCCTTAGATATGTTGTCACTGTTTGGAAATGGTTTCTTGATGTTTTTTCCAAGAGCACAACCTTTTAATACACCATCATTCTTTACTTGTAGTTCAAGAACACCTAACACTATTTCACTTAATTCAAGCAATGCCCTAAAATAAAGATGTCCACGCCTACAGTGCCATAGCTCACTTGGATTTATTTCATCATGTACTAATGCTTGACCTGGTTCGATTACAAGTCTATACAGTCTAGTGTCACGAATCCCAATAACCCTAGCATTATCTATACTAGAGCCTTTCGACCAAACAAATACTTTGTCATCCACAAAAGCAACCCTATTTCCTTTATCTTCTAAGCAAGAAACAGAGATGAGATTCTTTTTCAAACCTGTTTCATAAAGGACGTTGTTGAGATGAATGTTGTTACCGGATTCCAACTCTATGGATGCCTTCCCAATTCCTTTGACTGCATAGTTGTTGTTGTCCCCAATTCAACCCTTTGAGACAACTTCTTTTCCATCATGCTTGAAAGATTCCTACACTCTCTGGTCATGTGTCTTGATGCTCCACAATCTACTAGCCACAAGTCATCATCATCTACAAAGGAACCTGTCAAAGCAGAAAAGTAGAAGAAATCTTTGTCACCCTTGAATCTCTTTGGTTTTTCATCTTCTTCAACTTCTGTTGCAGAAGCATGTTGCTTCCCTCTTCTTTTCTTGTTAGTCATATTAGGACAATCTCTCTTGAATAGGTCTTTCTTCTTCTTAGAGGAAGAAGACTATTTTCCTAACTTCTTATGTTAAGGTCCAAACTTCTTCTTTCCCTTGTTCTTGAAGTGAGTTGCAAGGGCTTGAACATCTTCAACTTGATGATCTCTAGACATCAATCTTACTTCTTCTTGAGCACATGATGTCCATAATTGTTCAAATGAAGGATCGTCTTTCCAACTGCTTATGCCTGCTGCAAATGCATCCCATAATATAGGGAGACCATTGAGTGTGGTAGTCACAAGTTCTTGATCAAAGATGGTTTCTCCAATAGCTGAAATTTGATCTCTGATTTGTGAAATCCTTATGAAGTATGAAGCCACAATGTCATCATTAGTCATCCTTGTATTTCAGAGCTCATTCTTCAAACTCATGGACTGACCAACATTCTTGATAGTGTAGAGATTTATTAGGGCATCATACATCTTCTTGGAGGTATCATGCTTTGCAATGTAGGGAATGAGATGATCTCTAATGGAGTCCACTATTAGACTCATGGCAATAATATCATCCTCCTTGAACTTCTCTTTTCCAGCTACATCGTTTGGTTCAGTAGTCTTTCCTGTCACAATATACAACATTGTATTTTTGGCAAGAATAAGGTTTATCCTGACTTTCCAAGCTCAGAAGTTTGATGCTCCCTCTAGCTTGTTTTCAGATTTCATGGAGGAAACCATAGGAGCCAATATATAAGGACTTTACTAAGATGCTCTCTATAGGGTTTCGACAAAAGTGATCTTAGTATACCTTCCTCTTATCACCAAAGCTCTGATACCATGTTGATTTTCTAGTGCGATTAGAGTTAGCACAATACTTCTAAAATTCTGATAATTACTTTTGATGTAGATCTTCTTTATCTTATTTCAATATATCATTCAACAAATATACTTCAGAAATTCAACAGTATAACAGTACAGGTCACAATGCACAAAAGAGAGACAAGACTTACCCTAGGAAAACCCACTACGGGAAAAAACCCAACAACCTTTTCAGTAGAGAAATTATTCTTGTTCAATAAGAGACACACCTAGACCTATGGTCAAACCTGGTCTCCTCCTCCAAGTCAAATCATCCAAACTGATGTTGCACTTCGTTTTGCCTACCTAAGCCAAAAATTTCGGCCTCCCAACAACTATCCAGTAGCCCAAAATTTCGGCCCCCAAAAACTACCCAGTAACCCAGAAAAATTCGGCCCCCCCACAATAGAATGCCCAGAAAACAATGTGAATCACAGATAGAGATTTCTATCCAAACATGCGAGTTGATGAGAGAGGAGAGAGAAATTTTGCCTCTTTCTTTGTCCTCCTTCATCCTTCTTGACCTCCTTCGCTTGCCCAGAAGTTGTCTTAAGAGAGGAATTTGAATCTGCCAAATAAGGAGCTCAAGTTGCTTTTATATAGTAGACTATCTAGGTTGAATAGACGTGTCTCTTGGCCAAGGCCGACTTGACTTGGAGGGAAGTCGACTTGTCACTTTTTGGAGCCAAAAATTACATTTCAAAAATTCAAATTTAAATCTTTAAAAAGTTGCAATGGGGCTATGACTCAAGATAAATTTTCTTTGACTCAAGCATTTATAGATATGCTTTACAATGATAAAAAATAACTACATCAAGTGACCAAAAGTACATTATGAAGACCGACCATAGTTACAAATTCAACAAAAACTACCAAACTTTCTCTCATTAATAGGTTTCTTACATGCGTAATTACGCTTTAGTGGACAAAGCTGTTATTATATATGTAATTATGCATTTCCACCCTCGCTGACCAACTTGCTTGACCTAATAAACCCTCTCATTTTTCAATGAGGGGAATAAATTTAGTTTACTTACCGAAGCTAGATCCCTTACTTGAAATTTTCATGTGTTTAATAATCAAATTGTCTTGGTCAGCCATGGCTCCCACGCTAGCACTGTATAGACTTATTTACAAATGTGGGGTGAATTAAAAGGGTTGTTACACTTTTGCTTGGAGATAATTTCCTGGGATTGATAGAAGTGTTTCTCCTAGAAAATTTTGTAAGTTTACCACATATTTTCTATATTTTGCATGTTGTATGTGTAGTAGGGTTTTTAACTGTGCCATGATATAAATTGCTAAATCTATCTTGAAATCTTACTCCTTTATGATATGTGAAATTGTTTTCCTAGATTTCTTTAAGAAAACTTCAAGTGTGTATCTCTTAAATTTAAAATCTCCGCTCACAACAAAATCACTAGGGTTTAAAGTGGATGCCCTAGTCATCCACTCTTACTTCGACAAGGTCCTTCTTGTTAATTTTTCCCCAAAAGACTCCATTTTCCCATTTAGAACAAGGCACTAATCATAGTAGTGTTGATTGAACCTCCCTCTTTTCTAATTACTAGATGTTTGGGGTTAGGGCTAGGATTTTATGTGAAATTTTGCTAAATAGTGATTTATGTTTGATGTTTTATTGCTCTTAAAGTAGGAAATACATTAATAAATTATATAAAAGAAAAATCTAGCATTATTGCATTTTAAACCCTACTTTTGATGGTTGACATCATCATTCTTTCATTAACTATGCATAGTTTCAGCCATAAAACTCCATTATAAACCCTCAATCCTTGGTATCTATTTGAAGGTCTTGTCCCTTTGTTGATTAATCACAAAAATACCTTTCACTTTGGTTGTTATATGGCATTGTTTGCCTCATCATTGAAAATCTGCATAACCATAACATATAATTGCCCTCTAATTGGCCTAGGAAAAGAGTACCCGAACTTTAACAAGGATTACACAAGCCATTTAGCCCTCTCTTATTAGGCCAACCCTATTATGTATACATTTAATGCCATATATGCCCCTTTGCATTACCCACCCCCCCAAACCCCTTGGGGTCATATCGTACACATTTTACCCCATATATAACCCCCCTTGTGGTCATAGCACTTGTTATCACACAAATTCACACTTCTTGAGAAAAGTCCAAACACTCAAGTGCGAGTTAAGTGATATTAAGAGGGAGGCCATTGTCACCTCACCACCCCTCTACTTAAGGCCGACTCTCCTCCAACTCAAGGGAGGCTTCCCCGGATGTAAGATTGCTAGGGTTTAAGGCAATACATTACAAGGTAATATGAAGAGGAAATCCAACAAAATGGTTTGGAGTATGTTCAAAAAAATAAAGTTATGGGAGGACTAGAAACTAATTCCTTTTCATTAGGCATATGGGATCAAAAAAGGCCTCCTTTGAAAATATATATGCGGATCTAGGGTGATGACTATAGTTGTTCACTACAAACCTCGAAGATCCACCTAGTACTTTTGCAAGCTTCAAGATAAATTCAAGGGAAGATTCCCCACTAGATATCTTCCTAGGTTTTAAAAGAAAACATCTATCCAATAACAATCTAAAGAGAATGTACCCTCACCATTAGATAAGTACATTTGCACTTAATTACCCTTCATAAACAAATCCAACAAGAATTAAAGAGAACACTTATTCGAGAAATAATGTGCATCCCTAAAACTTAGCCATAAAAAATCCATAGAAATTGCAAAGTCATTCACAAGAGCATCTCTTCAATGAGGCACGTCTAATAATCCATCCATGGTTCCAATAAAAAGATAAAATATCTACACAAAAATTCAGAAATTTCATAATTTGTTAAGGGATTTCTTCCCCAATCCAACCATGAGAAAGTAATGAATAAGTGCATCTTTGTTTATAGGGAGATGCTCAACTTCTTTTACAATAAAATTTTAGTATTTGAAGTGAAAGCCCCTCTTTGCTTAAGGAGAGGTAAAACAGCCTCTCCTTTGAAGTACAAAAAATATGGGTTGTGCATGTCACATGTTCAATAATCAAGTGAAGTAACCCTCCAAATGGTGAAGTGTCCCTTGAATAAGGGGTACAAATGAGCTCCAAGATGCATTGTGCAACCTCTAAAGGCTCTCCAAGAGTGCATTTGCTCTAGAAAGCATGCATATTCAACTCCCAAGTGTCCTCCAAGGTGGGCAAGTGGGTTTCTAAAGCGAATTTTCAGCATCCGAAGTCCCTAAATGGTGGGTCTCTTCTAGTAATCATGCAAAAAATACTATGAAGTCTTCCTTCAACAGTGAATGTAGGGGCTACAAGTGAACGTGAAAATGATAAGGTTCTCCAAACATATCATGCAAGGTTTGCAAGATTCATACAATGTTGACATATTAGCCCCAATGTAGCAAGAAACCCTAGTGACAGGATTACCCTTTTCCTTCAACGCAAACACAAATCAAATGAACCAATTTTAGTTCAGACAGGGGTCGGTGTTGAAATATGTAACTAGGTTCAGCCTTCATAATGACGTGTATTTGTGATTTTATGCAATTGATGTCAAGAAGAAAATAAAATTATTTTTGTAATGCTTGAGTCATGGGTTTCATGATCAAGGAATCTTATTTTATATTTAAGGGTCCCATTGTGAGCCTTTAGGTTTGCTCATCATGTCATAAAGTCTAATGAGTCAATGACAAATATTGAAGACCCATTTGGGCATATTGTATATTGTAAAAAGAGAAATTTTTATAGTCATTAACCTTCAAAGACCATGTCATAAGCCCTCCTTGAAGTCGGCCTACAAAAAGAGAATAAAATGATTCCAGAAGGGCATGTTGGCCTAGGCACAAGGTAAAGTCGCCTTATTTTGGATGCACAAACCACTATAAATAGGGCAGCTCGGCCTCACTTGAAGATAGAATTCGGTCAAGGCAATTTGATCCAAGAAAAGGTGTGAAGATCATAAGAAAGAAGCCTCATCACCAAGCGACAGAAAGAGGATGACAACCGAACCATTTTCTGATCTGTTTTGGGTTGATTCACTCCACAAGTGCGAAGAATTTATGTTGTCCAAACTGCAGAAGGAGTCGAGGTATAACAGTCACACTTGAAGGCCAAAACAAGGAGAAGATTAAGGTGTATCTCAAGTCGAGTTGCCAAAGAAGAAACCTCCACCTAGAACGAAGAGAATCAAGGTTCTAAAGTTGGTCAATCACACGTGCTAGGGTTTCTGAAATAGGGCCGAGAATTGCAAGTCTAATCTAAAGGACCGAAATCTAAAGGATAACCTAGCTAGTAGGTGAAGGAAGAAGAAGTTGAATCTAGAAGGCTTGTGACTTGGTCTTGGAGAGGTTATTGTGTCAAGGGTCTTAATCATCGTCTTGGTTTTTGTCAATTGAAGTCTCTCTAAGAAGCAGTATTCGTTTGGGTTTTCCTCTCAAGATTGGAGAGGTTTTGGCCTTGGATGATCGCCTACATTTTGTGTCTCTTGTCTCTTTATTGTTTATGCTTTGGTCGTTGTTTGATGAAGAAGAACACTATAATAATCTAAGCAAAAAGAAAAACCTAATCTAAAGAAGTTAAAAGCATTCACAAACAGTTATCATTGATGGAAAAATCACCTAATCATGATGCCCTAGATTTCTCAACATGTTATCAGAGCTAAGGTGACAAAATCAAGGAAAGGGCATCTCATCAAGGGACACTCAAGCATTCAAGGACCAAATCTCGAGAAGAGCATCAAAGCAAATCTAGAAGATCATCTTGAGGTCAAGATCTACAAAGAAGTGTCGAAATCCTAGATCAAAGAAGAAGTCTACATCAGAAGAAGTCTTGGGATCCTCAAGTCATCAACAAAAAACCACAAAGACCCTACTCAAGTCGAAAAGATCTACAAATCAAAGTAAATCAAAACTAGTCATCCAAGAGAAGCAAGATCAAGGACGTTTTCATCATCATCAAAAGTTCTAAGGCAATCTCCCTCTCGTTGAAGTAAGGATTTCATCTCAAAAGAAATTCCTTATCCTTAAAGAAGATCATCCAAGAAGCAACAAGACATCATTAAGAAGTAATCATCAATCATCATCAACAAGGACATCATCATCAAAAGATCTATGGTGATCTCTCTCTCAATGGAGCCAAGGATCACTCTTGAAGAGAACTATCTTCATCAAGGAGAAGTTTTCTATTATCTATATCATCATCAAATTCAAGAAGGCGGCAAGTGGAAGAAGCATCATCCCATGTAAGTATATTTATGTCTACATCTGAATTTGTCAAAATGTCTTTTTGCAAGGAAAGCAACAAATTGGTTGGGGCTTCAAACTTTCTTGCATGGAAGAAAAGGACAGATCTGAATCTCATTGAGAATGAGATCATGGAACATGTTAAGGGCTCAATCACCAAACCTCCAAAAGAAGATGTTCAAGCACTTACAAGGTTTATGAAAGGGGAAGTAAGGGCTCAAAGGATTCTCATAGAATCCATCAAGGATCCCCTCATCCCATATGTATCTAAATTCAAAACTTCAAAAGAAATATATGACAAACTGGTAGAGTTGTTTTCCATAAGCACTGCAGGAGAAGTTATCTCTCTAAGGCAAGAACTCTACACGCTAAGGATATCAAAAGGAGGAGGAATAGCCTCATACTTTATGAGGATATCTGAAATCAGGGATCGACTTCAACATCTGGGAGAAATAATGTCTAACAAAGAGATAACTAAAATGGTACTAAATGCACTACCAAGGAATGGGGTAACTTTACTTCAAGCATTTATGGGAAGAAAGAAGCTATTCCATTTAAGGATCTATGGTCACTATGCAAGATTGAAGAAACCAGGTAGAAGGCAAAATCTGATGTAGGATCAAATGAGAAAAATCAAGCACATGCTACAATGACAAAAAGAAAGGGAAAGTTTGGAAAGTTTGGTCCTCGGAGAAAGAAGAAGAATATGGCCAAGGTTCAATGCTATGGATGTCTAGGATATGGGCATTATAAGAGAGATTGTCCTAAGCTCAAGAAGGACAATAGCAAAAGGGGAAAAGAAGAAGCCCATAACACTGAAGAAGTGGAGGAAGTTGAAAAGAAGAAATCCAAGAAAGAGGAAGTAAAAGATCTCTACTATGATTGGGATAGTCTTCCTAACCTAATTATTTTCAAGTTTTTCTGTTGTAAGGTATGGCCATCATGAGTCTCTAAGGAGCATGATAGGATGCATCATGGCATCATAGAAGCATTGTAAGCAAGAGCTCGTGATCATAGAGAAGCATGAAAGATAGTTGAAATAGAAGACTATGGCAATCTCCTATGGAACGATATAGCCCTTGGTAACCCCATTAGAAGCATTAGTAGTACTTATGGGAAAAAGAAAAAGTCATCTAGTACAAAGCTCATCATACATCAGTCAAAAGGAAACCTCTGTTGGATGAGGATACTCAAGATCCTCTATTGGAATCTTCATCAGAAGATTCACCGATTAAAAGGAAGCGAGTGTTTCATCAAGAATTCCAACTTGTGGGAATTCATGGGATGATGGTAAGATGTCAAAAGAAGTGAAGCAGATCAAGGAATTGAAGATCTTTCAATCAAGGAAGCTACTGAAGGAAATCTAGATAACCTAAAAGAAAATGAGGTATGTATGTTCATATTTGATAAAATAGAGTCATGTCATATGGTTGCAGGTAACATGGGTAACTGCTCTATCTCGAGAGAATGATCAAAAGAAAGGATCTCCTCCTTTGAAAGGATGCAGGAAGGCATGGGTCACACATTGACTAGATGATATCAACATAATATGTCCTCATATGAAATATGAGGTGGTTAACAAAAATTGGAGGAACTCTGATTGGAAGTTCCTGGGAAGGAAATGCGTGAAGAAAGAAAGGAAGAGATCATGAAATATGCAACTATGAAGAAGCCAATCAACATCCAAGGACTGAAAGATTTAACTATGATATCTCCATGAAAGATATGAAGTCTAAAAAAGAAAGAGACCCTTGACAGTATATATATTTTGGATATGTGTCAATATGAATGTAGGATGTTGATGCAAACAGGAAGATGTCATGATGAAAGACTATCACAAAGGTGATTTTTAATAATTCATTTCTTATTTTGAATAATATATGGATGGACTTATGCTAGGCCGCCAAGGGAAGACCTGTGAATGTCTTCCACCACTGATGACCACATAGCAGGATTAAAGATCCTTAAAGAAACATAGCATGAAGGAAGATCATATATGGATTAATGAATCACTTTCCAATAAAAAGAATAATGACATGACTGACACATGGATGAAAGTGATGGATAGTATGTGCAATACAAGAAAGTCCCAAAAGATGTAGACTCTATGACAAAGAAGAAATTCATGACATCAAAGGAAGTAGTTGTACAGGCAGCTAGTTATCCCATGATCTCTACCTAAAGAGTTGTTGAAAGCAAGTCCCTAGTCAAGAGGGAGCTTGGACAAGTCCCTAGTTACGAGGGAGCTTGGGTACATTCCTTTTTATAGGAATGGGTACATTCCTTCAGTGGAATGGGTATGTCCTCCCTAAGTTGAGGGAGAGATAGACACGTCATTATTGTCTTCACTTGGGAAGACAGAATGGAGGATTGGGTAAACATCTGGCATTCGATATTCTTTGAGGATGAGTTAGGGCATCCAAGATAAGGGTAGTTATAGAGGATTGATATTCTTTGAGAACTGAAAATCCAAGATAAGAATAGTCAATGGAACACACTCTGAGAACCCGGGTGGGGTATGTTCCAAGAGAGAAAATGATGAGAGTGTTTATACATCATTGGTCTTGCCAGCATTGAGCTCTAATCTTGTGGAGAGATAGAGTTGTTAGTCAAGGCCTTGCTATGTGACAATGTTGGATGATATGATGCTATACAGATGGGTTACCAATCCGACTCAATGTTGGATGATATGATGTTATACATATGGGTTACCAATCCGACTTATGAGAATTCTTCAGATTGAAAAAGTCCAAGTACCTTGTGTAGTTTATGAATACCTCCCTAGTTAAGAGGGAGCGTTGAAATATGTAACTAGGTTTGGTCTTCATAATGACATGTGTATTTGTGGTTTTATGCAATTGATGTCAAGAAGAAAATAAAATTAATTTTGTAATGCTTGAATCATGGGTTTCATGATCAAGGAATTTTATTTTATAGTTACGGCTCTCATTGTCAGCGTTTAGGTTTGGTCATCATGTCATAAAGTCTAATGAGTCAATGACAAAGATTGAAGACCCATTTGGGCATATTGTATATTGTAAAAAGGGAAATTGTTTAAGTCATTAACCCTCCAAGACCATGTCACAAGTGTTAAAATTGGCAACTAGGGCCAAACTCCACATGGGTCATCTTATTTATGACAGCTGATATTTTTCTTGGATTCCTCTCTCCGAGAGGTGTAGGATTGATCTAAAAATCATCCGATTCCAACATTTACAAATGAATTTATGAATTTATTTACCATTTTCTGATCTGTTTTGGGCTAATTCCCACACGTGCGAAGAATTTACACTGTCCAAACTGTAGGAGGAGCTGAGGTATTACAGTCACACTTGAAGGTCAAAACAAGGAGAAGATTAAGGTGTATCTCAAGCCAAGTTGCCAAAGAAGAAACCTCCCCCTAGAGCGAAGAGAATCAAGGTTCTAAAGTTGGTCAATCACACGTGCTAGGGTTTCTGAAGTAGGGCCGAGAACTGCAGATCTGATCTAAGGGACCGAAATCTGAAGGATAGTCGAGCTAGTAGGTGAAGGAAGAAGGTTGACCATCATTGACTCAAGGAAGAAGAAGTTGAATCTAGAAAGCTTGTGACTTGGTCTTGGAGGGGTTGTTGTATCGAGGGTCTTGGTCATGGTCTTGGTTTTCGTCAATTGGAGTCTCAATAAGAAGAAGAATTCATTTGGGTTTTCCTCTCAAGATTGGAGAGGTTTTAGCCTTTGGCTGATTGCTTATATTTTGTGTCTCTTGTCTCTTTACTGTTTATGCTTTGGTATTTGTTTGATGAAGAAGAACACTATAGTCATATAAGCAAAGAGAAGAACCTAATTTAAAGAAGTTAAAAGCATTCACAAACAGTTATCATTTAGAGAAATTACCTAATCCTAATGCCCTAGATTTCTCAAAAGCATTTGAAGTCAGCTCAAATATGTAACTCAGGTCCGCCCCATAAACTGTAATCCAATGTTGCACACATACATATATATGTCACATATTATCCAAAGTTAGGTACCTCAATGGCTGAGATCTTTGTCCCACATATGCCTTTTAGACCTAGAACAGAGGTGTGCCAAGCTGCCTCAGTTCACATTTTGCTTCCATACATCACTTACATTAAAAGGTGCTGGAGGAAACACTCAGATCTACTGCTGCCACCAATTCTGTTCCATACTCTGCTTTATTTTCTTGTCTCTCCTTTTTCACTGCTGCTCTGAATTATTCTAATCATGCCTTAAAATACAAATGCAACCCCTCCAGAAAGTGTTAAGGAAGAGTGTGGAGAACTGCAGAAACCATTCACTGAACCTTCCAAAGATTCCCTCAAAGAGGAATCCTACAGCCATACTTGGCCATTTACTGACACTAGTTCTGCTAGCCATATGGAGAGAGGCATGGAAATCTCTCTGAACTCGTGGAGACATGTACCCATTTGATTCTGTGGGATCAGATTTTGTGCCATAGGTGAAAGATGGCACAAGCTAGCCATTCACTTTTGCCTGCTCAACATAACTTGCAAACCTTTCCCTAGCTTTGGGAATATCCAAGCCCAAATCTTCAAGGCTATCAGCAACCCTTGTGAAACCTTCCATCATCTGATTTATTGCAATAAAACCTTCACTTGAACATTCCTGCAGTAAATTAAACAGCCTATCATTTTTCTTCTCCATTGCCATAACCAAAGCATTTTTCACAACCTCGTGGTGGAAGAATGGCATGCTTCTTCAATATCTGTCCGTCTCATATTCCTCCAATAGTTTGTTGATTTTTTCCTTTGCATCCTCAACTGTCCAATCAGTGCCACCATGATGGGAACGAACTTGAGGAAAACCAACTTGAAATCTACTGTTCAACTGCTAAAACTATCCTTCATACTGCTGCCCACTTCATTCCCGTACTCATTGCAATGTATATATCATTCAGATCTGTATTTAAATTTTCCCTCCTCTAACTTTATTTGGTGCCATAGATGATGGTTTTGCAGTGGGTGTACAAGCTGCAATATTCATTTGAGCATATCACTGCGGTATGATGCCTTGAAACCTGTGCACAAAAGTGTCCTTTCCCAAGAGACCTTTTCATATTTCCAACATTTGGAACGCTAGAATCACTATGCTACCAGGCTGAATGAGGAAAAATCACATGTGCTATCCTTATGCAAAATAGTTGATAACAGGTCGTCAGTAATCTAGCACAGAAACACCAAGGGTATCTTGGGTGTAGCAACAATAAACTAGCCAAATTTCACCTCAGCTAGCCTTCTCTCACTTTGGGCTAGTGCATGCTAAAAATTAGAACTAAGATTTTTATGGTTTTAAGTAAAAATTTCACTGTGCCTTGGCAAAAAGGGTGAATGGAGAAAGAGGAGAAGAAAATCTGCAAAATAGATTAGTTAATCCCAAACCTGTTGATTAAGAAGATTTCCACAAAGAAACAATAACAAGAAAGAAAGCTATCTAATTGATTAAACATTAGAGATAGAAGAGTAAATCCATTGGTTAAAAGAGAACCTTGCACGACCAACCCTGAAAGTACAATTCACAAGCTGACAAGTCCTCAGACTGACTTCTTAAGTTCACCAAAATCAACCTCCTATGTTGCTGCAATATCTGCAAGATGGCAAGAGAAAGAGGGAGAGATAGATGAAATGTGAAAAGACTCCTAGACCACCAGTCAGAAAAATTCTCACTCACCTCCCCATCTCTTACGGAATGCAAATGGGATGGTACATTCAATGTCTCTCAAAATAGTAAAGTATAGATGAAGATAAGAATAGCAAACATAACTCCAAAGGCATCTTTTCTACTAGGGCGTACTTCTTCAAGCTTAGAAAATGAATGTACCTCTCCAAATGATGTGCCCTCTTGCATACTAGGAATAAGGAGAGAATGTGGTGTAAATCATTCATCAATGTGACCTCCATGCAAGTGGCCAAAATCAGAAAATATTTCCTTCAAGTGCCAAAAGGTGATAATTTGTAACTCCTCATGCTGCCATGAATAGGTAAGTAACTCCCTCAAGTGGAGTGCCCTCACCTTCTAGGAATGAACACGCACAGCTGCGAACTGCCACTGCATCAGTGCCTCCTCTGTAGTTGAGTGGTGCATCCAATTTGCTGCTAAGGTAACTCCCATTGGTGTGTTCTTCTCCTCCCGCTGTTGTAAGGAGTGTTTAAAAATGGCCGCAAGGGATGTGCCCTCAAGAATGCTAATATATTTACCAAAAAAATTGTGCTCTCATCCTGATAGTAGATTGGCATTCAAAAGGTGAAAAGACAGCAAAAAAATCTCCTCAAACAGGTTCTCATCCACAGTTTGATCTCTTGAAAACAGTCCTCATCCACATGCTATATATTACTGCAGCCTGCTTAAATCAGACTGAAATGGATTCAAAAGCAGGCACCTTCTACTAGTACTAGCCAACAATAACACCATTAAGACAGGCTAATACTCCTCAAGCTAGCGAACCTTCTGCATGCAAACTTCAATCACAAAAGGACCAGCACATTCCATTCAAAAGGAGCACTGTAACCAGCAGTTAATATTATCATACAAAGGTTGGAGAAGTTCCTCATAACAACTCAAATCTTCTGTTCATCCTCTCCCAATTTGCTACAAGCTGAAAATCATTTGGAAAAAAAAAAGTCTCTACTGCTCGCCTCATTATCTCTGTAATCAGCAAGAAGCTTTTTATTGGCTCTCTCCTTCATGTTCCCCAGCAGTTGCAACAGAACAGAATGTCCAATGCTTTTATAATGTCCTCTGAAATCACAGCAAGTGCTGGATTTAATACCAGATTTGCATGGGCAGACCTGGTGTTAACAAGTACGAGATCAAATGAACAGTTGAGTAAACGAGTGAAGGGAACATTTTCAACTGTAAGCACAGATATAACATTCTGAGATTCAAGAATAGAAATTTTGACCTCATACATGGAAAAATCCTCATCTCTAAGCTTGAGTAGACAGATAACTTTGACATAGCATAAGCATGAAGTAGATAACAGAATCGGTAAACAAAATATGTAGCCTGTAGCTTAGACGGACTGGACAATAGAGCACTTGCCCACTGGAACACAGTTCATTTATTACCTATCATTACTATCTCCCTAATAACACTCATCTTAGTTTTTGTTTCTTTTGGTACCCATTGGAGTAACAAATAAAGTGAACAGTTGAATAAATAAGTGCATTCCAGTGAACATTTTGGAACACAAACACAGATATAACGTTCTGAGTTTTAAGAATAGAAATTCTGACCTGATATATGGAAAAATCTAGACCTCCAAGCTTGCAGACAATGCAACTGATATTTCCTTGTTGCTATTTCGCCACAGCAGAAACAAACATTCCCATAGAATTAGATGTATGATCATCCCTATTACCTTCACTCATACAGAACTCTAAATACAAGCAATGACTAACAGTAGAATCAAAGGTTTCAAGGTTTCCTACTTCCGATAAGAATGAATATGATGGATTTCCCATATAAGTTTGGCACAATTGTGGACCAGTCTATGTTTGGACTTATTAATTATAATTTATGACATGCTCACCAATGCAATTGTATACCCCATCTAATCCAAGACATTTCACACAAAATTCACCATTTCCATATTTGGTTTTTGCATTTTCCTGAACAAATCCTAGGATAATAATAAATATGTTCAGACATGGAAATGCATTGATCTACCTATGCTTAGCACAACGATATGATTCTGCATAATGTACACCTAAACATGAAAGGACCAAAAATCATGGAAATGTTCATTTCTCATCAAAGTTATCTAGTTATGGAAGATCTTATGCTCTTACCTGGGTTACTTCCACAAAGGTTGAAACTTGAACATGTTTGAACAGATTTGGTGTTACTGGACTCACATTGAGTGACCATCTTTCGCACTTTCAACCCAAAGAACATTCAACTGGCACACAATCTGCACCCCTTGCTCCACATCATAATTTTGGGCTACCAGATAGAAATAGCATTCAATTTTAATTTTTTATCCAAGCAAGCATGATAATCCATTAAATCACCAATAATCCCCACAAGAACACAGCCCATTATTCCAATGATGGAAGCGATTTGCATCCCTAACTACAATTTCTCGCCCTACAATTCTGGATATGAACTTGATAGCAGTGTGGCAATCACCACACACACGTAGATTTTTGATAATCCGGAGGGGTGTCCCAAGAGGTGTATTGATAATCCCAAAAACAATAGCTAGCTTCTCACTGTGCTGGTAAAGAGAATGCTCTTTCTGCACCTGCTCCACATCTTGCAGAACAAAATTTATGTCTGGCACATAGCCAGCCCTCTTCATCTGCAAAATCAAGCCTTCCAATCTCTCATAGATCTCCTTTGTTTGCAGGTGCGATCTATCTCCTGCAACGAATGTATGAATTTTGTTCTTCACCTCAACCCAGCTACATCCTGGCTCCTTTTTAGGGCCCCTATCCTTCATCAATTTTCTAACCTTAGCTACATCATCCCACCTGCCAGCAGCAACATAGATGTTTGATAGTAATACATATGTTGAAGCCCTGTGAGGTTCAAGATCAAGAATGTGCTCTGCTGTATCTCGTCCTAGCTCCAAATTACCATGTTTTCTGCAGGAACTAAGCATAGTTCGCCATACAAGAGGACCAGGTTCAAATGGTATTTTGTTAATAAAGTTATGAGCCTCATCCAGGTATCCAGCTCGACCAAGAAGGTCAACAACACAGGCATAGTGCTCCTCTCTTGCTCTTATGCCATATTTTTATCCATAGAATCGAAGTAATGCAGCCCTTTGTCCACTAACCCTATCTGGCTGCAAGCATGTAGAACACCAACAAAAGTTACATCATTTGGCTTCATGCCCGCCTGCTGCATTTCCTCAAAGAGTTGCAAGGCGTCACTGCCATGACCATGCTGGGCGTATCCCACAACCATTGCAGTCCATGAGAACATATCTAGCTTGGGCATCTCGTCAAAAACTTTGCATGCACCTTCTATACTCCCACATTTTGTATACACATCGATTAGTGTATTTCCCAGAACAACATCTGCCTCTATAAATCCATTTTTTTCGATATGAGCCTGCACCTGCCTGGCCTGTTCCAAAGTTGTTAAGTTTGCGCATGCACTGAGAACGCTGGCAAAGGTAAACTGGTCCGGCTTTAGCCCTGTCAGTAGCATTTGGCAAAAGAGTGTCACGGCATTCTCAGACACAGCGCTTTGAGAATATCCTGCAATTATTGCATTCCATGAAATAGTATTTCGTTCAATCATGTTGTCAAATATTCTGCTTGCATCTTCAATGCTTTTGCATTTGGCGTAGGCATCTATAAATGCATTCCCTACGAAGACATCTGATTCAAATCCTGTTTTGACAATATAAGCATGAACCTGCTTACCCTGTCCCAAAGCTGACGCCCCCGCACATGCGCTCAAAACACTGCCAAAAGTGAACTGGTTTGGTTTTGTACCCGTGTGTTGCATTTTACAAAACAGTTCCAGTGCCTCCTCACCCTGGCCACCATGATCAGTACCTGCAATCATTGCATTCCATGATACTACATCCCTTTCAGACATATTGTCAAACATATTACGTGCACTATCTAAATTTCCACATTTGGCATAGAAGTTTACAAGGTTGTTCCTAACAAGAATTTCTGCCTCAAATCCAGTTTTTAGGACCAGGGCATGAACCTGTTTTCCCTCTTCATGAGCTACTAAGTTGGCGCAAGCACTGAAGACACATACAAAGGTGATGTAAGTTGCTCTTGTGCCATCCCTTAAAAGCTCAGAAAATAACTTGAGAGCTTCTTCCCCATTACCCATTTGAGCATATCGTGCAATCATCGCATTCCATGAAACCACAATTGGTTTAGGCATTTTATCAAACACTTGACGAGCAATCTCTATGGTACCACATTTAGCGTACATGTCAACAAGGCCACTCCCTACAAAAGCATCCCACATGAATCCAGTATTAATGATGTGCGCGTGGACTTGTTTACCCCGTTCCAAAGCTTCTGGGTATGCACAAGCCTTGATAACACTTCCAAACGTAAAATTAGAAGGCTTCCATCCTGCCCGTTGCATATCAGAAAAAAGAAGAAGGGCCTCTTCTCCATCTCCATTATGAACACAGCCTGCGATTATTGCATTCCATGATACATCGTTTCGTTCAGGCATTTTGTCAAACACTTGCCTTGCATTCTTCAAACTCCGACATTTGACATACATAGTGATAAGATTATTGAGTAGAAAAATATCAAATTCAAGTAGCGTTTTGATAATGTGGGAATGAACCATCTTGCCCGACGACAGAGCATTCATGTCGGCACAGCACTGCAGAAGCCATGCGTAAGTTTGATTTGCAGAATGAAATATATCGAGAGCTTCCTTCAGTCGGCCATATTGACGCAGTGTTTTCCCCGAATGGTTATCTGATTTTCCCAACAGCAGACTAGCCGTGACAGTGCTATGAGTTCTCAGCAGACTAGCCGTGACAGTGCCATGAGTTCTCAGATGCAGGCGATTCCATTGTTGGATATGTGTTGCTACCCTTAAAACTACATGCAACTGTTTCTTCATGCCTACCCTGCCCTTGCATTTGAATTATTATTATTATGATATTATAAAAGTGATTACAGAGAATCACTTCAAAATATGAGCTGAAATGCTGCAGGTCTCTAATCATATTGAATTGGGAGTTTCCTCCCTGCAATACTCCGCCGTCAGTAACATGATAAATGTTCTTTGTTTTGATTTTTTTTCACTGCAATTTAGTACGTTCTGCTGTAAGTAACATTATAAGTGTTCTATGTTTTGATTTTTCCCTGAAATTTAGTGAGAATTTTTGTGAGTAGTTATTTATGGTTGGAATTTTCTCCTGACCATGCTCTGCTTTAAGTAACCTGATAAATGTTCTATGTTTTAATTTTTTTCACTAGAATTTAGTGATAAAGATGTGTATGAGAATTATTATTATGTAAATATATGAATATTTGAGTATACATATATTGTTTTTATTTTTGCATTTGAATTTATAATTACTTAAAATTATATGTTATTCATTTATTGATTTGAAACTTTTTAAAATAAAAACATGGTCGTAAAATACCTTGAAACGTAGGGAAATCAGACATATAAAAAATGAGGAGGATATGTTTAATGAGATAATAAATAATGACAAAAAGTTAGAGAAATAAATAGAGTAATATTTTTTTTTTGAAATATATTGTTGTGAGGGAAAATTATATATTTAATTGTACAAGTTAATATAAATAAAAATGGCATGTGTAAGTGTATTAGTGAGAGTGTAAAATATTATGTAATATGAAAAATTAAAGATTTTTAAGATTTTATATAAAAAATTGAACTGCGTAAAGGTGTTACAACAATATTTACATGCATTTTCGCGGTTGTTTCTTCGATAGTCGAGCGGATTCACAAAAGTGACAATTCAGCAGTTTGTGGACCACATCACATTGAATCTCCGCAGTTGTGTTTTTGATAGTCGCACGGATCCACAAAAGTGACAACTCAGCAGCTCGTGGACCACATCACATTGAATGAGCCAACTTCCACTAAAAGGATCAGTTTTGAAGGTTGTCTCAAAACACTCCACTCTTGAATTAGCATTAAGGAGCCTCCAAAGGACTCGTCTTGTCTCCCATTACATCAAATCTCATTAATGGACTAGAGGGAGCCAAGGATTGGACTTGAGCCTATATATACCAGCAAAATTAGAGCCAAGGATTGGACTTGAGCCTATATATACCAGCAAAATTAGAGCCAAAAGCATGAGAAGATTATGTAAAGTTATGTTGCCAAAATTGCAAAGTCAATGAGCGTTGCTTTACATTGAGAGAGTTCACCATTAGAGCTTTATTCTAAGTTCTTTGAAGAGAGAGTTTTTCTTCAAAATGATAAGGAAAATAGACCTTCCTTTAGGGGAGTTATAGAGCCCCATTGCTCAACATATTCTCTTTAGTGTCTCTAGAATGATTTTTGTAGCTTTATACACCTATCAATAAAGAGGATTTTGCTTCTCATATTCTTGTGTGTGTGTTTCTTTTTAATGTTTTCCATAGTTTAGTGTTTTTTATTCCATGTTCTTTCATAGAAATAGCTACATTACATGTTTGTCTTTATTTACCATTCTAATCATATAATTGTTCTCTCTTGCAAGTAACAACATGTTTGCAATACATAAAGTTTTGGTCCTCTCTCTGTATATATGTGTGTGTGTTACATATGTACACTTTTTAATTCTAGATATTATATAGAGTTATTTATTACCCATAAGCATCATCTTCAAAATTATTAAGAGGGGAAAGTATAATAATATTTAAGGAAACTTTAGGAATAACATTGTTCACAATTTAGAGCAAGAATGTTTACATCACAAAGGGGGAGAAGGATATCACATTTTGGCAAGGGTGACAACATTAGAATTAGACTGTGATCCACTAAAATTATTACTTTTATTAAAAGATGACAACAAATTAATTAGGCTGATAGGCCTTCCTTTAAAAGAGACTTTCGTCATACTTTTGTTTCTAACGTTGACACCTGGCGTCCACATTCAGCGGGCATTCAGCGGGAAATTGTTCATATGTGTCGTGCAATTTCTGTTTATTCTCAGCG
Source organism: Pinus tabuliformis (assembly GCA_031772625.1). NCBI lineage: Eukaryota > Viridiplantae > Streptophyta > Pinopsida > Pinales > Pinaceae > Pinus > Pinus tabuliformis. The sequence goes on along the minus strand of CM062810.1, from coordinate 28,450,628 downwards.
ATTTCGGAGAACAAGCGTCACCCTTTTGCTTTCCACTGACATCTGTGCGCATTTTCAAGATATTCGTCATGGTCTCCTTCAATTACTCGTCATGGTCTTCATCCTTCAAACGAAATGGTAGGCATTTTTGTTATGGTTTTCGTCCTTCAGCGAAATGGTAGGCATTTCTGTTATGGTCTTCATCCTTCAGGCGGAATGGTAGGCATTTTTGTTATGGGCGCCAAACTTAAAATTACTGAGAAGGCAGTTTAAAGTTAGCAGCGATGGGGGTTTCGAGACACCACCTTCCTTTATTTCTCACAATATGACAGAGTAGGTGAAATGCCTGAACTGGAGTGATTTTTATTTAATAATTGGACGAGGAACAGGCGCTTTCTTTCAGTGCAAGAAGCTTCCGCCAGAGACGTCTTCCTCCCTTCACTTGCTTCGGGCTTCCACTTCAAAGTTCTTTCCAAGGTAAATATCGTTATACTCAGCTCTGTAATTTTCTGAACTTTATCTCAATTTTACCGTCAAATTTTGCCCCTTCACACTCCTACATTGTTTTCCTTTCAGCCGCAAACCCTAAATCCTGCATCTGCTTCTGCTAGAGTCTTTTGAAACAAAACGTTACAAATTACTGAGAAGGCAATTTAAAGTTAGCAACGATGGGGGTTTTGAGACACCAACTTCCTTTATTTCTCACAATATGACAGAGTAAGTGAAATGCCTGAACTGGAGTGATTTTTATTTAATAACTGGACGAGGAATAGGCGATTTCTTTCAGTGCAATAAGCTTCCACTAGAGACGTCTTCCTCCCTTCACTTGCTTCGGGCTTCCACTTCAAAGTTCTTTCCAAGGTAAATATTGTTATACTCAACTCTATAATTTTCTGAACTTTATCTCAATTTTACCGTTAAATTTTGCCTCTTCACACTCCTACATTGTTTTCCTTTCAGCCACAAACCCTAAATCCTGCATCTACTTTTGCTAGAGTCTCTTGAAATTACTGTTATTTCTTTTAAATGAATCTATGAAACCATAAGTTGCTTAATTTTTTACTCGCGCCAAATGTCTCTACGTCTAAGGATTAACTTATCTTCTAAATTTGAGTTAAATGCCCTCTTCTTCTTGCTTAGATTAAGAGTGATGCCTGTGGATTCTCGATCTATAACCAATTTCATGCTTTCTCATCTCAGGAATACCGTAGGCATAGAGTAGGTGGAACTTTCTAATTGGGTCTGTAATTACATTTTAATTAAACTGTGGTCACCCCTGGCTTAGTTGAGTCCTGAACATGCTCTTTTTTTTTTGCAGGTCCCCTGGTGAGGAGAGTGATGCAAGTGATTATTATAGAGATACAGGTAGTGAAGGTAGTAGTAGTGATGAAGCAGAGTGAGACTCAAAATATGGTGGGGCAATAGAAGTCACTCTAAAGCTGCACAAAAAGGCTTTTCTAGTGATGATGGTGAAGGAAGCAGTTGCCCTTCATTTCAATATTTTGAGCAAGCAACTCCATATAGTCGTGAACCTCTGGCTGACAAGGTAAGATCCAGTTATGCATTTATTTTGAGGAATGTTTTATTTCATGGTGTAGTTTCAATTGCGAGGTTAAAATTAATATCTGTTAACTGGATGTTGCAGATTGGAGATCTTGCCAAGGACTTTCCACGGGTGAAAACCTTAAGAAGCATTGGTTTGTTGCCAATCAGTTGGCTATCGGTTGCGTGGTATGCCATCAATTATACTTGTGCAATCCTTGATTAAGTTGGTGTGGAGGCTAGTTAGTTAATAAGCATTCCTGTTCTATTGGATATTGTTCAATGCGATCAGTAACGTCTAGATGAATTTTCATTATCTACCGCTATCTAATTAAAACAAGAATTTCCTTGCAGGTACCCGATATACAGGATACCAACAAGTCCAACCTTGCGAGACCTGGTTGCCTGCTTCCTAAATTTTCATTCCCTTTCAACTCCACTAAAAGGTTTGATTCATATGTTTTCTATTTTCTTTCCCTCCATCTTGTTGCTACTTTGTTCACATAGTTTTCATATCAGTAAAGCATGTTGATGCTTTTTGAATTCTGATTTTCTCACTCCGCATTTGATCTTTAACTGATGTTTTGGCAGATGGTGGCAGTATTCATGTAAGTACTGGAGGGAAAAGTGTTCCTGTCACTCTGATAAGCAATTGTGCAGGCAGTCATTAGACGCCCTGCATCTTGGCAGAGTCTGCATTTGAAGATTGTACTTCCATAGTCATCTGGCTGGATTCATTGAGATCCTTTCAAACTTAGGTCAACCCTATGAGGCATACCTTTGTTGACTGTTCTACGCATGTTCAGGTGCGATTGAAGATTTTACTCTCCTCATTGGTCTTATGAAATTTTATAAATTGACCTAAGAAATATCTGAACTCTTCCATAAGAACTCCTCTTTTACATTACCCCGTAAAGAAAGGAGAACCCTTATAGCCTTATGACAGAATTACTGCAAGTTTGCAATGCTCCTTTAATATAATGGATGCTTTTTGACAGCCTTATGACAAAATTACTGCAAGTCTGCAATGATCCGTTAGTAAATGGATGCTTTATCGGATACCCTTTGAGTACCTATCGGTTGTATCTATTCCATTGGGTTGTTTCTTTGTGATTGTGTGCCCATCTGTGATAAAAATCACATATATGAGAATTGCTTTATTCCACTATAGTGATACACATTTTTGTAATTGTTGGTTGTTAATGACTCACATCTATGTGATTTGTTATATTTGTTTTGGTTTTCTAATACTACTATACTAGATGTTATGCTGAACACCTTCTATGTAACTATTCGTATATTTGATCGACTCTTATGACTTTAAGCAATTATGTTATAGAATAGATACGTTGTCTAATAACATAATGATTTCTAGACTATGTGATTAGTTATATTTTTCTTGTTCTGGCACTGTTTTGGTAGCCTGAGGTATTTATCTATATATTTTTCCAAGCAAAACCTAATGAGAACCTGAGGAATGCTTTGTCACATTTTGGATGGCATTCTTGATAAACCCATCAACATAGACTAGTACACCTAATCAAAAAGGCTTTAATCCGGCACCTGCTATCACAAAATTAGTTAAATGCCTAAAAACATTGGCCATAGCCAATTGAACTAACCTCTTGGACTAAGATATATATGTGTGTGGGGGCATTTAATTCATGTCTCTAACCTCAAAAAAGGGAAGACGTCAGATGAGACAAGTTTTTTTTAATACGTTGAAGTATTTCCAAGGTTTAGGACTGTTCTTTATGCTCAATTTTTCTAGTAGCCACTTATTCGGTGCCTTTAAAAGGGCCAAAACTTTTGTTCTAAGTCTTCTCAAAGGATTCCATCCACAAAAGCAAATTTCATGGCTGAATGATATAGCTTTAGCTATTGCATTTGCTTTCTCCATTACTGGTCATATGTAATTATTGCACCCAGTAATGGGTAAAAGATAATTTAGTATCTGCAGTTTATATATATATATATATATATATATATATATATATATATATATATATATATATATATATAGATATATATTGGAATGCTTCACAGAAACATACCTCAAGGGGCTGCAGTGCAAAGAGAGGCTTCCTTTAGCTTAGGTGCCAGGTTTGAAGGTTATTCCATGAAAATTCCTGCATTTTGCATATGGTCTTATCCTTTTTTAAATTCATCTGATGGAAGTGCGGCAGATCATAGTGAGAACGGGATCCTGAAGGATGGCTTAGCACTCGGTTGATTTAACAATGAACCATTACTTTATTGGCCAGAAGTACTTGTTTTCAAAACAATGGTTCCATTAATGAAAAGATTTTAATCCATTACAACAAGAAATGGGCTGCAATATGCAATTAAGATAAACTAAATCACACCCTTCACCGGATTCTGCATATTTTGGTGCACACCTATTTAGCTCAAGACATTTATTTTCCAAAAATTTTTGTACTAGAAGATGCTTTCTTTTCCCCAAAATGGTTATTAAACTAAAGAAAAAGACTTATATTTAAGACCTATCATTTTGATTTGATCAGTACCTTTCAGGTTCTAACATCTTTTACGAACACACAATCTTCTATAAAGTTTCTTTGTGTTAAACTTGCTCTTTTTTGCACAATAACAGTTAGAATTTATATTCTAAAAAACTGTGGCTAAACCATATAGCGTAGGTTTACAAGAAATATATAGTTTTAGGCAGACATACCCTAGAGTGCACAGATAAGTACAAATTATCCAAAAAATATTGTGGAGGCCTACCCATTTCATTCTACTTTGAATTCTGCATGTGTGTTGCTTAACAAACTGACATAATAACAATACTATTAGACAAAACATGTTATGACCACACATTTTCAGAGAAAATTTTGATTGTGCACACCTAAGGATAGGTAGGAGGCGAGGTCATTCAAAGCCCTTCCTTGCAGTCCATGAAATTACATGGGTTGGTAAGGCTAAAATTATATCGAAACTGTCCACATTCTTTCCACTTGCACATCATACTCCATTTGGCTCTTTGTAACTTTGTACGAAAATAAAATGGGAATTGAATTACTCCTCTTTTTGCAGATCGTTGCATTTAGATGGGTTGGTGAGGCTGCAAATATATAGAAACTGCCCATGATAGTCTGCAATTTGGCTACAGTTGTGTGACTAGGGTTTTTGTTGAAATGAAAGAATCAGTTGGGTTATGAATGGCCTTTTATATTATAGCCATTAGTAAGGAAAAATACCAGGAGTCAGTGGAGTGTGTCAACAAGCAAGTTGAGGGTTGTTCACAAATCTTCGTCTATGATCTCCTCAATATAGTCAAAAGATAAAAATATAAACATTCTCAAAAAGTTCTGCAATAGAAAATGAAAAAATGCAAGTCAAAACTCGTACCAAAAGGGTATATTTAAGAGAGAATGGGTTTTTGGGTAAACCTTTGGCTTGTCTGCTGTAAGAGAAAATTGATGGAAAAAAAAGTGAAAAGAAAAAAAGAATTGCCATTTGTGAAATAGGAGGAAGAGGAAATGCTGAAGGAGATGAAATGTCCTGCATTCCAAACTCTATGTCAGTACGGGAATGTCATAAACCATTGCAGGTTGAATTTTAAGTCGTGCAGTTTTTTCTCTTCCTTTGATTTCAATTCAGGTACGCTCGTTCTCTGGGACGAAAGTTCATGGATGTGGTTGCAGACGACTGTCATTTAGTGTAGACTGCCTGAGTAGATATTTAATTTAAATCCAAACTTTTGACATGAAAACACTGATTTGTGATGATGGGCTGACAATGGATATTGTCTAGAGTGGTTTCTGAAAAGCTGCGTGCCCAGTGGTGGCAATTGCTATTACTGTGAGAGCATTCGTTGGTTTTTGAGTAATTGTTGAGAGCATTTGAGTATTTTCTCCAAGGGATTTTCGCTACATTAAAACAAATTGTGGCTAGTGTAGGATCAACTTTTGTCCTATCAGGTTCTCTTTGGAGTTGACGGATTAAGAAAATAAAAAAAAAATGAAAAGAAAACCTTTGATTCTGAGTCAATATAAAGATATTTTGTGTCAATTTGCTTCCAATGGTTGATGAATAATTTGATTTTCTTCAACGTGATTAGAAAAGTAGTTATCAATATTTTCCCAATAGTGATCAAAGCATGACGTGAGTTATCTAATTATTTTTTCAAAATTTCCAGTAGTTAATTATTGGGGATGACTAAGTTGCAGAGAGAGCTTTATGTCGATCATATGATTGTTATTGTGTTATACGTCAAGGTGGGAGAAAAAGAAAAGTAAAAGATCAAAATTATGAGAATTTAGCATGAACATTATTTTCATTTTTTGAGTTGTATGATCAACTATTGTTAGGTGAGTGTTCTCATAGTTGACTGTAAAGATGGTTGAAGTACTGGGCTTAGTGGCTTGCTATGTTTGTATTGCTTTGATATATATTTGAAATTATTCAGTGCTGTTCATTTGTCATACTTTGGACATACCTTGGGCGGATATATCTTTTCATTCAAGGAAATGTTTAGGAAAAGTATTATGTTGCTGGAGTTGTGAATTGAGATTTTAAGAAGTTGCTTGGGGCTATTGTGGATATAATAAATTATACTGATAGTTTGGAATGTGCAGGAATTTTGCTTTAGAAACATAGAATAGATGTGGTATCTCCAACCCAGAGTGATGCCCGTGGATTCTCGATCTATAACCAATTTCATGCTTTCTCATCTCAGGAATACCGTAGGCATAGAGTAGGTGGAACTTTCTAATTGGGTCTGTAATTACATTTTAATTAAACCGTGGTCACCCCTCTTGGCATGATCTGGTTCTTCTTTCACTGGATGATCACATTGTCACTATCAAAGTGGCAGTGTTAAATCAAGACTTTCTGTTCTAAAGATCACCTTCGTTGTCCATGGCTGGATGCCATGTGCATGACAGTGTCGCCCAGTGTAAAGACCCCTACAACCCTTTGGACTACGCTTCAAATAAACTTGTGACCAATCTTACAAGTTAATGATTATGAAACTTGCATTTGTCCTATTCTGGGGAGTTTTTAACAAAAAGTAAAAGATAAAAATTATGAGAATTTAGCATGAACATTATTTTCATTTTTTTTAGTTGTATGCTCAACTATTGTTAGGTTAGTGTTCTCATAGTTGACTGTAAAGATGGCTGAAGTAGTGGGCCTAGTTGCTTGCTATGTTTGTATTGCTTTGATATATATTTGAAATTATTCAGTGTTGTTCATTTGTCATACTTTGGACATACCTTGGGAGGATGTATCTTTTCATTCAAGGAAATGTTTAGGAAAAGTATTATGTTGCTGGAGTTGTGAATTGAGATTTTAAGAAGTTGCTTGGGGCTATTGTGAATATAATAAATTATACTGATAGTGTGGAATGTGTAGGAATTTTGCTTTAGAAACACAAAATAGAGGTAGCGGTATCTCCAACCCAGAGTAATTATGAGAATATATTGCTGATTGATTTCTTGCTATCAAATTATGGCGGTATCTCCAACCCAGAGTTATTATGAGAATATATTCATGTTTCAATACTTTACTTTGTGTATCTTTATATATGTGCTAGAGCCGTAATGGAATGGTAGAAACTAAAAACAATAATTTGTATAATTTTGATTAAGTATTTATTTTATTTTGGGCAATTTATTGACTAGGTTTAGTTTGAATGATTGAATTATTATAATATTTATTATTTTGAACCAAAATACAATTCTTTCAATTTAACATTTCTATCGGCCTCTATTTGCATCTTTTGGGGCAATTTCTAGTTAAAAAGAAATATCAAAACCAAAATTTACGGACACAAATATTGTGGTTAGATTAACGGTGTTGGCTTATGAAACTGATGATAGTTTTCTAACAATGTCTACATCATTTTATCATTGAAGCCTGAGAGTTGAAGGGGAAGTAAGCATGATTGTAAACTCCTCTTGAATAATAAAATACCTTACCTTGCCCAGTGGAGGTTTCCTTGATAAATTGCCAGGGTTTTACCACATAAAACTTATGTGTTATTCTCATTGTTTATTATTTCTCTATTGTATAAATTTAAAATTCAGACTCTAGAATACCAATAAGTGGTATTAAATCCAAGGATGTGTATTGTGATCTCTTGGATACTCGTACATAGACGAAGAGAAGGGACCAAGCTCTTGTAACACCCCACCCCACATTTACCCACTTTTACAAGCTCTCTAGGGTAAACATGAGCTATGAGTTACTTTAACATGACCCAACATCAAAGTTTCAATTATGGAAGTGGGGTCTACTAACTGGAAACTTATTGAATCCTCTCAGGGACACCCGATTACCTAGATGTCAAACAACATCCACTGGTGATCTAACCCTGAGCTGGAACTTTCTTTTTACATGCCCTTACAACCCAATCACACGCATGCCAAGTTGTTCATGCATCTAGAAGGATTCAGTCGCACGCACAAGCCTCTGTTATGAAACCAGCTCAAAAAATGATAGAAAAGATAGATCAATGCTTTAGAATTCAGCCTCTTCGAGGGGGCAACCTCCTTTACATTACACAAATGAATGATTCTTTGATGATACAAATGACAAGACCTCCTTTCTATATATAGGAGTCTAAGGGGTCATAATATAATCAGAGCCGACATAACAATAATAATGTAAGGGCACAATAATAACAATAGTGGGCTTCTATGGGGCACAATAGTAACAATATAGGGACTACATGGGTTCAACAATATAATAAGGGGGTTGTACTAATAACAATAAGGGGTTACACTAGTAGTATAGGGGCCTAACATGCCCCTCTCCTTCAAAAAGTGTTGTCCTCAACGCTTGAGTAGTTCTTGATGCTTCTGTATGAAATTCTTGTCCTCCCATGTGGAATCTTCAGCGGTTAAGTTCTTCCACTTGATGAGATACTCTGAAATTGATTGATTTCGTAACTATCGAGTTCTTTTTTCTGTGACTGCTCCAGGTTCTAATATGATTTTTCCTTCCTCTTCAAGTTCTGGCAATATTGTTTGAATTGGGATCTTCTACAACTTTTGAATGAGTGGCCACACTTCTTCGTCCTTCTTCCATTCATCCCTTGCTTCGTTTATCCAATCTGGTAGGATAATAGCAATAGCACAAAACAATGCTTCCACATCCTCATCCTTTCTTGAGAATGCATCTGCAACAAAATTTTGCTTCCCTTTTCTATAGATGATGTCAAAGTCATAACCCAACATATTTGTGACCCATTTTTTCTGTTCTTCTAAAGATACTATTTGTTCTATAAAGCATTTAAGACTATCATGATCCATTTTTACCTTGAAATGTCTTCCCTTTGGGTAAGGTCGCCATTTCTTAAGTGCATGTAGTATTGCCAACATTTCCTTCTCATAAAAAGCTTGCTTGAGATGTAGCCGTAAAAATACCCAATCACCTACATCAAAACATTTTTCACTGCGATGTTGATCTACCTATTGTTTCATTCGATTGTGCACCAAAGTGGCGTTATCCTTTAAAAGTCGGAGAACTTGTTGTTGATGCTCAATGTGATCTTTCACTGTTTGAACCCTTTTCTTCTTGATATGTCCTTTTATCTTTCAAGTTTGAGGAGTGGTAATTTCTTCCAATGCTTTACAAGATATGGTCGGATTCATTTCTTGAAGCTCGGTGTGATCTTTCACTTCTTGAACATTTTTCTTCTTGATATGTCCTTCTATCTTAATAGTTTGAGGAGTGGATTCCAACGAATGCATTACAAGATATGGTTGGATTCATTTCTTCTTTCTCGATGTGATCTTTCACTTCTTGAACCTTTTTCTTCTCGATATGTCCTTCTATCTTGAGAGTTTGAGGAGTGGTAATTCTTGCCAATGCTTTACAAGATATGGTCGGATTCATTTATTCTTTCTCTAGGGTTGGGTCCTGGCATATATCCTCTTCTTTTGATATTTCTTGATCCTTTTCTTCCTCCTCTTCATACTCTATGTAAAATAATTTCTTCTCAGCACACTTATGACCTTTAGTGCATTTCCTATCACAATTGTAACAAAACCCTTTTTCTATTTTTTCTTCCAATTGTTGTGGTGTAACCCTTGTAGGTTGTGGAAGGCTAGGAGAAACAACACTTCCATCTTTACAGTTGTTGGTGTAGAATTCCTTGTTGCCATAATTTTTCTTTCCACTTTGTAACAAAGCCCTTTTTCTCTTTTTTCTTCCAATTTTTGTGGTGTTTCTCTAAAGAAGGTGTTGCTCTTTGTATTCTCATAATGTGTTATAATTTCTTCCGTGAAAATTGACCACGTAACAAGTTGTTTACGATAACAAAGCCCTTTATACCATAAAAATTGATCTCATTCCAAATATGAAGATGCAATCCATCCCTTTTGTAATAGTGGTACACCATGTAGATCAAGATATTTCTCCATCTGTAGTATCCAATTTACCGGATCCTTGCCATCAAACTTCCTCATCTCACTTTTTCTTGATTTTAGGAGCTCGATCTTGAAATGACTGTAACTCTGTACTTTCGTATCTTTAAGCTCTGAAATTGCGACCTACAGTAGCCCTCTAAGTCCTCTTTCCAATGCCACCAATCTGATCGAATTTAGATTCCCCAAGAAAGAGTTATGCACAATCTCCCAAGATGACCTGATTATATACATTTTCAGAAGAGCGAACTTGTATGAAGTGCCACGTGCCACTGTTTTGACCTTAGGATCTGAAAAATATACACAGGAAACTAAAGTCCGTCCTCTTTTGGTAACTTCTTACGAAATTTCAATCTGATGCTCAAAACAAAAGTTATGACTATTTTCCCCAGGTCACTTGTTTGGAATATAATTCGGGAGTCTTCCAAAAGGCCAACTTCCTCAGATCATATCTTCGAAAATATAGCACGAAAAACTCTGAAATTTGGACCTGAGGTTCAAAACGATTTCAACCCAAATTGGTTTTTTTTTTTAGCATCTAAAACGTCGCAAAAAAAACGTTATAGAAAAAATTCCACGATGACCTGTTTGGAGCAGCGAAACCCTAGAATCCAAAGCTCTGGTACCAAATGTTATGAAACCAGCTCACAAAAAGATAGAAAAGATAGATCGACACCTTAGAATTCAGCCTCTTTGAGGGGGCAACCTCCTTTACATTACACAAATGAATGATTCTTCGATGATACACATGACAAGACCTCCTTTCTATATATAAAAGTCTAAGGGGTCATAATATAATCAGAGCCAACATAACAATAATAATTTAAGGGCACAATAATAACAATAGTGGGCTTCTATGGGGCTCAATAGTAACAATATAGGGACTACATGGGTACAACAATATAATAAGGGGGTTGTACTAATAACAATAAGGGGTTACACTAGTAGTATAGGGGCCTAACAACCTCCTTCTGTGCAACTACAACCGAAAATTCTTAGTTAAGAGAGTGCGTCCAGAAGACTTGTTCCATATTTTTAAGGCCAACTCTAAGCCAATTGCTCAGAACCTTCCAGAACTCTGTCATTAACCTATAGGAGTCTTCATTAACTATTATTGACCTTATTCCTACACAATCTAAGGTTGTTACAAACCCCTCCCACTTGGGGGAACATCGCCCTCGGTGTTTTTATGACTCCTATGACCAACAAACCATTGAACTTGACAAACATATTGCTTATGGAGCTTTATAACATAGCTCGATGTAGTATTTATAATAACCAACATATTGAAAACATGACCATCATACTGCTTATAAAGAAGGATATGTATACCAAACACATTCTTTTCAACCAACAAATAAAGAAGGATATAATGCCCGCATCTGATCAACCATCTCCCATGTAGCTTCATCAACCCCAAAGTGCTTTTGTTGCACTTTAACTTTCTCTATTGCTCGATTCCAGATCATGAGTTGTTTCCCTTGTAAGATGCATTGTGGCTCTGGATGGAACTCTCCCTATAGTTCCACCTGCAATACAAACTAATCAATCACATGATCAACTTCCTAAACATATCTCTTAAGCAATAAAACATGGAAAACATCGTGGACTTTCATTTTTGGTGGCAATGCAAGTCTGCAAGCCACTGGTCCAATCCTGTCAAGGATTTCAAAAGGCCTATAATATTGAGGTGTCAGCTTAACACATGACCCAATCCTCAAGGATCTCCTCTTGGGTTTGATGTGTAAGTACACATGCTCCCCAACCTGAAACCCCTTGAATGCTCTATGTTGATCCACATAACTCTTCTGCATGTCATGTGTTGCTTTAAAATTCCTTTTAATAACCTACATTTCTTGCTCCATCTCTGCCAAAATATTTGGTCCAATCAACACCCTGTTCATTGGATCCCTCCAGCTGATAGGAGTATTACAACTTCACCCATAGAGATCCTCAAATGGGCTCATCTTCAAGGATTCCTGATACCCATTGTTATAAGCAAACTCCACCAATGGAAGATGCTCCTCCCACTTCCTCTATTGATGCATGACACACATCCTCAACATATCCTCAAGGATCATGTTAACCCTCTTTTTCTACCCATCTATATGTGGATGATAAGTTGTACTGAAAGCTAGATTTGTCCCCAAGTCTACAAACAATTCCTTCCAAAACTTGGAAGTGAACTTGGCATCTTTGTTTGATATAATATTCTTGAGAAATCCATGCAACCTCACCATCTCCTTTTGAATATTTGAGCCACTTCACTAGCCAAATTAGTAGACTTCACTGTAATGAAGTGAGCTACCTTTCTCAACCTGTCAACCATAACCATGATGGAATCATGCAACTTTGATGTCCGAGGAAATCCTATAATGAATTCCATGGAAATGACCTCTCATTTCCATTATGGAATCAGAATAGGTTGCAATATACTAGTTGGATGTTTGCTTTCAACTTTCACCTACTGGCAATCCAAACAATTGGAAACAAACTTAGCCACCTCTTTCTTCAAATTCGGCCAATAGTATAACTTCGTAATAGTTGTCAAAGTCTTTCGGTATCCTAGGTGGCCTGAGTATGGCTTGACATGAAACTCTCTCAGAATAAGCTTCTTCAACTCACTATTATCTACCACTTAGATCCTGTTCCTGAATATGACCAAGCCATATGTTGTGAGGTGATACTCCTCATTCTGATTACCCTCACCTGTTGTTGCAATCTTTGCTTTAGTTGTTGATACTTCTCATCATGTTGACCTGCATGCAAGATTTTCTCCTGTAAATCTATCCCATAAGAGCTCATAGCTGAAATATGATTCACCTACACTCTCCTACTGAAAACATCTGCAACCCTGTTCTCCTTGCCCTTAATGTACCTGATCTCAAAATAAAACTCACTGAGAGTAGCCAACCATCTAGCTTGCCTTGCATTCAGATTAGGTTGGTCAAAAAAATACCTCAATCCACTATGATCACTCATCAAGATGAACCTCCTGCCAAGGATATAATGTCTCCACATCTTTTGTTATCACTCAAAATATTTTCTTGGTTGTGAAAGAAAAGCTCCTAAGGTAACCTTTTCAAAGCAAGTTTGTAGATTGGAGGCTAGCCCCTCTAATCCAGAGAGGGCTCTCTCTGACAGTTTAATCACTAAATGCTTAGCAACTAATTGTGTCTTCAAAAAAATGACTAGATCTTCAATTAAATGGTATCGAAGTAGGGTTTGGTTGGGTACGAGACAATCAATCCATTGGGAAATGGAGTCAACAAACTAGGTTTTAGATGCAATTACCAATACACTAGATGTGTGATCAAGATGGACAAAGGAAGGGTAGATGGCAGGTCTTAGACCTATTAAAATATCATTTGAGATGGCAATAGAACATAGAAATAATAATCCATTACAGCATGGCACGGAACACGAATCCTAGTAGCTTTAAATAAAGAGTTCAAATGTTTAGAATAGATAAAACAAAGCATTGAATCAATAAATTTTGTCACATTACCTTTATTCAAACATGAGAAGATAAACATTCAATGAGCATCACATAGAAGGAAAACTGTAACTGTAAGGAACACAAACTAGGAAAAACATCACAAGAATCTTCGTATCAATATTCACAATCTTCTGATCTTGACACTGTAAAAATCATATAATTTGGCAAACACGTCAACAATAGACTTCTTTTGCTCAGAATCCAACCCTTAGTCCTCCTTTTTCATTTAGTTTATAGAAACACTACATAGGTTTCATATCCATAATCTGTGGAAAGTATTAATTACAATAATCATCAATATAAAAAATAAATAATCAGGGAGGAGATAATATCTTATCCCCAAGTTGAATTGATGAGGTGGCCTTCAACTGTTGACTTGGCATTTTTATAGGAAACAAATTTTTGAAAAATATGAAAAAATTAGCCTCAAAGATCCATTTGAATCTCTCAAAATGATAGATGTTATAAAAATGAGAGAGGTTTTTGTAAATGAATATGTTACCAACAAACCCCACCCCCTGCCCTTTTTCTAAACATTCATCTCCATATGTTCAGAAACTACGTTTGAAAATAGTGGCTAAAACAGGAGAAAACTGAGTATTGTTGTTTCTTCTTAAACCACTTCTCTCCTTTAGTTGGTAAACATGTTGCCTCTGCAACTTTTGTCACTTGAAATTGCATGTCCCTGACCCTATTTGTGCTTCCATCAAAGGATTTGATGAAATCATGGCATAAACTTAGATTATAACCATTGAAATGGTGAAAAAATAGGTTCCCAACCTGCGTTTGTGAAAACAGGGATTAGCTCCTCATATGCTTGAAACCATTTGATGCCATCATGTTCATAATGCTTGACGTGCCAAGATTTTCCCATGCTTTAATTGAAAACAATCTCAACACCTTGCCAACATGCTATGAAAACTGTTAAAACTCCTTTGCATGTGACAAACCGGTTTCCTGGGTATGCTAGAAATGACTCCTTTATGCACAGTTTCAGTTTTTAAGTTTACCTCTAAAACCCTCTTAAAATGCTTGGAAACCCTTCCATATGTCACATCAACTTGTAATATAATTTAAAATACTTCAAATAGTATTTAAGAGTTTAAAATCACCAACGTGGCGGTTAGAAAGCCTTTATTTTTAAAAATCTTATAGGCGTTACGAAAATATTTCGTAGCACACCTATAGGCGCTAGAAAATATTTTCGTAGCGCCACCTGTCTTCGATAAACTTGATCTAATTGGCTGCAAAACTTAGTTAGGAGCTTAGGGATGGTTTAATAAGCCTTTTGACAAACCCCAAACCCTATGCTTTCTTTTTCATCAAATTTTTTTAGTATGCTTAGTGACCCATACCTCCAAAACAGTTTATTGAAAATAAGACAATCAACTCTTTTTCAAACCATTTTGGCCTTTCAGAGGTATAAAAAAAGTGTTAACAGTTGGCTCCAATGGAGATGTTGTCTCCCTATGAGGCAATAAACAACCCGCTGACTGTGCCTGATCCACTGGGATATTTCTAACCTTGAAACCTGAAAACTAACCTTTGTAACTTGTATATTCTGCAACTGAAAATTACAATTGCACACTACGAACTCAAAACTGAATGTTGAAACTGAAGTTGAAGACTGAAAAACCAAAATGAAACAAATGTTTGTCCCAACAATATTATTACAAACTACTTTCTACTCTATCTTGTTGATACATCCGCTAATTCAAGTGATACAAAAATTCCATTGTAACCATGAAATGAGATGGCTACTCAGTCGAATTATGCTCACACCTTCCTTGAGCAACCAAAAAAAATTAATAGATGACAACTCAAACTCCAATCTGAATCCAAATCCTGTGTTAGTGAACAAAACAAGCTCTACCTTTAGTGATGATTCTTGTTTGATGAAGAAACAATCATCTATTCATATTTCACATCATCTAGAACAAGAAAAGGTGTTGCATACACTTGAACACATTTAGATGAAACAACTTCGTTATATGTCTGAGAAAATTTTGAAAATGACCTTTCATGTCCTTCAATAGAAATGTCATTGTGATATTCAAAAGAACCAAGCAAAGTTGTTTCTTGACAAGATAATATAGTTTATTGAATTTGTAGCTTATTATCATTAATATCCTCCTGTGTCTCTATTTGAAGGGTGTCATATACTGACACTTTGATTTCTTGACATTCTATGGCATATATTGCTTTGTTGCTTAATATCCCTATGCATGCATTTTCATATATTTGGACTTCACAAATCTTTTCTTGAAACACAAATTCAGACAATAAAAGTTTTGAATAACAATTTGATTTTGAAAATGACCTCTCATGTCCTTCAATAGAAATGTCATTTTGATATTCAAAAGAACCAAGCAAAGTTGTTTCTTGACAAGATAACATAATTGATTGAATTTGTAGCTTATTATCATTAATATCCTCATGTGTCTCTATTTGAAGGGTGTCATATACTGACACCTTGATTTCCTGACATTCTATGTCACATATTGCTTTGTTGCTTAGTATCCCTATGCATGCATTTTCAGAGATCTGGTCTTCACAAACCTTTTCCTGAAACACAAATTCAGACAATAAAAGGTTTGAATAACAATTTGATTGATTGTCTTGATCTCTCTCTTGGTCATATAAAATTTTACAAACCTGCATCATATCTTCATCAATCTCACGAGAACGAACATGAATATCTATATCAAGGTCCTGATCAATTTCATTTTTATCTAAGGGAGAAATTATTGTTTGTTGAAAATACACTTGAATATCTTGACAACTAGCATATCCTTTTTCTTCCGAATGTGGAAATTGATTCTCATACAATGCTTCTAAAATTTCATCATCCATAAACTCCTCGTCACCATAGACACTTTCCAAATGTTCAATGAAGTTTTCAAAATATGCACAACAATTTTTGACCAACAAGAAGGATGAAACTTATCTCAAAACCAAACTCACTGAGAGTAGCCACCCATCTAGTTTACCTTGCATATAGATTGGGTTGGTCAAACAAATACCTCAGTCCACTGTGATCACTCATCAAGATGAACCTCCTACCAAGGAGATAATGTCTCCACATCTTCAATGCATGAATTATAGCTACCAACTCAAGATCATGAGTTACATAATTGTTATCATGCTCATTTAGATTCCTTTATTCATAACAAACCACCTACCCTTCTTGCATCATGACTCCAGCAAGTCCTTCCTTACATGCATATGTACAAACCACAAACTCCTTATCAGGATCTGCAATCTGAAATATGATTCACCTGCACTCTCCTACTGAGAGCATCTGTAACCTTGTTCTCCTCACCCTTAATGTACATGATCTCAAAATCAAACTCATTGAGGGTAGCCAACCATCTAGATTGCCTTGCATTCATATTGGGTTGGTCAAACAAATACCTCAGCCCACTGTGATCACTCATCAAGATGAACCTCCTGCCAAGGAGATAATGTCTCCACATCTTCAATGCATGAATGATAGCTACCAACTCAAGTTCATGAGTTACATAATTCTTCTCATGCTCATTCAACTACCTTGATTCATAGAAAACCACCTACCCTTTCTGCATCAGGACTCTGCCAAGTCCTTCCTCACATTCATTTATACAAACCACAAACTCCTTATCAGGATCTGTAATCTTAAATATTGGAGCATTTATAAGCAAATTCTTCAATTGATCAAAGCTAGTTGCACACTCAACAATCCATTCAAACTTCTTTCCTTTTCTCTGCAAAGATGTGATAAGAAAACCAATCGTGGAAAATTTCCTAATGAACCGCATGTAATAACATTCTAGTCCCATGAATGATTTGACCTCATCCACATTCTTCGGAGTTGGCCACTCCATGATAGCTTTAATATTTTCTGGATCCAATATTATCCCTTCCTTGAAAACAACATGTCCCAAGTAATGAATCTGAGACTGAAAGAAACTACACTTGTTGAGATTGTCATAAAATTTATGCTCTCTCAACAATCTCAACATCGTTGTCGGGTGCTCTACATGCTCCTTCTCATTCTTTGAATATATCAATCTATTATCAACAAATATTATCACAAAATTATCCAGGTAAGGGTGCAACACATTGTTCATCAAACACATGAAGGTGGTTGGAGCATTAGTAAGACCAAAAGGAACCACCACAAACTCATAGTTCCCATACCTTGTATGAAATGTAGTCTTGTAGATGTCTTCTTCCTTGATGCACACTTGATGATATCCTGATCTCATATCAATATTTGAGAATATTGTTTCTCCCTTCAGTTAATCAAATAAATCATCAATCCACGACAATGGAAACCTGTTTTTGATAGTCACCTTGTTTAGTTTCCTATAATCAATGCACAACTTGATAGTATTATCCTTCTTCCTTACAAACAACACTAGTGCACCACAAGGAGATACAATTTGGCCTTATGTATCCCTTATCAAGCATCTCTTTAAGCTGCAAATTTAATTCTAACAACTTCTGAGTGCTCATCCTGTACGGTGCCTTAGATGTTGGTGTTGCTCCTAGTACCAACTTAATAGAGAAATATACCTCTCTATGAGGAGGAAGCACTAGAATATTTGTAGGAAACACATCCTAAAACTATTTCAAGACATGATACCTCCTCATGACTTCATCATCTTCATCTTCCTTCCCTTTGTCACTGGAAACATGAATTTCAAACATTACACACCCTTTCTTGTGATTGTGCTTAGCTTTCATAGTTATAACAATTCTCACTGAGCTAGGATTCTTCTTTCCCTACAAGGTTATATTTTCTCTGTCATCATCCAGGCACTCAATGGCCTTCTCATAGCAATCTACCTTGGTCCTGTGAATAAACAATTTATCCATTCCCAAAATAATGTTATATGCACCCAAAGGAAGGACATTTAGGTGTGCTATTGTCGGCATGCCATTAAGCTCAAATGCACAATATGATGAACTCTTCTCTTCATCCCTGTAGCCAACTGCACCAACCAAGATTCTGCATGCACTTCTTTATTCAAATTGTTGTCACTCACTACTTTATCAGTGTTCAATTGCCTCAAATACATAAAAGCAATGAAGTTTGATGCCAATTTTTGAGCCACAAAAGCTATCATATATTAATTGGTCTGTCTCCATTTCCTAGTGCTCGACAAGAGCTTTCCAACGGTATATGGAAGCCCAAAAATGGACTCCTGGAGCAGAAGATAAAGCATTTTGAAGATTACCTTGGAAAAGCCCAACAAATAAAGAAAAATGGCCAACAAATAAAGAAAAATGGCGAAGTGTTGAAGAAAAGTTGCAAGCAGGACTTGGGACAGTTCATCGCAATCGCATATTGGCGTCGGTGGGTCCAGGCAGGCAAGGAACACTAGCAGAAAGAAAATCAGTGATCCATCGATTGTCGATATCGCATATCAACAGTTGGCGGGTCCGGGCAAAGCATTTATCGCAATCAGCCATTGGAAGGATCCCTGGGGCACATAGCTAAGGTTATCGACACGTCACAGTCTCGAACGTTGATATCGCATCTCACATCTTGCATCCCTCGGGTCCCCTACATCCCGCAAATCCAGCAGTCCCACAGTCACAACATACTCCAAACCATGTGGGGGCCGATTTGCGATATATTGTTGCACTGTTGGGGAAGGGCCAGAAAGAGTTAACAAGGAAAGCATGACAAAACAGGAGTGGGTGGCCCCCCTTCTCTCTCCTCCATGTGGCGGGTTCCCGCATCCCAGTGACCCCACAGTCTCGCATCTCAGCAGTCCCGCGATCCCGCAAGATAGGCGTATTGGCGGGTTCCAAATCTGAAGAATCGTGTGGGGGCCAATATTGCGATTTAATGCAAAATCGCCAAGGGGACCAAAATTCGCTAACAAAGGAAATGCCTATAAAACAAGGCTTGGCAGACCTCTTTCTCTCTCCTCCAGGGGCCATGTGGCGGTGTCTGATTGGTCCACTGAGCTGACATGGCAGCTAATGTCAGCAATGATGTGGAAAGTACAGATGCTGATGTGGTAGGTGGACACGGTCACTCAGTTTCAGCTTTTTCAGGGGTCAAATGGGGCCATTTCTGGGTGATACATGTCACCTCTCACAGGATGACATGTGGCAGTAATGACGTCACCCATTGCAATCGGAAATTGCACAATATAAAGCTTTCTCTTCCATCGAAATTCCTTCCCAGCTGCGATTGCAATAAGGAAAGAGGCCCCTGGATGCGATAAGGTATTGTGATCCATTTGATAAGGTTTTCGCATCTGGACCAATTGGCCTGTGCTATGGAAAAAGGGTAAAGAGCCGCCCTCCCCGTGTTGTGATTGCGATGTCCTAGGTGGGTCCAATCCCATGTATCAGCGATCGTTATTGTCCAGGGGGAAAGCCTAACGAGAAATGCTCTCAGCACCAGTAAGTGAGATTCTGATTAACAAAGGAAATAAGCCCCCCACGCAGTTATCAAAAGCATTAGCGCCCAAAGGGCTAAGCCCCTAGTCATAGCCCCCGGTCATATGATAAGAAAATCACCAAGGGGCTGAAAGCATAGGAGCTAAAGGGGGAGATAAAAAATGCCCGCCTATTCGTCATATTTTAAGGTAAAAGGCTCGCAACCGAGAAACTTCGTTGTTACACTACAACAAGGCCCCGAGGGCATGGTACAGAGCTTTAAAGGTGGATGGGTCGGTAGCCCCGACATTGAATAAAGTAGGGGGCAGTGCATAAATGACAGTATGGGGGGCTTCTACGGAGACTTAATGCCTCGGCATGGAGTCTCGCTCCTCTGCATAGTGCAACACTGCCCATAAACACTCCATCCCTTCTCCACCAAACAGCTCACCCACGCAGTAAAGGGTAGAATTGACATAAGCCGACCGAGCAGCAGTGAACTGCCTCAAGCAGCCAAAAAGAGCAGGACAATAGCAAGGATGTGGCTCTATCCAAGGCCTCCACTGAAGAAGCAAGGGGACACCTCCTCCTTCCTCTCTCGACTTTCTTTCTCTTAGCATTTATTCTATATTTTTCCAAGAAATGGATTTGATCCCTATTTTAATCTTAGGTAGGTGGTAGCAGAGCCTGACAGAGCCGAGACAGCTAGTCTGGCATGGTAGTTGGGGCTCAGGCTCAGACATTTTGATTGTAATTCAAAGCTCTCCCCCTCTTCTTATAAATAGGGGGATGAAACATAATACTAGGGTTTCAGATTCTCATACCCGCAAGGGCTGAACTCTGTGCTTCCATTTTGGTTCAATATGTTTTTATGGGACTTCACTAATATCATGAATGAGTGTATGGACTGATTATTGGGCCCTTTGGGATAAATGGTGTTTCCCTGTTGATTCCAAGTATGATTAATGTGCAACAAGTTCCTCTTGGTAACCTCATTTCACCTGTGTTTTTCTTTCTTTAAAATAGTGTAATGAATGCAGTTGGTTCCTCTTCAATCTATGGATTTATCTTAGCTGCTTTGGCAGAGAACGATACCCATGTTATGTTTGATCTGAAACCTTCTTTGCTCCTCTATTTCTCTCATCTCATTGGAAAACCATGGTTTAGGATTCTGTCTTTCTTATAGCCCTATCCATTGAATTCCCCTTTCTACTGGAACATTGTTGCCTAGGATTACGTTTGTTACATCCCTATGCATCTATTTATCTCCCTCCTTTCCTCTTCTCCACCATCAATACAACTTCAGGTTTAACTGTCTCATTTTTCGTGTGTCGGCCACTAGAAGGAGAAGTCATTTCTCATTGAGATTGCCCAAATACCCCCCACATTTGGATCCATGAGTTGGCCTGAATCTTCCTCTTTGAAAGCTTATTGAACCAAGCCCCTCCTTTTATTTTCTTTTATTTACTTGACAATTGGAGTGTTGCAACCCTTCACATATAACCTTACAATCACTCCTCTATTTAATATGTCCTAGGCATTGGTCTACAATCAACCCATAGGCTATCTCCAGGGAGCTTTCCTTGTCTCCTGCTACACTTGTGTTGCATGGTGCAAGATTTAGTCACAACACAAACTACATTGATCCACCAAGTTAGGACTAGCATACTTATAACTAGATCCAGGATCAATAAAAATGGAAACAACTTGATCACGAAGCTTACCTTCCTTCTCAATAATAGATGCCTGATGGTCTGCTTGCATGTTATCAAGTGTTTCATAGATTCGAGGAATGCTCTGACCTACATCCCCACCTACTTGTGCCTCCTTAGCACTATATATTTATGGAATGTCATTCTGGTACTGTTAGTGTCAGTCTTTCCAGCCTTCCTCCAGTGATCAAATATGCTCTTACAAAGTGGTCTCTGAGTGTCAAGGTCAAATTTTGTCATTTCAAAGAGTTTTCAAGCAAAATTTGGTCACTAGGCATTAGGTCTAGGGTTTGCTTTCACTCCTTCTAAAATTACCCAAATGCCAATCTATGTCACTATTCAGCTGAGTCTATCATCATTCATAGGATTTTCATTATCATCTCAGTGTCTAACGAGTCATTTTACACCTTGTTCATGCTTCAGTTGCACCTAGGCAAGGTCATTTCCCTCTCCTAGGGTTTTGAAAGCTAATTTCTCTTGGATGGTAAAATCATTAGAAAAACTTGTATCCTGATGTTCATACACCTTCCCCTATCCTTAAAGTACCTTATCAAACACTTCCCATCACTGAGATCCCCCAAAATCCTCATTTTTGCACAAACCCTAGTTTCTAGCTACAACCTGGCAATTTTCTAGGTTGGGCTTGTGTTTTGCCCTTTTGGACCCCTTCCCCTCGCTCAATCTCCGTGATTCCACTTTCCTTTGCTTCCTAACATCCATCCCTACTTCCAAAAATTTCCCCAAGAATTTAGAAGCGCCTTATCCCCTTCATTTTGCTTCATTTCGACAAAATTCCTTGTTTCACACATCGGGACAAGTTTCACTCAAAAGATGTTTCAGAGCAATTAAAGATGAATTTTGGGAAACTGAGAGAGGATTTTGTCCACAACATGCCAAAGACGAAAAAACTCCTTCACTTTTTGTACATCTGTCATGGTTTGAGAGAAATGTCAAGAATACCGTTGCCTAAGGAGAATCAAAGACACCTCTGAAGTGACCTTGGAAAAATCACGTTTTCTCCTAGCTTGGTTGGCCAAATGATTTTCTTGATGGGTAAAATGATAACTAGACACAAATAGATTTCCAATGAGCTATCATGAGCTCAATTTGGGGTTGAGGAAGGCATTCAAAAGTTGACTGCAACAGCACTCTTCCTTGAGGCAGCCTCATTTGGCACTTTTTGACCAGTCTTGGGAGATTTGATTTTTGACAGGTAAAATGAACTCCAAATTGAAAAATTCTAGTTAGGTTGGAAATTCAACTCAAAGACCTTTCCAACGAGCTATCCTGCACCCAATTCCGACACTGGGAAGGCCTCCAAAAGCCTCCTGCAAAAGCGCGCGACCTGTTGGGTGCGCGCAACCTATCAGGGGGGTTCATCCAGTTGAAAAAATACACTGGTGCGACCTGTTGAGCGCGCGCGACCTATCAGCACCTGTGCGCGACCTGTTGGGAATTTATCCACAAAAATTGCCTGTAAACTGCCAAACATCCCCAAATTTCTTCAAGATTGCAGGTAGGCCTTTGATCATCAAAGTATTTTGCTTGATAAGGAAAAATGGGCATGAGAAATGTGTTTTAATGCCATCAAGTTGAAATGAGAGGTTCATGTATATTTGCTTTAAAAATGTCAAAATTACAATCGCCAGATCCAAGGAGGTTGGCCAAGGCACTAAAACGACGGAGAAGGCCCGATCCCCTCCACATCTTGGCTGAGGCTTCAAAATTTGACCTCACTACAGCACAAATTTCAAAAAAATTTGAGCATTTTTGGTCACTTATGAATTTTTGGGCAAAAAACAGGTTTTTCTCCTTGATAGGTCGCGCGCCGCGCGCGACCTATTCGATGGGCAACTTCATTTTGGGAAAAATCAGCATTTCTGGATTTTTCATGCAAAGATACACATGCTCAACAATTACCAAGAGATTGCATCAAGTTTTGAGCCTCCAGAAGGTCAAAAAACATGCAAAAATTGACTTTCTACCACCTTTTTGACAAACAGGGAGCAGTCTTGGGAGATTGCAATTTTGGAGGGGAAAATGGCCACCAAATTCAGAAATTCCACTTGGATTGGAAAGTAGACATCCAGACCTTTCCAACGAGCCCACTTTTGCCTCATTTGGACACCTGTAAGTGCCTCAAACGGAGCTCCAAAGAAGCGCGACCTATCAGGATTAGGGCGCGACCTATCAGGCAATTTTCATAATTTTTCACCTACAGCTCAGGAATTCGCCCAGCTTTGGCCAGTTTTGACTTGGGATGCGATTTTTCACCCTCTTTGATGTAATTAATGTATTTTCATGTTGATATGACACTTATTTACCTATTCTAGAAGATTCATTCATGAAATAGCAAACATTTAATGAATGAATTGGTTTCCTAACTTATAGAGGCAAGTTGTTTTGATTGCCTAGATTTTAGTGCTCAGTTTAGAATTGGTTGAAACAGCTCCTAGAAGGATGAGCTCGACCCCTAGAGGCAAGGAAAGAGGTTGGCTTGCCTATATTATGTATTTTCTCAATCATTTTCAGAGGTTGGAGAGGTTGGACTCTTGAGGGAGAAAGCTCTATTGTATTATTCATTGTATCTCTGCAATTTTGGCAAAGGAAGAAAGACCAGGGTTTTGCAGTCCTTTTTGGGATTCCTGTGGTTACATGTATTGATGGTGTGCTTCTCTTTGTACTTGTAAGTGTGTTATGTGAAATCATCCTCTTTCTTTTTCTTCTGAAATTAGGCAAATGAAGTGTTAAAGTAGAATTCATGATTTCCATGCTCTGCTTTTAAATTTGCTTAATATCAATGTTTTCATCTGTTTAAGGAGAAATCAAGGTGATTGCTTGCTCTCCTTAGCTCCTCACCGGTCATTCCTACCCATTCATTTAATTTAAAGGCATAAATACAGTCTCCTACCTTGCCCCAAAGAACCCCCTGCAAAAACTGTGTCCAATCCCCGCACCCAAAATTGCCTTTCCCCGATTTTCCACCAAAATCCAAAAAAATCCCAAAACAAACTCTTTTATCAGTTTACTAGCCTAAAATCAGTGTTTCCTTATTGGTTATCTCGCCCGTTGAAGATCTTTACCGAGATAGACCAGAGAGAGCCCTCTCCTACCCTGTAGGGCTAGCTACGAGGCTAAGTGGTTTGATGTTGCCTTGGAGTTTACCTTTTTCAGCCTGAGGTGAAATTTCAAGCGCTAACATATTGGCGACCATACTGGGGAGAACAAACTTGTTTGTGGATTGATGTGTTTGATTCATAAGTCTTAGACGGAGCCTGAAGTTATGCCAGGTAGCCTTCAAAACGCTTTTGCTTTGCATTAGCAGAAGTAGATAAACGCTGCTTCAGTCAATCTCCGTGAGCTTGTGAATACAACACTTCATTTGCATTTCACCCCAGTGCATGTATCAAGTTCAGATCTGATTGTTGATAGTGGACAACGATTAGACACTTGAAAGGTTGAAATTATTCACTTGGCGACTCTAAATCATTTTTGAGATCAGATCCAAAGACTCCACTGGAGGATGATCCCGACCAGCAAAAACATGAAAGGACAATATGAATATATCAGGTATTCAAGTTGGAATTTCATCCAAGACATTTTGTTCTTTGTCATAAATTATTTCTTCTCTTTTCCCAAGAATGTCAAGAAGGCTTTGCAAAGTATACTATGCTTGAGAAAAGATCCCAGGCCTGCAGTTGATTCTTTCCCTTTGAAGATTGTGAATACCAAAGATTTGCATGCCTTTGAGCTTGATCAGGATCCTTTTTCCGAATTTTGTGATGACCATCTTCGAATTGATGAGCCCCAAGAAACCAAGACTAATTCTATACCTGCTGTACATACCCCTACACCTTGTAAAATTCCAGATCGGTATAAACCTCTTATTTTACCTTCTGTTCTTCATCCTTTCCCCAAAAATTATGATCTATACTTGCCGAGGTTTGATGGTGAATGTAAGAATGTCAACGCTGAGCAACATGTGCATAATGTTGAGAAATTTCTAGATCTTTTTGAAGTTGATGAAGAAGATGTTAGTATAAGGCTTTTTTCTCTTTCTTTGCAAGCCAAAGTGAAGAGTTGGTTCAAAGCCCTGCCTGATGCAAGCATTTCAGATTTCCAGTAGTTTGTCAAAGTTTTTCTCGATAGGTGGATGATCGGGCAGAACCTTTTCTTGATTGTAGAAGAGTATAACTAGCTGAAAAGATTGCCAGGGGAGACAGTACAACAGTTTTCGGCCAGATTTAACCAAGTTTATTATTCAATGCCAGTTGATATAAGGCCTCCTCCTAGATCTGCTCTCTTGCATTATCCGGGTGCCTTTGATCCGGAGATGGAGTTTCAACTGAGAGAAAGGGATATTGCAACACTTCACGAGATGCAAAACAATGCAGTAAATGTAGAAGCTCATCTGCTGATCCGACGGGTAAGGATGAAGGAAGAAGAGATGAAAAACATAGATCCGGCCGAATCAACATCTCTAGAGGTGAAGCTTGACAATTTGGTAAGTGCAGTGGAAAAGATGATGGACAAGATCAATGCAAGGAATGATTATGATGTTCAATCCCATGGCTTGTCAAATGAAGAAGAACAAATGGCTGATCCAAAAGATTTTGTTTCTTATCCTAGTTGTCATAGATCTGATAATGATTGTTTTGTAGATCACCTTGGCGAAGAAAGAACTGTTGGTATGACCTGCATGCTTGATGATATGTTTTATACTGATGATTTGCCTCAGTTTCATTAGTATGATGATGATTATGTTCTCCAAACAAAAGCTAATCTTATAGACAAAACATCAGCTAGTTTGTGGGAGGAAAAAGTTCATTTTCAGCAGCTTGAATACAATGTTCAACCATCACATATCAGTTATGACATTGACGAGGAAAGTGCATCAAAGTTTGAAGTAAGTGAAGGATCTTTGCCTTTTTGTTTTGATTCGTTTCAGTTCATCAGAGATAACTACCATGCAATCAAAAATCAAATGTCAACAAGTCTTGATTTGAATCATCTTGAGAGCAATGAAAATTTTGTTCAAGACTTCTCATATTTAGATTTGCAACCCTCGAAAACCATTGATTATCAAGTTGCAGCTGAAGACTTGGAAGTGGACACACATGATTTAATGATTCAAGGTGACTCTGTACCATTATGTTTTGAATCATTTCAGTTTTTGAAGGGTCGATTGCATAGTAAATCTTCAAATGAGCAGCCTATAACAAATCAGCAATCTCTCAGTGTTAATTTTGAAGATGAGACAGATAACAAGATTCTTGAGCAGCCTGTAGCATCAGATTTGCAGCCACCAAATGAAATTGAAGAGCAGATTACAGATGAAGCTGTGGAAGATGAAATACATGATTTGATGAAGCAGGAAGATTCTATACCCTTTTGTTTCGAAGCATTTCAGTTTATAAGGTAGAATCTTCGTAAAATCTCTCAAGAAAAAGATGAACAGTTAGAAGGATGTCATACATTTTCAATGGATACATTACAACAGTCTTTTCAAGTTTTTCATGATCCAATAGCTGATGTTCTGGATGAGGTTTGCAGTCAAAGTCTTTTTCCATTGATTACAGGTAAGCTTGAAACATGTGCTGATACGAATTTGATCCAACAGCCGGTTTCTTT
The DNA here is from genome assembly GCA_031772625.1 of Pinus tabuliformis. Classification (NCBI taxonomy): domain Eukaryota; kingdom Viridiplantae; phylum Streptophyta; class Pinopsida; order Pinales; family Pinaceae; genus Pinus; species Pinus tabuliformis. The sequence goes on along the minus strand of CM062810.1, from coordinate 28,423,488 downwards.
GTCATTTTCAGCAGAGGTCTCGTCACAAGGCTTAGATCAAAGTTTGCATTCATGGTATGAGGAAACGAGAAGTAACCCATTGGATGAGCTAAGTTCCAGTGTGCATGAACTTCAAGATCCTTATGCAGTGTTTTTGGAGGTGGATAGAGAATTCATATCATTCAACGGATCTGTTTCCAAGTTGTCATGGGAGTTTCCTTTCAGTAGTTCTCTCTTATTGTTCATAAGTGAGCACTTGCGGAGAATTCAAACAGCAGATGGGATACTTACTTGGTTGCATTGGTTGTTTCATTTCACTTGATCAGGTGATGAATAAAACTGTTAGAGTAGGTTGTGATGAATAAGCTCCCCTTTGAGCATCATTTTCAGTTTGTTGGTTGTGTTTAAGTATTGAGTCAGTTTTTAGTTGAGTGAGAGTCAATTTGTGTTGTCAAGTCATCAGTTTTCAGTCATGCATTTCAGCTTGAGTTTTTGACTCCATTGCCCAAGGGATGAAGGCACTGTCTAGCTCTTCCAGAGATCTGCGGTTCTTGGCACCTCCAAGGAGATACCATCCCCATTGGAGCCAATGTTAGTGTTAGTCTTTCCAACCTTCCTCCAGTGATCAAATATGCTCTTACAAAGTGGTCTCTGAGTGTCAAGGTCAAATTTTGTCATTTCAAAGTGTTTTCAAGCAAAATTTGGTCACTAGGCATTAGGTCTAGGGTTTGCTTTCACTCCTTCTAAAATTTCCCAAATGCCAATCTATGTCACTATTCAGCTGAGTATATCATCATTCATAGGATTTTCATTATCATCTCAGTGTCTAACGAGTCATTTTACACCTTGTTCATGCTTCAGTTGCACCTAGGCAAAGTTATTTCCCTCTCCTATGGTTTTTAAAGCTAATTTCTCTTGGATGGTCAAATCATTAGAAAAACTTGTATCCTGATGTTCATACACCTTCCCCTATCCTTAAAGTACCTTATCAAACACTTTCCATCACTGAGATCCCCAAAATCCTCATTTTTTCACAAACCCTAGTGTCTAGCTACAACCTGGCAATTTTCTAGGTTGGGCCTGTGTTTTGCCCTTTTGGACCCCTTCCCCTCACTCAATCTCCGTGATTCCACTTTCCCCTGCTTCCTAACATCCATCCCTACTTCCAAAAATTTCCCCAAGAATTTAGAAGCCCCTTATCCCCTTCATTTTGCTTCATTTCGACAAAATTCCTTGTTTCACACATCGGGACAAGTTTCACTCAAAAGCTGTTTCAGAGAAATAAAAGATGAATTTTGGGAAACTGAGAGAGGTTTTTGTCCACAACATGCCAAAGAAGAAAAAATCCTTAACTTTTTGCACAGCTGTCATGGTTTGAGAGAAATGTCAAGAATACCGTTGCCTAAGGAGAATCAAAGACACCTCTGAAGTGACCTTGGGAAAATCAAGTTTTCTCCTAGCTTGGTTGGCCAAATGATTTTCTTGATGGGTCAAATTATAACTAGACACAAAGATCTTTCTAATGAGCTATCATGAGCTCAATTTGGGGTTGAGGAAGACATTCAAAAGTTGACTGCAACAACACTCTTCCTTGAGGCAGCCTCATTTGGAACTTTTTGATCAGTCTTGGGAGATTTGATTTTTGATAGGGCAAATGAACTCCAAATTAAAAAATTCTAGTTGGGTTGGAAAGTAGACTCAAATACCTTTCCAACGAGCTATCCTTCACCTGATTCCGACACTGGGAAGGCCTCCAAAAGCCTCCTGCAAAAGCGCGCGACCTGTTGGGTGCGCGCAACCTATCAGGGGGTTCATCCAGTTGAAAAAATACATTGGCGCGACCTGTTGAGCGCGCGTGACCTATCAGCACCTGCGTGCGACCTGTTGGGAATTTATCCACAAAAATTGCCTGTAAACTGCCAAACATCCCCAAATTTCTTCAAGATTGCAGGTAGGCCTTTGATCATCAAAGTATTTTGCTTGATAAGGAAAAATGGGCATGAGAAATGTGTTTTAATGCCATCAAGTTGAAATGAGAGGTTCATGTATATTTGCTTTAAAAATGTCAAAATTACAATCGCCAGATCCAAGGAGGTTGGCCAAGGCACTAAAACGACGGAGAAGGCCCGATCCCCTCCACATCTTGGCTGAGGCTTCCTTGAAGGAGCATGATATTAAATGACCTCACTACAGCACAAATTTCAAAAAAATTTGAGCATTTTTGGTCACTTATGAATTTTTGGGCAAAAAACAGGTTTTTCTCCTTGCGCACGACCTATTCGATGGGCAACTTCATTTTGGGAAAACTCAGCATTTCTGGATTTGTCATGCAAAGATACACCTGCTCAGTAATTACCAAGAGATTTCATCAAGTTTTGAGCCTCCAAAAGGTCAAAAAACATGCAAAAATTGACTTTCTCCCACCTTTTTGACAAACAGGGAGCAGTCTTGGGAGATTGCAATTTTGGAGGGGCAAATGGCCACCAAATTCAGAAATTCCACTTGGATTGGAAAGTAGACATCCAGACCTTTCCAACGAGCCCACTTTTGCCTCATTTGGACACCTGGAAGTGCCTCAACGGAGCTCCAAAGAAGCACGACCTATCAGGATTAGGGTGCGACCTATCAGGCAATTTTCATAATTTTTCACCTACAGCTCAGGAATTCGCCCAGCTTTGGCCAGTTTTGACTTGGGATGCGATTTTTCACCCTCTTTGATGTAATTAATGTATTTTCATGTTGATATGAAACTTATTTACATATTCTAGAAGATTCATTCATGAAATAGCAAACATTTAATGAATGAATTGGTTTCCTAGCTTATAGAGGCAAGTTGTTTTGACTGCCTAGATTTTAGTGCTCAGTTTAGAATTGGTTGAAACAGCTCCTAGAAGGATGAGCTCCACCCATAGAGGCAAGGAAAGAGGTTGGCTTGCCTATATTATGTATTTTCTCAATCATTTTCAGAGGTTGGAGAGGTTGGACTCTTGAGGTAGAAAGCTCTATTGTATTATTCATTGTATCTCTGCAATTTTGGCAAAGGAAGAAAGACCAGGGTTTTGCAGTCCTTTTTGGGATTCCTGTGGTTACATGTATTGATGGTGTGCTTCTCTTTGTACTTGTAAGTGTGTTATGTGAAATCATCCTCTTTCTTTTTCTTCTGAAATTAGGCAAATGAAGTGTTAAAGTAGAATTCATGATTTCCATGCTCTGCTTTTAAATTTGCTTAATATCAATGTTTTCATCTGTTTAAGGAGAACTCAAGGTGATTGCATGCTCTCCTTATATCCTCACCGGTCATTCCTACCCATTCATTTAATTTAAAGGCATCAATACAGTCTCCTACCTTGCCCCAAAGAACCCCCTGCAAAAACTGTGTCCAATCCCGGCACCCAAAATTGCCTTTCCCCGATTTTCCACCAAAATCCAAAAAAATCCCAAAACAAACTCTTTTATCAGTTTACTAGCCTAAAATCAGTGTTTCCTTATTGGTTATCTCGCCCGTTGAAGATCTTTACCGAGATAGACCGGAGAGAGCCCTCTCCTGCCCCGTAGGGCTAGCTACGAGGCTAAGTGGTTTGATGTTGCCTTGGAGTTTACCTTTTTCAGCCTGAGGTGAAATTTCAAGCGCTAACAGGTACAATGGGCCATCCTTCTTGCGATGGTATTTACCAAAAATCTAACACTTCAACAATTCACTACCACTACCTTTATTCTACTACTCTCCAGGGTGAGACCCATGTCCTTTCTTAGTTGCATTAAACTTCTTATGAGGGATTGCATTTTCCTTCTCACCTGCATATTGAGATATTCCTCGCTTCTTGGGATATTTTCCTTTAGTCTTCTCATCACCCTTCCAATCACAATTCTTTAACTTTTTGATGGCTCCTTCCAATGACTGAGGCTCATCAAACTTAATCTAGTCTTTGAATTTTAATGGAAATCCACTGATTAACCTTTGGATCTTCACTTTTTCATCATTGAAATAGGGAACATACCTCAACAACTTTATAAATTTGGTTGTATACTCTTCATTTGACATGGAACCCATCCTAAGTTCATAGAATTCCTTGGCCTTTCCATCATAATATCTTTGAGATAGGTACTTCTTCCTGAAGAGTCTTTCAAATTCATCCCAAGTCAACTTATCTTCTGTAATGCCTTTGACATTCTTAAAATATTCCCACCGGATATCTGCTTTTCCTTTGATACTTAAGGTAGCTATCTTTTCTTTCATATTCTCTGAGTAGTCATGCAATCTAAAAAAATTATTCATCCCAAGTATCCATGCTTCTGCATCTTTTGAATTCTTCATTTCCCCATTAAATGTATGAGGCTTGACTTTCTTGAATTCCTATGGAAAATACTCGCTCCTCCTATGATGTTGGCGGTGATGGTGATGATGTCTCTTGGAAGAAAACCTGGATAAAATCCATATGTACTAGCCCTCTTCTCAAGTGTATCCAAGAGTCTTCTACTCTTCATTGTATCATCCTTGCCCATATTGTACCTTCTCTAAGACCTGCTACCATATACTCCATTAGTCTTCTCCTCATGTCTATCTCCATCACTGTTCCGAGATGTCCTTGTTTTTGAAATCCTGAAAGACTCTAAAGGATAACTACATTCACTTCAACTTGCTTTTCTTGAGCTTTCGCAAGTCTTTCTGGTGCCTCAATCAACCTGTTATTTTCTTCTTTATAACTTCTAATATCTACCCTCAGACTCCTCAATGTATCTACTAAATGGGGATAATATTCCTCTCCTTGCGACTTAACTTACTTCTCCCATTCCACTAATTTCACTTTAGGCCTGTACGGGGAGTCATGTGAACTGAACTCCACCATTCTGCTCTTCATCTTATGGCCTTCTATTTCCTGCAAACATACCATGTTAGATAAACCAAATAGAATAAATAATTAAAATCATACCTCATTGTATCTCAAGGGAAGTTATTACATCTACACAAGTCAGTTCATATTACCATAATATATAATAATATGTTGTAATGGCTGCAACAACCTCCAAAATTTTGGCCTATACTTGAATTTTGGAGCCTACTGTGGATCCTATGATCGATCGTTCCTTAGTCACTTATTGGTAAGCTGATGATCCCAAGCTCCCTTTTTCGATCTTAAAAGTCGTTCATGCTTTTAACTTTTTATAGTATGTGTCAACCTTGGGCATGGGGATTATCGCTTATCGTGCAAAGGGAAGTTTGTTTTACTTCAAGTGGAAATCTTTGTGAGAATGGGTTGTTCTCATCACATAGACAAGTTTCGCACTCATTTCATGCAGTCTTGCACAAGTGTCACCTTTATCTTCCCAAAGTTTATCATCAAAGTTGCACTTTTCATAAGCTGCCACAAAGTTTTTGCATTAAGCAAAGTATGTTTTCATATATTCTAGATGGTCTATGTTGTATCATTAAGTGTTCAAGTGTGTGATCATAGTCAAGTTCTATCACTGTTCACATTGATTCCACTGATCCAACACTTAGCCAAATTCAGGAGTTTCCCCTACAACCTAGCCTCATCCAACTTTCCTGAACTCCGCACTTCGCATCTGCAACCCTTAAAATTTTCCCTTACCTGCTGGAACTACGCAATGCACAGAAATCCTAACCTCCCTTGGCATCCCAAACTGTGCAATGGTTTCCTCCATTGTCCTTCCCTCATTCGGCACCCACTGTCTCTAGAAACTGTGCAGTTTTGTCCCTTAGGCATCTTAGCTGCCTAGTCCACCTTGCCTCCTAAAACTGCGTGGATCTGTCCTCCCAAGGTCTCATCCCGCAACAGTCACTGCCCACTTAAACTGCACAATTTTGTCTCTCAGTGGCCACAGAGATGGATGCCACGTTAGATGACTCTCAAGGAGCTGAGGAGAAAAGATAAGGAGACCAAGGAACCTAGGGTATAATGGAAGAATGATACCACATGAAGACTCCATCTGATGCATAACCCTTTGGAGGGTAGGTATGGAAAAAAAAGCACATATTTTGAAATACATCTCTTAGTGTAGCATGAAGGATTACTTATCATTTTCGTATCATTATGTCTTCAATGAAATGCATGGTTGCAAGCACTGAAATTCATTCCATGTGTTTCCTCTAAGTATCTTGTTCCCTTTCGCTTGTTGGATCAATGGTCGTCTTATGGCATGTTTGGTTGTTATGTCATGTTTGCGAACCTTTCTAGTGACCTCGAAGGTTGGTCTTCATGTATACGAGTTGTCCTATCCATGTAAACACCTATCGCACACATACACAAAATCTTGAGCACTGTCACACAAGTGCCACCATGGTTGTCCTAAGGTCTATCTCAAGTGTCACACTTGTCATTTCTTGTTGTGAGACAATCGCTCAGAGGGTAATGCTTTGCTTTTTGTTCCGATGGTCTGTTATTGTCGTGTCATCGAAGTATACTAAGTGTGTGATCACAGTTCAAGTTCATCACAAGTCCATCTTCCTCCCGCACTTAGTCATTTTCAAGAATTCTTCCCGACCGGGAAACTCAGCTTCACCGGGCCCCAACTGAGTTACACACTACGCAATCTTAGCCCTCAATGATGTGACCTTGCTCACTAGAACTGCACAGTGCGTAGAAACTATCCTCTAGGGTAGTTGTAATGCGCAATTCCATAGTTCAACAACCTTACATGACTCCCAAAATTGCACAATGGTTCCATCCAGTCTGTCTTGAACTGCATATTTCTCACTTTCAGTCCTCAAGCTTTTCCCTTTCCTATTGGAATCTCGTAGTGTGTAGAGAGCCCAACCTCCCGTAGAGATGTCCCTAGTGTCCTCCCTCAGCTGGAGCTCACTGTCCTCAAGAACTGCACAGATTTGTCCTCCAGGCCTCTCTGCTGACCAGTCCTCCTTGACTCTAAAAACTGCACAAAACTAGCCTCCCTTGGCCTCACCTTGCACTAGCCACTATTGACTTGAATTGAGCAATCTTGTCTCCTAGTGGCCACTGCACAATTTTTCTCCCTAATGAGGACTGTGCTCAAAAGTTCCTCAGTCAAGTCTGAGAAGTGCTCTGCGCAATCTTAGTGATCAAGATCTTTGCCTCCCAACTAGAACTGCACAACGCATAGTCATTGAGCCCTATCTCCCAGCCTGTGACTTTTCCCAAGCAAAGTCCATGGATGATAATGCACCATCTTAGAGTAGGTAGTTTTCAGATTGATGTCATCCTGTCATGAGTGAATTGCAAGAATAGATGCACTGTTAGATCATGGCAAGGCGATGAAAAAGGAGAAGAAGGAGTGAACATGCTAGAAGACTCACTTACAACTTGATGGAAAAAGAAGCTTATCAAGTACAAGCAAAGGGAACACATGAATGTAACCACATCTTGTAACCACCTCTCAAGGCCAAAGATCATTAAAGACCCTACATCATCAAGATATGCGGAGGAGGAGAGAAAGCACATCTAAGAATACATCCATCACTCAGCAGCAACAGTGGCTTGACGTTGCCACCTCAGCAAGTTGGTCCATGTCTATAGTGTCATGTAAAAGTTGTGTCATGAGTTGTCAAAGGCCACATCACTATTATGGGCCATGCCTATTGTAAATCAAATGTAATGTAAAGTGGAAGTCCAATGGACACACATGAATATGAAGAGTCATGACAGTGGAAAACTCATAAGAAGTTGAACAATCATGAGTGTAGTTGAAGAGTCACAAGGGTCAAGCATCACCCACTGGTTATATATACCCCCTCATTGTATGAGAAAATGACTTTTCACCTTGGCTCCTCCCACAAAGCATAGAGAGTTTCAGTCAGTTCTGTGAGGAGGAAGGAGTGGCTCCAATTTCCCATTACTGGGACTAGTGGTGTATGATGTAAATATGTGTCTTGGAACTTTTGCTTAATACAGAAGCCTGTTTAGGTCAACACATTTCCATGCATGACTTGTGGATGTTTGTAAGACTATTCTTTTAGCATTTGTAATTCATGTTTGTTTCACATATACTAAGCTAATTGAATTATTACAATTTTTTTAGTGCTTACCTCATTGTGAATGTGTTGTATTGGTTATCACTATTGTCTCATACTTGTGGACTACTTCACAAGATACTAGATAGACCTTCCTCGCTTATTGGTTGTAACGACTGTCACATCCATTGTGGACTATTCTGCTGGATGGTGGATGAATCTTTCCTTGTACTTTGGTTTTAACGACTGTCACATCTGTTGTGGACTACTCCGTTGGATGCTAGACAAACCTTCCTGGTTTGCGTGTGTCTCTTCCTAGGTGGTACTATTACCTCTCATTTAGAGGCTCACTTTCCTTCCCCCTTTTTAAATAAGGGAACCTTGACACAGTTCTTTTGCACACTTACCTTGTTGTTCGAAGTTACCATTGCATCACTCTCCTGAGATGACAGCTAGAGCCAAGGCAGATCTTTGAGTATTTGGCAACCGAACCTTTATACCGAATGGAACTCCTATACTAAACGGTGTGAGGTCTAATTGGGACTTCATATCGGGGAGATCCCCTTGGTTGACAAATTTCCAGCACCGTCAAAAAATGGTGCTAGAAGGAGGGCCAGATGATAAGTTTAGCCCATTGCATCTGGTTTGAATCTCTTATTTAAAACGGATCATACACAAATCATACTCCCAGGGTGATTCTCCAATTTTTCCTCTATCAATTTTCACTCTCCGATGAGCCTCTCAATCACTTGTCCGAGTAAAAGTTTGAAGGTGAGGATGGAACATCCATAACCGAGCACATCTCTGATTTTCTTAAAATTTTCGGATCTTGTGAAATCAATGATAATGAGTTTTCTTATGTTCTTTTCTTCCTCACCCTTGAAGGTTGCGCTAATCGATGGTGCCATACCTTGCCACCCACTTCCATTCATTCCCTTCATCACTTCCTCTAGGAGCTTCATCAAGCCTTTGGTAGGTATAACTACCAAGATGTCTGTAAATGAATCTGTCGTTTAAGAATGGAGACTGATGAATCAATTGAGGATTTTGTTGATCGGTTCGTTCACCTCTGTTGTGAAATTCCTGAAAAGGATCTGAACTCACATTTCTTGAGACAAGAGTTTCAATGCTTGGTTCATGTCTCCTTATACGGTGAGCCTGAACCTCTTGTTTTCCCTTCTTCCCCAACTCTTGTGGACCATGAGGCACCCCAAATTATAGAGGAGGAGCCTACTACCCCTTTTGTTCCTTGTCCTCCTCCTTTTTTAGCCCCAATGTGGGTGCCTCTTTGCGGTGATTGTAAAACTAGGAATTTGCGAATCAAACCTCTAGCCCATCTTCTCATTCTTCTCCTGCTTCGGTGGAGGAAATTCCGGAATGGCTCGGGAAGCCTACCATGAAGACTCACTCCTCCATTTCATAAGAGGATGTCACTGTTCACAACTCTAATCTCAAGGTTGATCCAAATTTTTGTTATCCTCTATCTTCTTCACATCATGACTCTTTGTACCATGACCCACTTGGTCAATCTGCTTCACCAGCCAATTTTTCACATTCTCTTGATTCTCAAGTTGTTGGCTCAAATTGTGATCAGGTACAAGGTAGTCACATTACGTAGGTAAAGGAGTAGAAAGGTAAGGACACTATCAATTTTTTTCGCTCTATTTCAAAATCTTCTGTGTCAAAACAATGAGTTTCCATTCTTGAATGACTCTCAATCTACTAATCTCGGTGGAAAACCTAGTACAATCAATTCATTCAATCAACCTCCAGACTTGGGCAGTAATCATTCCAATATTTTCTATGTTGTGATGAATGCCCAAGCACATCATATGATCTTTTGGTTTCTCATGAAGATTTTAATTTAGATCTAGAATCTGTTTCGGTCAAAGAAGATGTTCATATCGTAACTTCCTCTTCTCCCCACTATCCCTTGTGTCCTACCATTTGCAACACATCCACTTGTGATGGAGATACTCCATGTTCTTTTGTTTCTTCATCTGATGAGATATCCCCTCAATTGACACAAGGCAGTGAGGTTGTCCATGATGAAATTGAAATCACAGAGAACTCTTCCCACCACTCATCATCTCTTCTTTTGCATGAAGGCAACTCTTCATATCAGCTTGCTCATGAAATTTCACCAATTCATTAATGTTTGAATGTCATATCAGTAGAACCTCTTCAATTGATTATTCTGATTGTTGAAGCTGAAAATTCTGGTGAGACTTGTGACAAAGATGGTTTCCATCTAGTGAGCAGTTCTAAAATCAGGAACACCGACTATCCTCAAACCATGTGTGATCTGGTTCAAGCTACAAAATGTGATTCTACAATCCTGGAAAGTTCTAGGATCTGCCAAGGAGTCGAGGCACTTCAACTTCCATTGATGGTTATGTTAGGATCTTGTGACTCTAGTAAGCCCCTCGAACTAAATCATATATGGTTTCTCTCACACAATTCATCTATCTGCATGGTTTCACTCGATGTGGATTTCCACATGAAAAATGTTTGGTATTTCGGGTGTAATCTTTCAAATTTTCAATATTTTACTTCTGAATGAATTCAAGAATCTGTCACATTTCATTCGTCTTCATGCAAATTTATCACATCAAATTCGGGCTGGGAATGTCCATCTCTCATGAAGTCATGGAATTATGAAGTGGATCATCTCAAAGACTATCTTTACCTACAAAAATCATACTTATCGAATTTATCCCTTAATGGTCAACTTCTCGATCTTCTTGCGAATCTTATATTGCATATTTGTCCTCTCATCACACAAGAAATCCTCTTGAGCGAAAATCAATGCACAAGTTGTCATACGAATCAAGTTCTTCTCCATTCACCATGCCTCAATCGGTTTCATGCATTCATAGTGCTAGCATCCTTTTTAAACTCCTTTGATGACTATGATGCTTGTACAATTGGTCACCAGTTGCAGGAAGGTGATCTGTCAAATCTGGATTGCAAGGAACTTGGTTCGATTGTTCAAATCATTTGCAAGATTGTTCAAATTGATTTTTTCATCACAAACTGGGAATCTGATGTTTCAATCAGCTCATCTGACCATTTCTCTATATTGGGTGACTGTCATTCAGCTTGTCATTTTACCATCCGTATATCCAATGACAATTGTTTCACACTCTTCGATCTTCATTGTTCAACATCCCTCCATTTATATTTCTGTCAAGCAGGTGAGGTACTTTGGCCTTCACTGATGGTTACGACAGTTCCTCATCGTCTTTGCGTGAAAGCCGAGAATGATCAGATATGTTTTTCTTTACATGATTCCTATCGTGATCCTATTGCTGGAATCAAAAAGTCATATTTTCAAGAATCACGAGGCTTTCGAGAGAACGATCATGAATTTTACGATCCAATCATTGAATGGATGGAACAATCCTATTTGGAAAGCTTTTTTTGTAGACAACAAGTTTCAATCCTTCCTTGCACTTGCTAAGAAGCTCGGTGTAGATGAAGACATATCTACAAGAGGCTTACGAGGTTTGTTTAAAAATGGTATTCATAAAAAGGTAAGAATGTGGATTAGGTTAAAGTAGTGCTTGTGGCACATATTTCCACCCATAGGCAAGACCTTCCATTTCTTGTGCAGGTTTTTCAAGTTTTTGTATCTTCTGTTTTAATCGTTCATATCTTTGTGGATGCAGGTCAGGAAAAATCACAGTGGCTTCACTAGAAATTTCATTTTACATGACCCTGACCTTCTAGCTGTTAGGTTAGGAGTAGGATTAGCTCCATCATTAACTTTCCCTTTCCTGCACTCATTCTGCACTCGTTCTCCGTAGTCCGTCCTCATTTCCTCGTTTTGATTCTACATCATATTTTATTTAGGCATTTGTTCTTTTGTCTTTTTATTTTGTTCCCTGGTTCTGTGTTTTATTTGTTTTTGCTTTATTTTCTTCCTTATTGAGTTTTTCTTGTGGTTTTCATCATGAAAATAAGTGTTGTGCCTTTCTTCTTTGTGGCTTCCGAGTGTGTATGTGGCTGAAGTTCAAAGAGTCTTGTGACACTTCAACATTTGGTCAGTCTTGGGTCCGAATTCCTTTAATTAGTTGTATTTTTTTTGCCAATGAAGTTCTGATGAAAAATATGATCTGTTTATAAGGAGAGTTTTGGTCCAACCACGGACCTGTGTCCAGTCTGGGAACCTCATGCCTATACTCAATTTTCTGCTTTGGTGTTTTCAAGCTTATCTAACAAGTATAAATGGAGAAGGGCAAATCTAAATGACCAAACCTAAATCAGAGGTCTTTATATACTTCTATGAAGGAATAACCTCTCCGACTCTCAATAATTCAGAGTCCCTCTTTCGCCCCAAAATAAATAATTGCAATTGCACAGTTATCTTTAATAAATAAATGAAGGTGAAAGAAGAGAAAGGCTTCCTGCGTAGAGAGGTGAAGCAAGCAACGCCATCGGGGTATTGTCCAGGCTTGTTGGCAGTGGAGGGATGTTTGTGTTCATATGTGACTCTGTCAGGGTACTGTGTAGCTCTGTTGGAAATGGAGCAACACCAGAGATGAAAAATTATACTTTGAAAATCTTAAGCTCGCGAGCTAAACTACCCTTCCCAATTCGAAACATTGTGATCTGGCTTAATCTTATGTTTTGTTCAAATGAGAAGGTACAAAGGGGACCATGTCTACCCATGGGATAAGTGGGGAAGTGAAAGTAATCTACATGATGAATCAATACTCCCTGAAGGACCAAGGCTCCGCACTAAAAGCGAACCAAGACAGAGAAGCTAGAATTCAACCAGTGTGTCGCCAAGTGTTGTAGCGGCTGCAACACCCTAAAAAATTTTGGCCTATACTTGAATTTTGAAGCCTACTTTGGATCATGAGATCGATCGTTCCTTAGTCACTTCTTGGTAATATGATGATCCCAAGCTCCCTTCTTCGATCTTAAGAGTCGTTCACGCTTTTATCTTTATATAGTATGTGTCATCTTTGGGCATGGGGATTATCGCTTGTCATGCAAAGGGAAGTTTGTTTTACTTCAAGGGGAAATCTTTGTGTGAAGGTTATTCTCATCACATAGACATGTTTCGCACTCATTTCACGCACTCTTGCACAAGTGTCACCTTTATCCTCCCAAAGTCTATCATCGGAGTCGTGCTGTTATGAAACCAGCTCAAGAAAAGATAGAAAAGATAGATCAACGCCTTAGAATTCAGCCTCTTCGAGGGGGCAACCTCCTTTACATTACATAAATGAACAATTCTTGGATGATTCAAATGACAAAACCTCCTTTCTATATATAGGAGTCTAAGGAGTCACAATATAATCCAGCCGACCTAACAATAATAATATAAAGCCACAAAAATAACAATAGAGGGATTCTATGGGGCACAGTAATAACAATATGGGGGCAATAGGGGCACAACAATATTAATAAGAGGTATAACTACAATAGTAATGGGGTAATCACTAGTATTATAGGGACCCAACATGCCCCTCTCCTTCAAAAAAGTGTTGTCCTCAATGCTTGAGTAGTTCTGGATACTTCTGCATAAAATTCTCATCCTCCCATGTGGAATCTTCAGCGGATAAGTTCTTCCACTTGATAAGATACTCTGAAATTGATCGATTTCGTAGCTGTAGAGTTCTTGTTTCTGTGACTGCTTCCGGTTCCAATATAATTTTTCCTTCCTCGTCAAGTTCTGGAAATATTGTTTGAACTGGGATCTTGTCACCTATAACCTTCTTTAAACATGAAACATGGAAAACTGGGTGCAATCGCGACGCTGCAGGAAGCTCCAATTTGTATGCCATAGTACCAATCTTTTGCAACACCTTGTACATACCATAATACTTTGGTGATAATTTATTATCCTTCTTAGCTTGCTTGAGGGACATTTGCTTATATGGTTGTAGCCGTAGGAATACCCAATCACCTACATCAAAACTTCTTTCACTGCGATGTTGATCTGCCTGTTGTTTCATTCTATTCTGTGCCAACACGAGGTTATCCTTTAAGAGTTGGAGGACTTGTTGTTGATGTTGAATGTGATGTTCCACTGCCTGAACCTTAGGATTTTCTCTTAAATATGATGTGATGGATGGTGGTTGATACCCATAAAGTGCCATAAATGGGGTCATTTTTGTTGCTGTATGGAAGGAAGTGTTATACCACCATTCAGCCAGAGGCAACCATTTGACCCATTGTGTATGTTTATCAGATACAAAGCAATGAAGATATCCTTCCAAACATTTGTTTACTATCTCAATTTTCCCATCAAATTGAGGATGATAAGATGAGCTATGAGCTAACTGAGTACCAAGACAAGAAAATAATTCTGTCCAAAAATTTCCAGTGAAAATGGGATCTCTGTCACTTACAATAATCTTTGGGTTTCCATGTAGTTTTTGAATTGTTTCCATAAATGCAGTAGAAACTGTACTGGCTTTAAATGGATGTGATAATGCACAAAAGTGGGCATACTTGGTAAGTCTGTCAACTACCACCATGATGACACTCTTTCCCTCAGACTTGGGTAAACCTGTGATAAAATCCATTGAAACCTCCTCCCAATGTTGGCTTGGAATGGATAAAGGTTGTAATAGACCCAGTGTCTTAATTGTTTCAACTTTATTTTGTTGGCAAACCAAACATTCCGCTACAAACTTTTGAATGTCTAATTTAAGGCCATCCCAAAAAATTCCTTCTTAACCCTGTGGTAAGTTTTTAAAAATCCTGAGTGCCTTCCTAAGGTAGAAGTTTGCAATTCCATAAGAATCTTTTGTTTTAGCTGGGAATTCTTACAGAGGTATAAGCGATCTTTGTACCATAACGAATCATTTTGCCAGCTAAATGTATCAGACGTATTGGAATCTTGTTGTAGCTTTCGAATAAGTGCCCACACTTCTTCGTCATTCTTCCATTCCTCCCTTGCTTCATTTATCCAATCTAGTTGGATAATAGAAATGGCGCACAACAATGCTTCCACATCCTCATCCTTTCTTGAGAGTGCATCTGGCACCACATTTTGCTTCCCTTTTTTGTAGATGATTTCAAAATCATAACCCAACATCTTTGTGACCCACTTTTGTTGCTCTTCAGAGGATAATCTTTGTTCTAAAAAGTATTTAAGGCTATCATGATCCGTTTTTACCTTGAAGTGTCTTCTCATTAGGTAGGGTCGCCATTTCTTAAGTGCATGGAGTATTGCCAACATTTCCTTCTCATAAATAGCTTTTCTTAAAAACTTTCCCTTGATTGGACGACTTTCAAAAGCAATGGGTCTTTCATCTTGCATTAGAACAACACCAATTCCATTTCCTGAAGCATCACATTCCGCAATAAAGGTTTTTGTGAAGTTCGGTGTAGCTAAGACCGGTGCTTGGCACATTGCCTCTTTAAGATGTTCAAAGGCCTTTGTTGCTTATGGAGTCCATGAAAATGCATCTTTCTTCAATAATGTTGTTAGAGGTGCTGCTACTCTCCCATAATTCTTAACAAACTTGCGATAATAGCCTGTCAACCCAAGAAATCCTCGCAGATGCTTTATGGATGTGGGGATTTTCCATTCCTTAATGGCTTTAATTTTGCTAGGGTCTACCTTAACTCCTTCATGAGATACAATATGACCCAGATATTCCACCTCCTGGACTCCAAAGAAACATTTGGATCTTTTTGCATATAATTTTTTCTCCTCCGATAGTTGCAACACCTTGTCAACATGTTCAACATGATCTTTCCAAGACTTGATGTAGATTAGTATATCATAAAAAAATACTAACACAAATTTTCTAAGGAATGGTTTGAAAATTGAATTCATCAAACCTTGAAATGTTGAAGGTGCATTGGTAAGGCCAAAAGGCATGACCAAAAATTCATAATGACCCTCATGAGTTCTAAATGCTGTTTTTAGAATGTCTTTAGTCTTCATTTTGATTTGATGATATCGTGAACGAAGATCCAACTTGGTGAAGTAAATTGATCCATGCAATTCATCCAGTAATTCATCAATGACAGGAATGGGGAACTTATCTTTAATAATGAGCTTGTTGAGCTCCCTATAATCCGGACACATGTGCCATGATCCATCCTTCTTGTGCACCAATACTACTGGAGCAGAGAAAGAACTTTGACTCGGTTGAATTATACCAGCCTCTAGCATTTCTGCAACCATACGTTCAATTTCACTCTTTTGGACATAGGGATATCTATACGGCCTAATGTTTGGAGGAACACTTCCTGGAATAATATGAATAGCATGATCATGATCACGCATAGGTGGGAGACCTTTGGGAGTCTCAAATACCTTGGAATGATTATCCAGGACTTTTTGGAGATCTAGAGAAATAGATGATTCCGATGTGGAAACATCTAGCGAACATAATTGTGCAATTACACCTCTTTTCTCCTTTTTTAGAAGCTTTGTCATACCATTAGAGCTGATTATCTTTCCTCGTTTCCCTGCAATACCCCTTAATTCAACTTCCTTTCCTTCCATAGAAAATTTGATGAAAAGTTCTTGAAAATTAAAAGCTATTGTACCCAAGGATTGTAGCCATTGGACTCCTAGTACAACATCAGCACCTCCCATTGGAATGGAAAGAATTGGGCTAGTCAATACATATTCTCCCATGGATAGCTTGATATTATGGAACTTTCCAGAGAAATTTATTGTTCCTCCATTTGTAATCATCACTTGACACTCTGGTGCTGGATATAGGAAGCAATTCAATTCTTTTGCTACCTTACAATGAATAAAATTGTGGGTGCTTCCTGAATCAATCAACACTATTACCTTTTTCTTCTTGATTTGTCCTTTTATCTTGATGGTTTGAGGAGTGGTAATTCCTGCCAATGCATTACAAGATGTGGTCGGATTTATTTGTTCTTCATCTAGGCTTTGTTCCTGAAGTATATCCTCTTCTTTTGACCTTTCTTGCTCCTTTTCTTCTTCGTCTTCACAATCTATGTAGAATAATTTCTTCTCAGCACACTTATGAACTTTAGTGTATTTGCTATCACAACTGTAACAAAGCCCTTTTGCTCTTTTTTCTTCCAATTGTTGTGGTGTCATCCTTATAGGTTGTGGAAGACTAGGGGCAACAACACTTCCGTCTTTATAGTTGTGAGTGGTATGCTTCCTGGTTGCCATAATTTTGCTTTCCACTTTTCTTGCTAACCTGAATGCCTTCTCTAATGAATCAGGTTCCCAAAGGCGAACATCATGTTGGATATTATCCTTTAAAGACCCTATGAACACGTCAATCCTATGCTCCTCTGGAATATCTTTTACCCTTATGTTCAATTTTTGGAACTCCTCAATGTGCTCCATTATTGAACCCTTTTGTTTGAGACTTATCAATTGGCTAAAAAAAGTGTTGCTTTTTGTATCCTCATAATGTGCTATCAATTCTTCCGTAAAAATTGACCAAGTGATAAATTGTTTACGAGAGCAAAGCCATTGATACCATACAAACTGATTTGGTTCCAAATATAATGTTGCCATACGTACCTTTTGTGTGTTTTGCACATTATTGAGATCGAAGAATTGCTACATCTGTAATATCCATGTTGCGGGATCCTTTCCATCAAACTTCCTCATATCGATTTTTGGAATATGGTGGGTTTTCGATCCAACATTAGAGTCTATGGAATCATGATTAACATTTCTTTTGTTCTCATCATGAGTTTCCTTTACTACCCTTTCACCATTAGTGACCCTTTCTTGTAGCAACTTCTTCAATTATTCCATGTCTGTCTTCAAATATATCTTCAAATCGTCCATCTTAGCTTCTACGCCTTTCTTTAAACCATCCATCTTAGCTTCTACATCTTTCTTTAAACCATCCATCTTAGATTCTGTTCCTTTTTGTGCAAGTGACACTTGTTGCACTTGGTCTCGTAATTTTGCTATATCATGTTGCATTTCTTCCTCTTCTTCATAAGTCATGCTAGAACTTTCAGGTTGCTTACTAGGTGTTTGCATTTTCTTTCCTCGGGGCATCAATTACCGATAATAATGCTTTACTATGCCCTTTGAATTCCTTCAAACCAAGCTTACGCAAAAATTTAAGAAAAAACTACACAACTTTTTTCACTTTGTAGAAACCTGATATTGAATCTGATGTATCTCTGTAATTTTGAATCATCCAGTTATGAAATTGTGACCTGTAGTAGCCTTTTGTGTCCTCTTTCCAATGCCACTAGTCTGATCCAAATTGGATTCTCCAAGAAAGAGTTATGCACAATCTCCCGCAGTGACCTGATTATAGACTAGTTCAGTAGAGCGAACTTGTATGAAGTACCACGTGTCACTGTTTCAACCTTTGACTTTGAAAAATATATAAAAAACAAATTCAGTCCACCCTCTTTCTGTACCTTCTTATGAAATTTCAATCCGATGCTCAGAAAGAAAGTTATGACGATTTTCCCCAGGTCACCTGTTTGGAATGTAATTCAGGAGTTTGCAAAAAGACCAACTTCCTCATATCATATCTCTGCAAATATAGTGCGAAACGCTCTGAAATTTGGACCCGAGGTTCAACACGATTTCTTCTCAAATGGGTTTTTTCTTTCAACTTCTGAAACATCGTAGAAAAAAAGTTATAGCGAAAATGCAATGATGACCTGTTTGGAGCAGCGAAACCCTAGAATCCAAAGCTCTGATACCAAATGTTATGAAACCAGCTCAAGAAAAGATAGAAAAGACAGATCAACGCCTTAGAATTCAGCTTCTTCGAGGGGGAAACCTCCTTTACATTACATAAATGAACAATTCTTGGATGATTCAAATGACAAAACCTCATTTCTATTTATAGGAGTCTAAGGAGTCACAATATAATCCAGCCGACCTAACAATAATAATATAAAGCCACAAAAATAACAATAGAGGGATTCTATGGGGCACAGTAATAACAATATGGGGGCAATAGGGGCACAACAATATTAATAAGAGGTATAACTACAATAGTAATGGGGTAATCACTAGTATTATAGGGATCCAACACGTGCTTATCGTAAGTTGCCACAAAGGTTGTTGCATGAAGTGAAGTATGTTTTCATATATTCTAGATGGTCTATATTGTATCATTAAGTGTTCAAGTGTGTGATCATAGTCAAGTTCTATCATTGTTCACATCGGTCCCACTAATCCCACACTTAGCCAAATTCAGGAGTTTCCCTAGTAACCTAACCTCATCCAGATTTCCTGGACTGCGCATTTCGCATCTACAACCCTTAAATGTTTCCCTTTCCTGCTGGAACTGCACAATGCGTAGAAATGCCAACCTCCCTTGGCATCCAAAACTACATAGTGGTTTCCTCCAGTGTCCTTCCCTTAGCCAACACCCACTGTCTCTAGAAACTGCAGATTTTTTTCCCTCAGGCATCTCAGCTACCCAGTCCACCTTGTCTCCTAAGACTACATAGATTTGTCCTCCCATGGCCTCATCCCGCAACAGTCACTGCCCACTTCAACTGTGCAATTTTGTCTCTCGGTGGTCATAGAGATGGATGACATGCTATATGAATCTCAACGAGATGAGGAGAAAAGATAAGGAGACCAAGGAACCCAAGGTACGATGGAAGATCGGGACCACATGAAGACTCCATTTGATGAATAAAACTTTGGAGGGTAGGTATGGAAAACAAATAACATCTTCTGAAATACATCTCTTAGTGTATCATGAAGGATCACTTATCATTTTTATATCATTATGTCTTCAATGACATTGTTATGAAACCAACTCACAAAAAGATAGAAAAGATAGATCGATGACATAAAAATCAGCCTCTTCGAGGGGGAAACCTCCTTTACATTACACAAATGGACAATTCTTGGATGATACAAATGACAATACCTCCTTTCCATATATAGGAGTCTAAGGGGTCATAATATAATCAGATTTGACATAACAATAATAATGTAAGGGCACAAAAATAACAATAGTGGGCTTCTACGTGGCACAATAATAACAATATGGGGACTACATGCACACAAAAATATAATAAGGGGGTTGCACTAATAACAATAAGGGGTTACACTAGTAGTACAGGGACCTAACATGCCCCTCTCCTTCAAATCATCCTCCCATGTGGAATCTTCAGCGGATAAGTTCTTCCACTTGATGAGATACTTTGAAATTGATCGATTTCGTAGTTCTCGAGTTCTTGTTTCCATGACTGCTTCAGGTTCTAATATGATTTTTCCTTCCTCGTCAAGTTCTAGAAATATTGTTTGAACTGGGATCTTCTCGCCTATAACCTTCTTTAAGCATGAAACATGGAAAACTGGGTGCACTCAGGAAGATGCAGGAAGCTTCAATTTGTATGCCATAGTACCAATCTTTTGTAACACCTTGTACGGACCATAATACTTTGGTGATAATTTATTATCCTTCTTAGCTTGCTTGAGGGACATTTTTTTGTATGTTTGTAGTCGTAGAAATACCCAATCACCTACATCAAAACTTCTTTCACTGTTATATTAATCTTACTATTATTTCATTCTATTTTGCACCAAAGTGAGGTTATCCTTTAAGAGTCTGAGAACTTGTTGTTGATGCTCGATGTGATCCTCCACTGCTTGAACCCTAAAATTTTCTTTTAAAGATGATGTGATGGACAGTGGATGATATCCATAAAGTGCCATAAATGGGGTCATTTTCGCTGCAGTATGGAAGGAAGTGTTACACCACCATTAAACCAGAGGCAACCACTTGACCCATTGTGTCTGTTTATCAGATACAAAGAAACAAAGATATCCTTCCAAAAATTTGTTCACTATCTTAGTTTTCCCATCAGATTGAGGATGATAAGATGAGCTATGAGCTAATTGAGTACCTAAATATTCCACCTCTTGTACTCCAAAGAAACATTTGGAGCTTTTTGCATATATTTGTTTCTCCTCCAATAGTTTGAGCACCTTGTCGACATGTTGAACATGATCATTCCAAGACTTATTGTAGATTAGTATATCATCAAAAAAATACTAACACAAATTTTCTAAGGAAGGGTTTGAAAATGGAATTCATCAAACTTTGAAATGTAGAAGGTGCATTGGTAAGCCCAAAAGGCATGACCAAAAATTCATAATGACCCTCATGAGTTCTAAATGTTGTTTTTGGAATGTCTTCAGTCTTCATTCTGATTTGATGATATCCTAAACGAAGATCTTACTTGGTAAAGTAAATTTCTCCATGTAATTCATCCAATAATTCATCAATGATAGGAATTGGAAATTTATCTTTAATAGTAAGCTTGTTTAGCTCCCTATAATCTGGACACATGCACCATGATCCATCCTTCTTGTGTACCAATACCATTGGAGCAGAGTAGGAACTTTAACTAGGTTGAATTATACCAACCTTTAGCATTTCTGCAACCATACGTTCAATTTCACTCTTTTGTGCACATGGATATATGTAAGGCCTGATGTTTGGGGGAACACTTCCTAGAATCAAATGAATAGCATGATCATGATCATGAATAGTTGGAAGGCCTTTGGGAGTCTCAAATACCTTGGAATGATTGTCCAAAATGTTTTGGAGATCTGGAGAAATAGATGATTTTGATGTGGGAAACTCTTGTGAACATAATTGTGCAATTACACCCCGTTGTTCTTTATTTAGAATATTTTTCATGCTATTAGAGTTGATTATATTTCCCAGTTTCCTTGTGATACCCCTTAATTCAACTTCCTTTCCTTCTGAAAAAAATTTCAGGAAAAGTTCTTGAAAATTAAAAGCTATCGTATCCAAATATTGTAGCCCTTAGACTCCTAGTACAACATCTGCACCACCCATTGGAATGGAAATCATTGGACTATTCAAGACATATTATCCCATGGATAGCTTGATATTATGGCACTTTCCAGAGCAATTTATGGTTCCTCCATTTGCAACCATTACTTGCACTCTCGTGGTGGATATAGGAAGAAATTTAATTCCTTGGTTGTCTTACAATGAATAAAATTATGGGTACTACCCAAATCAATCAACACTATTACCTTTTTCTTCTTGATATGCCCTTCTATCTTGAGAGTTTGAGGAATGGTAATTCCTGTTAATGCATTACAAGATATGGTCGGATTCATTTCATCTTTCTCTGGGATTGGTTCCTGGTGTATATCCTCTTCTTTTGATGTTTCCTGTTCCTTTCCTTGCTCCTCTTCCCCATCTATGTAAATTAATATCTTCTCAGCACACTTATGACCTTTAGTGTATTTTCTATCACAATTATAAGAAAGACCTTTTGTTATTTTTTCTTCTAATTGTTTTGGTGTCAACCTTGTAGGTGGTGAAAGGTTGGGAGCAACAACAGTTCTATCTTTATAGTTATGAGTGGTAGGCTTCCTTGTTGCCATAATTTTGCTTTTAGTTTTTCTTGCCAACCTGTATGCCTTCTCTAATGAATCAGGTTCCCAAAGGCGAACTTCATGTTGGATGTTATCATTTAAAGTCCCTATGAAGACTTCAACCCTATGCTTCTATGGAATATCATTTACCCTTATATTCAATTTTTGGAAGTCCTTAATGTGATCTTCTATTGAACCCTTTTGTTTGAGATTTATCAATTGGCTAAAGAAGGTGTTTCTCTTTGTATCCTCATAATGTGCTTCATTTCCTCTGTGAAAATTTACCAGGTGACAAGTTGTTTACGAGAACAAATCCCTCTATACCATACAAACGGATTCAGTTCTAATTATAAAGATGCAATACATAACTTTTGTGTGTTTTGCACATTATGTAGATCAAAATATTTCTCGATCTGTAGTATCCATGTTTTGGGATCCTTGCTGTAAAAAATCCTCATATCTATCTTTGGAATATGTTGGGTCTTCAAACCAACGTTAGATTCTATGAAATCATGATTAACATTACTTTTGTTCTCATCAAGAGTTTCCTCTACTACCTTTTCGCCATTATGAGGCCTTTCTTGTAGCAGCTTTGTCCCACCTTCCTTCAAATGTTCCATGTCTTTATTCAAATCTTCCATGCCTTTCTTCCAATATGCTTTCATACCATCGATATCAGCTTCCATGGCATAGATAAAACTATTTATCTTAGCTTCGATCGCATTCTTCAAATCATCCATCCAATTTTGATTACTAGGTGTTTCTATTTTCTTGATTCGAGTCATTATTTTTCGTGCTTTTAGGATCTTGATCTTGAATCTTTTATATCTCTGAAAGTTTAGATCTCCCAGCTCTGGAATTGTGACATGCGGTAGCCCTCTGTGTCCTCCTTACAATGCCACAGTTCTGATCGAAATTGGATTCTCCAAGAAAGAGTTATGCCCAATCTCCCAAGATGACCTGATTATATACTTTTTAAGTAGAGCGAACTTGGACGAAGTGCCACGTGTCACTGTTTCTACCTTCGGACCTGAAAATGATCCATCCTCGTTCTGTAACTTCTTAGAAAATTTCAATCTGATGCTCAGAGAGAAAGTTATGACGATTTTCCCAAGGTCACATGTTTGGGATGTAATTCGGGAGCCTGAAAAAACCCTAAATATCTTGGACCATATCTCCGAAAATATAGCGAACCAAGATCTAAAATTCGGGCCCAAGCTTCACCAAGATTTAAGATCAAATGTGTTTTAATTTCAAAGTCTGAACCTTCATATAAACAACATTATAGCGAAAATTCCACGATGACCCGTTTGCAATGGAATTGTAGAGCTTGCAAAAAACCCTAACTTCCTCAGATCATATCTCTGAAAATATAGCGAGACTAGATTTAAAATTTGGACCCGAGGTTTAGACCGATTTCGGCTCAAATGGGTTTTTTTAGCTTCTGAAACATCATAGAAAAAAAGTTATAGCGAAAATGCCACGATGACCTATTTGGAGCATCAAAACCCTAGAATCGAAAGCTTTGATACCAAATGTTATGAAACCAGCTCACAGAAAGATAGAAAAGATAGATCAACAACTTAAAAATCAGTCTCTTTGAGGGAGAAACCTCATTTACATTACACAAATGAACAATTTTTGGATGATACAAATGACAATACCTCATTTCTATATATAGGAGTCTAAGGGTTCATAATATAATCAAAGCTGACATAACAATAATAATGTAAGGGCACAACAATAATAATAGTGGGCTTCTATGGGGCACAATAATAACAATATGGGGACTACATGGGCACAACAATATAATGAGGGGGTTTCACTGATAACAATAAGGGGTTACACTAGTAGTATAGGGACCTAACAGACATGCATGGTTGCAAGCACTAAAATTCATTCCATGTGTCCCCTCTAAGTGTCTTGCTCCATTTCGCTTCTTGGATCAATGGTCGTCTTCTGGCATTTTTGGTTGTTATGTCATGTTTGGTTGTTATGTAATAGGAAGCTGAATAGTCATGAGGATAGTCGAAGAGTCACAGGATCAAGCATCACCCCTTTGTTATATATACCCACTCATTGTATGAGCAAAGGAATTTTCACCTTGGCTCCTCCCACAAAGCATAGAGAGTTTCAGTTAGTTCTTTGATGAGCAAGGAGTGGCTCCAAACTCCCACTACTGGGGCTAGTGATGTATGATGTAAATATGTGTCTTGGAACTTTTGCTTAATACAAAATCCTATTCAAGCTAGCATGTGTGCATGCATGACTTGTGAATTTTTGTAAGACTATTCTTTCAGCATTTGTAATTCATGTTTGTTCACATGTACTAAGATAGTTGAACTATTTTGGTTGTTTTAGTGCTTACCTCGTTGGGAATGTGTTGTATTGGTTATCATTGTTGTCTCATCCTCGTGGACTACTCTGTAGGATACTACACAAACCTTCCTCGCTTATTGGTTGTAGCGACTGTCATATCTGTTGTGGATTATTTCGCTAGATGGTGGACAGATATTTCCATGTACTTTGCTTTTAACGACTGCCGCATCTGTTGTGGACTATTCCACTGGATGCTGGATAGACCTTCCTAGTTTGTGTGTGTCTCTTCCTGGGTGATACTATTACCTCTCATTTAGAGGCTCACTTTTCTCCCCCATTTTGCAGTAAGATAACCTTGATAAAGTTACATTGAGGCACACTTACCCTGTTGTTCGAAGATACCATTGCATCACTCTCCTGTGCTGACAGCTAAAGCCAAGGCAAATCTTTGAGTATTTGGCATCCGAGCCTTTATACCAGATGGGACTCCTATACCGAATGGTGTGAGGTCTAATTGGGACTTCATATTGGGGATATCCCTTTGGTTGACGGATTTCCAGCACCATCAACATAATAACAACAACATATCAACATCATGTATGAATCAAGATGATAATACAAAACTATAACAATAATTACATGCATTATAACCATAACCATTTGCATTTACCCCAAGGTCCAATGTTATAAACCTTGCTTTGATACCACTCTATAACAATGGTACCAGAGAAAGGTTTACAGGGAACAAAACTTCACTTTGATACCACCCTGTAACACCCCACCCCACATTTACCTGATTCTACAAGTCCTCAAGGATAAACATGAGCTGAGAGTTACTATGAAATGACCTAACATCCAAGTTAAAGTTGTGGAAGTGGGGTCTACTAACTAGAAACTTACTGAAACCTCTTAGATACACCTGATCACCTAGATGTCATAAAACATCCACTGGTGACCTAACCTTGAGTTGGAACTTTCTTTTTACTTGACCTTATACCCTAGCTGTGTTAGAACCAAGTTTTTACCTTTCCTAAAGGTCCAAATGATATGTTTGTCAGTTCATTGTGCAAAGTTATGGTATGTAAAGGCCTATCAATTTTTTTTTTGTGGAAATTGCAATATAAACTTAGAACATGTCAAAACAAGTTATTTTACCTAACCCTAAGGTTTCCCTAAGTTTTTGCAACGAAATTAGCCTATCACAATACTATAGTTGTCACTACGAAATATTTTCGTTGTGTTGCGCTACGAAATATTTCCGTAACGCTCACAACAAAAAATAAAACTTAGGTTTTCAATATGCTAGCCCTATAATTTCAAACACCTAAGTGGGTTTTCAAAAATTTCTATCCCTTTTTATCCTTGATGTGACATTTGGTGGGATTTCCAAGCCTTAGAGAAGGTTTTAAAACTAAACCCTAAAACAATTTTTTTTGTAAAAAAGTCATTTCCAACAAACCTAGGAAACCAATTTATAGTAGGCAAAGGAGTTTTTAGTAATTTTTACAGTGTGTGGCATATTTCATCAACTCCCTTGATGGAAGCACATCTAGGGTTACAGACATGCAATTTTAAGTGACAAAATTTGCAAAGGGAACATGTTTACCAACTAAAGGAGAGACGTGGTTTAACAAGAAATGGGAATACTCTATTTTTTCATGTTTTAGTGACCTTGTTCAAGTAGAGATTCCAAGCAAATGGTGATGAATTTGAAAAAAACAAAAGAGGTTTTTGTTGGAAAAGGTTTATTTAAAAAACTCTTTCATATTTTACCCAGATTTCATGGTTTGGAAATTACAAAGGAAATTTCAAGAACTATTTTTCTAGATTTTGTTATTTTCTTGTTTTATTCATTATTTTCAAATCTATTTTCCGAACATATGGAGATGAATTTGTAAAAACCAAAAGACATTTTTGTTGGAAACATACCAATTTAAAAATCCTCTCTAATTTTTTACCCAACTAGCATGGTTTTAAGGATATGAAGGAATATTTGGAGCTTATTTTCAGGAATTTGCTAAAAAAAATTTAATTTTATTTCCTATAAAAATGCCAAGTCAACAATTGAAGGCCACCTCATCAAATTCAACTTGGGGATCAGACTAAAGATGGGTGAAGAGGTTTTTCAGATCCATTTCTTTTGGATCTTGATGGTTATTGTAATTAATACTTTCCCCAAATTGTAGATCTAAAACTTTATGTAATTTTCCTATATAATACATCAAAAAGGAGGAAAAAAGGTTGGATTTTGGAAACAAAAAGAGTCTTTGTTGTTGTGTGTGATCAATTTGTTATCTTTTAAGTACGAAGAGGACTAGGAGCTTATGTTCATGATACATATATTATTGTGATGGTATGCTCAGTCAATTCTTCTACTATGATTGTTTCTTTCTATACAATATCATTTAGCTTTTATCTTATGATGCTTAAATGAGATTATGTGACAGAATTCATTTTGCACTATTTCTCCTAAAGCTTGCAGGATTCATGTTTCATGCCTTGCTATAGTGGGTTTTTCTCCTTTTCTACTACCATTCATAATATCTTTGACAAGTAAATAGTCTTCCATCTACCCTGCCTCTATCCCTCTTGATTCATATGGTCAATATCTTGGTATTTGCATCTGAAACCTCATTGGTTGACTCCATTTCCCAATAGTCTGCTTGTTTTATCCCAACCACAACACTCAAGATCCAAAAATCTACTTAATATCTAGCCATTGTTTAAATTTCAGCAAGTTGCTAAGCTTAGTGATTAGGTCACAAAGAGAGCCATCTCTAGATTGAAGGGGCTAGCCTTCAATCTGCGAGATTGGTTTGAAAAGGTTACCTTAGGAAGTTTTCTCTTACAACTAAGAAAATTTCTGAGAGATAGCAAGTCACATGAATGCCAAGTTGTGAATGTGTCTATAAGGCTTTAGTCGCACACACAAGCCTCCTTTTGTGTGGCTATAGCCAAAATTTCTCAATTAAGAGAGTGTGGCCAGAAGCCTTGTTCTGGATTTTTAGGGCTAGCTCTAGGCCAACTACCTAGAACTGGCCAGAACCTTCTAGAAATTTTTCATTAACCTGTAGGAGTCTTCATTTACTGTTCTTGACCTTATTCCTATTCAAACTCATTAGATACATGAAAATCACTTAGACAAAAACTTTGTCGACAAAGTACCTATCAATCATGAATGCTTAGTTTCATCAGAGAATCGTCAAGAAGGCTCGTTGCCCTCTCTTACTAGATGAAAAAATACACATTAACTCATGCATTCATATAAAGTAACCAAGATCCCATCAAATCATGGAATGTAACCATATCAAGAGCACATCATATAATGAGAAATATACCATGCATGTAAACAACATTTAACCAGAATAGAACCATGACAAACTAGTCATAAAATCATACATAAAATATGAACTTTTGCTCATTAATATCAATAGGAATCAACACATAATAACTTATGAAAATGTCAACCAAGTCAGGGACTTCCACATACCTTCCGACCATGGATTAGGCTGAACCAAATCTTTCTTTCAACCAATCACCCCCATGCCATATTCCAAGCATGAATGTGGGATCTCATGGGATAAGAAAATATAATCAAACAGGGACTCTAAAGATTAAACCCCCTCCACCCTCAAGCCATCGTGATTTCACCTAAACCAGTCCAAATATAACCAAACCAACACAAACTTAGATGCCTCATAATTTCTTCAACATACCCAGAGGAATTTTCTAGTCTCCACCCACCTATTAAGGACTTCCTAGAGAAAACCATATCCACCCCCAACCTTTGGGATTTTCCTGAGACCACCTCAACCTGGTTCCAAAATATTCTGGAAATCCAAAGCTCAATCATAATGAATCCCCACACACCATGGCTATCCAGGAAATGTCAAGGAAAATTTGAACACACTATCAATCGAGGCGATCCCATGCTAATGACAGCAAAATAATCATGTAAACCAAATGCATGCACCATGTATTCAAATCCCAACAAGGAAGTCACACATGCAACCTGTTACCTACAAAATCCTCCTATTGTAATTACTCTTCCAACCTTCTCCTTACACTCCCTTGCTTTCCTTTCCTTTCTTGCTTGTATCCGGGTGCTCTTTCTCTCCAAGTCCAAGTGAGAATGCCTCAATGTCCAAGTGAATGCTAGAATAACCAAGAGTAACCAAGAGTTATCAAGAGTATTTAAGAGTGAATAAAAATGATTAAGAGAGCCATAGAATGTTCTCTCTCTCCTTTTATTTTGTTTTCCTTCAATTTTCTTCATTTTCCTTCATTTTCACTTGCATTCAAATTCTTGTCTCCTCACCTTCCTTTTCTCCTATTTTCCTTTATTCCTTAATTGAATGTCATTTATTGTCTTTTAACTTTTCCAATTCCAATGATAATTTCCTTAGCCAATAATTAACCACAAGTGATGCCCAATGTAATTATTTTCCCTCATTCAACTTGGAATATGTGTCCCATGACCTTAATCTTATTTTTCATTTACAATGTCCTTCCATTTACATGGAAAATCAACCTGGGGCTGTTACAACACTAACAGAGTATGAATGGTCATTATTACCGAGGAGTGGCTTGTGGAACTAAAAGGGGCACGATCTAGGCCACAACGGTCACAAAAACTTAGTTTCCTATAGAGGTTTGTAAAGGAGGATAACCACTGTAGTAGTAGTTGGAAGTTCTCATGAAGGTGTAGCTATTTGTCTAATATTTCTCCTTCTACCCAGAGGAATTTTTAAGTGTAGCAATGTCATTGAGGCCCACACATAGAGGATCTCATAGGCATGAGGAGCTTAGAAAAGTCAATATACACAAAGGATTCGAACACCTACAAGTAGAAAAGGTTGTCATATGTGTGGTGCATTTCAAAGTTTGTACAGAGAAGTCAAGTGTGTGTAGAGGAAGGCATGTCAAGGACGTAGAGCTAGAGAAGGGAGCATGCAGACTCATGGCATAAAAAGGAGTAGTCATCAATTTTTTTTAGAATCAAGGCACACAAAGTTTTAAGAGGTTGGGTCTACATGTGGAGGAGGCGGGTCAAGAGTTCAAAGCGCGGTGAAACCTTAGCCAACATAATGGATGGGTATATATAAATTTTCTTCAATATGTGGCAATAAAAAAAACGAAGACATAAACTATGTTTTTTGAAGATTCTATTTATATTTATATTGTATACATTTGAAAAATTAAAGAAACTAAGTTTGAAAACTAAGGTTTTATAGAAGCAGAGTTCGTGAAATGGGTTTTCTGGATTGACACATTAAAAAAATGATTTGAAGGGAGAGTTTGTATGTAGAAAATGATAGTAAAGATGACGAATAACAAATTTGAGGTTGAAAAATTTAATGGTAAAAATAATTCCAAATTATGGAAACTTAATGTGAGAATTGTTAGCACAACAAGGGTTGCCTAAGGCATTAGATGGTAGGAGGAAGCAACATACAATTATGACCAATGAATAGAGGGAATACTTGGATTCCATACCTCTCGACACTATTCATTCGGTTATATCTTGCAAATGATGTTTTGTATAACATTATCAGTGAATTGACAATAATAAGCTTATGGAGTAAGATGGAAGGCCTTTATATGATGAAGTACTTAATAAATCAGAGCTACTTGAAGAGACAATTGTATAGTCTAAAAATGAAAGAAGGTACAAACAAATTGTATATCATTTGAATGTGTTTAATACTCTTGTTTTCTAGTTTAGTATTTTGAATGTTAAACTCGATGTTGAAGATAAGGTAACTACACTTTTGTGTGCAATGATTGAATCATGGGATCATTTTGTAACCTCCATTAGTTTTAGTACCAATAAGACTCTTGAATTTTATTATGTTTTTAAAGTGTTTTTGTCTTAGAATGTGAGAAGGAAATCAAGTATTGAAACCTCCACACCAAAAGAAATGGTGGCTAGAGGATGGTCCAAAGAAAGAGGAGAAAAGTTGAAGGTACATCCAGATCAAAGTGGAAAGTAAAGAAGGGAAAACTTAGATGTTGGTAATGTAACAAGATAGGTGTTTTCATTGCGAAAAGCATCTTCCAAAATTTTACCTACACTTGAATTTTGGAGCCTACTGTGGATCTTGCAATCGGTTATTCTGCGGTCACGTCTTGATCAGTCGAGGTCACTTGCTCACACATGCTCAGTTCGCAACAAGTTCATGAGCACATTATTTTACGCAAGCTTGAACAAGCATAAAATAATGCATGAAGACAATGCCTGTGTAATTTTCAACCCATGTCGACAGTTAGTGCGCACTATCATTGAAAATCTCTCAATTTTGGTTGTAAGTGTACTTATATTTCAGTGAGTTTTTCAAATTGTCGCTTTCGCGACTATTGCTTTCATGTTTTCGACTGTCTCTTTTGCTTTATTTCACCTTAATTAGTTTCATTTTCATGGTATCTTTGCTATGGCATGCGTTTCTTTCACCGTAATTTGCTTATCACAAGTGTCGTTTGCACTTTTCTCTTCATATAGAAAATGTCGTCTTTTGGCATGGGAAGTGTCGCTTATCGGGTAAAGTGGAGTTTTGTATTGTTTCAAACGGTAAATTTGGTGTTGACAAGTCCCTCTAGTCATGTAGACATGTTTTACACTTATTCCCAAAGTTTTATGCATTGTCGCACATGTGTCGTCACTATCGTTGCAAAGTTTTCCTTTAGTGTCGCACTTGGAGAAAGTCGTCGCAATGTTGTCACATTTAGGGAAGTATGGTTTTCATGTATTTCAAGTGATTAATGTTGTGTCTTCAACTATTCTAAGTGTGTGACCATGTTCAAGTTTCATCCTTGTTCACTTTGGTCTCATTGATTATACACTTAACCTCATCTAGAAAATCCACTCTTGGGAAACTTCACCTCAATCAACCCTCCTAAACTTTGCATTGCGCAGTCTCAACCCTCAAACCATGACTTTGACTCTAGGAACTACGCACTATGAAGTCACATTGCCCAAAATTCAACCTTGAGCTCTAGAATTGTGCAATAATTGCCTCCTAGTTAGCCTCAACTGTGCATTGTGTAGTGTCAAGCATTAAGCCTCCAACTTGACTCCATTAACTGCGCAACTACCAAATCACTTTGCCTCTCTCCCTCCAGAACTATGCATTAGGAAACTTCAAGCCTTAAGCCTCAAGATTAAGGCCTTGAACCCCTCAACTGCACAATTTCCTAGCTTTCTCTCCTATCTGAAATGCGCATTGGGAAACTTCAAGCCTCAAGCTTGACCTCTTAGGTTCTTCAACTACGCAGTCACTTAGCCCAGGCCCTCAGAACTCTGCACTGCACAGTCTCAAGCCTCAAGCCTCCAACTTGAGCCCTTGAGTCCCTCAACTATGCAGTCCCTCTGCCTAGGCCTCTAGAACGCATTGCATAGTATCGAGGCTCAAGCCTCCAACCTGAGTCCTTGAGTCCCTCAACTGTGCAATCATTTGACCCTGGTCATCCTGAACTGCACATTACAAAGTCTTAAGCCTTAGTCTTGGACCTTTGCCTCTGTAAGTGTGAAATCCCTAATAGAGTCACTCAACCAGTCACTAGTTCCAACCCTAACAAGTGATTTCATGAAGCATCTTAGGCTAGGGGTTTATCGGATTGATGTTGTCTTGTCATGGGTGGATTGCAGTCGCAGTTATTCTATTATGTCATGACAAGATGATGACGAAGGAGATGGCAAAGGAGACCATGCTAGAAGACACCTAAGTAGTTAAGGAGAGAAGATGATCATCAGGTAAGAAGACGAAGGAACACTAGATTATAGCAAAAGATGGAAGATCAAGACCACATTGAAGACTCCTTATCTTCAAGTCATAAGGAGGAGGAAGAAGAAGAACATGCACCATATTTTTAAGAAGACACAAAGAAAAAAACAACAAAAAGTGACTTGACATTGCCATGTCATCATGCAGTCCATGTCATCAGTGTCATGTCATGTCGTGTCATGAGCCATCATGTGCCACATCATTTATGGATTATGTAATTCTATATTGGAAAATTTAATGTAAAGTGGAAGTCCAAGAGTCATGTATGTAATGTGAAAAGTCATGTAGGAAGTCAAAAATTCATGAGAAGTCAAACAGTCATGAGAGTAGTCCAAGATTCATAAGGAAGGTGAAGGATCACCCCATTTGTTATATATACAACCTCATTGTTCACGCAAAGGAAATTTTCACCTTGGCTTCTCCAATAAGGCATTAGAGAGACAGATTCAGTAGTTTTGGGGAGCAATTCATGGCTTTAGTGCTCCACTATTGGAGCTAGTGATGTTCATTGTATACATGTATCTTGGGACTTTTACTTAATACTTGAAGCATGATAGCCAACACATTTTCATGCATGGATTATGAATATTTGTAAGACTATTTTGTAAATGTTTATGATTCATGTTTCCTTTCACTTGTACTAAAGTAGTTGAACTATTTTTGTTATTTTATTTCTTATCATAATGAGAATGTTTTGTAATGGTTGTAACAATCGTCGCACCTATGTGTACTATTATGCTTGATGTTAGACATTTCTTTCTTTATTTTGTGCACCTCTAATAGGGCAGTACTATTACCTCTCTCTTAGAGGCTCACTTTTCCTCCTTCTGCAGTAGAAGAACCTTAACACACCTACAACCAAACATTCACCAGGCACACTTACTTGATTTTTTCAAAGGCACATACACGCTTCTCTCTCTTGCTGACAACTAAAGCCAAGGGAAATCTATAAGAATATATGGAAACCGGGTTCATACTTTGGATGGGGCTCCTATTCCAAACGACGTGAGGTATAATTGGGAATTCACATCAAATAGACCCCTTTGTTGACGAATTTCCAACGCCGTCAACAAAGTGGCGCTAGAAGGAAGGTCATATGACAAGTTATGGCTGTTTAGTTTGTTTTGAACCTCTTATCTGAAATGGCTCATCCTAGAATCATACTCTTGGGGTGTTTTTCTAACCTATCCCCTGGTGAAATTTCAATACCAATGAGCCTCTTCATGACTTGTCTCAACTCAATTTTGATGGTGAGGGTGATACATCCATTGTCGAGCATGCATCTCTTTTCCTTAAGTTTTGTGAATACTATGAAATTGACTGTGAAGGTGTGGTTGTATTATCTTCTGCTTCACACTTGAAGGTCAAGTTAGTTTTCCAGTTTTGATGAGGGTGCCTCCTTTTGACGATAATGAAGTTAGGAAATCTACACATCAAATTCTTAATCCATCTTCTCATCATCCTTCTATTTTTCATGATTTAGATCTATGGAGGAAATTCTGGAACGACTATAGAAGCATACGGTTAAGACTAGTCCTTTCATTCCTCAAGATGACATTGACGCTCCTAGCTTCAATATTGAATTTGGTTCCATTGAAATTGTTACTCCTTCAAGGGACATCTGTTATCCTCCATCATCTATGTTATAGCTCCAAATCTCACTCTTGATGTTTGTGATGCTGCACTCATGGCCTAGGGCAACCCCTCCTTCCAGACCTGGTCCAAATATTTAAAAAACAATGTTTTACTCCCTATATGTGACATTGCCCTGAGCTAAACGCGTGTGGACATGAGTTTGTGTATACCCAACAAGCGTATATGTCTTAAAACACTTAAAAAAATTAAATCTCCTTAATTTCGGGTGGAGATCATGGGTTTTACCTGTTGATTACCTATTAATGCCCGTGGCCCAACTGTTCCCAACAAATTCCCAACTAAAAAAATACTTTGGGAGAAGTATAAAAAGGCTTCAATGGGAAGGCCTAAGGAGGAGAAAATAGCGAGAAAAATCACTCTGCTGAGATTATCCTTGACGAGGTCTGAAGATCCTTGTGCTTCCAGCATTTCCCCCATTACAGGAAACCCTTGTTTCCTTGAGTTATGATGTCTTTCCATTAGTTGAGATATCCTTGAGTGAGTCATGGAAGGAGCTTGTTGAAGGCTTGAGATTGGACGAATCCGGAGGATGGTTCCGCTTGGAGCCTGCGAAAGGAAGACTCAGGTGAAATCATTCCTTTCTATATTTTAGTTATCTATAATAAAAGAAACACTTGTCTTGTTCCTGATATTAATCTTCTTCATGCTTATGATATCAATGTTATGATTTACATATGAATGGTTGTTTCAATTGTATAACTAACTACTTTTCAATATGCTATGAAGTTGATTTCCTTATGATGCTTGGTCCATATACTGCTATGCTTTCTTGAATTGATTGTTTTGTAGGTTGAAGGATCAAAAGGAACTCCAAGAGGGTTTGGACCCTGGCTGGATCTACCCAATCGAAGGACCCCCATGTGCACATCTCTACGTGTAGTTTGTTTATATCAGTATCATGGCTGTGTGGAATGCTTGTTTTTCTTTGTAGATAACCCCCGCTCTGCTAGGGTATTGACCCAAGACCCTAGGGGACTTTGTCCCTTAACAAAATTGGCGACTCCACTGGGGACAACAATATTGTTGTTCCTAGTTTGGGTTTATTCAAGCCAATCAGGGCTCAGCTGTTTATTTACTTGCTGTGACTGAGTAGTTTGTTCCTGTAGGAACTTGAACTATAAGTTTGATCAGTTTCTTTAGACCTTTTTTTGTTTTTTCTTGTGATCTGTTATATACGCTGTTTTTCCAGTTTACAGAGGCGTATGTACGCAAGTTTCCTCAAGTGAACCCGCGTACACGCAGGTTTCCTTGGGCTGTGTTATCACTCAAGAAAAATTTCTAAATTGTTCACATCAGTTCGATTGTTTGCCAAAGGGTTGGTGTCAATTTTGGGTCTAGTCTTTTCATCTGGTTTTAGAGTCTAAATAGTTTGAATAGGAGTCTTGTTAAGAGTATTGTTGGTATGTATAAAGGGGTCAATTCTCTGTTTTAGTCTATCATTGGTCTCACATCTCACATGGATATCATATGTCCAAACTCATTTCAAAGCCGAAATTGTCTAGGTGATTTCGTAGCGCCTGTAATCATTTTAAAGTGGTTTTGCAGCACATAAATCCTTTTTAGCAGTTTCGCAGCGCAACATGTTTTAGGTGATTTCGTAGCGCATAATTCATATTTTGCACTGGCTGCGCTACGAAATTGGGGATTTGTTCGAATCCATAGCCATTCTTTCACAGTTGTCATATCCATCAAAATCCATCAACAGTTGTCAGCCTATACACTTCGTCTATCATATCCGACCGCTTATCCTCATCATTAGGTCGTTAGGTGTCTTGGTACTGGCACACTTCATGATTACCAATTAGAAGGGTTGAAGTTTCTTGTGAACAGCTGGAGGAATGATACAAATGTTATTCTTGCAGATGAAATGGGCCTTGGAAAAACTGTGCAATCTTTGTCAATGCTCGGGTTTTTACAGAATGTGCAGAAGATACACAGTCTTTTCCGTGTAGTTTTACTCTTGTCAACATTAACAAACTGGGCAAAAGAACTCTGCAAATGGCTGCCTGACATGAATGTTGTTGTTTATGTAGGCAATCGTGCAAGTAGAGAGGTTTGGTAATGATTTCAATTCATCACAACCGCCGGCAGTAGCATAAGGAAGAAGTATCTGACAACAGAGATGTCAGCGGAAGGAGATTCTCAGAGTGATTTCCAAAAGGAATACCATGAGATTATTTATGATATTTGTCAACAACCACTTCATTGCCTCTGCCAAATGTTTCAAGTACAGTTAAGGAATTTCAGAAAGTGGAGGACTATTTATCTATGGTGGAACAGTAACCTTCTGAGATAATGCAGGATGCAGTGATTCCATCCATGAGTGTGTTGGTAAAGCCAAAGCTTCTAAGTCACCAAGACAAAGATGTCAGGCTCATTGTTGTTACTTGCATTAGTGAAATCACTAGAATAACGACACCTGAAGCACCATATAATGATGATTTAATGAGGGAAATATTTCAGTTGATTGTTGGAAGCCTTCAGGGACTAGATCAAATGAATAGTCCCACATTTGGAAGGAGGGTAACAATTTTAGAAACTGTCGCAAAAGTCAGGTCATGCGTTGTCATGATGAACCTTCAGTGTGATAATCTCATCCTTGACATGTTTCAACATTTCCTTGCCAGTGCTAGTGAGAATCACACTGAAAACGTATCTCCTTCAATGCAAACAATTATGAGTTTGGTTTGAATGAGAGTGAAGACATATCACAACGACTGTTATCTGTTTTACTGAATAGCTTGAGAAGAGACAAGCAAAAAGCTTCACCAGTTGCCCTTGCACTAGCCGTAAATGTTGTTAAACGTTGTGCAGAAAAGTTGAGGCTAATAATCATGTTCATTTACAGGTTGTTCCCATAACCTTGTCCAAAGCATCAACTATGCGAAGTGAATTTTTAAAGGCAGGGAAGAAATTAGGATTTGAGTTTGATGTGATTAGACCTGGAGAGAATGATATTGATGTCAGAATGTCATGGAAGAAAGTATTACATGGAGGAATGGGCTATTTCTTTGTGGAGATCCCAGAGGGAACTATATTAGCACATCCCCTTGCACCTGAAGAGAAGATGCCTATACAATTTGGACGTGAGGTATTAACCAGATTCATACAGTTATATTTGGAACAGTCAATGGTGTTATTGGTGTCATTGCATCTCTTCCTCAGGAGCAATATCTGTTTCTTCAAAAGTTGCAAGCAAATCTTGTCAAAGTGATCAAGGGAGTAGGGTGCTTAAGCCATGAACAGTGGCGATCATTTAGCTATGAAAGGAATACTGTGCTTTTGAAATTACACAGCAGTTTCGTAGCGCGCTACGAAACTGCTGTAGCTGCATGTTACAATTCAGTTGATCAATTATGATTGACAAAGCGGAAAATATTTTTGAAAGGTTTTGTCATCACATAGGTACATGAAAACGGTGGACAACACATCAAGGACGTGGCAGTCTGCTCTATTTTGGGTAATTAAAGGATAAAGGACATGCTTCTTTGGATTCGAACATTTTGAGGTAAACCAAAGACCAGTAAAACAAGGATAATTTCCTATGTTTCAGGACAATGGAAAACGTGTGACATTGAAGACCAACATGCAGCCTTGAAGATCCATCACAACCAAACTAGAAGAGGACCAGATGTCAAAGAACGAGAATGATTGTAAATCAAAGCATAATTTGGAATTAGAATCCTACTTGATTTAGACCTCTAGAAAGTCTAGTTGAAGTTTGTTATATTTAATAGGCAGTTAAAAGCTAAATAGGTGTCAGTAATAGAAGTAGTTTTCGAATTCCCCTCACGCTGGAGGAGGAATCTAGATCAGTTAGAATAAGAGCTCTATATATAGCTGAAACAACAATGTAATCAGGGTTGGAAAATTTTATGGAAAAGCTTGTATTTGGCCTATGTAAGACTCATTTTCAGTAATACATGCTTGACTTTACTTCTCAGGATTCATGAAGGATTTTTTATGCTCAGAATATGTGATGTTGTCCTTTTCTTAATTCTTACAGTAGTATGGATGTATAATCACTCAGAATTCACTGAATGTGCTCTGACTTCCTGTATACATTTATAAACTGTGTGGTCCCATATGAGTTTATGTTCTGAATGTTTAAATGTTGAATGCCCTGACTTCCATGTAAGGTTGAGTTCATTGTTATATTGAGGTGTTGTTGACTCCATAAGCCCAATGGATAGTTTTGTTTAATGTGTTTCCGCCATTCATATTTTTCACAGTTGTTCTATAAGAGTTAGCCATCTTATCTTTAATCAAAATCATTAATCCATCAAGAGAGAGCCCTCTCAGGTTGAGGAGGCTAAGCCTCAGCCTAAAGTAGGTTGAAATAGTTACTTAGAGTCAACCTAACCAGCAGCCTATCAGGATCTGATTTTGAGATAACAGGCTGAATAGTGTATACACGCAGCTGTGCATTGACACAATCGCGTATACCCTAAAATTTTCAAGATTTTTCAAATATTTTTGTTTTTGAAGATCTGTCTGCTGGTCTTAGTCTTTCCTAAGCAGTTACTTTTCTGTGTCAGTCTTTATTTTTACAGCAAGTTCATGATTTCAAACTCTCTCTGGTTGTGGAAAGTGTTGGTCTTGTTTTGTTTTGTTGCAAGCGTCATCATTTTTGTTTAAGCACACAAGATTTATTTCAGGGAATCTTGGTTGTTCTGGTCTTCCAGGGTAGAAAGATTGGTCTCAATCTTTGTGGAAAATCTTGTTTTGGTGATCTTTTTGTTTGCATGTCAAAACTGCATCTTTGTGGCCATTTACTTTTCTTGCTTTTTGAAAGTTGTTGTGTGACAATTTTGAGAGTTGTCTTTCTTGATCTTTTGATCGTTGTCACCAAGCTCTTTTGGGTTACTTTTTTATTGTTAAGAGCATCTTGAAACACAGTTTTTGTTGAGTTTTCACCCGTTTTGTGTCATTAACTTGCAAAGTGTTTTGTTGCCTATTCTTCGATCATAAATTTTTAGACTTAGTTGGAGTACTTTTGAAAAGTCATTTTTGTTTTTTCTTTTGAAGAAAACTTCTTGAAAAATTGGTTTTTGCTTTCTTTGGCCTTGTTTTGATTTAGTTTCCTTTTTGCGAGTGAAAGTGCATTTTTGTTTGTCTTGAAATTTGCTTTTAATGTTTGGATGAAAATGAGCATTAGCAACTTATATTCTATCTAAACATCTTAAGGGGCTAATTAAGTTTTGCATTAGCATATACTCATTGCATTAGGATAAATTTGTGCATCTTTTAGGGCATCCATAGTTTTGTTAACTTTTGTGAGTGTGAAGCTTGAGTAAAAGAAAAGAAAAGAAAAATTTATTGCTTTCTTAGAAGTTCCTCAGAACCTAGTAGAAATTTCTTTCATCGAAGAACAAAACGAGCACATTTGCATATAGTTTGGTTTTTATTAATTTCTTTTGCGTCAAAACACCACAAGTTTCATTTCTGCTTATCCCTTGACTTAAGAACAACCCATTTGAAAACAACGCTAATTAAAATACACTAGAACTTTTTTATAATTGTCAATTTAGACACACCAACAAGTTTTAGGATATTTTAGGGCTTTGGATTAGGTGTGTGGAGAGAAAACTCTCCAAGGCCATTTTAAACTATCAAACATAGGAGTCTGAATAGTGAGTGCAAATCCAGTATTGTTAGGAAGACAAGGAAAGCTCTGGATCTGGGAGTTAAGCTCGAGGGTCTTTGAAGATAAGGAAGAGAGATACCTCCTCTCCTACTTGTCGAATCTTACCTCAAGATTGTTCCTCCTAGCTTCTGACACGAGTTGGTAACCATAGTTTCTTCTCTTAGGGATCTACATAGGTGGCTACGGAGCGGAATCCCGTGGCACCTGAGGTCGACGTTGTATCAATCTCAATGGTACTACTAGAGGGCACCCTTGCTAAGCTTGGGGGCTTGCACCGGTGCAGGTTGTTGTTAGGAGGTCAGCATAACTTCCTTTGCTACCTTCGCTGGTAGGATTGGACCGTCATTATCCCAGACTATCTTCGGAAGGCCCCTTACTTCACTTTCTTGTATTTTGGTGTCCGGTCCTCATCACCTGGAGTGGAAATACTTGAAAGTTGTTTGACTGGCTGACATCTTTTAGGGACTTTTTAGTGTGTGCTTTGTGCTCTTAGTTGGCCTAGCTTTCATTTTTTCTTGAGTCTTTAATTAGATCTTAATAAAAAATTCAAAGTGGCTGACTGATTGCCTAGACGGTCTCGAAGACTTCGTGGTCTTTCACCACCAAGTTTAGAGCCTTCTCCTAGAAGGCGTAGAGGTAATACTACCGGTGGGTTTCATCCCATGGTAGCTGACGCATCGGGGATTGATCCTCCTCTCGGGGCATTAGTGTTCAGGATAGGTGTGGTACTTCCACAGAACTAGAGAGGAACACTCCATTTCTTTCTCGAGTTCTCTTTTAATCAGAAGATAACATAGAGGTGGAAGAACTCCCAGAGTCGTTAGTGGCTTCGAATTCTCCTCTACCTTCTAACCATCCAGAAATATTACAATATGTTGGGACTTAGACGCATAGACCGTCAAGTCCAGGTCATATTACACACTTACCTTTGATGACCACCACTGGAAGCATGGATTTTACCACAAGTGCTATAACCATGCAGACTCCAACATCAATACAAGGGGGAGGAACTATTTCCATCCCCTATACATCTTTATTTGGGTCTTTTGCTAGCACATCCTTAGTTGGGTCTACCTCCATTCCTTCTACGAGTGGAAATTACCAAGCCAATGCATTTAGTTGTGGATTCTTCCCGTTTGGCACCCATTCACGGGGTATTCCGTCAGTTCCATTTAGTGCCTCCACATCCATGATGGGTGGGTCGGCTTCATTTCAAGGTTTTCCTTTTGGAAGTGGTCATATACCACATTCCAACCTGACGATAGGATCTATGCCTTTTTCTTCTACAGGACAAGGCAACAATCCTTTTCAAGGTTGGACTAACCCTGCGGTTAGTGGCATGGGAACTGGGAATCTGTTTTTCGGCCAACAAGGGAATAGGTCGTACTCCACAGTTAGCTTGTTTCGAAGTATTCCTCCCTTAGCTTCTGCTTGGAATCCTTATCAAGGGTTATCAACTCATAATCCTTTAGGAAGGAGCTTCACTGGTTATGGAGGATTTTCGGCCGGAGTTAGTCAAATTCCGAGTTTTGCTGGATCACAAGGTCCACCTTTTGGTTCAGCTGGTTCTGCTGGTTACTTCGGGCAGCCTGGTGCCTTCCAAAATCCAGGCCAATCTTTTCAGAACTTTGGGAGCTCCGCCCAGTCTGGGTGGAATCCCCAGGGTCCTCCTAGGCTTCCTTTTCTGGCAACGTTGAATTTGCCAGATCTCACGAAATTAACAAACATTTCAATCAAATACAATTTGGCCTGGCCTCCGGTCCCAACCAAACTCCCTTCGGCCATTCCAAAGTTCGAGGGGAAGGGCGGTAAAGGCCCGGGCACCATGTAACCACATTCCATTTGTGTGGCTCCTCAAACTCCCTTATTGATGACTCGGTTCGGTTGATACTTTTTAACACTCCTTGACTGGCAATGCGGTTCAAGTGGTATATAGAGTTGCCAAGGGGAAGCTTTACATCTTTAGCCGATTCGGCTAATATTTTCCTAAATCATTTCCAGTAGCCCGTCCGTTATGATGCCGGAACCAAAATTCTGGCCATTTTTTGTCAGGACACGACAACTCACATTTATGATCATAATCAGGAATGGAGATGGAGAAAGAGACTCATTAAAGCCAAAATTCCTTTGGCATACCGTCTCTAATGGTTTTTGAAATATTTACAACCTGAAATCTCTAAATATGTCTCTCTTGTTGTGTGTGGAGCATGATTGTCCAGAGGTCTTTGTTTCAGCCGGATGTATACCCCAGGATGTTTTGTACACCCCTCCACGCGGGGGGGGGGGGGGTGGTGCGGGGGGGACTTGTAAAAGTATAGTAATTTCTAGTCAATCTGGGCCGTTCATTAGGTGGATGATCTGACAGTAGAACTTATGTTTGTTTAGGGTTTTTTGCCCTAGAAGGCAACCCCTCTCTTTGTATGAGGGAATTTGTATTTGAGGCTGTGTGATAGATGTGTATTCAGTGTGAGCGAGAAACAGAGAGGTGAGACTGTGAGAGAAAACAGAGGATATTACAGCGGATTTTCTGTAGGTTGTGTCTCTTCATTTTGCTGGATAATAGAAAGGAAGGACTGGATGTTCAGGGTGGACATAGCCCAAACTGGGTGAACCACGTATATCTGTGTCTCTCTTGTTTTGTGCGTTTTCTGTGTTTATATTTATGCAATATTTTATGTGTTCCATTGCTCCGTAATATATAATTTTCTAACATCTCTGTCCGGAGTCTATTATGAGGAGCAAGCTATTTTTAGAGCCCATCAGTTAGAATTTATTTACTCTCAGTCTGGGATTCTACCAAATATTTTGCCTGATGCTCCTGGGACTAAGGTTGATCTAGCCAAATTGAAGCTAGGTCCCCATGCATATGGTATCATTGGATCCATAGACACAAATGCGGTGAACTTGTTGAGCCAATTGTAGCAGTTGTCTTTACAAACTGCTCCTAACAAACAGGTCACATCGTCCAACACTTCGTCTTCTCAACCCTCTTCTATTAATGCCATCCAATCTTCCAACCCAAAAGGAAATCAAAATTCCAATGGAAAAAAAAAAGGGACGAGGTAAGAAAAAGAGTCAAGATGGGAAGACTGACGCAAATAAACCTAGAAATAATGCTGGTGGTGGTGGAAATGA
The DNA here is from genome assembly GCA_031772625.1 of Pinus tabuliformis. Lineage (NCBI taxonomy): Eukaryota > Viridiplantae > Streptophyta > Pinopsida > Pinales > Pinaceae > Pinus > Pinus tabuliformis. The sequence goes on along the minus strand of CM062810.1, from coordinate 28,380,688 downwards.
GTCTAGAAAGAAAGTCAAGTTTCCATGCAAGCTGTGCAGTGGAGACCATTTAAATCATCTCTACCCAAAGATTCAAGACGCTTAGCGCTTGTTAGGGCAGGAAGGGACTTCTAGCTCTCAAGCTGTGTTAACCAACCCTTTTCCCCAAGGGTAGCAAATGCTTACTGGCATGAGTTCAAATCCTGGTACCTCTGCAGGGGGCAACCAGGAAGGGGAGAAATCATCAAATGTTTTCATGATGGGTTCTAACATCCATGTGGCCACTCGGTCGCGTGATTACGGTGAAACTGAAACATCCAAGGACAAAACTGCTCCCGGAAATACCGACCTTCATATTGAGTGACCCCCTGTCGAGACTATACCACAGATACCGAAAGGTTCCGCTAAACGCACGACTATCAATCCTAATGCTAGGGCCACCCAAAATTACTCCATTGTTGAGGATCTGGCTCAGATTCCATGCGCTATGTCTGCTTTAGAGGTTCTCCAGTCGTTTCCAGCTCAACGAAGTGCTTTGCTTTCGATGATCGGGGCAGTTGATCCAAATAACTCTTTAGTGCTCACTTTCAACATGCTTAATGTCAAAAAGTGACTCCCTCATCACATGGCTTTTCAAATAAAGTCTACATACCGAAAAATTAACATTTTTCGTACCGTTATTGATGAAGGAGCTTCCATGTACGTCATGTCGATGTCATGCTGGAAGGCCATTGGATCACCTTTGGTTGTTCCTTCACCTACCCTCCTGATTGCATTTGATGGGCATTCTCATAAGCAGCATGGGATTATCCCGACCTTTCCCATATGTGTTGGGGGAAAGGTCGTCAATATCAAAGTATAAGTCATTGACGCTAACCTAGATTACAATCTCCTCTTACGAAGGAACTGGGTATACAAAATGGATGTCGTTATTTCAACTCTATTTCGTGTCATTTGCTTTCCTCATGAGGGAAAAATCATCAAGGTTGATCAATTGGATTATTCTCTAGTTGATCCTAGAGCGACTTTGGACTCTACTGTTCCTTTAGTGGATAACCCTTGCCTGCCTACCGAGAATCTAGGAGTTGGGATGTATTCTTCATTGATGGGTACATTTCGTTTTCCCTCTCTTATTGCTAGAATCAATGTCATTTCATCATCCAAGGAGTCTTCACGGGAAGAGTTCTTCCGAAATCATTATTTTTCAGACCCTTGGACCTTGTCTTCACCTACGACCACATTAGCTGAAGGACAAGTTGGTGGAATGGCATTTCCTATGTCTGTAGCAGAGCTTAGATATCAGTCTATCGTCAACTCTGCAAACAACCATTCTACTCCTTTCTCTAAGGAGGAGCTAGATGGTGATGTGGCCCCATCCTGGACCCTTGATTCTACCTCCACTATGGACTACTTAGATACAGTTTTACCATCCGAAGAAGCAATCCTAGAAGTAATGATGGGTGTAGATTGACCTTGGGAAGACTTACACCATCGTTCATATTTTCTTCCTCTGTTCCAGGAAGTAGAATCTAGGTTCTCCGAGCTGTTTATTAGTGATGTTTGTACGGTATCAAATCCTTTGGCTCCAGCACACTTTCGTGCTGAAGATAATATGTCGGTGATTTCAAAAAAGATATCTATAAACATCTTTAGGAACCCTGACTTGATCAAGAATCTCTTCATTGAAACCGAATGTTCCCCTAAAGAAATTCAAATTTACACCGACCTTTTTAAGGAGTTTCAAGATGTATTCGCTTGGTCTTATGAAGAAATGCCTGGCATTGATCCATCCATAGTTCAACATGAGATCAAGACGTATGAAAACGCCAAGCCGATTCGTCAGAAGCTTCGGCCGGTTAATCCTAGGAAAGCAACAACCATTAAAGCTGAAGTAGAGAAGCTGCTCAAGGTGGGTTTCATATACCCTGTTCCTCTTACAGATTGGGTTTCTAATCCAGTCCTTGTGGATAAAAAGCAAGGAACAATCCAAGTATGCATTGACTTTAGGGACCTAAACAAAGCTTGTCCCAAAGATAATTACCCCACGCCATTTATTGATCATATTATTGATGAGTGTGCGGGTAATGATATTTTCTCCTTCATGGATGGTTTTTCCGGTTATAATTAGATCTCTATCCGCCCGGAAGATCAACATAAGACAAATTTTATATGTCCTTGGGGTACCTTTGCATACAAAAATATGCCTTTTGGTCTAAAAAATGCTGGAGCTACCTTCTAGCGGGCCATGTCATACTCTTTCCACGACATTAAATATATTATCGAAGCATACTTGGACGATCTAGCTGCTCGTTCTCAAAAGAGAACTGATCATCCCAGTCACCTTCGATTGGTTTTTGAGTGATGTCGATTTTACAAGATCCGGTTGAATCCCAATAAGTGCATTTTCGCGGTTACATCTAGTTGGTTATTAGGGTTCATTGTGCCAAATGAAGGGATTCCAATTGATCCCTTCAAGGTAGAGGCAATAATTCAGTTGCCTCCCCCGTCTTCAATTCGGCAACTTCAAAGTCTTCAAGGGAAGGCTAATTTCTTAAGAAAGTTTATAGTGAATTATGCCAAGATCACTAAAGGGTTCATGCGTTTGCTACGGAAAGGAGTTCCATATTTATGGAATGACTTTGCGCAGTGGTCGTACGATGCCTTGAAAGAGGCATTAGTCTTTGCCCCGCTTTTGAGTCCACCCGATTATGGTAGGGATTTCCTTTTATATCTCGCTGTAGCAGAATCAACCATAGGTATGGTTCTCGTTCAGGAAGATGATGCTCTCATGGAGCATGTGATTCATTATTTGAGCCGAGGCTTGATAGGTCCTGAACTTCGCTATTTTCCTATTGAGAAGTTGACTTTGGCAGCCATCCATGCTGTCCAGCGGCTCCACCATTATATCTTGCTACGTAAAACTTTTGTCTTAGCGACGGTCAATCCATTCCAATTTTTCCTCAGTAGGCGAGTGATTGGGGGCAAATATAATCGATGGATAGTTATTTTACAAGAATTCGATCTCGAGTTCTTGTCCGCCAAGTCTAAGAAATCTATGATTTTTGTGGAGTTAATTTCTGAGCTCCGTTGTGGATTGGATACTGTTTATGAGGAAAGTTTTCCCAATGAACATTTATTCCTCATCTCTTCACTCAACCCTTGGTATGGAGATATCATTGTCTATCTCCAGACTTCGAAGTTTCCCTCTACTTTCTCTAAGGATGAACGTCGAAAATTACGTCACCTGGCTAAGAACTATGTCATCATTGGTGATACATTATATTGTTGAGGGGTTGATTCAATCCTTCGGCGTTGTTTAACCCTAGAGGAAGCAGAGTCAGTGTTCAATGAGTGCCACAGTGGAGCTTGTGGTGGTAATCTTTCAGGGTTTGCTAAAGCCCAACGTATCTTGCATGCCGACTATTTTTGGCCTTCGCTCTTCAAAGATTGTGTTGAAGCGGTCAAACGCTGTCACCCCTATCAAGTTTATACTCGGAAGATGCGCGCACATCCAGCTCCTCTTTTTCCCATTGTCACTGTTGGTCATTTTACTAAGTGGGGTATTGATTTTACAACTTGTAATCCGCCTTCAACAGCGAATCACAAGTACATTATCGTGGCCGTAGACTACTTCATGAAGTGGGTTGAGGCCATGCCCACTTATAAAAATGATAGCGAAACAATGGCATTGTTTCTTTTTATTAAGATTATCTCAAGGTTTGGTATCCCGAGAGAGATTGTCACTGACCATGGCAGTGATTTCCAGAACCAACTAATGTCTAAATTGGCTCTTAAATTGGGTTTCTGGCAGGAGCACTCATCTCCATATTATCCTCAGGCCAATGGACAGGTCAAGGCAGTGAACAAAACCCTTAAGATGATCCTGCAAAGGACGATCGACAAAAATCAGTCCAATTGGCATCTTATTTTGTATCCGGCTCTTTGGGCATACCGAACCTCCATAAAGATTGCTACAGGTTTTACACCTTTTCAGTTAGTTTATGGAATGGAATCTATCTTTCCTATTGAATGTGAAATTCCATCTCTTAAGTTAGCTATTGAACTCCTTCCAGGGACCTCTAGTCTCGAAGAGCTCCTCCTTCATTTGAAACATCTTGATTAGCAGCATCGAGATGCCGCCACAATCAATGAGGTTCATAAGAAAAGGGTCAAAACTCAGTACGATAAAGTTGTTTGTCCTCGAGTCTTTTCTGAAGGAGACCTTGTCTTGGTCTATGACCAAGATAAGGATGCCTTGGGGGCAGGAAAGTTCAAGCCTATGTGGTATGGTCCCTTTATAATTAAATGAGTTTTAGAAAAAGGGGCATATGAGTTAATCGATTTTGAAGGAAACAAGTTGGCAGAGCCCCGAAACGGGCTCTACCTCAAGAAGTGCTTTGCTTGAGTAGCAGCTAGGCAATGGCTTCTTTATACATTTTGTATGTTTGTACATATCTCATGGGGATTTTTTTGATATCGACACTTTTTGGTTTGCTATGGCAGGTGTTGATGGATGACTTGGTCTATTTTGGATTCGCCGATGGTGCTAGTCAGCACACTCGGAACCTCGCTTCCGCAGCTTGGGTAATCTGCCATCCAACTAGTCAGTTGATGGTGTCAAGGGGAGTATGCATTGGTCCCACTTCAAATAATATGGATGAGTATACTGTCGTCATTAATTTACTATCCGAAACAATTTCTTATGAAATCAATTTGTTGGTAGTCTATCTTGATGCACAATTGATAGTGTCACAATTGAATAACATTTATCGGGTAAGGGATCCATGTTTATATCGCCAGTATTTAAGGGTGAGGTTGTTGCAAAGATCATTTACTTACATTAATTATTCGCACATTCCAAGATCTCATATTTGGTTAGCTGATTCTATCACTAATCAGGCATTAGACTGGCACATCATTCATTCATCACAATAAAATCAAGCATCAAAAAGTCGAAACTGTATATATATATATATATATATATATATATATATATCATAAAATATCTTGAGTGTACATAAGTGTGTCCAAAATAATATACAAAAATTGGGACTCAAATGCCCATAATCATGTCCAATACATCTAATGCCCCAACTCAGGATGAGCGGCTAAGTATGCGACTACTGCTTTGGCCACACACCTAAGAGTGCAAACCCAGTCTCGTGGCATGCCAACCACATGACGCTGCATGTCTATAGGGAGATCCTCTACAACCTCCATCGGTACTCGGTGAGTTAGTCTCACCAAGTGCCGCTGAATTGTGTGTAGAAGTTGCTCTGTGTCCGCAGCCGCCTCTTCGGCACCTCGGCCGCAATGTCCATACCGTGGGAACCCATCTGGTCGTACTGGCCCAATATCTGGAACATGATCATCATATTAGTCATTTTAATCCTATCAAAATATTTTTCAAAATTCATTATTATATTTGAAAAATCATAAAATCAAAAACATTTGTTACCTATATCACCCCATGCTGCGGTTGGTGGCAAAGCTAGATCAGGATCTCCTCGGAAGTCCAACCCAGCATAAGGGTAGTCGTCTACGGCAATGATCTGTTGCTCCCACCAGGAGAAGAAGTCATCGTCGAAAGTAGTCCATGGAATGTCCCCACCTCCTAGTCGTTTCATCAAGTCAGCCCACCTGCCCATTCGTGGATCTCATGGGGTGTTGATCGAAACTGATACTCTAGGACGGAGTGCTGGGACCCTCTCAAAGAAGAAAGAGCACAAAATAGTTCCATACCCGAAGTTTTTGGTCTGCCCCTTCTTGATAGAAGTAAGCTAGCTCTTCAGGTTGGCGAGAAGAGGAGTACACCAATCAAATACGGTGGTGAGACAGTCTACCGCCAAGCTCATGGCTAGCCATGAAGCCTGGTGTAAGGAAGCTGATCCGTTCACTCTGGCTATAGTGAATAGGATGATCCTCAATGATAAACTCTCCACATGCTTGATTGGAATTTGACTTCCAACCTTTTCTGGATGACTCGGGCAATATATATGCACGTAGTCCTCGATAGAGAGACTGCCTCGTGATCTGCCCGTGGAATGTACTACCTCTCCCCTCCAGGAAAGGCCTGTGATGAAATAAATATCCTCAACCTCTATCTTGAGTGGCATTTGATCAATCATAAACGAGTCATCGTCGATGCTCTAGTAGTGAATGAGAATTTCGAGGATGCGAGTGTTTGATTTCATGTTTGGCATTTTAAAGAACTTTAGCAAACCACATCCTCTTAAGGCATCAGGGCATTAGGATCGCTGATAACTGATCCGAATTGGATCTATGAAGAATTGTCAGAAGGACCATGACTGTATCAGGTCAGGAAAGACATCAAAGAATTAAGAAACATCAATAAAAAACACCTCTAAACAGTGGCAGTTAGCAGCCAGCGTGGAGCGACGAGGACCTCGGTCAAAGCGCGATGACCGAGGCCCATGGAGACTGTGCAGGAGGCAAAACTAGCCCTTGGGAAGCCCAGATCAGGGAATAGAGGCAAAACCCTTTGAAAATGAGAAGCCCTGAGTGCTCGGTCGCATGAAGAGCCGGGAAAACCGTGGGGAAAAGGCTAAAGGTCAAGGCGGGACCCGCGCTTCCAAAACCGGTGGTATTGATCGGTGGCACCCTCAAGTAGTAAGCGGATTTGGCGAAAACAGAGCTATTCCACTCAGCTTCCGACGCATGGCAAGCGGAGGAGAGAGAAAACCGTTGCTGATTGCGTGCTAACGGTCAAGCAAGTCAACTACGCGAAATGTGCGAATGGCATCGGATCTGGAGGCCCCAGATCTAACGGCTGAGATCGCACCCGATGGGAAAGAAGAATTGATAGGGGTGATTAAGCCACAATTTGTAAGAATTTGACGTCTGATTTGACTGCCAAGGTGGCGGAAGACTCATTCCACGACGTAACGGGAAAACCGAACCGACGAAGCAAGTTGGCACAGCTGCAGGAGGACAAGTGGCCACTCCCTGTGAGTCTGATGATGACGCCGAAACAGGGAACTCCAATCGAAGCTGTAGCAGGCAAACCGACGGAAGTGGAAGGGGAATAAAACAGCCATGAGCTCGAATGGCTTTTAAAGCCATGAAAAAAGCAGAACATGCGACAAGGGAACCCAAAGCGGGAACACCGAGAGGAACACTGAACACAAAAAGAAAAAACAGAGAAAGGAAAGACAGTGAAGCAAAGAAGAACGGAAGAGAGAGGTTCGAGCTGACTACAGGTAGCGTCGAGAACCAGAGAGCTTGAGAGATTCAAGCCATTCCTGAGAGGATCTGTCCAGATGGAGCACCACATTGGGCTCTCTCCACTAAAGACCAGAAAGGTCACAGAGCTGGTAAAGAAAAGAGTCTGTGTACTCTATTGGCTTGGGGAATCCAAGAACCACCCTGCCATGCAAATTCTGTTCATGAGACTCACATTGAGCTCCTTCATTGTAATTCTCTGCTTTAAGACACAATAAAAGAAGGCCACCATTGAGAGTTGGACTGGAGACGTAGCCCTGGAGGATAGGGTGAACTCCTTATTAAATTCTCGTGTTCTTATATTTGCTTACTGTATTTCTCTGTTGTTTTCCATTTCAAGTGTATGTGTATTTGCAATCTAATCGATCCGTTGCCTAAATAACATAGATACACACCAGCACATGAGTCTGTAATACCTTTATTCAATAAATCTTTGACTGAAGTCACTTATAGGGTGATTATCAGATCAATTGGTATCAGAGCTGTAGGATGTAAGGTTAGACAAGCTTGTGTTGGTTAGCTGTTGAATGATTACTAGATCAAATCTCAAATTAGGAGAAGGAGAGTTGGTCAAACTTAATCTTGAAATTGGGAGAGTCTATCCTTGGAAGACAATGTCAGAGGAAGATTCTGTAGGACTAGACCCTCAATTCCTAGAAAGTTTCCTAGCCATAAATTCCATGGTGGAGGAAATGTATAGGGACTTTAGGAAACATAAGGCTAAAGATTCATCAGGTTCTAAACAAGATAAAGAAGAAGACGAGTCTCACTTCCACGACCACTCCAAAGGAAAAGGGAAAGAGGAAAGCTTTCTCACACTGCCTAATAGCCCTGTGCATAACAAGAAAACATCTTTGATTGAGCTAGATGTTAAATTTGATTTGCCTATATATGATGGAGAGCTAAATGCTGAAAAGTTGGACAATTGGATTAGACAAATTGATGTTTATTGCAGGGTACAGAACATAGACTTAGACAAGAGCAAGATTCAGCTAGCAAGCCTACATCTAGGAGGCACTGCCTTGGTTTGGTGGGAAGGCAGAGCTCAAGCTGACATGAAAAGACATGGCAAGACTATCTCTGTTTGGAGTGAATTTGTTTCTACAATAAAAAAGTAGTTCTATCCATTGGCCTACATGCAACAAGCCATGATGAGTTGGCAAACTCTTCGGCAGTTGAAAGGGCAAAGTGTGCAAGGGTACACTCAAGAATTTAGAAAGAGAGCATTGATTCTAGGAATCTCATTAGACTCACTAGAAACTCTTTTGAAGTACATTGGTGGTCTACACAACTACATGAGGCATACCATCCTCATGTTTAATCCCACTAGTATAGATGAGGTATCTGTACAAGCTACTCATCTAGAAGCTAGAGGAAAGAATGGAAATCCAAAAGTTGGGGGACCATCCCAACCCACTGCAAGCAAGAGCAAGGAGAAAAGAAAGCAGAAGTGGAAAGCAAGAAAGGCTAACACTGCACAGAAAAGCAAAGCTTCGTTCACTCATTGTAAAAATGATGGGCATGATGATGAGCATTGCTGGATTCTGCATCCAGAGCTGAGACCTAAGAAGTTCGAGGGCAAGAAAAATAAGACTGCTGCAGCTATTCAGAAAGATTTGGGGTCAAACTCAGGAGATGAAACAACTATTGCAGCCATAGGTATAAAAGGTAAGAATTATAAAGCATCTACTAGTACTTCTGCTCAATCTGTTATTGATGAAGAAAATGAGAGAAAAAGACATGAGCTTTTCCATATTCGAGTTGTTTCCAAATATCAAAAGATTGATACTTTGTTTGATAGTGGCTCACAAGTAAATTTAATTTCTGAAGCAATTGTAAAGATATTGGGATTAGCAACTACACCTCACAAGAAACCATACCCATTAGGATGGTTGAATGATAAAGCACAACTACAAGTGACTAGATAGCGCAAACTCAAGTTTTCTTTTGGGTCAGCATTTGTAGATGAGGTTGAGTTAGACATAATTCCTTTGGATATATGTGGAATTGTTTTAGGAAGTCCTTACTTGTATGATAGGAAGGCTATTTTCTATAGGGCTGAGAACAAGTATCTACTTGTTAAAGATGGAATCGAATACTTTGTAAGAGCTCATAAGCTCAAGAATAATTATATTCTCATAAACTCAGGGCAGATGAAAAGAATGATAAATTCATGCAAACAATTCTTACTGATGGTTGTAAAGGAAAAGAAACATGATAAAACCAATGTATTTGAGGGCTGTAATGCTAAACAACAAGATGAATTAGGAAAGGTTGTTTCAGAGTATGATGTCTTGTTTCAAGAACGTAAAGGTTTGCCACCCAAAAAGGAAATAGTACATGATATTATTTTGCAGCAAGATGCTCCATTGCCTAACATTGGAATGTACAGGTTGTTTGCTTTAGAGAATGCTGAAATCAAGAAGCAAGTGCAAGAGTTGCTCGAGAAGGGGTTTATTAGGCCTAGCACATCACCATGTGGGTCACCAATCGTTTTGGTGAGAAAGAAAGATGGCTCGTGGAGAATGTGCATTGACTACCGAGCACTGAATAAGATAACAATAAAAAATCGTTATCCCCTTCCTCGCATAGATGATCTTTTGGATCAATTGAAGGAAGCTGTTTATTTCACCAAGCTAGACTTGCACAGTGGATACCATCAGGTCAAGGTTGCAGAGCAAGATGCATGGAAGACTGCTTTCAAAATAAAGCAGGGATTGTATGAGTGGCTGGCTATGCCTTTTGGCTTGACCAATTCTCCTGCTACTTTCATGAGATTAATGAATGATGTACTCATACCTTTTCTTGATGATTTTGTTATTGTGTATCTGGATGACATTCTGATTTTTAGTAAAACATGGGAAGAACACCTAAAGCATGTTAAGCAGACACTAGATATTTTGAAAATAGAAAACCTTCATGTTAAACTCTCAAAATGTGAATTTGGCAAAACATATCTAAATTATTTGGGTCATATAATAGGGGGTGGTGAATTGAAAATAGATCCCTCTAAAGTGGCAGTCATTGTGAACTGGCCTAAACCCAAGTCTGCTACAGAGGTGAGAATCTTCTTAGGAGCGGCACAATATTGGAGGAAGTTCATTCCTAATTTTTCCTCAATTGCAGCTCCCTTACATGCTTTAACCGGATTGAACAAGGTGTTTTAGTGGGGAGGCAAACATCAGAAAGCCTTCAACACCTTGAAAGAAAAGATTAGTACATCACCTGTACTAGCACTGCCTGATCTGCAAAGACCATTTGAGATCCAAATAGATGCCAATGACTATGCCATGGGAGTAGTGTTGACACAACACGATAAACCCATATGTTATCATTCTGAGATTTTTAATCCTGCAGTAGTTAACTATCCTACATATGATAAAGAATTGTATGCATTAGTTCAGAGTGTGAAAAAGTGGAAACGTTACTTAATGGGCAAAGAGACAGTAATACATATTGATCATCAACCACTTCAATATCTACACTCCCAGACTAAGTTGCAGCAATCAAGACATTACAGATGGATGGGCTTTCTACAACAGTTTCATTTAGTCATCAGATATAAAAAGGGAATACATAACAAAGTTGCAGACATGCTATCTAGACCCATTATAAATGCATCCACTATACTTAAGCATAATTCTGTGCTACACGAAAGCTACATTGAACAATATGCTCAAGATATATACTTTAGAGATTTGTATGCAACTTTGAGTCAAGGCAAAAGAGTAGAAGATCTGGATTATCATGTAAAAGATCGACTCTTATACCATTGTGGGAAACTCTGCATTCCACAAACTGAGAGAGTAAAGATAATTAGGGAAGCACATACTTCTCTGATATCAGGTCACTTTGGGGTAAGTAAAACAGTTGCACAGCTGCAAAGGTTTTTTTATTGGTCAAGAATGAATGAGACAGTTTCTAGATATCTAAGAGGGTGTGCTATGTGTGCTAAGAGCAAGCCCAGCAATAGGAAACTAGGCTTGTACACTCCATTACCAATTCCGTCTCACCCTTGGGAAAGTGTTTCCATGGATTTTGTTGGAGGATTGCCTAAATCTAGGAAAGGTCATGATTATCTATATGTTGTTGTGGATAGGTTTAGCAAAATGTGTATTTTGGTACCTTGTAATAAACAGATTACAGTTGAACAGACTGCAAAATTTTTCTTTGAACATGTATGGGTTCATTTTGGATTACCCACTTCTATTATATCTGATCAAGACACTCGATTTGTGGGGAAGTTTTGGTCAAGTCTGTGGGAATTGATGGACACCAAACTGAAGAAAAGCACAGCTTTTCATCCACAAACTGATGGCCAGACAGAAGTAGTTAACAGGACAGTGATCCAGTTACTCAGAGGATATTGTAGCAAACATCCTAAGCTTTGGAATGAACATTTGTGTTATGTGCAACATGCTTACAACAGAGCAAAACATTCTTCTACACAGAGATCTCCTTTTGAGACCTGTTTGGTTTCACACCAAGGTCTCCTTTGGATTTTGTCTTTGGTAAAGATACCATGGTTAATGGACACAGTGATGTGGACAGGGAAAATAGGTTCATTGAACAGATCCAGCAGATCCACCAGGCAGTATAGGAACAGCTGGAAAAGACCCAAGCCAAATACAAGGCTAGGCATGACAAGCATCGGATGGAGCATAGTTTTCAAGTTGGTGACCAGGCTTGGCTGTATATCAGTAATGACAGGATGCAAGGTGAAGGTAAGAAGCTAAAGCCTATCAGGAATGGACCCTTCAAGATACTTGAGAAGATTGGTGAAAATGCTTTTCACCTTGATCTACCAACTTACATGCACATCTACTCAGTCGTAAATGCAGATTACTTGAGATTGTTTGAACCTTCAATGATTGAAGACCCGGAAGAGCAGAGCCAATTGCCTTCTATTGATGACCTACTACCTGAATATCTTAATGAATTGTAGGAAGACACAGTGTTGGACAGGAAGGTGAGGGAAACACGTAGGGGAGATGTTGAGTACCTCAGGATTGGGCTCAAAGGTTCAAAGCTGAGCAGTGCAAAGTGGATTGAGATTGGACAAGTGAGAAACCAGTACCCTCACTTAGTCGATGCTTAAAAACCAACTTTTGGTGGTCCAAAATCTTTTTTCAGTGGGAAGGTCATGATCCGAATTGGATCCATGAAGAATTGTCAGAAGGACCATGACTGTATCAGGTCAGGACAGACATCAAATAATTAAGAAAAAGCGATCAAAAACACCTCTAAACAGTGGCAGTTAGCAGCCAGCGTGGAGCGACGAGGACCTCGGTCAAAGCGCACTGACTGAGGCCCATGGAGACTGCGCAGGAGGCGAAACTAGCCCCTGGGAAGCCCAGATCAGGGAACAGAGGCAGTTTTTGATGCGCAATTACGCTGGGAAAAACCCCTCGAAAAGGAGAAGCCCCGAGCGCTCAGTCGCATGAAGAGACAGGAAAACCGAGGGGAAAAGACTAAAGGTCAAGGCAGGACCCGCGCTTCGAAAACTAACGATATTGATCGGGGGCACCCTCAAGTGGTAAGCGGAATTGGCGAAAACAGAGTAATTCCACTCAGCGCCCGATGCGTGGCAAGCGAAGGAGAGAGAAAACCGCCGCTGATCGCATGCTAACAGTCGAGCAAGTCAATTGCGCGAAATGTGTGAACGGCGTTGAATCTGGAGGCCCCAGATCAAACGGCTGAGATCGTGCCCGATGGGAAAGCGGAATCGACAGGGGGGATTAAGCCGCGATTTGTAAGAATTTGACGTCTGATTTGATTGCAAAGGTGGTAGAAGACTCATTCCAGGACGTAATGGGAAAACCGTACCGACGAAGCAAGTTGGCACAGTTACAAGAGGAAAAGTGGCCACTCCCTGTGAGTTCGATGATGACACCGAAACAGGGAACTCCAAGCGAAGCTGTAGCAGGCGAATTGATGGAAGTGGAAGGGGAATCGAACAGCCATGAGATCGAATGGCTTTTAAAGCCATGAACAAAGTAGAACAGGAGACAAGGGAACCCGAAGCGAGAACACCAAAAGGAAGACCGAACACAGAAAGGAAGAAAAGAGAAAGGAAAGACAGTGAAGCAAAGCAAAACGGAAGATAGAGGGCCAAGTTGACCGCAGGCAACGTTGAGCACCAGAAAGCTTGAGAGATTCAAGCCATCCCTGAGAGGATCTGTTTGGACGGAGCACCACATTGGGCTCTCTCCATTGAAGACCAGAAAGGTCACAGAGCTTTTAAAGAAAAGAGTCTGTGTACTCTAGTGGCTTGGGGCATCCAAGAACCACCCTGCCAAGCAAATTTTGTTCAGGAGACACACATTGAGCTCCTTCATTGTAATTCTCTTCTTTAAGACACAATAAAAGAAGGCCACCACTGAGAGCTAGACTGGAGATGTAGCCCTGGAGGATAGGGTGAAATCCTTATTAAATTCTTGTGTTCTTATATTTGCTTACTGTATTTCTCTGTTGTTTTCCATTTTAAGTGTTTGTGTATTTGCAATATGATCAATCTGTTGCCTAAATAACATAGACACACACCAGCACATGAGTCTGTAATACCTTTATTCAATAAATCTTTGACTGAAGTCACTCATAGGGTGATTATCAGATCAATAACCTCATCATCCACTAAGGCATGCTCTCTTTCTCTCCAAGTGATTGGTATCCTGAAGAAAAAACAAATTTGGACCGTTAGATTTTTTGTTTTGAAGTTTTCATGGCGTATACATGGGTCCATTTCATACATAGTCGCGTCTAGGTATGTGCAACCTGCGTATACGCCGCGAATTTTTTTTTGACAATAATTCAACGATGAAACTGGAATTAAAAATTCTAAAACCAATCACAATTGAATGCAAGATAATTTTAAGGGTTACTTGGTGATTTTTGGAAGATTTGAACGATCGAATTTGGTGAATGGCAATGCTTGCTCCTTTTGCTTCACTCCTTTGCTCTCAAATCAAAACAGTGATAATGGTGATTCGAAAAACTATTTTATAAGCCTTGAAAATGGTAAATTTTTTCAAAACTTGGTTTTGTTTTGTCTCATGTAACTTTTAACTTGGAGATTGGAATGTCGAGAATGGTTTGATTTTCAGGACATTTTGGATGCTTTTTCGACAGTTTTGAGACGGTTCCATGACTGCTGACCCATGATGGCAGGTATCATTTTCTCATTGGCACATAGGTTAGGGAAGCCATTTTTTCTGTTGCATTATGCATACTAGCCTCTATTTGTCGATACACTTGCCATAGGGTCTATCCCATCATGTTATGGTTCATAAACGATCTTCACTCGTCGATTTTTAAATCAGGACACGATGGTAGAGCTATACTTTTCACGGGCATCGTAGTTAGCACCTCACTGACATTTGTTGCCCATGCTGCTTCGATCTGAGTAGGCTCGGGAGTCCTCTGTAGTCCCGCCATGACTTATGCAATGAAGACTCATTCCTCTTTGCTTCTGCGCTTCATTCTGGACTTATACCCTAGAGGCTCCTTTGTGTTGAGTTGTACTACTGCATTGCATTTTGACCATTTGCACCTTTTGGCCTTGAGCCGACTTCACTTGGACTCGTGTTTAAGCCAACTTTTGACCATGACAACTGCAAAATCAAACTTTCATTCCCTTGATTTTTGCAACTTGACACACCTTGACCTGTGGAAGGAACACACCTTTGAGTGTCTTTGACCAGTTTTCACCTCCTTGCATTGAGCATAGGATTGTTCCAATCCCAGGAACTAGATCATCTATTTCACCGACAGTCATTCTTTCCACTGTACTATAGCATTCTTTTATTCTCTTTCCAGCTTAAATAAAAAGACAAAAAAATTATATATTCCAAAAAAGAGCGGGAACGGGACAATATTTCCACTTATTGTTGGCAGCTAGAGTCAGTCGTGTTGCCCTTGAATAAAGCACTCAAAACAAAGTCTCCTCTGTTTGGGCTGGATTTAGTTTGACTTAGGTACGCCTTAACCTTGTTATTGAGTTAGTTCTCCCCCGATTGGTTATCTCTTCCAATCATATGGAGGGTTCGTTCGTGCCTTCTGCATGACGAACTTATACAGAGTCATCATATGCTGCCACATAGTCACATTGAGTCGTGCTTTTGTTCAAGGGAAGTTAGCCTGAGTCGGCCTCTCTACGGTGTCTCTTAACTCATTTTTCAGTCGGCCATCTCTGGTTGTCAGTGTCTTGTCTATAATCACATCAGTTATATTGGTCCTTTACTCGTGCCGGTTTCAGAAGCTCTCCATTGACTTCTTGCTGGCGAGTCTTGTCCTTATCAACGACGACATCTTGCTCTGAGGACAGACCTAGAGCTGCACCCTGGCCCTATTTTCATTATTGATAGGTCACCTTGTGCTCAGCATCGATCAATATCATGGGGTTTTGACTGAGTGGTTTCCCTTGTGTTCGACATCAACGTACACTATCACACATTGGGATTCGTGTAGTACCTTGGTTTCTATTTGACCCTATTGGTGGATACCTCGCCTCTGTGTCAGCTTTCATTATTGGTTGGTTCAGAGGATTTCTGTCGTGCGCTAGCCACATCTTGTGTACGCCGGAAACGTGCTTCAGTCGGGTTACTACATCTTTTTTCGTCCGATTCCTTCCACATTATTGGCCTACGGGTTACACTCGCGCTAGATTGATGAAGGATGCCTTAATGCCTTCCTTCTAGCGGATCTTTCCCTATCGACTACGACTCATTGCTCTGGGGCAAAGATCTAGAGTCCATTTGGAAGTACCTTGGGGTTTGCAGTCATTAGTGGTAGATCCTTCACTATCGAAAGTGGGAAACCATCATTGTCTCCTGATTGATAGATTCTTACAGGTGTTCGACTCCATCCCATCTATTCACACTTGTTAGATTGTACTAGGTACCTTGACACTCATTAACATTATCGGTGGGTAGTCTCGCATTTGTTAACGGTATACATCAATGACCGGTAATCAAACGATTTCTCACATGGTCGACTTTAGATCATTTATTCCCATGGTGTAGAAATGTACCACGGCAAACGGTGAAGACCTCAGGTTGCATCAGCATTCATTGGTTCACTTGACAGTTGCTCCTGTTGCTACTAGTTGATACCACTCCACCTTATATGTTGCAGTCATTCATGGCGACATTCTTTATGCTGGCACCTGAGTTTGCAGTGTAGTGCCATATTACTCCATCATGTTAATTTGGTACTTTTGGGATTAGTCTTTGATATTAGTGATTCACTTCATCCTTCAGCATCATTGACATTCTTATATGTGATATTCCGACATGTACTTGTTCGATTGTGATCAGATGATCCATTATGTATTTTCCAGTCTTTTATACTTGTCTACTTAGTGGATCTACTTGTACTTAATATGCGGACATGCTTTACTTTCTCTGAGCATGGGCATGCCCGCCTCAGACAGTGTTTCTTTTTGATCTCCTTTTGTGGCTTGGAAGACTGAACTTTGGTGAATTCCTTCTTAGTTTTTTACAGGTTTCCTTTCCATGCACTTACTTAATACATTTCAGCCATCATGTACCCCTTCTAACCTCATATATTAGGGGGCATCTGTTATAGCTCCAAATATCACTGTTGATGTTTGTGATGCTGCACTCATGGCCTAGGGCAACCCCTCCTTCCAGACCTGGTCCAAAAATTTTAAAAACAATGCTTTACTCCCTATACGCGACATTGCCCTGAGCTAAACACGTGTGTACGCAAGTCTGTGTATACCCAACCCGCGTATATGTCTTAAAACACTTAAAAAAATTAAATCTCCTTAATTTCGGGTGGAGATCACGGGTTTTACCTGTTGGGTACCTATTAGTGCCTATGGCCCAACTGTTCCCAACGAATTCCCAACTAAAAAACTACTTTGGTAGAAGTATAAAAAGGCTTCAATGGGAAGGCCTAAGGAGGAGAGAATAGAGAGAAAAATCACTCTGTTGAGATTATCCCTGACGAGGTCTGAAGATCCTTGTGCTTCCAGCATTTCCCCCCATTACAGGTGTTAGTGCCTAGATTTACCTTAGGCTGAAAAGGTAGGATCCAGGGCCAACATAAAACCACGCTCAGCCTGGTAGCTAGCCCTACCAGGTCAGGAGAGGGCTCTCTCCGGGTCAATCTCATAAAATAATGATCGATGAGGGCTTGAGATGACTGAAATATCTTCTTATCTTAGGCTAGATATGAGTGCAAGAGAGTTTGATTGAATAAAAGATGATTTGTTGGCTCAGATGGAAAGATAGATTTTGGGTGTGAGGATTGAGGATCAGTTCTGCAGAGATCTCAATGGGGCAAGGTAGGCAATCATTTTGGCACTTAAAATTGAATGAGATGAAAGGAATAGACAGGTGAGGTGTTGAAGAGGGCAAGAGAAATCATGGATCCTCCCCAAACAACTGAAAACATCAAATAACTAAAGCAAACTTCAAGTAGAGCACTGCAATTTCAATGGATTCTACTTACACTCTTGTTTGTTTAGTTCAGAAGAAATAAGATAGAAAATGACATACAATCACATAAACAAATTCACAATTACAAAGAGAAGTACTATACCAAGACAAATTTCCACCTGAATCCCAAAGAGTGCTGCAAATCCTGGTCTCAATTCCTTAGCCAAAATGAAAATATGAGTGTACAATGAAATTCCTTTCTTTCTCAAGAGTCCAACCCTGCTAATGACTAAAAAAAAACATAATATAGACAAACATAACTCATCCTTTCCTCTAGAGGTCGAGCTCACATGTTTAGGAGCTGATCCAACTGATTCTAAACTGAGAACTAGAAATTAGGCAACATGACAACATGCCTCTAGAAACAAGGGAACTGATTCATCCAGTTTCAAACAACCTTTAAACTGATGAATCTACCTCTACAAGTGAAAATTTAACATATTTACATCATTATCCATCAATTTTCATCAAATTACATCACAAATTTTCCATTATGAAAGTGAAAAAGTCAAACTAGCCAAAGCTGGGCAAAAAATAGAGCAATACTTGGTCAAACTGGTAATTTTTCCTCTATGCGCCGCGCCTGATTCTCTACCCATAGCGCCTATTTGGACCCACTTTTGGAGGCCTTTCTGGTGTCCAAATGAACTCCAAGTGTTCTTGTTGGAAAGGTCTATCTGTCTACTTTCCAATGCAAGTGGAATTTTTCAATTTGGCCTCCATTTGCCCCTTCGAAAGTCCATTCTCCCAACACTGCTTCCTGTGTGTGAAAATAGGGGCAGTGAGGTCATTTTTTGAGTGTTTTTGACCTTTTTGAGGGCTCAAAACCTACCCACATTTCTTGGCCATAGGTAGGAAAGCATAATTTTTCATGCCAAATCCAAAAATGTTGAGTTTTTGTGATTTGGAGGCTCCTAGCAAAAGCGAGTGCCACGTGGCACGACGCATAGAGCAAAAAATCCTGTTTTTTGTGCCAAAATTTTCAAAAATGCAAAAAGTGCCCCAAATTTTTTGAAATTTGGGCTGAGTCTTTTCCATCAAGAGATATGTTGGGCAAAGGAAGCCTCAGCTAATATGTGAAGTCTATCATTCTCCTTTCGCCTCTTTGATGCCCTTTTCAATTTTGCCTTTAAGCTCCCGATTCTCGCCTTACAGACTTTGTTTCTCGCTTCTCGAATGTGTTTGCCACCTCTATGAGGCCTCCTGGGTGTATGTACCTCTATGGAAGAGTCACTGTGTGTCTCTTCTTCATGATCATATGACGGATCAGATTCCATCTTTGCTAGCAAGTGAGTTTTCTTGATGAAAAATAGGCAAATTATGGTGTTCCTTGATTTTCTGCCACCAAGGGAAAAGTGATATGAGGGACTGTAGAGGGAGGGAAAAATGAGGGATTTTAGGACTGTTAGGATAGGGTTTATTTATGGAAACAGGGGATTAGAGAGTGATATAGGAGTTTTAGGGATAACAGCTAGGGTTTGGGAATTTGTATTTTAGGAGTTGGGAAATGGGAATTGAGATAGGGATAGATGATTTTGGGAATATGGGAATTAGGGAATGGGGAATAAGGTGAGAGAATGAGTGAAGGAGTGGACAAATGAAGAAATGGGAGAATAAATTTTGGCAGCCAAAACAACAATGCAAACCCTAGACAACAGTTTCTTGGGAAATGACAAAAATGTAGGGTTTGATTTTTGCTTACAGCATCCACCATAAATTTTATAACAAACTCTTTCACTAGCCAAGAGGAGAGCTGCACTTACTTGCACACTAGAAGATTTGAGCAATTTTAGAAACTTGAGAGAGTTTAGGATAAAATTTGGCTTGGAAGCTCTATGCGCCGCGCGTCAAACCCAACGCGCCGCGCCAGTGTAAATTTGCACTGGAAATTGCAGCCTAATGCGTCGCGCCAGTTATGTGTGCCGCGCCAGTTGCCCAATGCGTAGCACTTTTTGCAGGAGACTTTTGGAGGCCTTCCTAGTGTCAAAATTGGGCGTGGGATAGCTCGTTGGAAAGGTTATTGAGCCTAATTTTCAACTCAACTGGAATTTTTCAATTTTGAGTTCATTTTCCTTATCAAAAATCAAAACTCCCAAGACTGGTCAAAATGTGCCAAATGAGGTTGCCTAAAGGCAGAGTGTTGTTGCAGTCAACCTTTTAAGGTCTTCCTCAATTCCCAATTGAGCTCATGATAGCGCATTTGAAATTGCTTTGTGTCTAGTTATCATTGGACTCATCAAGCAAGTCATTTGGCCAACCAAGCTAGGATAAAACTTGATTTTCCCAAGGTCACTTCAGAGGTGCATTAATTCTCCTGAGGCAACTGTATTTTTGACATTTCTCTAAAACCATGACACCTGTGTAAAAAGTGAAGGAGGTTTTTCTTCCTTGGTCTATTGTGGACACAAACCTCTCTCAAGTTTTCCAAATTCATCTTTTATTGCTCAGAAACATCATTGGAGTAAAACCTATCCCGATGTGTGGAACAGGGATTTGTCGAAATTAAGTGAAATGAAGGGGTTAAAGGGCTTCTAAATTCTTGAGAAAATTTTGGGAAGTAGGGAGGGATGCTAGGAAGTAGGGAAAAGTGGAATTTAAAATATTGAGTGAGGGGAGGAGGTCCAAAAGGGCAAAACACAGGCCTAGCCTAGAAAATTGTCAAGTTGTAGCAAGAAACTATGGTTTGTGTGAAAATGAGGAATTTGAGGGATATCAATGATGGGAAGTGTTTAATAAGGTATATTGAGGATAGGGGAAGGTGTATGAACATTAGGATACAAGTTTTGCTGATTATTTGACCATCCAAGAGAAATTACCTTCAAAACCCTAGGAGAGGGAAATGAACCTTACCTAGGCACAACTGAAGCATGAACAAGGTGTAAAATGACCCAGTGGAACTTGACATGATGATAAAAAGCCTCTGAATGATGGTACACTCAGTTGAATGGTGACATGGACCGACCTTTGGAAAACTTTGAAAAGAGTAAAAGCAAACCCTAGACCTAATACCTAGTGACCAAATTTTGCTTGAAGACTCACTGAAATGACAAAATTTGACCTTGACACCTTAAAATCACTTTGTAAAAGCATTTTGATCACTGGAGGAAGGCTACAAAGGCTGACACTAACATTGGCTCCAATGGAGATGGTAGCTCATTGGAGGTGCCAAGAACTACAGATCTTTGGAAAGCAGACAGTGCCTTCATCCATTGGGCAATGGAGTCAAAAACTCAAGCTGAAATGCATGACTAAAAACTGATGACTTGACGACACAAATTAACTCTCACTCAACTAAAAACTGACTTGATACTTAAACACAATTGATAAACTGGAAAATATGCTCAACATGTAGCTTATTCAATACAACCTACTCTACTTGTTCCATTCATCACCTGATCAAGTGAAATGAAACAACCAATGCAACGAAGTAAGTATTCTGGCTACTGTTTGAATTCTCTGCAAGCGCTCGCTTATGAACAACAAGAGATAACTACTAAAAGGCAACTCCCATGAAAACTTGTGAACAAATCCGTTGAATACTACGGATTCTCTATCCGCCTCCAAAAACACTGCATAAGGATATTGAAGTTCATGCACACTGGGACTTAGCTCATCTAATGGATTACTTCTCTTCTCCTCATACCATGAATACAAACTTTGTTTTGAGCTTTGTGACGAGACTCCTGCTAAAAATGACAAAGAAACCAGCTGTCGGATCAAATTTATATCAGCACACGTTTCAAGCTCACATGTAGTCAATGGAGAAGGACTTGGACTGCAGACATCATCCAACACATCAGCTATTGGATCATGAAAAACTCGAAAAGACTGCTGCAACCCATTTTCTATTAGTTCCGATGAGATTCCATGATTTCCTACAGGCTGCTCATTTGAAGATATACTATGAAATTTACCCTTCAAAAACTGAAATGATTCAAAACAAAATGGTACGGAATCATCTTTTATCATTTGATCATATGTGTCAGCTTCCATGTCTTCATCTGCAACTTGACAATCATTGGCATTCGGGAGCTACAAATCTAGATATGAGAAGTTTTGAACAAGGTTTTCATTGCTCTCAAGGTGGTCCAGATCAAGACTTGTCGACAATTGATTTCTGAGTGCATGAATGTTGTCTCTGATGAACTGAAACGAAGCAAAACAAAAAGGCAAATATCCTTCACTTACTTCAAAATTTGCTGCACTTTCGACGTCACTGTCATAGTTGATATGCATCGGTTGATCACTGTATTCGAGCTGCTGAAAATGAACTTCCTCCTCCCACAAACTAGCTGCTGATTTGTCTACAAGATTAGCTTCGGTTCGGAGAACATAATCATCATCATACTGATCAAACTGAGGTAAATCATCAGTATAAAACACATCATCAAGCATACATGTCATATCAACAGATCTGTCTTCTCCAAGATGATCTATAAAACAATCATTATCAAATCTATGACAACTGGGATAAGAAACAAAATGTTTTGGATCAACAACTTGTTCTTCTTCAATCAGTGAGCCATGGTCTTGAACATCATACTCATTCCTTGTAGTGATCTTCCGCATTATCTCTTCCACTGCACTTATCAAAATGTCAAGCTTTACCTCTAGAGATGTTGATTCCTCCGGATCTATGTTTTTCATCTCTTCTTCCTTCAACTTTGCCCTTCGGATCAACAAATGAGCCTCTACATCTACTGCATTGTTCTGCATCTCTTCAAGTGTTGCAAGATTCCTTTCTCTCAGCTGAAACTCCATTTCTGGATCAAAGGCACCTGGGTAGTGCAAGAGAGCAGATCCAAGAGGAGGTCTTATATTAACTGGCATCGAAAAATAAACTTGGTTAAATCTGGTAGAAAATTGTTGTACTGTCTCCCCTGGCAATCTTTTCAGCTGGTTATACTCTTCTATAATCAAGAAAGGGTTTTGTCTTACCACCCACCTATCGAGGAAAACTTTGACGAACTGCTGGAAATCTGAGATGCTCGCATTAGGCAGGGTTTTGAACCAACTCTTGACTTTTCCTTGCAAAGAAAGAGCAAAAATCCTAATACTGAAATCTTCTTCATCAACTTCAAAAAGGTCAAGAAAGGACTCAAAATTCAAAACATGTCTCTCAGCAGTGATATTGTCGCATTCACCATCAAATCTTGGTAGATATAGGTCATGATTTTTAGGGAAAGCATGGGATATAGGAGGTAAAATCAGAGGCTTGTATCGATCTAGAATTTTACAAGGTGTAGGAGTAAATACAGAAGGTATAGAATCAGTCTTGGTCTCTTGGGGCTCATCAGTTTTAAGACGGTCATCACAAGATTCAGAAGAAAGGTCTAGATCAAGATCAAAGGCATGCAAATCTTTGGTATTTACAATCTTCAAAGGGAAAGAATCAAATGCAGGCTGAGAATCTCTTCTCAAAGATAGTATACTTTGCAAAGCCTTCTTGACATTCGCGGGAAAAGAGAAGAAATAATTTATAACGAAGAACAAAATGCCTTGGATGAAATTCCAACTTGAATACCTGATCTTTCCATATTGTCCTTTCATGTTTTTGCTGGTCAGGTTCATCCAGTGGAGTCCTTGGATCTGATCTTGAAAATGATTTGGAATCGCCAGGTGAATGATTTCAGCCTTTCTGGTGTCTGACAACAATTAGATCTGAACTTGATACATGTTACTGGGGCAATTTGCAAGTCATATGTTCAGCTTATAAGACTAGACTGGAGATTGACTGAAGCAGCTTTTATCTACTTATGCACTCGCAAAGCAATGTGTAGTTCGAAGGCTTCTTGGCACAGCTTCAGGCTCCGTCTGTAGTTTATAAAGAAATAACACTAACAAACAAATAAACTTTTCTTCCCCAGTATGGTCGCCACTATTTTAGTGCCTAGATTTACCTTAGGCTGAAAAGGTAGGATCCAAGGCCAACATCAAACCACGCTCAGCCTGGTAGCTAGCCCTACTTGGTCAGGGGAGGGCTCTCTCCGGGTCAATCTCAACAAATAATGATCGATGAGGGCTTGAGATGACCGAAATATCTTTTGATCTTAGGCTAGATATGAGTGCAAGAGAGTTTGATTGAATAAAATATGATTTGTTGGCTCAGATGGAAAGATAGATTTTGGGTGCAGGGATTGACGATCAGTTCTGCAGAGATCTCAATGGGGCAAGGTAGGCAATCATTTTGGCACTTAAAATTGAATGAGATGGAAGGGATAGACAGGTGAGGTGTTGAAGAGGGCAAGAGCAATCATGGATCCTCCCCAAACAGCTGAAAACATCAAATAACTAAAGCAAACTTCAAGTAGAGCACTGCAATTTCAATGGATTCTACTTACACTCTTGTTTGTTTAGTTCAGAAGAAATAAGATAGAAAATGACATGCAATCACATAAACAAATTCACAATTACAAAGAGAATCACTATACCAAGACAAATTTCCACATGAATCCCAAAGAGTGCTGCAAATCCTGGTCTCAATTCCTTAGCCAAAATGAAAATATGAGTGTACAATGAAATTCCTTTCTTTCTCAAGAGTCCAACCCTGCTAATGACTAAAAAACAACATAATATAGACAAACATAGCTCATACTTGCCTCTAGGGGTTGAGCTCACATGTTTAGGAGCTGATCCAACTGATTCTAAACTAAGAACTAGAAATTAGGCAACATAACAACATGCCTCTAGAAACAAAGGAATAGATTCATTCAGTTTCAAACAACCTTTAAACTGATGAATCTACCTCTATAAGTGAAAATTTAACATATTTACATCATGATCCATCAATTTTCATCAAATTACATCAAAATTTTTCCATTAGGAAAGTGCAAAAGTCAAACTAGCCAAAGCTGGGCGAAAAACAGAGCAATACTTGGTCAAACTGGCAATTTTTCCTCTATGTGCCGCACCTGATTCTCTATGCCTAGCGCCTGTTTGGACCCACTTTTGGAGGCCTTCCTGGTGTCCAAAAGAGCTCTAGGTGTGCTTGTTAAAATGGTCTACCTGTCTACTTTCCAACCCAAGTGGAATTTTTCAATTTGGCCTCCATTTTCCCCTTCAAAAGTCCATTCTCCCAACACTGCTTCCTATGTGTCAAAATAGGGGCAGTGAGGTCATTTTTTTGAGTGTTCTTGACCTTTTTGAGGGCTCAAAACCTGCCCAAATTTCTTGGCCATAGGTAGGCAAGCATAATTTTTCATGCCAAATCCAAAAACGCTGAGTTTTTGTGATTTGGAGGCTCCTAGCAAAAGCGAGCGCCACATGGCGCGGCGCATAGAGTAGAAAATCCTGTTTTTTGTGCCAAAAATTTCAAAAATGCAAAAAGTGCCCCAATTTTTTTGAAATTTGGGCTGAGTCTTTCCATTAAGAGATATGTTGGGCCAAGGAAGCCTTAGCTAATATCTGAAGTCTATCATGCTCCTTTCGCCTCTTTGATGCCCTTTTCAATTTTGCCTTTAAGCTCCCGATTCTCGCCTTGCAGACTTTGTTTCTCGCTTCTCGAATGTGTTTGCCACCTCTATGAGGCCTCCTGGGTGTATGTACCTCTGTGGGAGAGTCACTTTGTGTCTCTTCTTCATGATCATATGATGGATCAGATTCCATCTCTGCTAGCAAGTGAGTTTTCTTGATGAAAAATAGGCAAATTATGGTGTTCCTTGATTTTCTGCCACTAAGGGAAAAGTGATATGAGGCACTGTAGAGGGAGGGAAAAATGAGGGATTTTAGGACTGTTAGGATAGGGTTTATTTATGGAAACAGGGGATTAGGGAGTGATATAGGAGTTTTAGGGATAACGGCTAGGGTTTGGGAATTTGTATTTAGGAGTTGGGAAATGGGAATTGAGATAGGAATAGATGATTTTGGGAATATGGGAATATGGGAATGGGGAATAAGGTGAGAGAATGAGTGAAGGAGTGGACAAATGAAGAAATGGGAGAAAAAATTTTGGTAGCCAAAACAAAAATGCAAACCCTAGACAGCAGTTTCTTGGGAAATGACAAAAATGTAGGGTTTGATTTTTGCTTACAGCATCCACCATAAATTTTATAACAAACTCTTTCAATAGCCAAGAGGAGAGCTGCACTTACTTGCACACTAGAAGATTTGAGAAATTTTGGCAAATTGAGAGGGTTTAGGATGAAATTGGGCTTGGTAGCTCTATGCGCCGTGCCTCAAACCCAAAACGCCGCGCCAGTGTAAATTTGCACTTGAAATTGAGCCCAATGTGCCGTGCCAGTTATGTGCATCGCGCCAGTTGCACAATGCGTATCTCTTTTTGCAGGAGACTTTTGGAGGCCTTCCTAGTGTCCAAATTGGGCGTGGGATAGCTCGTTGGAAATATTATTGAGTCTACTTTCCAACCCAACTGGAATTTTGCAATTTGGAGTTAATGTTCCCTATCAAAAATCAAAACTCCTAAGATTGGTCAAAATGTGTCAAATGAGGCTTCCTAAAGGCAGAGTGTTGTTGCAGTAAACTTTTGAAGGTCTTCATCAATTCCAAATTGAGCTGATGATAGCGCATTGGAAAGATATTTGTGTCTGGTTATCATTGGACTCATCAAGCAAGTCATTTGGCTAACCAAGCTAGGAGAAAACTTGATTTTCCCAAGGTCACTTCAGAGGTGCATCAATTCTCCTGAGGCAACTATATTTTCGACATTTCTCTAAAACCATGACACCTGTGTAAAAAGTGAAGGAGGGTTTTCTTCCTTGGCCTATTTTTGACAAAAAGTTCTCTCAGTTTTTCCAAATTCATCTTTTATTGCTCAGAAACATCATTGGAGTAAAACCTATCCCGATGTGTGGAACAGGGGATTTGTCGAAATGAAGTGAAATGAAGGGGATAAAGGGCTTCTAAATTCTTGAGAGAATTTTGCGAAGTAGGGAGGGAGGCTAGGAAGTAGGGGAAAGTGTAATTTCAAATATTGAGTGAGGGGAGGAGGTCCAAAAGGGAAAAACACATGCCTATCCTAGAAAATTGTCAAGTTGTAGTAAGAAACTAGGGTTTGTGCGAAAATGAGGAATTTGAGGAATATCAATGATGGGAAGTGTTTAATAAGGTATATTAAGGATAGGGGAAGGTGTATGAACATCAGGATACAATTTTTGATGATGATTTGACCATCCAAGAGAAATTACCTTCAAAACCCTAGGAGAGGGAAATGAACCTTACCTAGGCACAACTAAAGCATGAACAAGGTGTAAAATGACCTAGTGGAACTTGACATGATGATAACAAGCCTCTGAATGATGGTACACTCAGTTGAATTGTGACATGGACCGACCTTTGGACAACTTTGAAAAGAGTAAAAGCAAACCCTAGACCTAATACCTAGTGACCAAATTTTGCTTGAAGACTCACCGAAATGACAAAATTTGACCTTGACACCTTAAAATCACTTTGTAAGAGCATTTTGATCAGTGGAGGAAGGCTACAAAGACTGACACTAACAACTGGAAACCCTTGTTTCTTTGAGTTATGATGTCTTTCCATTAGTTGAGATATCCTTGAGTGAGTCATGGAAGTAGCTTGTTGAAGGCTTGAGATTGGACGAATCTGGAGGATGGTTCCTCTTGGAACCTGTGAAAGGAAGACTCAGGTGAAATCATTCCTTTCTGTATTTTAGTTATCTATAATAAAAGAAACACTTGTCTTGTTCCTGATATTAATCTTCTTCATGCTTATGATATCAATGTTATGATTTACATATGAATGATTGTTTCAATTGTATAACTAACTACTTTTCAATATGCTATGAAGTTGATTTCCTTATGATGCTTGGTCCATATACTGCTATGCTTTCTTGAATTGATTGTTTTGCAGGTTGAAGGATCGAAAGGAACTCCAAGAGGGTTTGGACCCTGGCTGGATCTACCCAAACGAAGGACCCCCAGGTGCACCTCTCTTCGTGTATTTTGTTTATATTAGTATCATGGCTGCGTGGAATGCTTGTTTTTCTTTGTAGATAACCCTCGCTCTGCTAGGGTATTGACCCAAGACCCTATGGGACTTTGTCCCTTAACAATCTACATGCCATGACTCTTTGTATCATGATCTGCTTGATCAATCTTCTCCACCAACTATTTCTTTGCACTCTCTTGATTTCCAGGTTGTTGGTTCAAGTTGTGATAAGGTACAAGGAAGTCACATTACACAGATAGAGGGGCAGAAAAGTGAGGATTCTTTCGACCTCTCTTCTCTTTTCCAAACTCCCCCATGTCAAGATGATACCTTTACATTCTTGGTTGATTCTGAGTTTGCTAATCTCGGTAGCGAATCAAATGCAATAAATATGCCTAATCAGTCCAAAGTCTTGTGCAACAATCATTCTGATTAGGATGACTTCGTTGATATATATGATGACGAATTCCAAAGTGCACCATCTAATCTTTTAGTTTATCAAGAAGATTTTGTTTCAAAATATTTATATCTTAAATATGTTTTGGTCAAAAAAGATTCGCTTATGAACACTTCTTCCACTTCACCTCCCTATAGTTTGTGCTATATTGTTTGTGATGCATCCACTGTGATGAGTATACTCCATGCTCTTTAAGTTCTTCAGCAAATGAGTTCACTTCTCAATTGACACAAGGTAGTGAGGTTGTCCATGATGAGAAATAAAATAATCAGATCATTGAGTATCCTTTCCATCCTATATCATATCTTGTTTTCCATGAAGACAACTCTTCAAATAAGCTTGATCATGAAATTTAATCGATTCGTGCATCTCTAGATTTGCGATCAGAAGAATATTTCAACATGAGTAATTTGGTTGTTGAAGTTGTAAAATCTGATAAAATCAATGACATAGATGGCTACCATCTGGTTAGTATTGATCTCATCGAAATTAGTGAAAGAAGTTATCATCACACCATGCACGATCTAATTCAATCTTCATAATGTGATTTTACAATCTTTGAAATTTCTGGGACATGTCAAGAAGTCGAGGGACATCAACTTTCATTGACGGTTATGTCAGGATCTCGCAACTCTCATAAGATCCTTGAACTAAGTCAAATTTGGTTTTCCTCGCAAAATTTTTCTTTTTGCATGGTTTCACTCAATGTAAATTCTTTCTTGAAATATGTTGGCGTTGTAAATATAATATTTTGAACTTTCAAGATTTGATGTCTAATCAAATTCAAGATTATTTTCGAGTTGTTCATCTCCATGCAAGGATCTTGTTCTTAACTCTAGTTTGGAGTGCGTGTCTCTCACAAAAGCATGGAATTGTGAAGTAGATTATTTCAAAGACTATCTTTGGATCAATGAATCATGTCTATCGAATGCATTTCAGAATGGTCAACTCCTGGTTTTTCTTAAGAATGTTATATTGCTAATATTTTTCTTCATCGCACCTGAATTCCTCTTGAGCGTTAGTGAATGCATGGGTTATTTAACGAATAAAATCCTTCTTCATTCATTTTACCCTGATTGTTTCATGTGTTTGTTATACTAGCATTTCTTTTGGATTATTTTGACAATTACAATGCTAGTGTAGTATGTAACCTGTTGCAAGAAGATGATTTGTTACACTCATCACAGGAGGAATATGATTCTATTATGAAGATCATTCACAAAACTGTTAAAATTGATTTATTCTTGTTAATTACAATCTGGGAATCTAATTCTTTAACTAAATCATCTGATCACGATTCTGTCACTAATGACTATCATTCAACTTACCATTTTCCCATGAGCATATCCAATGAATTTTTTTTAAAATCCTTTGATATTTATGGTTTACCATCTCACTATCTGGGTACTTGTCAAGCAGTTTAGGCACTTCTGCCTGACCTGATGGTCATGTCAAGTCCTCAATGTCTTGACATGCTGACCGAATATGATCAAATCCATTTTCCCTCACAAATTTCTCATCCTAAACCTGTGCTTCTAATTGAAAATTCATTTTTTTAAGGACTGTGGGCTTTTCAACAGGATTTTTTTGAATTTCATGATCCAATCTATGATTCCCTGGAAGCACATTACTTAGAAAGCCCTTTTGCTAATAACAAGTTTCAGTCTTTTCTCATGCTTTCTAAGAAGGATGACACAGATGAAGCTGCATTCACAGGAAGCTTTTGAGGTTTGTTTGTTTATAATTTTCATTGAAAAGGTAAGATCACAAGTTGGGTAGAAGTAGTGACTATGACACATCTTTCTGCTGGCATGAAATACCTTCTATTTGTCGTGCAAGTTATTCAAGCTCTTATCTTTTCTTTTGCACGTTACCTTATATAATTTATAATTGATCTTTTCTTTATGATTGCAGGTTGGGGACAACTACAATGGCTTCACTGGAAATTTCATTACACTTGACCTTGAACTTCTAACTGTTTAGGTTAGGAGTAGGACTAGCTGCATTCTAATTTCCCCTCTCTTGCACTCACCCTGCACCTGTTCTCCTTAATCTTTCTTGCCTTTTCTTACTTTTGTCTTGCATCATGTTTTGGTTTAGCCTCCTTTTGCTTATGATTTGGTTTTTCTTTCTTGTTCTGTTGTTTATTTTTATTTTTGTTCCGTCAATGAGACTTTTAATGAAGGGTTTCCTATTTGGGCTTGAAAGACAATGTGGGAAAATATAAAAGGACTTTGTGACACTACAAAATTTGGCTAACTCTCTGTCCTTCTTCCTTGACTTGGTTACACCTTTTGGTCGATGATGTTCCCATGGAAAATATGATCCTTGTGTTAGAAAATCCTTGTTCCAAACCATGATCTCCATGTCTATTATGGAAACCTGATGCCTGCACTTGGGTCTTTATGTTTCAGTGTTTTTAGACTAATCCAATGAAGTAGAGAAGGATAAGGGGAAAATATAAACGAGCAAACAAATATCAGAGGTATTATATGCTTCTTTGAAGGGACAACCTATTATGCTCTCAATAAGTCAGGATCCCTCTTCCGCCCACAAATTAAATAAGTTTCGATGCACATTCATATATAAAATAAATAAATAAAGGCGAAAGAAGATAAAGGATTCCTACACAGAGAGGTGAAGCAAGCAACTCCGTCAGGGTATTGTCCAGGCCTGTTGGTAGCGGAGCAATGTTTGTGTCCATTAAATGACTCCATCAGGGTATTGGTCAGGCCTACTGGCAACGGAGCAATGTTTGTGTCCCTAAAGTGGCTTCGTCAGGGCACTGTCCAAGCCTACTGGCAATGGAGAAACACTAGAGATGAAAAACTATACTCTAAAAATCTAAATCTCGTGAACTTCATTTCCCTTTCCTAATTCGAAACATTGTGTGATTGTTGATATTGTGTTTTTGTTTAACCGAGTAAAGGAATGAAGGCGACTATGTTTATGCATGGGGTAAGTGGGGAAGCCATGGAAATCTGAATGATGAATCAATACTCCTTGAAGAAGTATACCATGCACAAAAGAATTGACCAAGGTAGAGAAGTTGGGGTTCTATTAGTGTGTTGCCAAGTGTTGTTGTTGTGATAAACACCCTCCAAAATTTTACCTACACTTGAATTTTGGATCCTACTGTGGATCTTGGGATCGATTGTTCCATGGTCACCTCTTGATCGGTTGAAGTCACTTGCTCACACATGCTCAATTCGCAGCAAGTTCACGAGCACATTTTTTTACACAAGCTTGAACAAGCATTGCACAATCCTTCAAGACAGTGCATGTGCAATGTTCAACCCATGTTGACAGTCAGTACGCACCGTCGTTGACATTCTCTCACTTTTGGCTACGATTGTACTTCTATTTCGGTGAGCTTTTCAGACTGTCGCTTTCATGCACCTTCGCTTTCACGAGTGTCGCTTTCATGTTTTTGACTATTGCTTTCTCTTGTTTCACCTTAATTAGTGTATTTTTCATGTTATCGTTTCTCTGACATTTGTTGATTTCATTGTTGTTCTCTTATCACAAGTGTGATTTGCATTTTTCTCTTCATATATCAAATGCAATCTTTTTACATGGGAAGTGTCACTTATCGTGTCAAGTGGAGTTTTGGCTTGTTAAATAGGGTAAATTTGGTGTTGATGAGTCCCTCTAGTCATGTAGACATGTTTTACACTCATTTCCAAAGTTTTATGCATTGTTTCACTGATGTCATAATTATCATCACAAAGTGTACCTTTAGTGTCGAACTTGGAGAAAGTCGTCGCATTGGGGGAAGTATGTTGTTCATATATTTTGAGTGATCAATGTTGTGTCTTCAACTATTCTAAGTGTGTTATCATGCTCAAGTTTTGTCCCTATTCACTTTGGTCTCACTGATTCCACACTTAGCCTCATCCAGAAAATCCACTCTCAGGCAACTTGACCTCACTCAACCCTCCTGAACTACGCATTGCGCAGTCTCAGCCCTCAAGCCCTGACCTTGCCTCTAGGAACTGCGCAATGTGTAGTCACATTGCCCAGACTTAACCCTTGAACTCCAAAATTGTACAATCATTGCCTCCCAGTTAGCCTCAACTGTGCATTGCGTAGTGTCAAGCATCAAGCCTCCATCCTGTCTCCTTGAACTGCACAATTGCATAATCACTTTGCCTCTCTCCCTCTAGAGCTGCGCATTGGGAAACTTCAAGCCTCAAGCCTCAAGCTTGAGGCCTTGAACCCCTGAAATTCCCAATATCCCAACATGCTCTCCTGTATGAATGACACATTGGGAAACTTCAAGCCTTAAGCTTGACCTCTTGGGTTCCTCAACTGCGCGTTCACTCATCCCATGCCCTCATAATTGTGTACTGCGCAGTGTCAAGCCTCAAGCCCCTAGCTTGAGCCCTTGAGTCCCTCTGCCCATGTCTCTAGAACTACGCATTGCGAAGTGTCAAGGTTCAATCCTCCAGTCTAAGTCCTTGAGTCCCTCAACTGTGCAATCCTTTGATCTCGGCCATCGTGAACTATGCATTGCGTAGTCTCAAGCCTTATTCCTAGACCTTGGCCTTTGGAACTGCACAATCCCTGAATCAATCACTCAACCATTCACTAGTTCCAACCCTAATAAGTGATTTCGTGAAGCATCTTAGGCTAAGGGTTTACCAGACTGATGTCACATTGTCATGGGTGGATTACAATCACATGTATTCTATTATGTCATGACACAATGATGATGAAGGAGATGGAGAAGGAGACCATGCTAGAAGACACCTAAGGAGCTGAGGAGATAAGATGATCATCAAGCAAGAAGACGAAGGAACACTGGATTATAACAGAAGATGGAAGATCAAGACCACATTGAAGACTCCTTATCTTCAAGTCATAAGGAGGAGGAAGAAGAAGAACATGCACCATCTTTTCAAGAAGACACAAAGAAAGCAACAACAAAAAGTGACTTGACATTGCCATGTCATCAGTGTCATGTCATGTCATGTCATGAGCCATCATGTGCCACATCATTCATGGATTATGTAATTCTATATTGGAAAATGTAATGTGAAGTGGAAGTCCAAGAGTCATCTATGTAATGTGAAAAGTCATGTAGGAAGTTGAAAATTCATGAGAAGTCAAACAATCATGAGGGTAGTCCAAGAGTCATAAGGGAGGTGAAGGATCCCCCCATTTGTTATATATACACCCTCATTATTCATAAAAATGACTTTTTCACCTTGGCTTCTCCCATAAGGCATCAGAGAGACAAAGTCAGTACTTTTGGGGAGCAATTCGTGGCTCCAATGCTCCACTATTGGAGCTAGTGATGTTCATTGTATACATGTATCTTGGGACTTTTACTTAATACTTGAATCCTGATGGCCAACACGTTTTCATGCATGGATTGTGAATATTTATAAGACTATTCTGTAAATGTTTATGATTCATGTTTTCTTTCACCTGTACTAAAGTAGTTGAACTATTTCGGTTATTTTAGTGCTTATCATATTCAAAATGTGTTGCAAATGTTGTAATAATCATCACATCTATGTGGATTATTCTGCTTGATGTTAGGTGATTCTTTCTTGCTTGTGTGTGCATCTACTAGGGTGGTACTATTACCTCTCTCTTAGAGGCTTAATTTCCCTCCCTATGCAATATAAGATCCTTGATACACCTGACACACTTACTTGCTTTTCGCAAAGGCACATACACGCTTATCTCTCTTGCTGACAGATAAAGCCAAGGCAAATATATAATAATATATGGAAACTAGGCCGATACTCCGGATGGGGCTCTTATTCCAAACTGTGTGAGCTCTAGTTGGGACTTCCAATCATGGAGACCCCGTTGGTTGACAGATTTCCAGCACTATCAACAATAGGGTATCTCAAGAAGGATTGATGAAAGGGATAAGATTCAAGGGAATACTTTAAAAAGGAGGAAAATATAGTTGATATAGGCTCATGTACAATTGATGAAGTATTGTCTATTTGTTATATTCCTCAATAATATGAAGAATGGTTGTTAGATTATGGCACTTCTCATCATTTTTGTCCACACATAGATTGGTTTTCTTCATCAAATGTTTAATAATGAATAATAGAGGTGAGTTCACTTCTTTAGAATTCAAAAAGTATTACAAAGAAGTTATGATCATAAAACACACAACCATTATATATAATCTCCAACAAAATGGCATTGAAGAACACATGAATAGGACTCCTATAGAAAGAGCGAGAAGCATGCTCAACAATCCCAAGCTCCAACAAAAGTTGTGGGGGGAACATGTCACTACTACTTTTTATCTTGTAAATCTATCACCATTGGTTGCAATAAATTGTAAAATCCCCTAACATGTATGGATAGGTCATCCCTTTGGTTATTCAAATTTACTTTCTTTTGGTTGTCAAGATTAAGCACTTATTCCTAAGAATCAATATTCTAAGTTAGATCCCATATCGAAGAAATATATCATTTTTTGTTATGATTATATAGCTAAGGGATATATATTATGGTTTCCTATTGCCCACAAAATCATCATTAGCAAATATGTGGTATTTGGTGAATCTTCTCTAATTAAATTAAACAATGTAGAAGTTGATATGAAACAAGAACATGTACCATTGAATCAACAAATTCAGTTGGGTGCCCAACGATCTATAGACACAAAGAAGCAAGAATCAACTTTTGATGAAAAATAAGTTGTAAATGCTAAAGATATTTAGGAAAACGAGGAAATTCCACAACCAACATCGAGAAGGTTTACACCTTAGATAAATACTCCTAAAAGGTATATCTATTTTACTTCATTTGTTGCCTAGTTACTAACAATCGAAAACCTTCTTCTTATTACGAAGAAATAGATGATATCAATAATGCCAAATGGAAGATGGTTATGCAAGAAGAAATTGATGCCTTGGAGAAAAATAGAAGTTGAGACCTAGTAGAACTTCGAGGAGATAGAAATTTTTTGGATGTTAATAGGTCTATACATTAAAGAAAGTCATTGATGGTAATGTTAAAATGTATCAATCCAAATTGGCCACAAAATAGGCTACTTTTAGATGGAAGGTATAGATTTCCATGAAATATTTTCAACATTTATTAAGCTTGTATTTGTTCATATTGTTTTCGCACTAGTTTCTTTTCTTGATTTAGAGTTAGAGAAATTAGATGTTAAAACAACTTTTCTACATTGAGAGTCAGATGAGGAGATATACATGGAATAGAGAAAAGGTTTTGTACAACATTGCAAGAGAATAACAGTTTGTGAGCACAAGAAATCATTGTATGGCCTAAATTAGTCACCTAAATAATGGTACACGAAGTTTGATTCCTTCATGACGAGTCTAAATTATACTAAAAGTAAGTATGACCATTGTGTTTACTTCAGAATTTCGAAAGGGATATTCACTATCTTCGTGTTATATGTTGACAATATGCTCGTTGCAATAAAAATCATGGATGAGATCAATAGGTTGAAGGCTCAGATGACTAGGACATTTGATATGAAGCATTAGGAGAATCAAAACAAATCTTGGGTATTGAAATACATAGACAAAAAAAATGGTAAGCTCAGGTTTTCATAGCAGAAGTATGTTGAGAAAATACTTGTAAAAATTGGGATGAATAATGTTAAACCTATAAATATCCCTTTCACTACCCATTTTAAGCTTTCTTCAAGCTTGTGTCCTAATAGTAAGGAAGAAAAGGACTATATGTCCCATGTACATTATGCTAATGCAGTAGGAAAATTTATGTATGAAATGGTATGTACTAGAATGAACATTTCACATGTAGTGGGTTTTGTGAGTAGGTACATGGCAAACCCAGAAAGAGAACATTGGAATGTAGATAAATGGGTCCTTAGTTATATTAGAGGCACAAGTGATTATTGCATCACCTTTAACGATAGAAGTGATTCTATATGCATATATGTTGATTTCGATTTTGTAGGTTATTTGGACAAAAAGAGGTCTACTTTAGGTTACATATTTACTTTTGCAATTGTTGGAAATATTGAGAGGAGGGTTTGAACCTGTATTTAATCAATTAACCAATTTTTAATCATCAACAAATCACAACATTAACCATTTGAGATTGAACACATAAACATAGAAGATTTATAATTGAAATAAAATCACTTTCAACTTTTCCTAATATATAAAGAGTACACTCAAGTTTAGCAACTCAAACTGAAAATTTTTGTATGCACCAACCTACTGGAGACACCAATGCCCAAATTGAGCATCAACTCAGTGAATTTGTGGGAACCAACCCACAAGAGACACCAATCTTCTAGCTGAGCACTAACTTATAAAATCCGTAGGCTCCAACCTCCTCACCTATGCACCAACCTAGAAACTTAACATACACCAACCTACTACTTCAATTTCTTTCCTCAATCAACGATTCTTGATTTCTTTTATTTAATGGTAAGATTATGCATTTAGTTTGTGTGGAATTGTGTGCCCCTTCGAGTTGCACGTCCCCCTACTGATGATGTTGGAAATACATCAACACGAGGGGGGTCTCCCCGGTATGATGTCCCAATTAGACCTCACATTGTTTGAAATAGGAGCCCCATCTACGAAATCAACCCGACTATCATTACGATGAACTTAAAGATATGCCTTGGCCAAGGATAGCAACATAAGAGAGAATTTGCATTACTTTTGAGGCAAGCAATAAATGCTAGCTTTGTGAGACAAAGAATTATAATGAATATAAGGTGCTTCCACGAACATAGTAAATAAAGTGGGCCTTTAGAAGAAAATTAATATCATTAATCTAATAAAGTAACACATAAATGTAAAGAATCATTGATACATTTGAAAAGTAGTTTTCAAATAACCAAGATCATGAAAAGCAAACAAGACAAGCAATTTCAATAAAGATATGTATTAAAGACAATAAAGTAGTTCATTCAACCTTCATACATGTAAACACAAAACATATACGGCAACCATTAAAACAAAAGTATTGCAATTCTTCTGATACATGCATAAAAATGTTGTGCGACTCTAGAGAGCTTCAAATGATTAAGTGGAAATTCCAAAATTCAAAATTACAATGCCATCTCACTTGCTCCAATAGTGGATCATGAAGCCACAACTTGCTTCACAAAAGAATGATCTCTCTCTCCTATGCTAGCAAGAGAAGCCAAGGCTAAAAGTCCACTTGCTTGAGGCATGAGGGTTTATATATAACAAATGAGTTGACCTTTCATCTTCCATGTGACTCTTGAACTCCCTCGTGACTCTTGAGATTCCATATGTCCTTTGGACTTCCTTGTGACTTTTCACATTCCACATGTGGCTTTTGAGCTTCCACATATTTTTTATTTTTTTCTTCATTTTTAATTACAAAATTACATTTCACAAAATTATGGCAAAAAACCATAAAACAAAACATACATATTTGTGTTCAAATTTGGGAAAATTGTAATTTTGTGACTGTGACATGAAGCTTCATTGTAATATATTGATAAAAAAAACTCTATACTCCATTGTTACGTCTTCGACTCTTTGTGGCAGATCTAGATTGTATCTCATATTTCCCTCCAAAGCATCTGGTATATGGTTTTGGAGTCTGATTGTACATTGTTCGACAACATGACTAGCTTCATATGTAACTTGATTGGCTCAACTACATATTGTAGAGCAATGTCTTTAGTCACCTCTAAGTAATTATAGGTAGTGTCATGTTTGATGTGGTCCAAGAATTCCTTTAACTCCTTCTTGACAGTATCTTTGTGTCTCACCTCCCGAAGTGTGCCTATAGAAGGTACTTTGTGCACTCGTACCAAGGCTTCCAATCCATTGTGCAACCGTGTATAAGTTGACATAGTGTTGGATTTGCTTCATTTTCCCTTGCATGCATATTCTTGTCTCTTAACCTTTCTTTTCTCCTATTTTACTTTATTCCTTTAATTAAATGGCATTTATTGTCTTTTTCCTTTTCCGATGCAAATGTCAATTTCCTTAGCTAATAATTAACCACAAGTGATGCCCAATGTATGTTTTTCCCCTCATTCGGCTTGGAATACGTGTCGCATGACCTTGGCCTTATTTTTCATTTATAATGTCCTTCCATTTACATGGAAAATCAACCCAGGTCTATTATAGCCTTAACATAGTTTGAATGGTCATTATTGTCGAGGAGTGGCACGTGGAACTTGTTAGTGTCAGTCTTGTTAATCCTGTCACCTGGATCAAAAATTGCTTTTACCATGATCTTTTCAGGCTTTCATCATCAAATTTTTCTGTTACTAGGTTTACACGGCAAATTTGGTCATTGAATGGTCAGTCCAAGATGGAGTCATTGTCTGAAATTTCATTCATGCTGGTTGCTTATCATACACTATGAAAATGGGTCAAGTCATCATCATCATTCCATTAGGTCTTAGGTCATCCATTAGGCCACAAGGGTCCCCAAGGTCCACCATTTCCATAGTAAAATCAGAAATAAGTCAAACATGACAAATTAAAGAGTTGAAGAATTGAAACATGATTTATTCACATTTTCATGACATCAAAGGTTTTAGAAGAAGGAAGCACTAGTACTCAGGAGATGCAAAAAGCACATTTGCAATGGTAAAGGTAAAATACGCCTTAAAAAAAAAGTGAAATCAGTTCACAAAGGAGGATTAGTTTCTTTTCTCTTTTTGAAAAAGTGAAGAAATTACCCCTATATGAACTCAAAAAGACTCAAAACCTTTTCATCCATGTCTCATTCACTCCTCATCACCGAGCTCACTCGCCTAAAAAAGCAAAAAATCTATTTCCCTAGGAGAAATTGGCCAAAAATTGAAGGCACTGCGCGTAAATACATTGCGCTGCGCGTAGGTGAACTGCGCTGCACTTTGGCGTTGCATGTAGGAGAACTACACTGCACGTAGGATAGAGTACCCGAAACTCACCCAAATTTTCCAGAAATTCAAGAATTTTGCTTTCAAACTCGGTCAAATTGCTTTCTAAGGCTAGGGAACAAGTAAGTACATCATTTCCCTCTATATTTGTTTTCCCATTTGCATTTCATATCAATAATTTCTCAAGCTAGGGTTTCTATCAAAAGTTCCAAGGGAAATGCTAGGGTAGAAATGGTCATCATAACTTTTCATCTCCAGAACATGTAAATTGACATTCTACACCTGCACACATGTATGAGGAGTCATTTTGACCAGTCCATCCACCTCCAAACCAAGTTTAAACACTAAAAAAACAAAACCCTAGCTATTCCTAGAGTTATTTTGGGCAAATCACATCATAGACTTTCTTGGTCTCACTTACAAGCGGCCACATTTGTTCACTATTTTCCTCACTCATTTCCATCAGTTTTTCAAAGCCATCTCATCCTTCACAAAACCCCTCCCATAATTTTTTCAAAATATCTCACATATCACTTCATTTTCATACTCACCTCACATCTATTTTCACTTCCTACTGCTAGGACTTTGTGTCATCATGGAGATTGATTCTTCACCAGAAAGAAAGAGACAACACAAAGGAGGGAGGATTCTCAGATATGAACCATCAGATTGCAACGAAATCAACTCCTATCCTTGCATCAAACAATGCTTTGAAGATGTTCAGTGTTTCGAATTTTGTAAAAGAGTAAGTGAAGCAGGATTTTATGAGCAATTGACAGATTGGGTAGCTACACACTTGAAAGGGGAGACTCTTTTCATTGATGGTATTGAGTTTAGCTTCTCAATGGCCTCCATCTCACTAGCAACTGGTTTACCAGACAATGGCGAATACTGGTTCAAGGGAATGAGTCTAGATCTTGAAAACTATAAGCCCTTCTTAAAGACTCCATACAGAGATACACATACTCACCTTATGCCTTTCAAATATTTGCTTGAGAAGTATGCCCCTTTAATGAAGACCATCATGAGGTTCTTTACCTATGAAGGTAGATTCTCAAGGTTGTATGCCTATCATATTCACCTCTTGATGCACTTCACATCTCAAAAACCACTCAACATGTGCAATTACCTGTTCAGGAGTATTTCAAAAATGTCTGAGAAGATACAGTTGAAGGACAAAGAGCACTCTCCAAGCTTGTTTCATCACAATCTCATCAAAACCATTGTCCTTCATCAGTTGGCAGAGAGGGGTATGGCTTGGGAAGCCTTTTTAGAAACAACTTTAAAATGGCATGAGGAAAATGCAGCATCTCAGTCCCCAAGCGCACCAAAACAACAAACAGAGATGGGGTCATCTAGCAAACCAGCAGAGAAGATTCAGCTACCTAGGCCAGAGGTCACCAAAGTGTATAAGAAAGGGTAGAGGCTTGTGTTTTCTTCTCACAAAGAGAAAGGGGCCAAGCCTTCTTCATCGACAAAGCAGGTATCAACAGCAAAGGATAAGAAGACAATTGAGCATGAATTAAAGATTATTGATCTAGAAGAGGAAGATGAAAATTCAATTATGAAGCAAACTATCAGGGACAAGGACTACCAAATCAAGGATCTTGAAATAAATGTGGAAAGAGAAAAATTCATTATATCATTCCTTGAACAAGAAAACAATCAATTCAAAGCAAAAGAGTTGATCTTAGAAAAGGAGAAAACTAAGTTAATGCAGCAAATTGGCAAAGGTAAGGAGGTCATGACATCAAGCGAGCCTGAAGCATCACAGGTGAGAGGGAAAAGGAAAAGACCAAGAAACATAGGTCTCAAGGAAGCTTTTCAAGAGGTGTTCGAGCCTAAATATACCTCAAGTTGAGGAAGGTAGGATCCAGGGACAACATCAAACCACGCTTAACCTGGTAGCTAGCCCTACTAGGTAGGGAGAGGGCTCTCTCTGGGTCAATCTCAGCAAAATATAATCACTATAGGCTTGAGATGACTGATTTAACTACTGATATTAGGCTAGATATGTGCGTGCAAGAGTTTCACTGAATAAAATGATGATTTGTTGGCTCAGATGGAAAGGCAGATTTTTTGGGTGCGGGGATTGAGGCTCAGTCTTGCAGAGATCTCAATGGGGAAAGGTAGGAAATTGTTTTTAGCACTTCAATTTGAATGAGATTGAAGGAATAGACAGGTGAGGAGCTGAAGAGCGCAAGGAAAGTCATGGATCCTCTCCAAACAGCTGAAAACATCAAGATACTAAAACAAACCTCAAGTAGAGCACTGCAATTTCAATGGATTCTACTTACACTCTTGTTTGTTTATTTAAGAAGAAACAAGTTAGGGAATGGCATACATAACACATAATCAAATTCACAAGTACAAAAGAAAGCACTGTACCAATACAATTTTCCACATGGATCCCAAAGAGTGTTGCAAACCCTGGTCTCAATTCCTTAAGCCAAAATGCTGATATGAGTGTACAATGAAGCTCTAGGCTTTCTCAAAATTCCAACCATGCTAATGACTGAAAAATTATAAGATATAGGCAACCAAAAAATCATCCTAGCCTCTAGGGATCGAGCTCATGAGGTTAGGAGCTGTTCCAACTAATTCTAAACTGAGAACTACAAATTAGGCAGTGGAACAGCTTGCCTCTATAAACTAGGGAACTGATTCATTCAGTTGCAAACTACCTTTTCATGGATGAATCTACCTCCATAAGCGAAAATTTGACATATTTACCTCATGATCCATCAATGTACATTAAATTACATCACAAATTTGACATTAAGAAGGTGAAAAAGTCAAACTGGCAAAATTTTCCCTATACGTCGTTCATGATTTCTCTATGCGTAGCATCTGTTTGAAGCCGCTTTTAAAGGCCTTCCCGGTGTCCAAATTCACTCCAAGTGTGCTTGTTGGAACGTTCTACCTATCTACTTTCCAACCTAAGTGGAATTTTTTAATTTGGCCTCCATTTTCCCCTCCAAAAGTCAGTTCTCCCAACACTCCTTCCTGTGTGTCAAAATAGGGGCAGTGAGGTCATTTTTTGAGTGTTTTTGACCTTTTTGAGGGCTCAAAACCTGTCCAAATATCTTGGCCATTGGTAGGCAAGCATATTTTTCCATGTCAAATCTAAAAATTCTGATTTTTTATCATTTGGAGGCTCCCTTCAAAAGCGAGCGCTAGGTGGTGCGGCGCGTAGGGCAGAAAATTCTGTGTTTTAGTCCAAAAATTTCAAAAATGCAAAAAGTGTCCCAATTTTTTTGAAATTTGGGCTGATTTTTCTGCATCAAGTGTTGTGATGGGCCAAGGAAGCCTTAGCCAATATCTGAAGTCCTTCATGCTCCTTTTTCCTCCTCGATCTCTTCTTCAATTTTGCCTTCAAGCTCCTGATTTTAGCTTGGCACACCATTTTCCTTGACAAATAATGATATGCCATGTTTCTCAACATATTATTCTCATTGATGGCTTTCTCCAACCTCCTCTCCAAGTGCATATTAGTCCTCTCCAACCAAGACAAACTATGCTTGCTAATGTGTGAATTTTCTGGATGAGTATGAAGAGATTTATGGTGATTTTAGTTTTCTGCCACCATGGGTAAGAATGTATGAGGGACTGTGGAGGGAGAGGGTAAGAGGGGTTTTAGAAATGTTGCTGACTAGAATTTTGGGAATAGAAGGGTTTTAGGGGATGATATTTAGGGTTTGGGATGGCAATTAGGGTTTGGGGATTTGTAGTTAGGATTTGGGAAAATGGGAATTGGGGATAGGGATGACTGAATATGGGAGTTAGGGAATGGGTGGATAAGCTAAGAAAATGAATGGAGGAGTGAAAAAATGAGGGAGTGGTAGAACAAACTTGGCAGAAAAATGATAAGTACAAACCCTAGGCAATGGATTTTGAGAAATTGCAAGGTATTAGGG
Organism: Pinus tabuliformis; assembly: GCA_031772625.1. Taxonomy (NCBI): domain Eukaryota; kingdom Viridiplantae; phylum Streptophyta; class Pinopsida; order Pinales; family Pinaceae; genus Pinus; species Pinus tabuliformis. The sequence continues at coordinate 28,337,878 of CM062810.1, read as the reverse complement.
TTTCAAATTTCTTTTACACAACCACCATAAACTTTAAGAAAAACTCCTTTACTAGCAGAAAAAGATCTTGACTTACTTGCAGACTAGAAGAGTTGATTGATTTTGGCAATTTGAGGGAGTTTTTGAGAGAATCAGGCTTGGAAACTCTATGTGCCACGCCTCAAACCCAATGCGCCATGCCTTCTCTATGCGCCGCGCCAATGTATTTTTTGCACTGTGGAGGGCAGCCCAATGCGCTGCGCCACGCTAGTGACCCAATGCGTAGTGCTTTTTGCAGGAGACTTTTGGAGGCCTTCCCTGTGTCCAAATTGGGCGCAGGATAGCTCGTTGGAAATATTATTGAGTATAATTTCCAACCCAACTAGAATTTTACAATTTGGAGTTAATTTTCCCTATCAAAAATCAAATCTCCCACGACTAGTCAAAATGTGCAAAATGAGGCTGCCTAAAGGCAGAGTGCTGTTGCAGTCAGCTTTTGAAGGTCTTTCTCAACTCCAAATTGAGTGCATGATAGCTCATTGGAAATATATTTGTGTCTAGTTATCATTTGATGCATCAAGAAAGTCATTTGGCCAACCAAGCTAGGAGAAAACTTCATTTTCCCAAGGTCACTTCAGAGGTGCATCAATTCTCCTGAGGCAATTGTATTTTTGACATTTCTCTAAAACCATGACACCAGTGTAAAAAGTGAAGGAGGTTTTTCTTCCTTGGCCTATTGTGGACAAAAAATTCTCTCATTTTTCCCAAATTCATCCTTTCTTGCTCAGAAACATCATTGGAGTAAAATCTATCCCGATGTGTGGAACAGGGGATTTGTCGAAATGAAGGGGATAAAGGGCTTCTAAATTCTTGAGAAAATTTTGGGAAGTAGGGAGGGATGTTAGAAAGTAGGGGAAAGTATAATTTCAAAGATTGAGTGAGGGGAAGGGATCCAAAAGTGCAAAACAAAGGCCTAGTCTAGAAAATTGTCAAGTTGTAGCAAGAAACTAGGGTTTGTGCGAAAATGAGGACTTTGGGGGATCTTAATGATGGGAAGTGTTTAATAAGGTACATTAAGGATAGGGGAAGGTGTATGAACATCAGGATACAAGTTTTGCTGATGATTTGACCATCCAAGAGAAATTGCCTTCAAAACTCTAGGAGAGGGAAATGAACCTTACCTAGGCACAACTGAAGCATGAACAAGGTGTAAAATGACCTAGTGCAACTTGACATGATGATGAAAACCCTCTGAATGATGGTACACTCAGCTGAATGGTGACATGGACTGACATTTGGACAACTTTGAAAGGAGTGGAAACAAACCCTAGACCTAATACCTAATGACCAATTTTTACTTGAAGACTTAATGAAATGACAAAATTTGACTTTAACACCTTAAAATCACTTTGTAAGAGCATGCTTGATCACTGGAGGAAGGCTGCAAAGATTGACACTAACATTGGCTCCAATGGGGATGGTAGCTCCTTGGAGGTGCCAAGAACTACAGATCTTTGGAAAGCAGATAGTGCCTTCATCCATTAGGCAATGGAGTCAAAAAATCAAGCTGAAATGCATGACTGAAAACTAACAACTTGACGACACAAACTGACTCTCACTCAACTAAAAATTGACTCGATACTTAAAACACAACCGACAAAACTAGAAATGATGCTCAGACTAGATCTTATTCATCAAAACCTACTCTAACAATTTCATTCATCACTTGATCAAGTGAAATGAAACAACCAATGCAACCAAGTAAGCATTCCGGCTGCTGTTTGAATTCTCTGCAAGTGATTGCTTATGAACAACAAGAGAGAACTACTTAAAGGTAGCTCCCATGAAAACTTGTGAACAGATCCATTGAATAATATGGATTCTCTATCTGCCTCCAAGAACACTGCATAAGGATCTTGAAGTTCATGCACACTGGGACTTAGCTCATCTGAGCTTTGTGACGAGACTCCTGCTGAAAATGAAAAAGAAACCGGCTGACAGATCAAGTTTCTATCAATACTTTTGTCAAGCTCACATGTAATCAATGGAGAAGGACTTTGATTGCAGACATCATCCAACACATCAGCTATTGGATCGTGAAAAACTTGAAAAGACTGCTGCAACCCATTTTCTATTGTTTCAGATGAGATTACATGATTTCCTACAGGCTGCTCATTTGAAGATATACTATGAAATTTACCCTTCAAAAACTGAAATGATTCAAAACAAAATGGTATGGAATCATCTTGTATCATTTGATCATATGTGCCAGCTTCCATGTCTTCCTCTGCAACTTGACGATCAATGGCATTCGGAGGCTGCAACTCTGGATATGAAAAGTCTTGAACAAGGTTTTCATTGCCCTCAAGATGATCCAAATCAAAACTTGTCGACAATTGATTTCTGATTGCATGAAAGTTATCTCTGACGAACTAAAACGAAGAAAAAAAAAGAGACAAAGATCATTCACTTACTTCAAAGTTTTCTACACTTTCCTCGTCACTATCATAGCTAATATGCATCGGTTGATCACTGTACTCGAGCTGCTGTAAGTAAACTTCCTCCTCCCACAAACTAGCTGTTGATTCGTCTGCAATATTAGCTTCTGTTTGGAGAACATAATAATCATCATCATACTGATCAAACTGAAGCAAATCATCAATATAAAATACATCATCAAGCATACATGTCATATCAACAGATCTCTCTTCTCCAAGATGATCTATAAACAATCATTATCAGATCTATGACAGCTGGGATAAGAAAGAAAATGTTTTGGAGCAGCCATTTGTTCTTCTTCAATCAGCGAGCGATGGGCTTGAACATTATACTCATTCCTTGTGATGATCGTTTGCATCATATCTTCCACTGCACTTACCAAAATTTCAAGCTTTACCTCTAGAGATGTCGATTCCTCCGGATCTATGTTTTTCATCTCTTAGTCCTTCAACTTTGCCCTTCTGATCAACAAATGAGCCTCTACATCTACTGCACTGTTCTGCATCTCTTCAAGTGTTGCAAGGTTTCTTTCTCTCAGCTGAAACTCCATTTCCATATTAAAGGCTTTCGGGTAGTGCAAGAGAGCGGATCCAAGAGGAGGTCTTATATTAACCGGCATCGAAAAATAAACCTGGTTAAATCTGGCAGAAAATTGTTGTATTGTCTCTCCTGGCTGTCTTTTCAGCTGGTTATACTCTTCTATAATCACGAAAGGGTTTTTTCTGACCACCCACCTGTCAAGGAAAACTTTGAAGAACTGCTGGAAATATGATATGCTCGCATGAGACAGGGTTTTGGACCAACTCTTGACTTTGCCTTGAAAAGAAAGAGCAAAAAGCCTAATACTAACATCTTCTTCATCAACTTCAAAAAGGTCAAGAAAGGACTCAAAATTCAATACATGTCTCTCAGCAGTGATGTTGTCACATTCACCATCAAATCTTGGTAGATATAGGTCATGATTTTTAGGGAAAGCATGGGATATAGGAGGTAAAATCAGAGGCTTGTATCGATCTGGAATTTTACAAGGTAGTGGGGTATGTACAGAAGCTGTAGAATCAGTCTTGGTCTCTTGAGGCTCATCAATTTGAAGATGGTCATCACAAGATTCAGGAAAAGGGTCTTGATCAACCTCAAAGGCATGCAATTCCTTGGTATTCACAATATTCAAAGGGAAGGAATCAAATGCAGGCCTGGGATCTTTTCTCAAGCATAGTATACTTTGCAAAGCCTTCTTGACATTCTTGAGAAAAGAGAAGAAATAATTTATGAAAAAGAACAAAATTTCTTAGATGAAATTCCAACTTGAATACCTGATCTTTCCATATTGTCCTTTAATGTTTCTGTTGGTCAGGTTCATCCTCCAGTAGAGTCCTTGGATCTGATCTCAAAAATGATTTGGAATCGCTAGGTGAATGATTTCAGCCTTTCCGTGTCTGATCGTTGTCCACCATCAACAATCAGATCTAACTTGATACATGTACTGGGGTGATCATTTGGATCAGATGTTCAGTTTATAAACTAGATCGGAGATTGACTGAAGCAACATTCATCTACTTTCGCTAATGCAAAGCAAGAGCGTTTCGAAGCCTACCTGGCATAACTTCAGGCTCTGTCTGTAGTTTATAAAGAAAGAACACTAACAAACAAATAAGCTTTTCTTCCCCAATATGGTCGCCACTATGTTAGGGCCTAAATCTACCTCAGGCTGAGGAAGGTAGGATCCAGGGCCAACATCAAACCACGCTTAACCTGGTAGCTAGCCCTACCAGGTCGGGAGAGGGCTCTCTCCGGGTCAATCTCAGCAAAATATAATCACTATAGGCTTGAGATGACTGATTTAACTACTGATATTAGGCTAGGTATGTGTGTGCAAGAGTTTGACTGAATAAAATGATGATTTGTTGGTTCAGATGGAAAGGCAGATTTTTTGGTTGCGGAGATTGAGGCTCAGTCTTGCAGAGATCTCAATGGGGCAAGGTAGGCAATTGTTTTTGGCACTTCAATTTGAATGATATGGAAGGATTAGATAGGTGAGGAGATGAAGGGGGCAAGGAAATTCATGGATCCTCTCCAAACAGCTGAAAAAATCAAGATACTAAAACAAACATCAAGTAGAGCACTGCAATTTCAATGGATTCTACTTACACTCTTGTTTGTTTAGTTAAGAAGAAACAAGATAGAGAATGGCATACATAAAACATAATCAAATTCACAAGTACAAAAGAAAGCATTGTACCAAGACAATTTGCCACATGGATTCCAAAGAGTGTTGCAAACCTTGGTCTCAATTCCTTAGCCAAAATGCTGATATGAGTGTACAATGAAGCTCTAGGCTTTCTCAAAAGTCCAACCATGCTAATGACTGAAAAATTATAAGATATAGGCAACCAAAAACTCATCCTAGCCTCTAGGGGTCAAGCTCATGAGTTTAGGAGCTGTTCCAACTAATTCTAAACTGAGGACTACAAATTAGGCAGTGGAACATCTTGCCTCTATAAACAAGGGAACTGATTCATTCAGTTGCAAACTACCTTTTCATGGATGAATCTACCTCCATAAGTGAAAATTTGACATATTTACCTCATGATCCATCAATTTACATTAAATTACATCACAAATTTGACATTAAGAAGGTGAAAGATTCAAACTGGCAAAAGCTAGGTGAAAAACAGAGTATACTTGGTCAAACTTGCAAAATTTTCCCTATGCGTCCCGCTTGATTTCTCTATGCATAGCGCCTATTTGAAGCCAATTTTGGACACCTTCCTGGTGTCTAAATTCGCTCCAAGTGTACTGTTTGGAAAGGTCTGCCTATATAATTTCCAACCCAAGTGGAATTTTTCAATTTTTCCTCCATTTGCCCCTCCAAAAGTCAGTTCTCCCAACACTGCTTCTTGTGTGTCAAAATAGGGGCAGTGAGGTCATTTTTTGAGTGTTTTTGACCTTTTTGAGAGCTCAAAACCTGTCCAAATTTCTTGGCCATTGGTATGCAAGCATATTTTTCCATGTCAAATCCAAAAATTCTAATTTTTTATCATTTGGAGGCTCCATCAAAAGCGAGCGCCAGGTGGCGCGGCGCGTAGGGTGGAAAATTCTGTGTTTTAGTCCAAAAATTTCAAAAATGCAAAAAGTGTCCCAAATTTTTTGAAATTTGGGCTGAGTCTTCTCTATCAAGTCTTGTGATGGGCCAAGGAAGCCTCAGCCAATATCTGAAGTCCTTCATGCTCCTTTTGGCTCCTCGATCTCTTCTTCAATTTTACCTTCAAGCTCTCGATTCTAGCTCGGCACACCATTTTCCTTGACAAATAATGATATGCCATGTTTCTCAACATATTCTTCTCATTGATGGCTTTCTCAAACCTCCTCTCCATGTGGATATTAGTCCTCTCCAACCAAGACTCACTATGCTTGCTAATGTGTGAATTTTCTGGATGAGTATGAAGAGATTTATGGTGATTTTAGTTTTCTGCCACCATGGGTAAGAATGTATGAGGGACTGTGGAGGGAGAGGGTAAGAAGGGTTTTAGAAATGTTGCTGACTGGAATTTGGGGAATAAAAGGGTTTTAGGGGATGATATTTAGGGTTTTTGGATTTGTAGTTAGGATTTGGGAAAATGGGAATTGGGGATAGGGATGACTGAATATGGGAGTTAGGGAATGGGTGGATAAGCTGATAAAATGAATGGAGGAGTGAAAAAATGAGGCAGTGGTAGAACAAACTTGGCAGAAAAATGACAAGTACAAACCATAGGCAATGGCTTTTGAGAAATTTCAAGGTATTAGGGTTTGAATTTTCTTTTACACAACCACCATAAACTTTAAGAAAAACTCCTTTACTAGCAAGAAAAAGATCTTGACTTACTTGCACACTAGAAGAGTTGAGTGATTTTGGCAATTTGAGGGAGTTTTTGAGAGAATCGGGCTTGGTAGATCTATGCACCGTGCCTCAAACCCAACGTGCCACGCCTTCTCTATGTGCCATGCCAATGTATTTTTTGCACTGTGGAGGGTAGCCCAATGCACCATGCCAGCTCTATGCGTCACGCCAGTGACCCAATGCGTAGCACTTTTTGAAGGAGACTTTTGGAGACCTTCCCGGTGTCCAAATTGGGTGCAGGATAGCTCGTTGGAAATATTATTGAGTATAATTTCCAACCCAACTTGAATTTTTCAATTTGGAGTTAATTTTCCCTATCAAAAATCAAATCTTCCAAGACTGGTCAAAATGTGCAAAATGAGGCTGCCTAAAGGCAGAGTGCTGTTGCAGTCAACGTTTGAAGGTCTTCCTCAACTCCAAATTGAGCTCATGATAGCTCATTGGAAAGATATTTGTGTCTAGTTATCATTTGAATCATCAAGAAAGTAATTTTGCCAACCAAGCTAGGATAAAACTTGATTTTCCCAAGGTCACTTCAGAGGTGCATCAATTCTCTCGAGGCAACTATATTTTTGACATTTCTCTAAAACCATGACACTTGTGTAAAACGTGAAGGAGGTTTTTCTTCATTGGCCTATTTTTGACAAAAAAATCTCTCATTTTTCCCAAATTCATCTTTTCTTGCTCAGAAACATCATTGGAGTAAAATATATCTCGATGTGTGGAACAGGGGATTTGTCGAAATGAAGTGAAATGAAGGGGACAAAGGACTTCTAAATTCTTGAGAAAATTTTGGGAAGTAGGGAGGGATGTTAGAAAGTAGGGAAGAGTATAATTTCAAAGATTGAGTGAGGGGAAGGGGTCCAAAAGGGCAAAACACAAGCCTAGTCTAGAAAATTGTCAAGTTGTAGCAAGAAACTAGGGTTTGTGCAAAAATGAGGAATTTGGGGGATCTCAGTGATGGGAAGTGTTTAATAAGGTACATTAAGGATAGGGGAAGGTGTATGAACATCAGGATACAAGTTTTGCTGATTATTTGACCATCCAAGAGAAATTGCCTTCAAAACTCTAGGAGAGGGAAATGAACCTTACCTAGGCACAACTGAAGCATGAATAAGGTGTAAAATGACCCAGTGGAACTTGACATGATGATGACAACCCTCTGAATGATGGTACACTCAGCTGAATGGTGACATGGACTGACATTTGGACAACTTTGAAAGGAGTGGAAACAAACCCTAGACCTAATACCTAGTGACCAAATTTTACTTGAAGGCTCACTGAAATGACAAAATTTGACCTTAACACCTTAAAATCACTTTGTAAGAGCATGCTTGATCACTGGAGGAAGGCTGCAAAGACTGACACTAACATTGGCTCCAATGGGGATGGTAGCTCCTTGGAGGTGCCAAGAACTACAGATCTTTGGAAAGAAGACAGTGCCTTCATCCATTCGGCAATGGAGTCAAAAACTCAAGCTGAAATGCATGACTGAAAACTGACGACTTGACGACACAAACTAACTCTCACTCAACTAAAAACTGACTCGATACTTAAACACAACCAACAAACTGGAAATGTTGCTCAAACTAGAGCTTATTCATCAAAATCAACTCTAACAGTTTCATTCATCACCTGATCAAGTGAAACGAAACAACCAATGCAACCAAGTAAGCATTCTGGCTGCTGTTTGAATTCTCTGCAAGTGCTTGCTTATGAACAACAAGAGAGAACTCCTAAAAGGCAGCTCCCATGAAAACTTGTGAATAGATCTGTTGAATAATATGGATTCTCTATCCACCTCCAAAAACACTGCATAAGGATCTTGAAGTTCATGCACACTAGGACTTAGCTCATTTGAGCTTTGTGACGAGACTCCTGCTGAAAATGACAAAGAAACCGGCTGCCAAATCAAGTTTGTATCAATACTTTTGTCAAGCTCACATGTAATCAATGGAGAAGGACTTTGACTATAGACATCATCCAACACATTAGCTATTGGATCATGAAAAACATGAAAAGACTGTTGCAACCCATTTTCTATTATTTCAGATGAGATTACATGATTTCCTACAGGCTGCTCATTTGAAGATATACTATGCAATTTACCCTTCAAAAACTGAAATGATTCAAAACAAAATGGTATGGAATCATCTTGTATCATTTGATCATATGTTCCAGCTTCCATGTCTTCATCTGCAACTTGACAATCAATGGCATTCGGAGGCTGCAACTCTGGATATGAAAAGTCTTGAACAAGGTTTTCATTGCCCTCAAGATGATCCAAATCAAAACTTGTCGACAATTGATTTTTGATTGCATGAAAGTTGTCTCTGACGAACTGAAACGAAGCAAAAAAAAGGCAAAGATCATTCACTTACTTCAAAGTTTTCTACACTTTCCTCGTCACTGTCATAGCTAATATGCATCGGTTGATCACTGTACTCTAGCTGCTGTAAGTAAACTTCCTCCTCCCACAAACTAGCTGTTGATTCGACTGCAATATTAGCTTCTTTTTGGAGAATATAATCATCATCATCATATTGATCAAACTAAGGCAAATCATCAGTATAAAATACATCATCAAGCATACATGTCATATCAACAGATCTCTCTTCTCCAAGATGATCTATAAAACAATCATTATCAGATCTATGACAACTGGGATAAGAAAGAAAATGTTTTGGAGCAGCCATTTGTTCTTCTTCAATCAACGAGCGATGGGCTTGAACATTATACTCATTCCTTGTGATGATCCTTTGCATCATCTCTTCCGCTGCACTTACCAAAATTTCAAGCTTTATCTCTAGAGATGTTGATTCCTCCGGATCTATGTTTTTCATCTCTTCTTCCTTCAACTTTGCCCTTCTGATCAGCAAATGAGCCTCTACATCTACTGCACTATTCTGAATCTCTTCAAGTGTTGCAAGGTTTCTTTCTCGCAGTTGAAACTCCATTTCTGGATCAAAGTTTTCCGGGTAGTGCAAGAGAGCGGATCCAAGAGGAGGTCTTATATTAACCGGCATCGAAAAATAAACCTGGTTAAATCTGGCAGAAAATTGTTGTATTGTCTCCCCTGGCTGTCTTTTCAGCTGGTTATACTCTTCTATAATCATGAAAGGGTTTTGTCTGACCACCCACCTATCGAGGAAAACTTTGGCGAACTGCTGGAAATCTGAGATGCTCGCATTAGGCAGGGTTTTGAACCAACTCTTGACTTTGCGTTGCAAAGAAAGAGCAAAAAGCCTAATACTAACATCTTCTTCATCAACTTCAAAAAGGTCAAGGAAGGACTCAAAATTCAATACATTTCTCTCAGCAGTGATGTTGTCACGTTCACCATCAAATCTTGGTAGATATAGGTCATGATTTTTAGGGAAAGCATGGGATATAGGAGTTAAAATCAGAGGCTTGTATCGATCTGGAATTTTATAAGGTAGTGGGGTATGTACAGAAGCTGTAGAATCAATCTTGGTCTCTTGAGGCTCATCAATTTAAAGATGGTCATCACAAGATTCAGGAAAAGGGTCTTGATCAACCTCAAAGGCATGCAATTCCTTGGTATTCACAATCTTCAAAGGGAAGGAATCAAATGCAGGTCTGGGATCTTTTCTCAAGCATAGTATACTTTGCAAAGCCTTCTTGACATTCTCGGGAAAAGAGAAGAAATAATTTATGACAAAGAACAAAATGTCTTGGATGAAATTCCAAATTGAATACCTGATCTTTCCATATTGTCCTTTAATGTTTCTGTTGGTCAGGTTCATCCTCCAGTGGAGTCCTTGGATCTGATCTCAAAAATGATTTGGAATCGCCAGGTGAATGATTTCAGCCTTTCCGTGTCTGATCGTTGTCCACCATCAACAATCAGATCTAACTTGATACATGTATAGGGGTGATCATTTGGATCATATGTTCAGTTTATAAACTAGACCGGAGATTGACTGGAGCAACATTCATCTACTTTCGCTAATGCAAAGCAAGAGCATTTCAAAGGCTACCTGGCATAACTTCAGGCTCGATCTGTAGTTTATAAAGCAAGAAAACTAACAAACAAATAAGCGTTTCTTCCCCAGTATGGTCGCCACTATGTTAGGGCCTAAATCTACCTCAGGCTGAGGAAGGTAGGATCCAGGGCCAACATCAAACCATGCTTAACCTGGTATCTAGACCTACCAGGTCGGGAGAGGGCTCTCTTCGGGTCAATCTCAGCAAAATATAATCACTATAGGCTTGAGATGACTGATTTAACTACTGATATTAGGCTAGGTATGTGTGTGCAAGAGTTTGACTGAATAAAATGATGATTTGTTGGCTTAGATGGAAAGGCAGATTTTTTGGGTGCAGAGATCGAGGCTCAGTCTTGCAGAGATCTCAATGGGGCAAGGTAGGAAATTGTTTTTGGCACTTAAATTTGAATGAGATGGAAGGATTGGATAGGTGAGGAATTGAAGAGGGCAAGGAAAGTCATGGATCCTCTCCAAACAGCTGAAAACATCAAGATACTAAAACAAACATCAAGTAGAGCACTGCAATTTCAATGGAATCTACTTACACTATTGTTTGTTTATTTAAGAAGAAACAAGATAGAGAATGGCATACATAAAACATAATCAAATTCACAAGTACAAAAGAAAGAATTGTACCAAGACAATTTTCCACATGGATCCCAAAGAGTGTTGCAAACCCTGGTCTCAATTCCTTAGCCAAAATGCTGATATGAGTGTACAATGAAGCTCTAGGCTTTCTCAAAAGTCCAACCATGCTAATGACTGAAAAATTATAAGATATAGGCAACCAACAACTCATCCTAGCCTCTAGGGATCGAGCTCATGAGTTTAGGAGCTGTTCCAACTAATTCTAAACTGAGAACTACAAATTAGGCAGTGGAACACCTTGCCTCTATAAACAAGGGAACTGATTCATTTAGTTGCAAACTACCTTTTCATGGATGAATCTACCTCCATAAGTGAAAATTTGACATATTTACCTCATGATCCAACAATTTACATTAAATTACATCACAAATTTGACATTAAGAAGGTGAAAGATTCAAACTGGCAAAAGCTAGGTGAAAAACAGAGTATACTTGGTCAAACTTGCAAAATTTGCCCTATGCGTCGCGCTTGATTTCTCTATGCATAGCACCTGTTTGAATCCAATTTTGGATGCCTTCCTGGTGTCTAAATTCGCTCCAAGTGTACTTGTTGGAAAGGTCTACCAGTCTACTTTCCAACCCAAGTGGAAGGTTTCAATTTGGCCTCCATTTGCCCCTCCAAAAGTCAGTTCTCCCAACACTGCTTCTTGTGTGTCAAAATAGGGGCAGTGAGGTCATTTTTTGAGTTTTTTTGACCTTTTTGACAGCTCAAAACCTGTCCAAATTTCTTGGCCATTGGTAGGCAAGCATATTTTTCCATGTCAAATCCAAAAATGCCGAGTTTTTATCATTTGGAGGCTCCCATCAAAAGCGAGCGCCAGGTGGCGCGACGCGTAGGGTAGAAAATTCTGTGTTTTAGTCCAAAATTTTCAAAAATACAAAAATGTCCCAATTTTTTTGAAATTTGGGCTGAGTCTTCTCCATCAAGTGTTTTGATGGGCCAAGGAAGCCTCATCCAATATCTAAAGTCCTTCATGCTCCTTTTTCCTCTTCGATCTCTTCTCCAAGTGGATATTAGTCCTCTCCAACCAAGACTCACTATGCTTGCTAATGTGTGAATTTTCTGGATGAGTATGAAGAGATTTATGGTGATTTTAGTTTTCTGCCACCAAGGGTAAGAACGTATGAGGGACTATGGAGGGAGAGGGTAAGAGGGGTTTTAGAAATGTTGCTGACTGGAATTTTGGGAATATAAGGGTTTTAGGGGATGATATTTAGGGTTTGGGATGGCAATTAGGGTTTGGGGATTTGTAGTTAGGATTTGGGAAAATGGGAATTGGGGATAGGGATGACTGAAAAGGGGAGTTAGGGAATGGGTGGATAAGCTAAGAAAATGAATGGAGGAGTGAAAAAATGAGGGAGTGGTAGAACAAACTTGGCAGAAAAATGACAAGTAAAAACCCTAGGCAATGGATTTTGAGAAATTGCAAGGTATTAGGGTTTGAATTTTCTTTTACACAACCACCATAAACTTTAAGAAAAACTCCTTTACTAGCAAGAAAAAGATCTTGACTTACTTTCACACTAGAAGAGTTGAGTGATTTTGGAAATTTGAGGGAGTTTTTGAAAGAATCGAGGTTGGCAGCTCTATGCACCGTGCCTCAAACCCAACGCACCGCGCCTTCTCTATGTGCTGCGCCAATGTATTTTTTGCATTGTGGAGGGCAGCCCAATGCGCCGCGCCAACTCTATGCGTCGCACTAGTGACCCAATGCATAACGCTTTTTGCAGGAGACTTTTGGAGGCCTTCCTGGCGTCCAATTTGGGCGCAGGATAGCTCATTAGAAGGATTATTGAGTCTACTTTCTAACCCAACCGGAATTTTTCAATTTGGAGTTAATTTTCCCTGTCAAAAATCAAATCTTCCAAGACTGGTCAAAATGTGCAAAATGAGGCTGCCTAAAGGGAGAGTGCTGTTGCAGTCAACTTTTGAAGGTCTTCCTCAACTCCAAATTGAGCTCATGATAGCACATTGGAAATATATTTGTGTCTATTTATCATTTGACTCATCAAGCAAGTCATTTGGCCAACCAAGCTAGGAGAAAACTTGATTTTCTAAAGGTCACTTCAAAGGTGCATCAATTCTCTCGAGGCAACTGTATTTTTGATATTTCTCTAAAACCATGACACCTGTGTAAAAATTGAAGGAGGTTTTTTTTCCTTGTCCTATTTTGGACAAAAGACTCTCTCATTTTTCCCAAATTCATCTTTTCTTGCTCAGAAACATCATTGGAGTAAAATCTATCCTGATGTGTAGAACAGGGGATTTATGAGAGATTCTTCAGCGTAAATCACATAGAATATCATTTGTCGACGCGTTTCGAACCAACTAGTGTGGTTCATCGTCAGGACAAGTTGAAGAAACAAATCCAGCTTAGCATGTTAAATAGTCTGAGCAAAGTCTCCAATGGCTACTTCGACCAGAGGCTAATTTTGACTTTGGGACGAGGGTCAAATTAATATTATTATTAATATTATTTATTTGTTTATTTTATTATTATTATTATTATTATTCAATTTTTAATAAATAAAATAATTTTAATTGGTGTTAATGGATATTTAGAAAACTAATTCATTTATTTATTTAATAATTAAAGATTATAATAATAGGTTGTTAATAAAAGTTAGTTAGAATTAATAAAAATATAGGAATGAGGTAACTTAAAAAATAAAAATAATTGGAACGAGGTAAAAAAATAAAATAAATAAATAAATGAATAAAATAAATAAATTATTATTCATTCTATTTACTTATTATTTATCATTATTATTATTTTATTTATTTATTTATTTAATGATTAGTTTTCTAACTAACCATTAATTGGTGTTAATGGTTAGTTAGAAAACTAATTCATTTATTTATTTAATTAAAGATTATAATAATAGGTTGTTAATAAAAAATTAGTTAGAACTAACTATCCATTAACACCAATTAAAATTATTTTATTTATTAAAAATTGAATAATAATAATAATAATAAATAAAAAAATAAATAATAATAATATTAATATTAATTTGACCCTCGTCCCAAGGTCAAAATTAGCCGTTGGTCGAAGTAGCCATTGGAGACTTTTCTCAGACTATTTAACATGCTAAGCTGGATCTGTTTCTTCAACTTGTCCTGACGATGAACCACACTAGTTGGTTCGAAACGCGTCGACAAATGATATTCTATGTGATTTACGCTGAAGAATCTCTCATAAATTGATATGGATCACAGAAGCCTCAATTCGACAACAGGGGATTTGTCGAAATGAAGTGAAATGAAGGGGATAAAGGGCTTCTAAATTCTTGAGAAGATTTTGGGAATTAGGGAGGGATGTTAGAAAGTAGGGGAAAGTATAATTTCAAAGATTGAGTGAGGGGAAGGGGTCGAAAAGGGCAAAACACAGACCTAGTCTAGAAAATTTTCAAGTTGTAGCAAGAAACTAGGGTTTGTGCGAAAATGAGGAATTTGGGGGATCTCAGTGATGGGAAGTGTTTAATAAGGTACATTAAGGATAGGGGAAGGTGTATGAACATTAGGATACAAATTTTGCTGATGATTTGACCATCCAAGAGAAATTGCCTTCAAAACCCTAGGAGAGGAAAATGAACCTTACCTAGGCACAACTGAAGCATGAACAAGGTGTAAAATGACCCAGTGGAACTTGACATGATGATGAAAACCCTCTGAATGATGGTACACTCAGCTGAATGGTGACATGGACCGAAATTTGGACAACTTTGAAAGGAGTGGAAACAAACCCTAGACCTAGTACCTAGTGACCAAATTTTACTTGAAGACTCACTGAAAAGACAAAATTTGACCTTAACACCTTAAAATCACTTTGTAAGAGCATGCTTGATCACTGGAGGAAGGCTGCAAAGATTGACACTAACAAGAGGAACAAAAACAAGTATTGCTCAATGAAGACTTTGACATAGAAGAGAGGATTACCCTAGAGGTACATCAAGATAAAGAATATTGGCTTAACAGGGTAAATGAACACTTAGAGAAGCTCCTAGAGAAGGTAAATAGAGATAATCAAATGCTCAAACACATGGCGCATCATTATCAAGCCCAAAACATGATTGCCAATGTCAAAGTGAAACAACTCAAAAACAAGCTCAAGGAGACCAAAAAAGATCAAAAGGATGAGGGAAACCTGGAGATTCTTGTTGAAGCATACATGAAGCTATAAAAAACTCATTTTTACACCTTCTCTCCAATTTTGAGCTAATTCTGAGCATTTTGAGTTTTTGGGCAAATTTTGGTCTAAATTCATAAATTTGGCCTTTCTAGAAGCGCAACGCCTCCTTAGGAATCCATTTGAGGAAAGTTTTACATTTTTATAAAGGCATTGGCATCCTCTAAAAACCCATTTTCCCATAATTTGCAGAGGTGGCTTAGTTTGGGAGAAAAAGGCAAAAAAGTGGCAAACAACTAGCATTCTGGACCATTTTTTGAGAGGCGCTGCGCTTCTGGAGCGACTTTGGGAGAATGGATTCTTGAAGGTCTTCCCGTGCTCCAAATTCATAAATTCAAACTTTTCTGGAAGCTAGACTTGAAGGTCTAGTTGACCATTCTCCCATATTTTCATTTTGACCCCTGTAAGGCACCTAAAAATCAGCTCAAAGTTGGCGTTGCGCTTTTGCACTTTCTGTGTTTTTAATTTTAAAATTTCACTGTGTAAAATTTCTAGTTTCTAGTCTGACTTGGTCAAAGTCAAGATTCTCTATGTAATGGAACAATTTACGAGGCTAGGTGATGTAGGCATGAATACATTCATATGATAGGTTGTTTTTGATGTTTATTAGGCCTGCCGCCTCATAAAAGAAGAAAAATCCTAATCAAACTCTTCATGAGGTGTTTGAGTTGCACCTTCTCACTCTCACCTGTTGATTGAGAGAATCTTGGAGTCAGTTCCTCCACCAAGGAATTTGACTCTTGAAGGTGGGAAAGTGGTCTAGGAGAGTCTATAAGTACTATTTCACCTTAGGATAAGAGGGTTGAAATTTTTGTTAAGGAGACTTGCATTGTAATCATCTTTCAGCTAATACAGATACAGATTGCAGCTATTTTCAAGGAACTCTAGCCCAGTGAGTTCATGGTGCTTGTACTTCATTCTTTTTGTTTTCTCATGGTCTAAACATCTTTATCTACATTATATCTCTTCTTTCTATGAATGCCTTGTGATAAAATACTCTGAATTCTTGTTTTTCAAGCTCTGTTATCTGGTTTTCATGGTTATGTGTTTTGTCTTCCTAAGCTAATGAAATCATGTTTATTTATGCTCATTAGTTTCTTCCACACTATATCCTCTATAATACACTGACAAATACTCAAATTACACCATGGCTTTTGACATCTAGCTCCTTCTTATGTTTGCTCCTGTATTCCCACAGCCTAGACCTACTTGTGGCTCCAAACCCTAAGTTCAGCAAATCTTTAGAAAACCAATTTTTCACAAAAAAATACATATCTAGCCTAAAATTCATTTGCTTTAAAGTCATATCACTGATAAGAGATTTAGAGAGATCCCTCTCATGCTCAGTAGGGCTAGCTACTGAGCTGAAGTGGTTTGAGGTTACCCTTGTCGATTTCCTTTTCAGCCTAGGAGATTGTAAGGACTAACATTTTTGGCGCTGCTGCCAGGGAAAACAATTGTTAAATTATCCCTGGGAAAAATCTTAAGAGCTTTCAAGAACTGGTTCTATACCTCTCAGTTTCCAGTATCCGAAGATAGGCTGAATTCATAAATTTCATCAGTTTAGGGTGTATACATTCTGGCTTCCAAAAGGCATACCAGGTCAAATCCTGACCCAAATCCACCCTTCATTGTTGAAGACCCTGAAAGACTGCTCAGAAAACTTAGACTACCTATCATTAAAAGTAGAGTTCAAAAAATTAAAAGAACAACTTCTCTGCCTAAAAACCTATTCGCCTTTGAGCGAATTCCATTCGAAGAGTAGATAGAATTATCACTTATGAGGTTTAAGTCTGACTCCTACATCTCTGATACAACACTCAAACCTTTAAAGGTTGAAACTCACTCTCTTTCTTCAGAATCTTTGTCTGCTAAGGCTGATCATGAAATGTGGTTAAACTTTGATAAGCTTCAAAGCCTTGCTGACTAACTCTAAATCACAACCGAAAAAGCTTTTGTTCAATACCAAATTGAATACTTAGCCACAACTTCGTCCTCTTTTTCACCTCCAAGCTCATCTACCACATCTCCTAAAGCTTCAGTTTCATCATCTTTCCTACCTCCTCCGTTCGTTCCATCCTTGCCTCTACAACCCATTTTAGTAGTTCCATCATCCTCATCACCACATGTACTTACACAACCCATTGTAACACCTTCACTTTCTCCAACAGTCATGGCAAGATTTGCGCCTCTTTTACTGCCTGCTCAACTTACTGCTTTGCCTCAGAACTATGGTCAAAGACTTCCTTTGTTTGATGGAAGTGCAGAAATTATAGCTCAGCAACATGTTGACAAGTTAATAGACTTCATTGATTTAGAAGAAATTGATGAGGAGAATGCTAAAATGAGGATTATCGCTCAAAGTTTCTCAGGAGATGTTAAGAAATGGTTTCAAAGTCTGGCTACAAATTCCATTAACAGTTCTCAAAGATTGACTGAATTATTTCTAGCTCATTGGAAAGAGAAGAAAAATCCATTACAGATATTGGTTGAATATAATTCAATGAAAAGGAACCCCAATGAAATAGTTCAAGAATTCACATCAAGATTTAATACAGTGTACAATTCTATACCTGATGATATGAAACCTCCTCCTGGTTTGGCTCTTCTTCATTATCCTGATGCTTTCGATCCAGAGATGGCCTATCAGCTCAGAGAAAGAGACCCAACTACTCTTGAAGAGATGCAGCGGAATGCAATCAATGTTGAAGCCAATTTGCTCATTAAGAAGTCAAAATCAAAGCCAGAGAGGGCGGAAAAGAGAGTTGTTTTCAGAGAAGAACCTGCATCATCTTCTGATGCAAAGCTTGACAGCTTGATAAAAACTATGGAAAGGATGATGGATAAAATATCTGTAACTGATCAACAAGCTAAACCATCAGTGAGGAATCCTAACTTTCACGGACAATAGCAACAACAGTTCAGAAATCGACAGAGAGAGCAGCGAAATCAAGATCCTCAAGGTCAAGTAAAAGCTCCATTTCAGCAAAACTACACTGAAGGTCAGGAAGAAGATGAAGAAGAAATTGTAGAAGCAAATCACTTCTTTCAAGAAGATGAACTACCTACTTTCCTAATAGAAGAAGATCAGTTTTCTAAAGACTCTTTTATACCAGATGACCAACAATTTGTGCTTGCAAGCGAAGATCTGTGGGTTGATAGGACTGAAGAGTACCAAAGAGGATATCAGAATGCCCTCAGTCATCTCCAAAAGCAGTACAATTTAAGAAACATAAATGTGCATGTTACTATAATTCAGAAAAGGATGCACCAAGCAAAGAAACCCCTCCTACAGGCCAGAATAAAGACAAAGCTATTGTCACACATAATCGGGATAGAACTAATGAAGCCTCCACTAGTAATGTGAGGAAGGACAAAGAAATGCAAACTGAAAGCCAAAAGAAGGAAACTCAAGCTAAATTCCAAACAGAAAGAAAGGACATCACTTCAAAAGAGGTAGAAAAGAAATCTAATCTTTTTAGTTTGGAAAATGAAATTTCTAAATTAAATATAGCCATTCCCCTCACTGAATTAGTAAGGAATGACAAATACAAATTCCAGATTGAACAATGCTTAGGGTTGATCAGATGTCTAATACAATCAATGTAGCTGATGATGAGCCAACCATCCTTTTTGGTCTAGCCTTAGAAGGAGCTCTTAAAGATAGGAAATTCCTCCTTTTTATCTGAGTCTTAAACTGCATGACCTTATCCTTCATAATGCTATGCTAGATTCTGGCGCCTCTCATAATTTGATGCCTAAAGCCATCATGGATAAACTAGTACTGAGAATCACTTGACCTTACCATGATATTTATTCTTTTGATTCTGGAAGAGTGAAATGCCTTGACCTTATTAAAGACTTGGTAGTGTCCTTAGACCAAATCCCACAAAAAATGTACTTATGGATGTTGTAGTGGCTGATATTCCTCCTAGGTTTGGCATGTTACTTTCGAGATCTTGGGGAGCAAAGTTAAAGGGTACTCTGCAGCTTGACTTTTCATATGCCACTAGCCCTGTTTTTGGACAGCTCCGGAAACTTTATAGAGAAAAGAAGATGAAATTTATGATCAGTAGTAAGGAAAAGCTAGTCAATCATCCTATACATGTTGTTCATATTGATCTTGACTCTTTCATTATATTTAGTTATATGGATTCTTTTGATGATGAAAGTCAGTTAGTAGAAATTTCAGAAGTTCCCAACCTAATGGGCAGCATACATGAAACTATCACAACAGAAAGTAAAGAGGCTGGTGAGTTATCTAGACAGTCTGTGAATCCTATTGAGGATATTCAAAGAATAGTGCAGAAAACAGAAAGTTCTGAGCTAGCCGTTCAAGATCCTAAAAATCAAGAAATTCAGTCTTCAGAAATTCTTTTTCCAGATGAAGAAAATGGTCTTTGGACCATGGAGTTTGATGGTGCATCAGGAAGAGAAGGAGCAGGAATTGGTGTTTGGATACTTGGGCCATTACATCAGCCAAACAAAATCCCTCCGAATGTGAGAATGAGTTCTTACAAGCTGGCGTTTGAATGTTCAAATAATGAGGCGGAATATGAGGCATTGATTGTTGGCCTCAAAATTCTGAAAAAGTTGGGAGAAAAAAAGATTTCTGTTTATGGCGACTCTGAGTTAGTGATCAAGCAAGTCAAAGGGGAATACCAGGCCAAACACCCAAGAATGAGAGCTTATCGCAATGTTGTACTTGATATTCTCAAAACTTTCCAGAATATACATTATCTCTTATTCCTAGAACTCAAAATCTCATAGCTGATTCACTTGCCACTGCAGCCAGTATGGTGAAAATTCCTTTTCATTCTAATCATAAATACTCCATCCATGTTAAGAATCGCCCAACTGTCCCAGATAACATGAGGTTTTGGCAAGTATTTGGTGATGATAAGCAAATAAATAGTTTTCTGCAGTTGGAAGGAGAGTTTCAGAATTCTCACATTGATGATGCATACAATTTTGATGATTCCCACATTCATTCAGCTGACACTGAAGTATTACAGCTCAAGGACAACAACATTCCAAGAGGCTTGGTGCCTTTGGAAGAGTTATTTGAAAAGGATGATATCGCCAAGAAGCCCACCATGGTTCCTACTGAAAAGGGAGTAGAAGATGTTAACATCGGCACAACTGAGAATCCTAAATTGGTCAAACTATCAAAGTCTCTATCTCCTGAGAAAAAAGGTAAGTACATGTCTTTAATGAAGGATTTTGCCGATGCATTTGTTTGGGATTACTCTGATTTGAAAGTTTATGATAAGAGTATCATTCAACACATCATTCCTATAAAGCTGGATCAAAAGCCATTTCGCCAGAAATTGAGAAGAATCAACCCCAAGTTGCTGCCATCAATTGAAAAAGAGGTAAATAAACTTTATAAGTCTAGAATAATTATTCCCATTCGTTTTTCTCAATGGATGTCTAATCTAGTACCTGTGAGGAAAAATACCGGGGAAATTCGTCTATGTATTGATTTCAGAAATCTCAATAAGGTGTCCCTGAAAGACAACTATCCCCTGCCTAAGATGGATCACATACTTCAGAAGGTGGTGGGATCCTCTAGGATGTCATTGCTTGATGGATACTTTGGGTACAATCAAATTCTGGTACACAAAGATGATCAAACTCAAGATAGCCTTCACAACACCATGGGTACATTCATGTATGCCAAGGTGCCTTTTGGGCTGAAGAATGCAGCAGCTACCTTTCAGCAGGCTATGGACATAACATTTGCAAATGAAAAAGATATATTTATGGTTATCTATCTTGATGATCTAACAATATTTTCAAAATTTGATGAAGATCACTTGCATCACTTGAGGATTGTTTTTCAGAAATATAGAAAATTTGGCATCTCACTTAACCCAAAGAAAAGCTTGTTCACCATGGAAGAAGGTAAGCTACTAGGACACATCATCTCTAAAGATGGCATCCGTGTTGATCTTGCCAGAGTGGAGGCTATTCAGAAATTAGACTTCCCTAGGAACAAGAAAGAGATTCAGTCGTTCAATGGGAAAATTATTTTTTTGAGGAGATTTATTCCTAATCTAGCTGAGCACTTGAAAGAAATGACAAATATGTTGAAGAAGGACAGCGAGTTAAAGTGGTATTTAGAGGCTAAGAAATCATTTCATGCAGTAAAGTTTGCATTATCTACTGCTCCTATTCTAATTAGCCCAAATTATACCTCAGATTTCATCATTTTTTCTTTTGCTTCTGAGCACACATTAGCAACATTCCTAATGCAAAAAAAAGATCAGAAAAATGAGCAGCCTATAGCATTCTTTAGTCGCACTATAAGAGATGCAACAATGAGATACAATATTATTGAAAAATAGGCATTGGCATTGGTAAAAGCTCTCAAAGATTTCCGATTTTATATTCTACATTCACATACTATTGCTTATGTCCCTACTGCAGTGGTAAAATAAATTCTTGTACAAACAAATCCAGAAGGTAGAAGAGGAAAATGGATTGCAACAATGCTAGAATATGACATGGAGATCAAACATACAAAGCTCATCAAAGGACAAGGGTTAGCCCAGCTTATGGCAGAATCAAATCTGCATGCACTGGATATTAATTTGAGGGCTGCACTATCAAAAGAATCAGAAGAAAAGGACCCTTTCTTGCAAGTGTCTGATATGTTCATGTCTTCTCCATGGTACGCTGACATTGTCTATGTCTTGAAACACTTGAATCCTCCTCCGGAATTTCCCAAAGGTAAAGTTAGATCACTGAAACTCAAAGCTTCAAAATATTTTATTCTAGATGGTGTTTTATTTTGGAAAGATCCTGGAGGTGTAATGCTGAATTGTTTAATAGAAAATTAAGCTAAAGATATAATGAAGGATTTTCATAAGGGAGATTGTGGAGGTCATCATTTTTGGAAAATTACAGCAAACAAGATCTTAAGAGATGGTTTCTATTGGCCCACCCTCTTTTCTGATACATACAAAACAGTCATGAGTTGCCGTGAATGTCAGATTTTTCAAGGAAAAATGAAATTTCTGCCATTACCACTACATCCAATTTTGATTTCAGCTCCTTTCCAGCAGTGGGGCCTTGATTTCATTGGCGAAATCCATCCATCATCTTCAGTACAACACAAATGGATATTAACAACCATCGACTACTTTACAAAGTGGATTGAAGCTATCCCAACCAAGCAAGCTACTGATTCTGTCATCATTCAATTTCTGGAGTCTAATATCTTTTCTAGATTTGGCTGCCCACATAAAATAATAACAGACAATGCTGCTGCTTTCAAATAAAAAGGAATGGTGGATTTCTGTGCCAAATATCATATTGTGCTAGGACATTCCAGTACATATCATCCACAAGGGAACGACCTCGCTAAATCTTCCAACAAATCTCTGGTCAACATCATCAAGAAGGTCCTGGAGGCAAACAAGAAGAATTGGCATAAAAAACTCATCAATGCTTTGTGGGCGGACAAGGTCAGCACCAAAAAGTCAATAGGTATGTCTCCTTTCCAGCTGGTATATGGAGTTGACACAGTATTTCCTTCATCTCTTGCTGTCTCGGTAATGAAAATCCTACAGGAATTGGATAGTGAAACTAATGGCATACAAAGGAGAATAAACCAGATGATTCATTTACATCAGACAAGAGAAGAATTTTTTCAGAGCACATCCAAACTCCAAGAGAAAATAAAAAAGATTTATGATCGCAAAACCAAGGAGGACAATTTCAATTTGGGAGATGTAGTCCTTCGGTGGGATGCTAGAAATGAAGACAAAGGCAAACATGGTAAGTTTGAGAACTTATGGAAGGGACCATACAAAATTTTTGCATTCAGAGGAAAGAATGCTTTCTTGTTGGAAGAGATGGATGGAAAAGACTATTCAGGAGGGGCGACCAATGGTAGGCTTCTCAAGCACTACTATGTCTAAAATCCAAAAAAGTCATCATCATTGTACATACCGGTGTGTATTTTACTTCTAGCATTTTAGATAGTTGTCATTAGAGTTTGAAGCCCGAAGTGAAGGCCCTAAGGCTCTTTGAGTCAGTACTATTTTCAATTTTTTTTAGTTCTTTTGTCAGTCAAAAAATCAGTTTTTATGCATGTTGACTCCATTGCCCAATGAATAAGGCTACTTGGTCTACGGTGTTCTTGACACATCTAAGAAACTGCCATCCCCCGCTGGATCCAATGTTAGTGTCAGTCTTGTTAAGCCTATCACCTGGATCAAAAACTGCTTTTATCATGACCTTTTCAGGCTTTCATCATCAAATTTTTTTGTTACTAGGTTTACACAGAAAATTTGGTCATTGAATGGTCAGTCCAAGATGGAGTCATTGTCTGAAATTTCACTCATGTTGGTTTCTTATCATACACTATGAAAATGGGTCAAGTCATCATCATCATTCCATTAGGTCTTAGGTCATCCATTAGGTTACAAGGGTCCCCAAGGTCCACCATTTCCATAGTAAAATTAGAAATAAGTCAAACATGACAAAGCAAAGAGTTGAAGAATTGAAACATTATTTATTCACATTTTCATGACATCAAAGGTTTCAAAAGAAGGAAGCACCAGCACTCAGGAGATGCAAAAATCACATTTACAATGGTAAAGGTAAAATCTGCCTTAAAAAAAGAAGTGAAATCAATTCACACAGGAGGATTGGTTTCTTTTCTCTTTTTGAAAAAGTGAAGAAATTACCCCTATATAAACTCAAAAATACTCAAAACCTTTTCATTCATGTCTTATTCACTCCTCATCACCGAGCTCACTTGCCTAAAAAAGCAAAAAATCTCTTTCCCTAGGAGAAATTGGCCAAAAATTGAAGGCGCTGCACGTAGATACACTGCGTTGCGCTTTGGAGGCAGGTGCTGCGCATAGGTGAATTGCACTGCGCTTTGGCGCTGCGCGTAGGAGAACTACGCTTCGCGCAGGACAGAGTACCCGAAACTCACCCAAATTTTCCCAAAATTCAAGATTTTTGCTTTCAAACTTGGTCAAATTACTTTCTAAGGCTAGGGAACAAGTAAGTACATCATTTCCCATTTGTATTTTGTTAGCGCTTGAAATTTCACCTCAGGCTGAGAAAGGCAAACTTCAAGGCAACATCAAACCACTTAGCCTCGTAGCTAGCCCTACGAGGCAAGAGAGGGCTCTCTCCGGTCTATCTCGATAGGGATCTTCAACAGGCAAGATAACCAATAAGGAAACACTGATTTTAGGCTAGTAAACTGGTAAAAAGGTTTGATTTGGGATTTTTAGGGTTTTGGTGGAAAGTTGGGGAAAGGCAATTTTGGGTGCGGGGATTGGACACAGTTTTTGCAGGGGTTTCTTTGGGGCAAGGTAGGAGACTGTATTGATGCCTTTAAATTAAGTGAATGGGTAGGAATGACCGGTGAGGAGCTAAGGAGAGCAAGCAATCACCTTGAGTTCTCCTTAAACAGATGAAAACATTGATATTAAGCAAATTTAAAAGCAGAGCATGGAAATCATGAATTCTACTTTAACACTTCATTTGCCTAATTTCATAAGAAAAAGAAAGAGGATGATTTCACATAACACAATTACAAGTACAAAGAGAAGCACACCATCAATACATGTAACCACAGGAATCCCAAAAAGGACTGCAAAACCCTGGTCTTTCTTCCTTTGCCAAAATTGCAGAGATACAATGAGTAATACAATAGAGCTTTCTCCCTCAAGAGTCCAACCATGAAAATGACCAAGAAAGTACATAATATAGGCAATCTAACATCTTTCCTTGCCTCTAGGGGTCGAGCTCATCCTTCTAGGAGTTGTTTCAACCAATTCTAAACTGAGCACTAAAATCTAGGCAGTCAAAACAACTTGCCTCTATAAGTTAGGAAACCAATTCATTCATTAAATGTTTGCTATTTCATGAATGAATCTTCTAGAATAGGTAAATAAGTTTCATATCAACATGAAAATACATTAATTACATCAAAGAGGGTGAAAAATCCCATCCCAAGTCAAAACTGGCCAAAGCTGGGCGAATTCCTGAGTTGTAGGTGAAAAATTATGAAAATTGCCTGATAGGTCACGCCCTAATCCTGATAGGTCGCACTTCTTTGGAGCTCCGTTTGAGGCACTTCCAGGTGTCCAAATGAGGCAAAAGTGGGCTTGTTGGAAAGGTCTGGATGTCTACTTTCCAACCCAACTAGAATTTCTGAATTTGGTGGACATTTGCCCCTCCAAAGTTGCAATCTCCCAAGATTGCTCCCTGTTTGTCAAAAAGGTGGCAGAAAGTCAATTTTTGCCTGTTTTTTGACCTTCTGGAGGCTAAAAACTTGATGAAATCTCTTGGTAATTGCTGAGAAGGTGTATCTTTGCATGAAAAATCTAGAAATTCTTAGTTTTCCCAAAATGAAGGTGCCCATCGAATAGGTCGCGCGCGGGCGCGACCTATCAAGGAGAAAAACCTGTTTTTTGCCCAAAAATTCATAAGTGACCAAAAATGCTCAATTTTTTTTGAAATTTTTGTTGTAGTGAGGTTATTTAATATCATGCTCCTTCAAGGAAGCCTCAGCCAAGATGTGGAGGGGATCGGGCCTTTTTCGTTGTTTTAGTGCCTTGGCCAACCGCCCTTGAATCACCTTCATTTTCGCCTTGCATACGTGCATTCGGGCCCAATAGTGGTTTTTCATATTTCGGAGCAGGTCCTTATCTTTGTTGGCCTTAGCCAGTAGCCTATCCAAATGAGCATTGACCCGGAGAAGCATAGCCTCTCGCTCAACGGGTACCAAATCGCCGGGTCTCTTTCGAGTCAAGTTGCGGTCCTCATGAATCCTCCACAACTCATCAAGAGTGTGCTCATCCTCCAACTGCTTGTTGCGCTGCTCTAAATATGTGATCGTTCATTGTGCTCCTTCCAATCTTCGCTGCAATGAATCATTTTCAGCTCTTAGGTGCTGAATGATCTCCTTTGACTCTAGGCTAGGAGAACTGATATCAAGGTCAACAATCTCTATGTCTGGAACACCTGATGGCCCCTCATCAATCCTGGGCTGTTTGCCCCTCTCTGATACCTGTGCTGTTGTCGGCGACGAGGCCCCTTCCACCGGGTGTGGAGATTACACTCGTGGTGCTGATGAAGAAGGCGAGACCCCTTCCACCTGGTGTGGAGATAATACTCGCCTAGCTGATGCAAATAAGGCTTTGTGGCCTCTCTGATAAGTGACCAATGGAGGAGAGCTGACATGTCTGGTCTCAGAACTATCATGCTGCTATGAAGGCCCTCCCTCCTCATGAACAACCTCAGGGGGAGATGATGCTGATGCTGTGAAAAAATCCCGAGAGATAAAATCCTCCCATGGGATACCCTGATGAGCCAACTGATGCATGACCACAAGCTGGATCAAACCATAATGATAAATGCTCCTGTGTTGCTGTGTTAGGCTCCTTCTCTGCACCAAGGGCACCATCCTCTTAATATCCCGGCACATGAACCATGGTATGTTCATCATTCATACCCGTGTGAAATGCATCAACAAGCGAATATGGTACGAATACAAATATGCAAACCTGCCCTCACAGGTGAAATAGAGCATGATGAGCCTCATCATGGGAGCATACTCATACCTAAAAAATCTGAAAGGAAACATACCAGTTATGGACCTCATGTAGGCAGGTTTAAAGAAGGGCTCATACTGAAATCTGTCTAACACTTTGCGTTTGTTCCACTCTTCTCCCGCATTTGGTATTCTTGTTGCTTGAGCAATACTTTCAGATGACAATATAAAATCCACCCTGCAATATTGAAAAATTTTTGTGGTCGTTTGGGAGTTTGCAGGCAATTTTCTGTAGATGAATTCCCAACAGGTCACACACAGGTGCTAATAGGTCGCGCGCGCTCAATAGGTCGCGCCAGTGTATTTTCCTAACTGAATGAACCCCCCTGACAGGTCGCGCGCACCCAACAGGTCATGCGCTTTTGCAGGAGGCTTTTGGAGGCCTTCCCAGTGTCTGAATCGGGTGCAGGATAGCTCGTTGGAAAGGTATTTGATTCTAATTTCCAACCCAACTATAATTTTTTAATTTTGAGTTCATTTGCCCTGTAAAAAATCAAATCTCCCAAGACTGGTCAAAAAGTGCCAAATGAGGCTGCCTCAAGGAAGAGTGTTGTTGCAGTCAACTTTTGAATGCCTTCCTCAACCCCAAATTGAGCTCATGATAGCTCATTGAAAAGATCTGTGTGTCTAGTTATCATTTTACCCATCAAAAAAATCATTTGGCCAACAAAGCTAGGAGAAAACTTGATTTTCCCAAGATCACTTCAGAGGTGTCTTTGATTCTCCTGAGGCAACGGTATTCTTGACATTTATCTCAAATCATGACACCTGTGAAAAAATTGAAGGAGGTTTGTCTTCTTTGGTATGTTGTGGAAAAAAACCTCTCTCAGTTTTCCCAAATTCCTCCTTGATTGCTTTGAAACATCTTTTGAGTGAAACTTGTCCCGATGTGTGGAACAAGGGATTTCGTGGAAATGAAGCGAAATGAAGGGGATAGGGGGCTTCTAAATTCTTGGGAGTAGGGAGGGATGTTAAGAAGTAGGGGAAAGTGGAATCTCAGAGATTGAGCGAGGGGAAGGGGTCCAAAAGGGCAAAACACAGGCCAAACCTAGAAAATTGCCAAGTTGTAGCTAGAAACTAGGGTTTGTGCAAAAATGAGGAATTTGGCGGATCTAAGGGATGGGAAGTGTTTGATAAGGTACTTTAAGGATAGGGGAAGGTGTATGAACATCAGGATACAAGTTTTGCCGATGATTTGACCGTCCAAGAGAAATTGGCTTTCAAAACCCTAGGAGAGGGAAATGACCTTACCTAGGCGCAACTGAAGCATGAACAAGATGTAAAATGACTCATTAGACATTGACATGATAATGAAAACCCTATGAATGATGATAGACTCAGCTGAATAGTGACATAGATTGGCATTTGGACAACTTTAGAAGGAGTGAAAGTAAACCCTAGACCTAATGCCTAGTGACCAAATTTTGCTTGAAGACTCACTGAAATGACAAAATTTGACCTTGACACTCTGAGACCACTTTGTAAGAGCATATTTGATCACTGGAGGAAGGCTGGAAAGACTGACACTAACATTGGCTCCAATGGGGATGGTAGCTCCTTGGAGGTGCCAAGAACCGCAGATCTCTGTAAGAGCTAGACAGTGCCTTCATCCATTGGGCGATGGAGTCCATTATTTTGGCAAACGACACAAGACTTTGACTCATTTATTGAATAAAAACTTGACTGAAAATTGACTGAAACTTAACTGAAACTTGACTCAAACCGACTCGATGGAAAACTGAAATAACTTGAAAAACTCACTCAACAGACCAAACACAAATGACTCATGACTGACTTAACTAAAACAAGAACTTACAAAGCTTATTGAAGGGCAGCAGTCCATCAAGATTTGAAATCATGATGACAACCACCTTTGTTTCTTACAAGACAATATACATCAAACTATATCAAAATTCCAATGCAACCAATCAAGCAGATGCCTTCTTGATTGATTCTCCTGATTAGATCTTCTGGTCAACAATACAAACCTATCACTGGGCATCCAAAAACATAGTTGACCATATTCTCCTTCATCACTGAATACTGCAATAATCATCTTCATTGTTGACTGCAAGAGATCTGCCATTGGATCTTGAAAAACATAAAGTCTTTCCTCCTGCTGAAAGAGCAAGGTGTCTTTTTCTATTGATTCTGATCTTCCTTCATCATGTAGTCCAGAAAGAGTATGTTCCTGGTCCTCAAAAAATTCTAAACAAGTAGATGAGCAGATCTCCTCTTGAAATAACATTTCAAAACATGAGACATATGAGGAAGAATCTGAAATGGAATCCTGAATGGTCTGATCTTTTGTAGTTTGAATATATGGTAAGTCATCCTCATATGATATGATAGCCAGATTCTCATTACATTCATCAATCATAAGAAAATAACTTTCAGATGTTTCATGAAACCCAACACTAACATTTCTATCAGCTATCATAGATTCATCCAGAGAAACCTTTTCACTTACTTGAACGAAGATCTTGTCTTGTTTTTCACAGAGGCAATGAACTACCTCCTCATGAAGATCTAGTGCTGGTGAGATGAGAGCATTTAGGTCTGCTGCTCCATTTTCTTCATTTGAGGCAGCCGCGACAATACAACTCTCTTTTATGAGATCCGGAACAACATGTTTTGCCTCATCACAATTTATCTCCCGATCTGATTTATCATCATCACTTTCTGAGATTGGAACATTACTTTCCTGCGTTACCTGCATGATGTCTTCTTCTATGGACGGATCTGAAACAACATTTGCTCTTTCCTCATTTTCAACCATATGGAAATCTTCAGCCTGCTGATCTTGACAAGTATCCTCTAAGATTTATGTGTGCTGCTGAAACGGATTTTCATACAGAGCCTCCATGATCTCATAGTCCATAAAATTATCATCTTCATAATATTTCTCAAGGCTTTCAATAAAACTATAAGCATGCTTGCAACAGTCTTGAACTAAATATAATGATGGATAAGAGTCGATATATCTTTCAATGAACATAGCATGAAAATCCTTTAAACAGTAAATACAAGCAGGCGGCAAACTTTCATACCATGATTGGGCTTTATCTTCCAGAGTGGCCAAGAATATCTTCATCAAGCAATCTTCAGGAAAATCCACTTTCAACTTGCGAATATGCATATGAAATCTAACTAGATGTAAAGCAACATCCTTCTTACCATCATCTTTAAATGTAGGCAAATTCCTTGACCAATCTACCTTCGGAATTTTATTTGGAAAACCAGGGATGTGATCTCGGCTCAAGGGAGCATATCTTCTTGCAATCCGATCCATCTTGAAAAGCTCAAAGCTACTAATCTTCCTACAGTGGAGTCACCATGAAGCATTGATCTCTAGAGTTTTCAGTGAAGGAGTCATTAGTGAATGATTTCAGCCTTGTCAGTGTCTGATCGTTGTCCACTATCAACAATCAGATCTGAACTTGATACATGTACTGGGGTAAAATGCAAATGAAGTGTTGTATTCACAAGCTCACGGAGATGGACTGAAGCAGCGTTTATCTACTTCCGCTTATGCAAAGCAAAAGCGTTTCGAAGGCTACCTGGCATAACTTCAGGCTCCGTCTAAGACTTATGAAACACACACATCAATCAACAGACAAGTTGTTCTCCCCAGTATGGTCGCCAGGCTGAGAAAGGAAAACTTCAAGGCAACATCAAACCACTTAGCCTTGTAGCTAGCCCTACAGGGTAGGAGAGGGCTCTCTCCGGTCTATCTCGATAGGGATCTTCAACAGGCAAGATAACCAATAAGGAAACACTGATTTTAGGCTAGTAAACTGGTAAAAAGGTTTGATTTTGGATTTTTAGGGTTTTGGTGGAAAGTTGGGGAAAGGCGATTTTGGGTGCGGGGATTGGACACAGTCTTTGCAGGGGTTTCTTTGGGGCAAGGTAGGAGACTGTATTGATGCCTTTAAATTAAGTGAATGGGTAGGAATGACCGGTGAGGAGCTAAGGAGAGCAAGCAATCACCTTGAGTTCTCCTTAGACAGATGAAAACATTGATATTAAGCAAATTTAAAAGCAGAGCATGGAAATCATGAATTCTACTTTAACACTTCATTTGCCTAATTTCAGAAGAAAAAGAAAGAGGATGATTTCACATAACACACTTACAAGTACAAAGAGAAGCACAACATCAATACATGTAACCACAGGAATCCCAAAAAGGACTGCAAAACCCTGGTCTTTCTTCCTTTGCCAAAATTTCAGAGATACAATGAGTAATACAATAGAGCTTTCTCCCTCAAGAGTCCAACCATGAAAATGACCAAGAAAGTACATAATATAGGCAATCTAACATCTTTCCTTGCCTCTAGGGGTCGAGCTCATCCTTCTAGGAGCTGTTTCAACCAATTCTAAACTGAGCACTAAAATATAGGCAGTCAAAACAACATGCCTCTATAAGTTAGGAAACCAATTCATTCATTAAATGTTTGCTATTTCATGAATGAATCTTCTAGAATAGGTAAATAAGTGTCATATCAACATGAAAATATATTAATTACATCAAAGAGGGTGAAAAATCCCATCCCAAGTCAAAACTGGCCAAAGCTGGGCGAATTCCTGAGCTGTAGGTGAAAAATTATGAAAATTGCCTGATAGGTCGCACCCTAATCCTGATAGGTCAC
The DNA here is from genome assembly GCA_031772625.1 of Pinus tabuliformis. Lineage (NCBI taxonomy): Eukaryota > Viridiplantae > Streptophyta > Pinopsida > Pinales > Pinaceae > Pinus > Pinus tabuliformis. Next base: position 28,306,437 of record CM062810.1, on the reverse strand, counting down.
GCTTCTTTGGAGCTCCGTTTGAGGCACTTCCAGGTGTCCAAATGAGGCAAAAGTGGGCTTGTTGGAAAGTTATAGATGTCTACTTTCCAACCCAACTGGAATTTCTAAATTTGGTGGCCATTTGCCCCTCCAAAGTTGCAATCTCCCAAGACTGCTCCCTATTTGTCAAAAAGGTGGCAGAAAGTCAATTTTTGCATGTTTTTTGACCTTCTGGAGGTTCAAAACTTGATGAAATCTCTTGGTAATTGCTTAGTAGGTGTATCTTTGCATGAAAAATCCAGAAATGCTGAGTTTTCCTAAAATGAAGGTGCCCATCGAATAGGTCGCGCGCGGCGCGCGACCTATCAAGGAGAAAAACCTATTTTTTGCCCAAAAATTCATAAGTGACCAAAAATGCTCAAAATTTTTTGAAATTTGTGCTGTAGTGAGGTTATTTAATATCATGCTCCTTCAAGGAAGCCTTAGCCAAGATGTGGAGGGGATCGGGCCTTTTTCGTCGTTTTAGTGCCTTGGCCAACTGCCCTTGAATCACCTTCATTTTCGCCTTGCATACGTGCATTCGGGCCCAATAGTGATTTTTCATATTTCGGAGCAGGTCCTTATCTTTGTTGGCCTTAGCCAGCAGCCTCTCCAAATGAGCATTGACCCGGAGAAGCATAGCCTCTCGCTCAACGGGTACCAAATCGTCGGGTCTCTTTCGAGCCAAGTTTCGGTCCTCATGAATCCTCCGCAACTCATCAAGAGTGTGCTCATCCTCCAACTGCTTGTTGCGCTGCTCTAAATATGTGATCGTCCATTGTGCTCCTTCCAATCTTCGCTGCAATGAATCATTTTCAGCTCTTAGGTGCTGAATGATCTCCTTTGACTCTAGGCTAGGAGAACTGATATAAAGGTCAACAATCTCTATGTCTGGAACACCTGATGGCCCCTCATCAATCCTGGGTTGTTTTCCCCTCTCTGATACCTGTGCTATTGTCGGCGACGAGGCCCCTTCCACCTGGTGTGGAGATAACACTCGTGGTGCTGATGAAGAAGGCGAGACCCCTTCCACCTGGTGTGGAGATAATACTCGCCTAGCTGATGCAAATAAGGCTCTGTGGCCTCTCTGATAAGTGACCAATGGAGGAGAGCTGACATGTCTGGTCTCAGAACTATCATGCTGCTGTGAAGGCCCTCCCTCCTCATGAACAACCTCAGGGGGAGATGATGCTGATGCTATGAAAAAATCCCGAGAGATAAAATCCTCCCATGGGATACCCTGTTGAGCCAACTGATGCATGACCACAAGCTGGATCAAACCATAATGATAAATGCTCCTGTGTTGCTGTGCTGGGCTCCTTCTCTGCACCAAGGGCACCATCCTCTTAATATCCCGGCACATGAACCATGGTATGTTCATCATTCGTACCCGTGTGAAATGCATCAACAAGTGAATATGGTACGAATACAAATATGCAAACCTGCCCTCACAGGTGAAATAGAGCATGATGAGCCTCATCATGGGAGCATACTCATCCCTCAAAAATCTGAAAGGAAACATACCAGTTATGGACCTCATGTAGGCAGGTTTAACGAAGGGCTCATACTGAAATCTATCTAACACTTTGCGTTTGTTCCACTCTTCTCCCACATTTGGTATTCCTGTTGCTTGAGCAATACTTTCAGATGACAATATAAAATCCACCCCTGCAATCTTGAAAAAAAATTGTGGTCATTTGGGAGTTTGCAGGCGATTTTCTGTAGATGAATTCCCAACAGGTCGCGCGCAGGTGCTGATAGGTCGCGCGCGCTCAATAGGTCGCGCCAGTGTATTTTCTTAACTGAATGAACCCCCCTGACAGGTCGCGCGCACCCAATAGGTCGCGCGATATTTCAGGAGGATTTTGGAGGCCTCCCCAGTGTCGGAATTGGGTGTAGGATAGCTCGTTGGAAAGGCATTTGAGTCTAATTTCCAACCCAACTGGAATTTTTCAATTTGGAGTTCATCTACCTTGAAAGAAATCAAATATTCCAAGACTGGTCAAAAAGTGCCAAATGAGACTGCCTCAAGGAAGAGTGCTGTTGCAGTCAAATTTTGAATGCCTTCCTCAACCCCAAATTGAGCTCATGATAGCTCATTGGAACGCTCTGTGTGTCTAGTTATCATTTTACCCATCGGGAAAATTATTTGGCCAACCAAGCTAGGAGAAAACTTGATTTTCCCAAGATCACTTCATAGGTGTCTTTGGTTCTCCCGAGGCAACGATATTCTTGACATTTCTCTAAAATAATGACATCTGTGGAAACAGTGAAGGAGATTTTTCTTCTTTGGCATGTTTTGGACAAAAACCTCTCTCAGTTTTCCCAAATTCATCTTTTATTGCTCTGAAACATCTTTTGAGTGAAACTTGTTCCGATTTGTGGAACAAGGGATTTCGTGGAAATGAAGCGAACTGAAGGGGATAGGGGGCTTCTAAATTCTTGGGGAAATTTTTGGGAGTAGGGAGGGATGTTAGGAAGCAGGGGAAAGTGGAATCTCAGAGATTGAGCGAGGGGAAGGTGTCCAAAAGAGCAAAACACAGGCAAAACCTAGAAAATTGCCATGTTGTAGCTAGAAACTAGGGTTTGTGCAAAAATGAGGAATTTAGCGGATCTAAGGGATGGGAAGTATTTGATAAGGTACTTTAAGGATAGGGGAATGTGTATGAACATCAGGATACAAGTTTTGCTGATGATTTGACCGTCCAAGATAAATTGGCTTTCAAAACCCTAGGAGAGGGAAATGACCTTACCTAGGCGCAACTGAAGCATGAACAAGATGTAAAATGACTCATTAGACATTGACATGATAATGAAAACCCTATGAATGATGATAGACTCAGCTGAATAGTGACATAGTTTGGCATTGTACAACTTTAGAAGGAGTGAAAGTAAACCCTAGACCTAATGCCTAGTGACCAAATTTTGCTTGAAGACTCACTGAAATGACAAAATTTGACCTTGACACTCTGAGACAACTTTGTAAGAGCATATTTGATCACTGGAGGAAGGCTGGAAAGACTGACACTAACATATTCCATATCAATAATTTCTCAAGCTAGGGTTTGTATCAAAAGTTCCACGGGAAATGCTAGGGTAGAAATGGTCATCATAACTTTTCATCTCCAAAACATGTAAATTGACATTCTACACCTGCACACATGTATGATGAGTCCATCCACCTCCAAACCAAGTTTAAACACTAAAAAAACAAAACCCTAGCTATTCCTAGAGTTATTTTGGGCAAATCACATCATAGACTTTCTTGGTCTCACTTACAAGCAACCACATTTGTTCACTATTTTCCTCACTCATTTCCATTAGTTTTTCAAAGCCATCTCATCTTTCACAAAACCCCTCCCATCATTTTGTCAAAATCTCTCACATATCACTTCATTTTCATACTCACCTCACATCTATTTTCACTTCCTGCTGCTAGGACTTTGTGTCATCATGGAGATTGATTCTTCACCAGAAAGAAAGAGACAACACAAAGGAGGGAGGATTCTCAGATATGAACCATCAGATTGCAACCAAATCAACTCCTATCCTTTCATCAAACAATGCTTTGAAGATGTTCACTGTTTGGAATTTTGTAAAAGAGTAAGTGAAGCAGGGTTTTATGAGCAGCTGACAGATTGGGTAGCTACACACTTGAAAGGGGAGACTGTTGTCATTGCTGGTATTGAGTTTAGCTTCTCAATGGCCTCCATCTCACTAGCAACTGGTTTACCAGACAATGGCGAATACTAGTTCAAGGGAATGAGTCTAGATCTTGAAAACTATAAGCCCTTCTTAAAGACTCCATACAGAGATACACATACTCACCTTATGCCTTTCAGATATTTGCTTGAGAAGTATGCCCCTTTAATGAAGACCATCATGAGGTTCTTTACTTGTGAAGGTAGATTCTCAAGGTTGTATGCCTATCATATTCGCCTCTTGATGCACTTCACATCTCAAAAACCACTCAACATGTGCAATTACCTGTTCAGGAGTATTTCAAAAATGTCTGAGAAGATACAATTGAAAGAAAAAGAGCACTCTCCAAGCTTGTTTCATCACAATCTCATCAAAACCATTGTCCTTCATCACTTGGCAGAGAGGGGTATGGATTGGGAAGACATTTTAGAAACAACTTTAAAATGGCATGAGGAAAATGCAGCATCTCAGTCTCCAAGCGCACCAAAACAACAAACAGAGATGGGGTCATATAGAAAACTAGCAGAGAAGATTCAACTACCTAGGCCATAGGTCACCAAAGTGTATAAGAAAGGGCAGAGGCTTGTGTTTTCTTCTCACAAAGAGAAAGGGGCCAAGCCTTCTTCATCGACAAAGTAGGTATCGACAGCAAAGGATAAGAAGACAGTTGAGCATGAATTATAGATTATTGATCTAGAAGAGGAAGATGAGACTTCAATTATGAAGCAGACTATTAGGGACAAGGACTACCAAATCAAGGAGCTGGAAATAAATATGGAAAGAGCAAAGTTCATTATATCATTCCTTGAACAAGAAAACAGTCAATTCAAAGCAAAAGAGTTGATATTAGAAAAGGAAAAAACTAGGTTAATGTAGCAAATTGGCAAAGGTAAGGAGGTCATGACATCAAGCGAGCCTGAAGCATCACAGGTGAAAGGGAAAAGGAAAGGACCAAGAACCAGAGGTCTCAAGGAAGCTTTGCAAGAGGAACAAAAACAAATATTGCTCAATGAAGACCTTGACCTAGAAGAGAGGATTGCTCTAGAGCTACATCAAGATAAAGAATATTGGCTTAACAGGGTAAATGAACACTTAGAGAAGCTCCTTGAGAAGGCAAACAGAGATAATCAAATGCTCAGACACATGGCACATTATTATCAAGCCCAAAACATGATCGCCAATGTCAAAGTGAAACAACTCAAAAACAAGCTCAAGGAGACCAAAAAAGATAAAAAGGATGAGGGAAACTTGGAGATGCTTGCTGAAGCATCCATGAAGCTATAACAAACTCATTTTTACACCTTCCCTATAGGCTTTAACCCCGTACATAAATTACCTACATATGAATTGTTAAACACAGAAAATAAACAATGCAAGAGCATAACACATAAAACACATATACACAGAGATTTTCCCCTGGATCCCAAAACTGGGACTACCAACTTGATTTTTCATTATGTTCCTTTCAATGTTACAATACATATTTATACATGCCGAAGCATCCAATACCATGGACCGAAAACCATCGCGTCCAAGAGCATGGACCGAAAACCATAGGTAGGTTCACCCAACCTAATATAGGGTCCAAAAAAAAATTTCTTGGGGCGCTGCTTCGGACCCCATAGAGGGGGGCTACCCACCCCCCTCCAACCCCACAGACAGTGGGGGCTGCCGCCCCCCCTGTGACCCCCCCGCTGCGCAATCGGCGCAAAGAAGGGGGGGATTCACCCCCCGTCTAACCCCCCGGTTCACTACGTAGGTTAGTTGTGGAAATAATATAACGAAACCCAACATTCCCTCCAATTTTGAGCTAATTCTGAGCATTTTGAGTTTTTGGGCAAATTTTGGTCTAAATTCAGAAATTTGGCCTTTGCTTTTTCCTCAAGAATCCATTTGAGGAAAGGTTTAAATTTTTAGAAAGCTATTGGCATCCTCTAAAAACCCATTTTCCCAGAATTTGCAGAGGTGGCTTAGGAGAAAAAGGCAAAAAAGTAGCAAAAACTAGCATTCCGGACCATTTTTTGACAAGCGCTGCGCTTCTGGAGCGACCTTGGAAGAATGGATTTTTGAAGGTCTTCCCGTGCTCGAAATTCATAAATGCAAACTGTTCTGGAAACTAGACTTGAAGGGCTAGTTTACCATTCTCTCAAATTTTCATTTTGACCCATGGAAGGCACCTGAAAAGTAGCTCAAAGTTGGAGCTGCGCTTCTACACTTTCTGTGTTTTTAATTGTAAAATTTCACTGTGTAAAATTTCTAGTTTCTAGTCTGACTTGGTCAAAGTCAAAATTATCTATGTAATGGCATAAGTTATGAGGCTAGGTGATGTAGGCATGAATAAATGCATATCATAGGTTGTTTTTGATGTTTATTAGGCCTCATAAAAGAAGAAAACTCCTAATCAAACTCTTCATGAGGTGTTTGAGTTGCACCTTCTCACTCTCACTTGTTGGTTGAGAGAATCTTGGAGTCAGTTCCTCCACCAAGGAATTTGACTCCTGAAGGTAGGAAAGTGGTCTAGGAGAATCTATAAGTACTATTTCACCTCAGGAGAAGAGGGTTGAACTTTTTGTGAAGGAGACTTTCATTGTAATCATCTTTCAGCTAATACAGATACATGTTGCAGCTATTTTCAAGGAACTCTAGTCCAGTGAGTTCATGGTGCTTGTACTTCATTATTTTTGTTTTCTCATTGTCTAAACATCTTTATCTACATTATATCTCTTCTTTCTATGAATGCCTTGTGATAAAATATTCATAATTCTTGTTTTTCAAGCTCTGTTATCTGGGTTTCATGGTTATGTGTTTTGTCTTCCTAAGCTAATGAAATCATGTTTATTTATGCTCATTAGTTTCTTACACACTATATCCTCTATACTACACTGACAAATACACAAATTACACCATGTCTTCTAAAATCTAGCTCCTTCTTATGTTTGCTCCTGTATTCCCACAACCTAGACCTACTTGTGGCTCCAAACCCTAAGTTCAGCAAATCTTTAAAAAACCAAATTTTCGCAAAAAATATACATATCTATCCTAAAATTAATTTTCTTTAAAGTCATATCACTGATAAGAGATTTAGAGAGATCCCTCTCATGCTCAGTAGGGCTAGCTACTGAGCTAAAGTGGTTTGAGGTTACCCTTGTTGATTTCCTTTTCAGCCTAGGAGATTGTAAGGACTAACATAACTAAAAGGGGCACGAGCTAGGCCTCAGTTGTCACAAAAACTTAATTGCATATAGAGGTGTGTAAAGGAGGATAACCACTACAAAAATAGCAGGAGGTGCTCATAAAGGTATGGTTATTTGTCTAACATTTTTCCTTCTACCTAGAGGAAATTTTAAGTGTAGCAATGTAGTGAAGGCCTACAAATAAAGGATCCCATAGGCATGAGGAGATTAGAAGAGTCAATATAAACAAAGGATTCAAACCCCTACTAGTAGAAAAGGTTGTCATATGTGTGGTGCATTTCAAAGTTTGTGTAGAGGAAGGCACATCAAGGATGTAGAGCTAGAGAAGGGAGCATGCAGACTTATGGTAGAAAAAGGAGTAGTGATCAATTTTTTTTGTGAGTCAATCCAAGCAAACTTGTTAGAGGTTTGGTAAACATGTGGAGGAGGTAGGTTAAGAGATTGAAAGTGCAATGAAATCTTAGCCAATGGAATTAATAAGTACATGTATATTTTCTTCAATTTGTGGCAGTAAAAAAAAAAGGAAACCATAAACTATGTTTTTGAAGAGTTTATTTATATTTATATTGTATACATTTAAAATTTCAAGAAACTAAGTTTGAAAAATGAGGTTTTATAGAAGCAGAGTTCATGGAATGGGGTTTCTAGATTGACACATTAAAAAAATGATTTTAAGGGAGATTTTGTGTGTAGAAAATGATGGTAAAGGTGTCTGTTGAGCCTCCAAAATGTCTTCACAATGTCATACACTTTGACCTTCATTCCCACTTTATTGCCTCATTTCATCACCTTGTCATTACATTAGCCTCCATTTTCATTACCATATGGGTTCATATTTGTATTTTCCAAAGTTATTAGTTTCAAGTATTTAAAGTGAATTTATGATTAAAAGTTATAAAAATAATATGTATTTACTTATACCTAAAGGTGGAATGAGTTTGGTGACATGTGTAGGTTATTTGGAAGCTTCCAAGACACTCTTATGTGGTGTCCAAGGTTCAATTTCGAATTCTCTTCAATATTGGAAGGAGAATTGCAATAAGAGTCAAACATATCTCATGGAGAAAAACCTTGGATATGTGTCTAATTGGTTGAGACTTTTATAGATTTAAGGAGAGAATGGTGGATCGCCATTAATGAGGTAGTTGTTTAATTTTTGTATAAATAAGAGAACATTCTCCTTTCATATGGAGGGAGAAGAGGAAGAATTTGTAATGTGAAACTTGTAATATTGGAGAGGTTTGGAATCATGGAAGCAGATGTAACATGAGGATGTAATAAGACAAGTTAATAGTAAGTTTGTAGCATAGATTTTGAATTGATAATTGTAGATCCTTTTTTATGTAATTTGTGAATTTATCATGTTCCTTTCATTTTCAATAGAGTGTGCTTTTCCATTTTGCAAGTTTGTTTTACAATAGCATTTTAATTCATGAAAATGTGTGCTTTCAATTCTCGCAAATGATTTTTTCTTCCGAAAGTATGTGGTGTGATTTATTGCTTTCTAGAATAGATTTATTTCTATGTCAATTGTCATTTTCCATTTAATAGATTAAGATTTCTCTTTCGAAATTGGAAACCGATCTCTAGCACATATGGTGCATGTGTGCCTCACAAGTCCACGGACCCCCGGGTTGATAATTTATGTTAAGGAATTTAAGAAATTAAATTACCTCTACAGTGTCGAATAACGAATTTGAGGTCAAGAAATTTAATGGTAAAAATAGTTTCAAAATATGGAAACTTAATGTGAGATTTTTTAGGACAACAAGGGTTGCATAAGGAATTAGATGGTAGGAGGAAGAAACATACAATGATGACCAATTAAGAGTGGGAAGAACTGGATGTCATACCTCTCGACACTACTCATTCGCTTATATCTCGCAGAAAATGTTTTGTATAACATTATCAATGAAGTAACAGTAACAAACTTATGGAGCAAGATGGAAGGCCTTAAAAAATCAGATCTACTTGAAGAGATAGTTGTATAGTCTAAAAATGTAAGAAGGTACGAACATTTTGTAGATCATATGAATATGTTTAATACTCTTGTTTTCCAGTTGAGTAGTATTAATGTTAAATCGATGTTGAAGATAAGGTCGTTACATTGTTGTGTGCAATGATTGAATCATGGGATCATTTTCTAACCTCCATTAGCTTTAGTACAAATAAGACTCTTGAATTTGATTATGTTTTAAGAACTTTGTTGTCTTAGGAGGTGATAAGGAAATCAAGTATTGAAACCTACACACCAAAAGCAATGGTGGCTAGAGGATGGCCCAAAGAAAGAAGAGAAAAGTTGAAGGTACATCCAGATCAAAGTGGAAATTTAAGAAGAGAAATCTTAGATGTTAGTAATGTAACAAGACAGAGCATCTCAAGAAGGATTATTGGAAGAGACAAGATTCTAGGGAAGACTCTAAAAAGGGGGAAAATATAGTTGAATCAGGCTCATGTATGATTGATTAAGTATTGTCTATTTGTAATATTTGTCAATAATATAAATAATGGTTGTTAGATTGTGACACTTCTCATCATTTATGACCACACATAGATTGGTTTTCTTCATCAAATTTTTAAGAATGAATAATAGAGGTGAGTTCACTTCTTTAAAATTCAAAAAATATTAAAAAGAAACTATGATTGTAAAACACACGACCATTATATATAATCTCCAACAAAATGGCACAACATAACACATAAATATGACTCTCCTAGAAATAGCAAGAAGGATGCTCAACAATGCCAATTTACAACAAAATTTGTGGGGGGAATATGTCACTACTAATTGTTATCTTGTAAATCTATCACCATCGGTTGCAATAAATTGTAAAATCCCTTAAGAGGTATGGATAGGTCACCCCTTTGATTATTCAAATTTTATTTTTTTTGGTTGTGAAGCTTAAGCACTTATTCCTAAGAATCATTATTCTAAGTTAGATCCTAGATCAAAGAAATATATCGTTTTTTGTTATGATTATATAGCTAAGGGATACATAGTGTGGTTTCCTATTGTCCACAAAATCATCATTAGCAAAGATGTGGTATTTGGTGAATCTTCTCTAATTAAATTAAACAGTATATAATTTGATATGAAACAATAACATATACCATTGAATCAACAAATTCAGTTGGAGACCCAACAATCTATAGACACAAAGAAGCAAGAAGCAACTTTTGATGAAAAATAAGTTGTAGATGCTAAAGATATTCAGGAAAATGAGGAAATTCCACAACCAACATTGAGAAGGTATACACCTAAGATAAATACTCCTAAAAGGTATATCTATTTTACTTCATGGTTATTGACGATGGGGAACCTTCTTGTTATTACAAAGCAATAGATGATATCAATAATTCCAAATGGAAGGTGGCTGTTGGGACCTAGTAGAACTTCCAAGAGATAGAAAATTGTTGGATGTTAATAGGTATATATATTAAAGAAAGTTAGTGATGGTAATGTTAAAAGGTATCAATCCAAATTTGCCACAAAAAGTTACTTTTAGATGGAAGGTATATATTTCCATGAAATATTTTCAACATTTGTTAAGCTTGTATTTGTTCATATTGTTTTTGCACTAGATTCTTTGCTTGATTTAGAGTTAGAGAAATTAGATGTTAAAACAACATTCCTACATTGATAGTTGGATGAGAAGCTATACATGGAACAACGAAAAAAAATTGTACAACATTGCAAGAGAATTTTGTGAGCACAAGAAATCATTGTATGGCATAAAGTATTCACCTAAAGAACTGTACAAGAAGTTTGATTCCTTCATGATGAGTCTAAATTATACTAAAAGTAAGTATGACCATCGTGTTTACTTCAAAATTTCAAAAGGTATATTCACTATCTTCATGTTATATGTTGAAAATATGCTTGTTGTAAGAAAAATCATGGATGAGATGAAAAGGTTGAAGGCTAAGATAGCTAAGACCTTTGATATGAAGCATTAGGAGAATCAAAAGAAACCCTGGGTGTTGAAATACACGTAGACAAAAAAAATGGTAAGCTCGAGTTTTCATAGTAGAAGTATGTTGAGAAAATGCTTGTAAAAATCAAGATGAATAATGTGAAACCTATAAATATCCCTTTCACTACTCATTTTAAGATTTCTTCGAGTTTGCATCCTAATAGTAAGGAAGAGAAGGATTATATGTCTCATGTACCTTATGCTAATGTAGTAGGAAGTTTGATGGATGAAATGGTATGTACTAGAACAAATATTTCACACGTAGTGGGTGTTGTGAGTAAGTATATGGCAAACCAAGAAAGAGAACATTGGAATGTAGAGAAATGGGTTCTTAGTTATATGATAGGCACAAGTGATTATTGCATAAAATTTAACTATATAAGTGATTCTATATTTTGATATGTTGATTCCAATTTTGTAGGTGATTTAGACAAAAGGAGGTCTACTTTAGGTTACATATTTATGCTTGCAATTGTTGGAAACACTGAGAAGAGGGGGTGAACCTACTGGAGGCACCAATCCCCCAATTGAGCACCAACTCATTGAATTTGTGGGCACCAACCCTCATGAGACACCAATATTCTAGCTAAGCACCAACTTATAAACTTAACATACACCAACCTACTCCTTCAATTTATTTCCTGAATCAAAAATTCTTGATTTCTTTTGTTTAATGGTAAGATTATGCATGTACCTTATGTGGAATTGTATGCCCATTTGAGTTACATGTACCCCTCCTAATAATGTGGGAAATCCACCAACACGAGGGGAGTCTCCCTAGTATGAAGTCCCAATTAGACCTCACACTGTTTGAAATAGGAGCCCCATCTGGGAAATCAACCTGACTACCACTACGATGAACTTAAAGATATGCCTTGGCCAAGAATAGTAACATAAGAGAAAATTTGTATTACTTTTGAGGCAAGCAGTAAATGTTAGCTTTGTGAGACAAACAATTATAATGAATATACGACATTTCCACGAACAAAGTAAATAAAGTGGGCCTTTAGAAGAACAATGATAACATTAATCTAATAACGGCACATGTAAATGTAAATAATCATTGATACATTTGAAAAGTAGTTTTCAAATAACCAAGATCATGAAAAGAAAATAGGACAAGCAATTTCAATAAAGCTATGTACTAAGGACAATAAAGCAGTTCATTCAACCTTCATACATGTAAAAACAAAACATATACCACAACCATTAAAAGAAAAGTCCTGTAATTCTTCTGATAAATGCATGAAAAAGTTGTTTGACTCTAGAGAGATTCAAATGATTAAGTGGAAATTCAAAATATAAAATTACAATGCCATATCACTTGCTCCAATAGTGCATCATGAAGCCACAACTTGATTCACAAAATAATGATCTATCTCTCTCCTATTCTAACAAGAGAATCCAAGGCTAAAAGTCCACTTGCTTGAAGCATGAGGGTCTATATATAACAAATGAGGTGACCTTTCACCTTCCATGTGACTCTTGAGCTCCCTCATGACTCTTAAGCTTCCATATGTCCTTTGGAAATCCTTATGACTTTTCACATTCCACATGTGGCTTTTGAGATTCCACATATTTTTTTACAGTTTTCTTCATTTTTAATCACAAAATTATGGCAAAAATCCATAGAACAAAATAAACATATTTTTGTTTACATTTGGGGAAACTGTAATTCGGAGACTTTGACATGAAGCTTCATTGTAATATATTGATAACAAGCTCTATACTCCATTGTTATGCCTTCGACTCTTTGTGGTAAATATGGATTGTATCTCATCTTGCTCTCCAAAGCATCTGGATTATGGTTTTGGAGCCTAATTGTACATTGTTCCACAACATGAATAGCTTCATATGTATCTTGACTAGCTCAACTATATATTGCAGGAAAATGTCTTTAGTCACCTCTAAGTCATTATGGGTAGTCTCCTTTCTGATGTGGTCCAATAATTCCTTTAAATCCTTCCTAATAGTATCTCTATGTTTCACACCCCCAAGTGCACCTATAGAAGGTATTTTGTGCACTATTACCAAGGCTTCCAATCCATTGTGCAACCTCGTATAACCTGACCTAGTGTTGGCTATATGATTGTTGAGCTGATCATAAATCTACATATGCATTTTCATCTCCACTCTATACATTTTAACTTCAACACTTCCTTTTCTAGCCAGCAAATCAAGTGCATTTAAGTACTTTCTGCCCGATTCCTAGATCGTGTCTACAATTGTATGGGCTAACTTTAAGATCCTCAAGTTTTCTAGTTCTCCCTTATGGACTTCATATAGTGGTTCCATTTCCTTATGCAATATGATAATCTCCACATAAACTTGCTTCATTGTGTTGTCCAATTTATTGAGTTCTTTGAGTATGGCTGACTGTAATCCTTCTCTGCTAGAACTGGTAGAAGACATCCTTTGACTTTTGACAAGGAATTGATCAATTTGTTGCTTTTCACTAGCCAATTTTTTCCAATTGTTCATTCTTTTGCATTACAAAATAAATGTCCTATTTCATGGCTACTGCAAAGTATACATTTTCTAAAGCGACTACTATGGGATTGGTCTTAATGTTCTACACAATAAATATTTATGTATGAATGGAAACAGGTCGATCTAGTTCATTTAGGGAGTACCTCCTCCTTTATTGAATGATCTTATCTTTAAGCTCATCAAACATGAAATTGGAGATGTCCATCATTTTTTCATCATATGGAGGTGTAATCCCCATCTCACTGAAAAGAAGGTGCCCATCGGTCAATATGTGCCTTGGGCTGCCAAAACTTCCTCTAACTTCTTTACAAATTCCTCTTCCCATTTCTTCATGTTTTCTTCTTCGACCTGTAATCTTCCCTGCTCTTCTTCTTCCCTCTGTTTCCTAAGATATTCGTCTTGTTGTCTCTTCAGGGATTCCTCCTCTTTTCTTTTCTCTTTTGCATAACCTCTTGTTTCATATTTTCCTACTCTTCTTTATGTTTGTGCTCTTATTCTTATCTCTTTTTTCTAGCCTCTATAAGCTCTTTTCTTTTCTTTTCTGCTTCAATTTCCCCTATATTGTTTACTTAATAACTTCTTACTCCTCTCCTCCTCAACATCTTATTCCTACTTCCTCTTCAACTTGGCATTACCCTGACTCTCCATTCCCTATTGGGTCCCTTCTTGATGCATATCCAACACATGTACTATGTGAGATGGGCCTGCTTCTTCACCTGGTCAAATTGTTCTAAAGGCATTATAGCGATTCTTTATCTTTTCTTCGTCTTCCCAGGAGACAAAAGCATATGGCTAGGTGTTACACAAAATATTGTCACCATGACTATTTGCAGTCAGTATGGGTCTATCATCATTCATACTGTCCTCCTTAGCAAGTCTCAAACCTCAGCTCTTCATGTCAAGCTTTGAAAATGAGAGAAAGACTTTGAAAATCAATAAAGCTCTGGTTCCGCACTTTCTCTTACTGTTACATGTAACCCTGCACTCCTTGTTCATGTTACCTGCGAACCTGCCCGCTCTGTCTCTAAAGGAGTGGGTGCGGACCCCCGTGAAAGTCAAAAAGGCGCAAGTTTATTCTCAAAAACTCACTTGTGGTTAATTCTGGATGATTCTAGAAGGAATCTTGACGTGGATGGTTCGCTCCTAGGTGGTTCATGCATCCCAAAACTAAAGGAGATAATCCCTTGATGAGAGGAGCTTATCCCTTTGAAGGAGGGTTTTATCCCTTTGAAGGTGGACATAGTAACTTCCCTCCATTGCACTATAAATTAAGGCATTGGGCTGGTTGCTAGGGAGGTTAGAAGTTGAACATTTTTGAGGGTAAATGCTGTTGGAATTGAGACTTCCTAGTTAAGCTTGAAAGGAGAGATTACATACCTTTTGGCTTCATTGGGAAGAGAGTGAAACTTTTCAAAGTAGAGGAGATTCTTGCTGGACCCTGGGAGGAGCTTGTACAACATCAAGGCACCAAGGTTGTAAAGTTCTTCTTTGATTAAAGTTAATACAATCAGATTCATTTTTCTCAACAAATTGTCTTATATAGTTTGTTTCATGAATTCCTTGATCATCATGATAAATATGCTTTATTATATTGGCTTTTCAGGTGCTATTTAATGTGTGTGCTTGTTTGTGTTTGCAGATTCTTTACAAGGGAGCTCATTTGGATCAACAGAGCGTGGCTTCCACAAACTTGCACTGGACCCAAGGTAGGCCTAAAACACTTGTTTGCCTTTACTTATAAATTGCATATTTAGAGAAAGATAGAATTTGTTTGGTTTGCTTGTCGCTAGATATCATTAGATACTAGGGAGGTCAGTCTTGTCCGCAAGAACGACTTATCCGGCCGACAAAATGGCGACTCCACTAGGGACTTGAATTTTTGATTTTTCCTTTGCTTTTACTTTGACTTGAGAAACTGTGTCTTTGTTTCTGTTTTTGGCTTGATGTGTGTGGGATTGGGTAGGTAGTAGATCTTGAATTATTTTTTGTTTTTCATAGTTTTGTGAGAGGACCTCACCCTCTGCTTGTAACACAGTGCGGACATACCCGCACTTTTGCTTTACACACAGAGCGGTACCGCACCTGGGTAAACTGGGGGCCTGCAGACCCTGTCAAAATTTTGAAAAACTTGAAATTTTCTCTTTCAGTCAGCTTAGGATTTGTTTATGTGTTTTTAGCCTATGCACGTGACTTGTCAGGAACTTTTCTTAGGTTAATTCCATTAGCATTAGGGTTTTAGGTGAAATTCCTAGAAGTTTTGGTTGTCAAGCTTGATTTTCATTTTGGTCTCGTAGTAACTCAAAGCTTAGAAGCCTTAGAAACCTCAGATCAACTTGGTTTTTGCTGGCCTTCTTATGAGTCTGACCATTTGCAAAATCTGCCTTTGTTGAGGAATCCATCTTATTTTTCTCTTTGCGAAACTTCGAAAAGACTTGTGTTGAAAGTTTTGGATTTCATTTTTAGAAAAGAAAACAAAATTGGTTGTTTTTTGACTGATTTGTGATTCTAGACAAATTAGTCCTTAGTTTCATCATAGCTAAGTAAAACATCCTTGAAAAGAAATCTTGTAAGCTTTTACTTCAAATAGTTTTTTAGAATTTATAGATCTCAAGATTAGATTTTTCTATAGTTTTGAGTGTTTTATAAAAATAAAAATAAAAATCTCTTTTGAAAAAGTTTGTTTTAGTAGTATTTGAGTGTTTGAAAGAAAAGGGAAATTCTCGTGAGCATAACTAGTTGTCTCGTTTTTGAGTGTATTGGAAAAGACAAAAAGCTCTTCCTTTGATTTGATTGTTAAGGAAAGATTTGTTTTTACAAGCATTTGCATTCTCAACTATTTCTTAGCTAGAAATTCATTGAAGGGAAAAGATTGCTTATCATCTTAAGTGCATTTTTTAGTGATTTGGAGTCGAGTCTTCACACCATAAGTTTCATCTCCGCACCTTTTGACTTAATAAAAAACCAATAAAAATAATGCTTAAAGTAAAATCTATCTAGTAATCTTTTTATTTCTAGGGCTCTTTATCACCAACATAGGTTAGGCTAGTATCTTGGAGTAGGGAGTAATTAACTCTCCAAGATAGTAAAACGAACAAGTAGTTGTATCTTGCAGTAGGAGATAAGTTCCAACTGTTACATCTATGCTCTGGGAAAGCTCCTCTTAAAGGAGAAGCACAAGATCATATCTGAACCAGTGTGGGAATCAATCCTTCCTCATTGGGAATGATAGAAGATATTCATGTATTAAAAACGGTAAACCTGGGATTGACCATTGTCGAGGAGCCTACGGTCACTTGTTGGTAAACCTTAGATTATGTCAAGGATCCTTCAAGGGGATTGAGCTTGTTACTCTGCCCTTGCGTGCATATCGGATCGTAGAATGTTCCCCCAGGTATATTTGTTTTCGTTGGTAACCATAGTGACCATTGTTGTGGAGGTAAATCCTCTCTGCGGACAGAGACGATCCCTACTAGCCCAGACTGGGTCTAGCAACAATCACACAATGATATCACGCAAGTTCCTAATTGCAAATAAAAAGTAGATGGTGAGAACCTACTTGGATTCCAACGCTAGTGTTTGTCGAAGAGATATCGCCTTCGTTCCTTTGCCTTGGTCGGTCACGATCCCCACGATCTCCGTGATTGGACACCTGCACATGCAAAGAAAAACACGAATACAAGCATAAAATCTAGTAGATGCAATTATATATCAGTCAGAAAAGATATAACTCAACATCAAACATAGGACAATGAGAGTGGAACCATAATGATAGTCATCTATTATTAATAAATAACAAAGAAGAATACAACCATTGTTCTGATGTCAAATCCTCCTTTGGCTGGGTAGTCAGCTACACAAGTCTTGCAAAGCTTGTTGGGATGAGGAACAAGCCTCTCTCTCTTTGGGTGATAAGAATCTCCTTACTTAGATTTGGCCTTATGGGTGCAAAGAAGGCTCTTGCAGCTTCAAACTCTTGAACTCCTGGAACTACTGACTATTGTGACTAGCTTGCTCAAGGCATAGAGGCAAGCTTTTATAGATAGAGAGGAAAGAGATAGGATCAACCACATTATTCATGGGATTGGCTTTATCACTTGGAAACTTCCATGAAAGGTGGAAAACCACTTTCCCTTCTATGGAGATTCGAAGCCAAACCATCCTAGCTCAACATAGATTCAGTTGGTGAATGGGTTGAAGAGAACCTTCGGGAGCTTGTTGGTTAAAAACTTTACTCAATTTGGTTGGCGCGAGTGCGACTCTGAGACAGAGCGCCAACGACGTGCCCTTTTTAGAGGATTTCCCTCATTGGCGCGGGCAGTGAACTGTGGACCCGCGCTAATGCAAAAAGAGCTGTTTTCATGAGTATTTTGCAGGAGATGTCTTCAGGGAAAATGAAGCTCATACTCAGAGGAATATAATGCAAGTGGTTTCAGGTCATGTCACTTCTCATAGGTCCTGGAATGAGTCCTCCAGTGTACAGGTGAGGGGTAACAGGGACGGTGACAAACGGTGACAAATTGCTGCGTAACAACCATATTCTATAGGATTCTTTCCTAAGGTGACGTTGGAGGGAAGATCCCACTATACCTGGAGCAGACGTCGGCTAGACTCACTTGGATTTTCTGGGGGGTTATCTTCACTCGAGATGGTTTAGTGGAGAAACTTGTGGCAGTCTATTCATTAAGCAGGTTGCCGGGGTAACTGTTCCAACCGCCATTTCTGTATTGAATTCTGCGACGTTGGATATCATCACCAACTAGTGTTTTCGGTATGGAAAGTTACTGTTTGTGTGTGGTTTGATCTCCTAGATTCTTTAGGCGTGTGATTCAAATTTTTTTGGTTCTTTAGAGGTTTTAGGTGGTTTTCGTTGAAGATTTTTCTTTGTTTGCATGTGAAGTAGTTAAAATATTTAATCATGGCTGAATTATCGAGGAAGTCCCGTAGACTTCGGGGCCAACCTCCTGAGTTTTCACCGAGCCAACTTGAAGGGCTACGAGCCCTTGTAACTCCTAGTGACAATAGAGTTGGGTCACCTGAAGAAGGAGAGTCTTCATTGGTTGTACATCCTGATTATCAAGCTCTAGTAGCAGATTATAATCCACAATCTATTTCATTTTCTGAAGTTACTAGTAGTTTTCATCTACTAGTGATTTAGCTGAGGAACCTGAAATATCTTAACCTGAAACTGAACCTGCTGCTACTCCAACATCAAGATCTGCCTCTCCAACTTCCAGTGGTCCTGGTTCACCCAGGGTAGAAAGAGTAATTACCCAAAATCTTCCTTTTGGACTTATTGCTATTGAAGAACTTGTTACTTCGGAAGAAGGTATCCCTATCCCTGAAAATCAACCAGCTATAGAACTTAGGGAGCGTGAATCGATCTTTTACAGTCCACCTAGGAGGGACGCTTGGTATCTTTCATTAACCAATTTTTTGGAAAACTCGGGACTAAGTTTTTCACCACCTCGCATTCCTTTTCACCCAACACCTAGGGGTTATTATCCTCCGTTAAATATGTCAAGACAGTCGTACATGTTTTCTCAATCTCCAGAAACCTTTTTATACGGCGGTCCTTCTGTTCCCTCTGGGTTTCAGTCACTTACTAGTACTTTTTTGGGAGCATCTCCTCAACCTATTGAACAAGGGTTATTAACTGGTAATAATGGAACTAAGCCGTTGAGTGTAGAAGATATTCTTATGATGTCAGGTACTATTCCTAATCTGCAACCTCAAGGTGGCCAGTTGCCGCCTGGGGGGCAGCCTCAAGGTCCTCAATTATCGCCTGGGGGGCAACCTCAAGGTACCCAATTACCGCCTGGGGGGTAACATCAAGGACAGTACATACCTACGGGACAATACATTCCTCAAGGTCAACCCCAGTATCAATATGTACCTCTAGGTCAACCCCAGTATCAGTACGTGCATCAAGGTTATCAACCTCAAGGTCAGTACCCAACCCAAGGTTTCCAACCACTTTTTAGTCAATCATTTGTCCAAGGAGCTGGAAATGTACCTTTGAATTATCAACCCTACCCTCAACCCGGTTATGGTCCTCAATATTCTCAACCTTCTATGGGTCTGTACCCCGGAATGAATTTAGTGTGGGATCCATCTCAATCTCAACAGATCTTGCAATCGAATGTGCAGTTGTCATCTCAAACTGGACAACCCTTGGTTTCTGGTTCACCCCAGCAACCTGTCCAGTCTACTATTCAAACTTCTGCACCTTCTATAGTTTCTCAGCCTGGGTCTAGTACGCCTCGTACTCCGCCTCAAACGACTGCTGCAATTGCTGCAACATCTATTCAATCTACCCCACCTATTTCTGGAGTATCGAAAACTCTGGTTTCTACTGTTCCTATATCAACTCCTCAAGCATCTTTGCCTTAGTCTGGATCCACAATTCAGACTTCGGTTCAAATGCCTGTAGGACAACCTGGTCCAAGTATGGTTGTCACAAGTCAACCTCAATTTACTTATCAACCATACCAGGGACAGTACCAATTCGGTCCTGCTGTGCAGCAACCAGTCTATCAGTATCAACCGTACCCTGGATATACATATCAACAACCACAACAACCCCAGTACGGTCCGGTTAATCCTGGTTTTCCGGGAGGATATAATATCCCAAATGAAATTCCAATTCCTATTTATCCTGGATATCCTCCTCCTGGGGCTGGTCTCATGACCCAGGGTTTCAGGGACCCTAATCGTCAGTTACCGTTCATTGCAACTTTGGACTTTCCTGAATTGTCGAGCCTTACGAAAGATCCAATTAACTATATTCCATTTTGGCCACCAATGTCGAATAAGTTGCCTAGTGATATTCCTAAGTTTGAAGGCAAATCAGGAGAGGACCCGTCGAACCATGTGATGACTTATCACCTCTGGTGTGCGTCTAACTCCATTTCATATGATTCAATCCATTTAAGGCTTTTCCAACGCACTCTACTTGGTCTTGCGGCCAAGTGGTACATTGAGTTACCGTGAGCCACTTTTTATAACTTTAGTCAGTTGGATACTTCGTTTTTAACTCATTTTCAGTTGCCAGTTAGATATGACAATGGCACGGAATTATTAACTTCATTAAAACAGTCAACATCCACTTACATTTCAGATCACATTCATGAATGGAGACGTCGACGACGTTTAGTGAAAGTTTTTATCCCGGATCAAATCTTAACTGAATGGTTTGTCAAATCTTTATTACCGAAAATCACTGAGGATGTAGCCAAGGCAGGAGTCGTTACTGAAGAGCAAATAATTGCTCAACCTCAGTACCTTGACTTAGTTTATATGCAGTCAGGTATGTTACACGAGAAAATCCTCAACCTTCCTAAACAAAATCAAATAACTACAGCTCCTTCAGGGTCTCATGCCGCTGATGGTATGATTGCTACGGTTAATACCAAAAGTAAGAAGAAGTATTCCAAGAATTCTTCTCCTATCATAACTTTACCAGATTCCCCAATAGGAGATTCTTCCGCGGAAATTTCCGCTGATATTCATGTTGTAGAGTCATCTACGGCGAAATCAAAATCCGACGGTAAAAAGAAAGGGAAGAAGAAAAATAAAACATATAAAAATTCGAAAGAGAAACCAGAAAAAATGGAATCTACTAATGAGAAACGCAAACCTCGTTATCCTTGTCTCATTTGTGAGGAAGAACATTTTACAAGAGACTGCCCTCATCGCGTTGAGGTTGCAAAAATTGTCAAAGGTTCTCAAACGCCTGTTGTTTTGAAGGATCCTTTTCCTAGTCAAGACAGTAAGATGATAGGTTCTTCCTCAAATTCCTTAGAAGAACCCATAATGATGATGTCCCATGTTAGGATTGCAACTCGATCGCAAGATTATGGAAGTAAAAGTCCTATTGGTGGTAAGGAAGCAGAATCTTCTAATTCGAACCCATCAACTTCAACTCCCGGTTCCGATCCACTATAGATCGAGAAACCTAACCCAGACTTAGTAATCAAACCACCCACCAAGGGTATACTTCGAAAGTCAACTTTCAATCCACATGTGAGAGTGGCTCAGAACTATAACATTGTTGAAGATTTGGCTATTTCACCTTTAGCAATGTCGGCTTTGGAGGTGCTGCAATCATGCCCAGCACAGCGTAAATTGTTATTGTCGGCTATAGGAGCTGTTGACATTCAAGACTCGAACCTTATAATTTTCGATCTAGAAAATAGTACACCTCACTTACCTCATCAAATGGCTTTCCAGATTCTAGTGTTAGTCAAAAACAGACCTTGCTATAGGACTGTGATTGATGAGGGAGCCTCAACGTGTATTATGTCGATCCATTGTTGGAGATCGCTTGGTTCTCCTACACTCAATCAATCCCCGACGATTCTAAAGGCCTTTGATGGCCGTGGGTTCCATCCTTTTGGCATTCTACAGGATTTACCTATAGGGGTTGAAGGAAAAACTGTTAATCTAGATGTGGAGGTGGTTGATGCCCCTCTAGATTACAACCTTCTATTGGGTCGTAGTTGGTCTTACGCTATGACAGCTGTTGTTTCATCGGTCTTTCGGCTTATAAAGTTCCCTCATAATGGAAATATCATAACTATAGACCAGCTAACTTACTTTTCATCCGACCCAGCCTCTTCTGAAAGTATTCAACATGTCGGCAAAACAACTATCCCGTATAAGGATGTTGGAGTAGGACTAGTTAAAGATTCTGGTTTACTAGGAAATTTTCCTTTTCCTCCTATCAACGCATCATCTTCTCTTGCAACCATTCATATGATTTCGTCAGACACTATTGTTTATGATGATCCTTGGATCGTACCTTCCAAATCTGAGATAGATTCATTTGGTGATGTTCTGCCTTTGAGTCCATATGAAATTGCGTATCAGGCCGTGCAGTCATTTTCCGACCCTTTTTCAACCGAAATTGACTTAATGAATGTGGTCTATGGAGAATCACTTTCAACATCAAACTCAGATTCAACAACGTTTTCCGAACTTGTTCACACTAATGAGCAAATTCGTGAAATCCCGTGTGTTGATCATTTACCATGGGAAGATCTTCATCATAGATCTTCGTTTTTACCTGAGATTGATCGCTTTGAAAATGATTTTTCATCTATTTTTACGACTGAATATGTCAAGGAACCTCAGAATCCAATGAAAAATCTTGATTCTGAGTTAAATTTGGGAAATATTTCTCGAACTATTCCTATTGATATTTCGGTTAAGCCTGGAATTGTTGAAAACATTCATATAGGTGCCTCTTGTACGGAAGATGAAATTCAAACATATAAGGCACTATTTCAAGAATTCCTTGACGTGTTTGCCTGGTCATATGAGGAAATGCCAGGAATTGACCCAGCAATTTTTGTTCATGAAATCAAAACTTACCCGGATGCTAAACCCGTCCGGCAACGGTTGCGTCAGATCCACCCGCGAAAAGCTGCTACTATTAAAGCAGAAGTTGAAAAATTACTTAAAGCAGGTTTCATTTATCCAATTCCGTTAACGGATTGGGTATTGAATATCGTTCCTGTTAACAAAAAGCAAGGAACAATAAGAATCTATATCGATTATAGGGATATTAATCGAGCCTGTCCAAAAGACAATTACCCAACTCCCTATATTGATCAAATCATTGATGATTGTGCCGACAGTGAAATATTCTCCTTCATGGATGGTTTTTCCGGATACAACCAAATAAATATTCTACCCGCGGATCAACCAAAAACGGTTTTCATTTGTCCATGGGGGACATTTGCTTATTTCAAATTACCTTTTGGGCTCAAGAACGCTGGGGCAAATTTTCAAAGAGCCATGTCTTACGCGTTTCATGATATCAAACACATTGTGCAAACCCTATCTCGATGATTTACCTACTCATTCATTACATTGAGATGATCATCTCATCCATTTACGAGCAATTTTTATGAGGTGTAGGCATTATCGAATTAGGTTGAATCCACACAAGTGTGTTTTCTGTATAGAAACGGGTCGGTTACTGGGTTTGTTGTTTCGAAAGCCGGCATTCACATTGATCCCTCGAAGGTTGATGCTATTGTAAAATTGCCTCCTCCTTCGAGTCTTCGCCAACTCCAAAGTTTGTGAGGGAAAGCAAACTTTTTACGTCGATTCATTCCTAACTACGCCGAGATCACAAAGGGTTTTACCTGGTTGTTGAAACAGAATACTCCATTCTTTTGGGATGAGATAGATGACAAATCTTTTGATGCACTAAAACACGCGTTGACCCATGCACCGTTATTGCATCCTCCCAACTACAACCAGGACTACTTCTTATATCTCGTCACCTCGCATTCCACCATCGGAATGGTGTTAGTTCAGGAAGATGAATTCGGTAGTGAACATGTGATATATTACCTTAGTCGAACCTTAAATCAAACTGAGCTAAAATATTCACATGTGGAGAAATTGGCATTGGCAGCTGTTCAAGCTGTCCAACGTTTTCGTCATTACATTTTACTACGCAAAACTATAGTAATTTCTGATTGCAACCCTATGATCTATATTTTGACCAAACAATTGCTAGGGGCAAGTACTCCAAATGGATTGTGATCCTGCAGGAGTTCGACTTGGAATTTGAAAAGTCTAAGTCGAAGAAATCTTTAGTTTTTGCGGAATTGATGTGTGACTTCCCACGTGCTGACATGGAAACTGTAGCAGAGGAGCCCATTGTGGACGAATCCTTGTTTCTAATCAGCACTTTAGATCCATGGTATGGGGATATCATAGTTTATCTCCAAACCCAATCCTTTCGGCCAGAAATTTCAAGATCAGAGCGTCGAAAAATACGATTCCAGTCCCAACAATTCAAAATTATTGGAGATATACTTTATCGTCGTGGGCCGGACTCTGTTTTCCGACATTATTTAACTCATGAGGAAGCTGAAAAGGTTCTAAATGACTGTCACTCTGAAGCGTGTGGCGGTCATATGTCTGGGTTTGCCACAACCCAAAAGATATTGCGCGCTGACTATTTTTGGCCATCTTTGTTTAAAGATTGTATTAACGCGGTCCGAAAATGCCACAACTGTCAAATTTTTGATTGAAAGATGCGCGCTCCACCTGCTCCTCTCCACCCTATAATTGCTGTCGGTCCTTTTGCGAAATGGGGTAGCGATTTTATTACATGTAACCCTCACACGGTCGAGGGGGGCATGCGTATATCATCCTTGCGGTAGATTATTTTACCAAGTGGGCCGAGGCGATGCCTACATTTGAGGCAGAGGGAAAAACTGTTGCGATTTTCGTGTTCAATCATATAATTGCTAGGTTTGGTGTTCCACAAGAGATTATCACTAATCATGGGCGTCATTTTCGAAATATTATGATGACTGAACTTATAGACCAACTTGGCTTGCATCACGATAGTTCAACTCCATATTATCCACAGGCTAATGGTCTGGTTGAAGCCATCAACAAAGTTCTAGTCATCATGATCCGACGAATCATTGGGATTCATAGGTCGAATTGGCATAACATGTTATTTTCAGTGCTTTGGGCGTATCGAACCTCAGTAAAAACATCAACCGGTTTCACTCCTTTCCAACTAGTTTATGGTCGGGAAGCTGTGTTACCCATTGAATGCGAAATCCCGTCATTGCAAATGGCCATCGAATTACTTCCAGCCACTTCCGAAGAGGAAAAACATTTGTTGTACTTGGCTTAGCTAGATGAGAATCGACGTGATGTTGCATTAGCAATCGAAACTCATGCCAAACGTATTAAAGCTCAGTATGATCGAAATGTTACCCCTCGTAATTTTTCGGAAGGAGACCTAGTCTTATTGTACGATAAAGCAAATGATAAATTAGGTGCTGGAAAATTCGTACCCATGTGGCATGGTCCTTATGTTGTTAAGCGAAAGCTGGCAAAAGGGGCCTATGAATTAGTAGACTTTGACGGGGTCTCTTTAGGTAAACCCAGAAATGGTCTTTACCTGAAGAGATATTATGCTTAAATCTGGGTGTGGAGATTTTTAGTTAGGTTAGTTTTCTTTCTAGCTAGTGTGTTTTAGATTAAAAAGTGTGCTTAGCTTAGAGAGTGTCTTTTGTCATTATTCCTGCTTATCTTGATTTTACTCTTGATATTGCAGATGTCGATGTCTCTCCAAACATACATTGGTTTTGCTGATGGTGCTTGTCGTAATACACGGAACATTTCTTCCGCAGCTTGGGTTATCTATTCGCCCTTGGTATCTATGCATGGGGTAAGCCTCGGTCAAACAACGAACAACATTGCAGAGTATAGTGTAGTGATTTAGTTATTATCTGAATCCATCTCATTTGGGATTCGAAGTTTGATTGTGAGGTTAGATTCTGAACTCGTTGTATTACAACTTAATAGAGTATGTGCCATTAGAAATCCGGTGTTATTGAGATTATTTTTGAGAGTTCGTCTCTTGGAACATGAATTTGACTATATTGAATATCAGCATATTCCAAGATACTTAAATACATTAGCAGATGCAATTGCTTCTCGAATGTTAAGTAAACATTTGCAATAATCATACAAGTAAATTTAAAAACATTCCATAATATGTTTTACAAGATAAGCCGGTAATAGTGATATAGTATAGCATAGAAGTGTGTCAAATATACATCGTCTTCGATCATAGGTTGAAAAACACCTTATGATCAGCAAAAATGATAGTACAAAAAACAAAAAATGTCATATGAGTCTACAACAGGCGATCATCCTATCACTGGTGATGATCACGATAAGAAACCACTGTACAGGCCACCCTACAAAGGAACCTCCTGAAGGTCCTAGGACCCCAATCACATAGCGTTGTAGCCTAAGAGGAATGTCATCTATGCTGGTCTCTGGAATGTCTGTTGTCAAACGCTCTAGATGACTCTCCAATTCGGCCAAGGTCTCTGTAGATTCGTCCTATGGGGCTGGTGCTGCTGCAGCTGGCTGTTTCCTCTCATAGGGACGGAGAGTGGCTGGTCGTTGTGGACCTACATCTACATTTGAAACTTTTTACTATCAATTTGGGACGAAATAAAAACAAAACAAAAAAAAAAATAGAAAATGTTGAAAATGATTTTACCCGAGTCATCCCATTGCTCCCCTGGTGTAAGAGCCATGTCTGGGTCACCACGATAATCTACCCCAGCATAAGGAAAGTCCCAAATAGCAAAAACTTGGTTCTCCAACCAATGAAAATACTCAGGAGTAAATCGAATGACTTTTGTTCCCTCCTTAGGATGTCGGGCCATAACTACAACCCAACGCATCAGTTTAGGTTCTCAGGGAAGTCCAGCTCCAACGGTAAGATGCCGTGGGACCAACATTGGGACCCTCTCTAGACCAAAGCTCACAACTAAAGCACCATATCCAAAGGTCTTCAGTTGTCCGTTCTTTTCTCTAGTCAGTTGGCCTTTTATATTAGCCAACACAGCCTCACACCAGTTGAAGATGGTGCCTCGAAAGCAGTCTACTGCCATCCGCATTTGGGATCCAGTGGCCACATGTAGTGTTGCGCTTCCGCAGAGCCTGGTAACAGTAAACGCAATCACTTTGAGCTTAGGATGGGATATGGTTTTCATATCTATCCCTTTGTCTCTAGTTTGGTCGTTGCAAAACTCTAGCCGGAGGCTATCGATAGACTGTCCACCTGGCCTAGTCCCAAATAGAGTCAAATGTTCACCGCTCTTAGGCAAACCAGTCAGAAAGTAAATGTCTTCTGGCTCCATTTCGAGCTGGTGGCCACCTATAAAGAAGCATTGGTCCTGTATATTCCACCTGTCTACCAGCCACTGCAAAAACTCCACCTAGGCCCTCATGCCAGGTATGGCCCAGAATTTGTATAAACCGCATGCCTTCAATGCATCAATCAAAGGTTTATGATTAATCACGGCGATATCCACATCCTCGTGCTCCCGTTCTCGCCAATCAAGCATGATGTATACCCTACATTCAATAAAAAGGCGGATTAGAATATCTAAAATCAAAATTTTTGGGTGGAATTTGAAAAATTTAGGTTTAAAAACCTTTGCTGCGAGGACCGGACCCTCTCTGTTAGAGACAGTGCATAGGTCCCCACGCTGCCTTCACGGTAGGTGCGGACCCTTGACTCTTTTCCTTTTACGAAAAAGTCGGGGTCCACAGGTTGCCTATGCTATGCCTGCGGATCCCCGCGCGCGGGTTTTTAACCTAGAAATTTCCTAAAAAACAAAATAAAACCCTAAAAACAATTTTCAAATGGATGGAATGAAAGAGTATGATGATGGATTACCTGGAGGAGACGACGTTCAATTCCAACGGACAGATTTTCCGCAATATTCACCGGAATTTTCTGACAAAAAGCTCTCTTTTCTCACTCTGAAGTCAAACGGTAAAAATGAATTTACAAAAGCCATTTTTATAAGCTTTTTTGAATAAATGAGTTTTTAAATTGTTTATTTTTCACTTTATTTGTTTATCCATTTTAAACATGTATGAGTAATGTTTGAGTTTTTGTGTAGGATAACGGATTTTTTAGGCAAAATTGGTCATTTTTGACGAAAAACATTAGAGTCACCTTTAAGCTCTTGTCTGACTCCTAAAAGATGAAAAGATTGCCGAGTTTTTCTTTTTAAGCTCGTTAAAACGGAACTAAAAAGACGGTCCACTTACAACCCTTTTCTGACCGTAAAAACATGAAAATATTGCCGGATTTTTGTCGTTTCAAATTCAATATTGGTTATAAAACGATGTGTCATTGGTTGCTTTTTTACTTTTTCGGATCAGAGACACTAATTATGAAAAGTACTCCTTGGTCGTAATGATCAAGCGGTTCTCTCAAGTATTATTTTATACTTTTTCGGGCTTGGGAGACACAAATTTACGAAAATGGACAACCATGGAGTTTTCTTAAGTTTTTTCAGACTCTCTAAAATTGAAAAACACCGAGTTTCTCCTATATTGGACTCGTTAAAATTTAACAGTAAAGGACCTGTTCAATTACAAATAGGAATGGACCACTCCTTCTTAGGGTTT
Organism: Pinus tabuliformis; assembly: GCA_031772625.1. Lineage (NCBI taxonomy): Eukaryota > Viridiplantae > Streptophyta > Pinopsida > Pinales > Pinaceae > Pinus > Pinus tabuliformis. Next base: position 28,278,071 of record CM062810.1, on the reverse strand, counting down.
GAATTTAAACTAAGTTGGACTCATCCGAAGGATGAGCTTATAATCAAGAAAATGTTATCCTCCTCAATCTTGTTAAAAATAAAGAGGTACTTGCCAGAAATGGTGGGGGAAAAGAGAGAAAGATGAGCCTGTTTGTCATACTTTGTAACCACTCTTGAACACGACACTTTTTATTCACCTGGGTTGGGAAATCCTTTGCCTAACAGTTGATCAAACCATATTGAAAGTCTTCAGCCGGTTTCTGGGTATTAACTTTGGGTCAATTGTCACCAAACCATCTGTTGTGTCGTTATATGTTCAAGAGGTCAGTGCAAATAAACCATTCATCTGCAAAATATCTATCATCCATCTTGAACATCCCTGAATCAGTCCTTGCAACTAAATTTCTTCAAACTTGATCTATGATTTCGTGTTGTGGACTTGCCTACGACGGATCGCTTTCTATCGACTTTAGCTCATTATCTAGAAAGATGATCTAGAAATCGTCAGTACCTTGGGATCTGCATGCCTCAATGGAAAGTTTCTTGCCTTCGACGACAGGTTGCATCATTGACCTTCAATCAAAGGTTTCCGTGACATGTTCGACATCAAAACATCTATTCACATCTCATGGATTGTACTGAGTACTTTGAGAGCCATTGACATTACTGGTGGTTTCTCTCACACTTGTTAACAGTTTACATTATTGACTGGTAATCAAGTTGTTTCTACCATGTTCGACTTCGACACATTCATTCACATGGATAGAATCGTACTATTTCGGGAAGTAGAAATCAAGACCCTGGATCTAGTTTCCACCATCCAGGCTGCAAGGAATTTTGCATTCATTATACAATGGACTATTCATAAACAGATGGTTGCGTCCATACTGTGTCTACATGTGTCTATACTTGTGATGTATTACAAGATCATTCCTATATCAGAGCAGTAGTTAGCTTTCTAGTCAGTTTTGATCTAAGTATGGGAATGCCTACCTCAGGGATGATATGATCTCATATATATATTTTGTATTGAATGTTTTTACAGGTTCCAACCGGGTTCTCCACAAGATGATCCTCGAAATGATAAAGTACTTCACTCTTCTTAGATGATAAATGAAATCCTCATCTACTACAGACTTCGCACTTTAGGGGGCAATCTGTTACACAAAATATTGTCACCATGACTATTTGCAGTCAGTATGGGTCTATCATCATTCATACTGTCCTCCTTAGCAAGTCTCAAACCTCAGCTCTTCATGTCAAGCTTTGAAAACGAGAGAAATACTTTGAAAATCAATAAAGCTCTGGTTCCGCACTTTCTCTTACTGTTACTTGTGGTCTCGCACTCCTTGTTCATGTTACCTGCGGACCTCCCCGCTCTGTCTCTAAAGGAGTGGGTCCGGACCCCTGTGAAAGTCAAAAAGGCACAAGTTTATCCTCAAAAACTCACTAGTGGTTAATTCTGGATGATTATAGAAGGAATCTTGACGTGGATGGTTCGCTCCTAGGTGGTTCATGCATTCCAAAACTAAAGGAGCTAATCCCTTGATGAGAGGAGCTTATCCCTTTGAAGGAGGGCTTTATCCCTTTGAAGGTGGACCTAGTAACTTCCCTTGATTGCACTATAAATTAAAGCATTGGGATGGTTGCTAGGGAGGTTAGAAGCTGAACTTTTTTGAAGGTAAATGTTGTTGGAATTGAGACTTCCTAGTTAAGCTTAAGAGGAGAGATTACATACCTTTAGGCTTCATTGGGAAGAGAGTGAAACTTTTCAAAGTAGAGGAGATTCTTGTTGGACCCTGGGAGGAGCTTGTACAACATCAAGGCACCAAGTTTGTAAAGTTTTTCTTTGATTAAAGTTAATACAATCAGATTCATTTTTCTCAACAAATTGTCTTATATAGTTTGTTTCATGAATTCCTTGATCATCATGATAAATATGCTTTATTGTATTGGCTTTTCAGGTGCTATTTAATGTGTGTGCTTGTTTGTGATTGCAGATTCTTTACAAGGGAGCTCATTTGGATCAACGGAGCGTGGCTTCCACAAACTTGCACTGGACCCAAGGTAGGCCTAAAACACTTGTTTCCTTTACTTATAAATTTCATATTTAGAGAAAGATAGAATTTGTTTGGTTTGCTTGTCGCTAGATATCATTAGATACTTGGGAGGTCGGTCTTGTCCGCAAGAACGACTGATCCGGCCGACACCAGGCATACTTTAACTTTTCTTAATATTGATTGCATACAACTCTAGGGTCATATTGGTGAAAAATCATCACATCGAATCTTAGGCGATTAATTTATTTAATTTCTTCCTTTGCTACCATTAAATTCTTTAGTTCATATGACCCTATTTGTAGAGGAAACATAGGCCATGGTGACTTCTTTGACTTCTACAATTGTTGAGACAAACCTATGCAAAGCTGATATCCAACCTCTTGCATGGCTACTTTATATGTTACAAACTTCGGCATAAGATGTGGACTCTTATAATATTTGAACACCCTGATGAATGTTCCCTTAGAATATGTGAACAAATTTACAACTTCAACTATAGCTTCCTTGGTATTATCATTCATGAAAGGCACCTCAACTCCAAATATCATCTGATATAACACTGCAAAGAACTGCTCAAGTATGTTCACATACACCCCCCTATAGCTAACCTCTAATAATATCTTACAGTAGGTGTGGACAGGAGGTTGTTTCTTGGTCCACTTCCATTCCAAAACTAAGAATTCATTCTTGGCACAGATCCCCTCAAATAAGTATGCTCACATGTAAAACTCAGGTTGCTCTCCTTGTGAGACATTTTTCTCATTTTTAACATTTTGTTGCAATTGTTAGGCTATCAAGTTGGACCAATTGAAAATATTTCACTTAGAAGCACATGGGTAGACCATATAGACCTATCTTTCTTCAAAGAAATTTTTTTTTTCACACCCATACAACCTGCAACACATAGCCATTAGATATTGATACACTTCCTTCAGTGACTTAGTTATGTAAATTTTTTTAGGAATCTAGAGAAACTTGCTCAACTCTTGCCACCATGTCTTGAGAATGTCCTTTATATAATACTGAAGAGAGAAAGTAGCATATAATTTTGAATTCTGGTATTCCTCTAGCTTTGGAAGTTTGTAATATGAATAAAGATCATAGGGATAGTATGTGGCGAGATCTTGTCCACTTGCACTTCTGAGGATCATGCTTTTAGGATCAATATGTTGCAATATCCACCCAATTACCTTTTCAAAGGGTAAAATTGGATATCGGCTAGCAACCCTGTATAATCTAGACCTTTTGACATTATTGTTTAATCCCCTTTCCTCTAGATCTTCTGGGAACTCACTATTAACGAAATCCTTAAATACCATCTACCATGCCAAGTGGTGGAAATTTCTATGAAGCATATTATGTTTGTTATGATTAGTACTTTCATTTTCGGAAGGTCCACAACACCTTCAATACTACTTTCAGTGACCTATATGTTGGTCCTTTACATGTAATTGGAGGCATATTTTTGGTAGAAGACGATAAGCTGATAGGTTTTTGATCTGGAATACCCGGAAACTGAAATTCACTCATGGAAAAGCACACAATCAATCCCACAAAAACATCTACTCTTCCTTGTCTACTTTTTCAAAATATTAGCTGTGGGGGGACAATACGTTGGTTTTAGGCACATGTGCACAATCTAGAAGCAAGGTTGACCACATTGTTCACTGAAAGTGTGCAATGTGCTTGTAACCACCCTATCCCACATTTACGCACTTTTACAAGCTCTCCAGGATAAACATGAGATGATTTTTACTATGACATGACCCTACCTCCAAGTTACAGTTATGGAAGTGGGGTCTACTAACCAGAAACATACTTCCATCCCTCAGGGACACCAGATAACCTAGGTGTCTAACAACAACCACTGGTGATCAATCCATGAGTTACAACATTCTCTTCTCAATCTTTACACCCCAATAGCAAGTTTGATGCACTGTGAATGCGGTTGGAAGGCTCCAACTACATGCATAAGATTTCCACCATGTGGTTACAATTGAAAATTTCCAATTCTGTGCATGTGGTTCAGGATCAATGCCTCTTGTTCAAGACTAGCCTACAGGCCACTGCCCAAAGCTCTTCAGAACTCATTCTAGAATGACAACAAGCATGTACAATGAATGTTAAGGCAAGAACTCGCTCAAGACTCACAAAACACATGAGAAACATTTCGTTGAACACATGGTAAACATAGTAGTCAAAAGTCATGAATGTATATTTTATCATGATCTTATTAATTTCATTAGAGAATCATCAAGAAGGTTAAATTCCCTCTCAAGCTAGCTCCAACAACACTTGTTAGCACATGCATACATTAATGACTCAACAACTTATCAAATCATGAACAAGATCCATATCAAGAGCACATCATTCAACCATGCTTATAACCAACACATAACTAGAATAGAATCCAGGACAAAATAGTCATAAGATCAACATAATAACCAGTACGTGTGCTCATTAATCACAATAAGAAAAATAACTTTTTTTTAACATATGAAAATTCCAACCAAGTCAGGGACTTCCATGTACCACCTGACCATGGATTGGGCTGAACCAAATATTTCTTTCATTCAATCACCCCCATGCCATATTCCAAGAATGAATGTGGGATCATATGGGTTAAACCAAAATAGAACCAACCAAGGCTTCTAGAGGCCAAACCACCTCAACCCTCAACCACAGTGATTTCACCTAAATCAGTCCATAAATCACTAATAACAAAACAAGCTTGGATGCCTCTAACTTCCTTCACCAACTGCAGAGGAATTTTCTTGTCTCCACCCATCCATCAAGAGTTCCAGGAGAAACACCATCTCCACCCATCCATCAAGGGTTCCAGGAGAAATCCCATCTCCACCATTGACCCTTGGGAATTTTCCTGAGAGCACGTCAATCAAGATCCAATCCTACTGGCCATCTAAATCTTAATCAAAATATAGAACACACGACATCATGGCTATCCAGAAAATAGAAAGGCAAGGCTAAAACCACTGTCAATCTAATAAAATTCCAAGCTAATGATAGAAAAATAACCAAATAAACACATGCATGTACCATGCATCCCAATCTCAACAAGGAAATCACATGTGCAACCTATTACCTGCGATGATCTCAGGTTGTAGTTGTTGATCCAACCTTATTTTTCGCATCCCAAAATTTATTTGCTTGTCCCTAGCTTGCTTGCTTTCCTTTCTCCAAAAAGACTCATCTTTTCCTAGAGCTTTGTTCCTAAAAATTGATCCAAGGCTAGAAATGATAAAAAAAATTGAGCCAAAAAATCGTGAATTGTTTCTCTGATGCCTTTTTTATCATTGATGTCTAGTTTCTTCCTTTCCTTTTGCCTTTTTTCTTTATTTTCCTTCATTTTCTATCTAATTTCCCTTGTATGCATATTTTTGTCTCTTCGCCTTACTTTTCTCCTATTTTCCTTTATTTCCTTAATTAAATGCCATTTATAAACATATCTCAATCCAATATTCACAATAGGAAAATGCTGAAAAACATAACCATCATACTACTTATTGGAGCTTTATAACACAACTTGATGTAGTATTCACAACATACTACTTATTAGAGATTTACAATCACAACTCAATGCAGTATTTACACACACACACACACACATATAACCAAAACGCATTACCAAATACACTTCCCAACCAACAAATAAGGAAGGAAACAAAGCCTGCATCTAATCAACCATCTCCCATGTAGCTTCATCAGGCCAAAAATGCTTATGTTGCACTTTAACTTACTCTATTTCTCGGTTTTGGAGCACGAGTTGTTTCCACTTCACGAGGCATTGTCGCTCTAGCTAGAACTCTTCCTCTAGGTCCATCTGTAATATAGACCAATCAATCACATGATCAACATCCTAAACATATCTCTTAAGCAATGAAACATGGAAAACATCATGGAATTTCATCATGGAATTTCAAAGGCCACAATACCGAGGTGCCAGCTTTGCACATGACCCAATTCTAAAGGAGATCCTCTTGGGCTTGATGTTCAAGTACACATGTTCTCCAACTTGAAATTCCTTGAATGCTATATACTAATCCGCATAACTGTATTTTGTGTCTTGTGATACCTTTAAGTTCCTTTTAATAACTTGCATCTCTTGCTTCATCTCAGCGATATCCGGTCCAATCAACACCATGTTCACTGGATCACTCTAGCTGATAGGAGTATTAAAACTTTGCCAATGGAGAGCCTTAAATGGACCGATCTTCCTTTGTTGATGCATGACATACGTCCTCAAGATATCCTCAAGAATCCTTCTAACCCTCTTTGTTTGTCCATCTGTCTGCGCATGATAATCTATACTGAAAGCTAACTCTGTCCCCAAGCCTGCAAACAACTCCTTCCAAAAACAGGAAGTGAATTTGGCATATCTATCTGATATAATCTTCTTGGGAACTCCATGCAGCCTCACTATCTCCCTAATGAAGATCTGAGCTACCTCACTAGTTGAATTAGGATTTCACTGCAATGAAGTGAGCCACCTTGCTATACTTGTCGACCACAACCATGATGGAATCATGATGCCTCAATGTCCTTGGAAATCTTGTAATGGAGTCCATGGAAAGGACCCCCCATTTCTATTTTGGAATCGAAATAGGCTGCAACAAATAATTTGGATGCTTACATTCAACTTTCACATGTTGACAGTGTTGTAACTTTTTCTTGTCCAAGAAAAGTTACAAAAATTTCAAAATTTTGCTAATTGATTTTCTAGCTAAATTTTGGGCATACACAAATTTCCATGGTAATAACGTTTTTATACAAGTTACTAAGTAATTTATTGTAACACCCTCCTCCCACATCTACGCAACCAACCGACCAACCGAGGTAAACATGCGACGAGAGGCCACTATGATATGATTCGACCTCCTAAGTCACCTTAAGGAAGTGGAACCGATGGAAACACACCATACAAACATCCAACATCCTCAACATAACCCTCAGAGGACAATTCAACCGCTCAGATAGCCTGTCCCTGGGTCCCATTGTTGTTTTAGGTCTCTTGGGCCATAGTCGATCTCATGCTATGGGGAAGGGAGTGACCAACAACCTAAATTCACTCTCACAAGCCTGCCTTCCAGTGATTGTGGACCAAAATTGCCAGTTCCGTGTTAGTGACTTCGGGATTTGAGCCGCTTTTTCAGGCCCAGAGCCTATGATAGTGCCCATAACTGGACCATCTCTTTAGATCAGTAAATTAACATGGAAATGAAAACATTAAAGCAATTACTTATTCAAGACCTTGAATGGACCCCGACTAGCCATGACAAGCATTTCATCAAACATATCATCAACATGTAATATACAGGTGTAAATAACATAGTTAAGTGTAGGGATCTCATACTTATCTGAGAATCACTATGAGCCATTTTTTCCTCATGCCATTTGTTGCATTATCATCTATTAGGTCATAGAAAAATTATCCATTCACATACAAGTAAAAACATGCTGAGAGCCATACATAACTATTGTCATAAAATGTGCATATAACTAGCATAATAGGAATAGAAATAAAATAAACATATCAACCATCAAATCCATAAATACATCAATACCTTTACACATGAAAATGAAGCAAATGGATTTCTCATTAATTGATGTAATGAACCAACTGGAGATGGAACTACCATGTTCCACCTGGCCGTAGAATGGCTGAGCCAAATCTCTCTTCAGCCATTCACCCTCGTGCCATATTTCAAGCATGAATATGGGATCTCATAGAATGCATCAATAAAAACCATCCAAGGCTTCAAGAGGCCATCCACCTCAACCCATCAAACAAGGATTCCACCTCACCATTGGATATCACAAAACCAACATCCAATCGGTCTCTATCCCAGCCTTTCAAGGCTCTAGAGTGTTTGTTCCAACCCAGCTCCCAGGACTAGTAACTCAACCCACGGTTGTTGCCAGGCTCCAGAGAATTTGTCCAACCAAGGCTTCTAGGACCAATAACTCAACCCACACCTGTCGTCGGGCTTCCAAAGCATTTGTCCAACCAGCGCTTCCAGAACTAGTAACTCAACCGACCAAGGGCTTCCAGAGCATTTTTCCAACCAATGATTTCAGGACTAGTAACTCAACCCAAGCTGTTACAGGGCTTCCAGAGCATTTGTCCAACCATGGCTTCTAGGACTAGTAACTCAACCCAAGTCGTTACAGGGCTTCCAAAGCATTTGTCCAACTAGGGTTTCCAGGAACTAATAACTCAACCCAACCTATGGAAACATGAGAACCAACAATACACAAACAATGAAAATAAACCCACAATCACCATGGCTATCCAGGAAATGGCAAGGCTATGCAATCCAATATCGATCTAGGCAATCCTTCATTCCAATGATAGATCACAACCAAGAAACCACATGCATATGCCATGCATGCCAAAACTAGTGAAGAAATCATACATGCAACTCAGTACCAGCAAGAAAATTTGATGTAGCTACTAAGTTCGATGCCCTCTTGCGGCTTCCTTCTCTTCCTTTTCCTTCTTGCTCCAAGATTCCAAGTGTGCCACACCCTCCAAGATTGCTCCAAGAAATCTCTAAGTATCCAAGAGTATGGAGAGAGAGAGAGAGAGAATAATATGAGAGCTCCAAATTTGAATTCATCAAGTCTTGCCCACTGATCCTCATAAGCCTTTTTATTAATGAGACCTCTATTTTCTTCATTTTCCACCTCACATGAAACCTATGACCTTCCACCTTCCTTTTCTTCTAATTTCCATTATTTTCATAAACAAATGTGTCAAAATTACTTTTTTCATCTTTAATGCCTTAGCCATTGCCTTTTCCAATTCCCTTTAGCCATAATAAACTGAATCAACACCCACTAGGATGTTTCCCCCACAATTTAGATTGGAAAACATATCCCATCACTGTGGCCTTATATATATTATTACATGGAATTTTCACCAGGGTTGTTATAGAACCCTCCCCCTTGGGGGAACACCATCCTCGGTGTTCAATGACACCTATAACCACAAGACTGCTGAAAACAAAACATACTGCCCATGGAGCTTTATAACATAGCTCATTGCAGTGTTTACAATGAATGGCCTACTCAAAAGAAAAAAATCATGACAACATGACCAGATGACAACCATACTGCATACTAGAGCTTTATAACACACTGCATTACAATGTTTACAATAACCACATATACACATACGCAGATTTTCTAAACCAGCAAATAAAAGGATATGATGCCTGTATCAATCAACAAGGGAATCTAGAAGCTCACACCTCCACCCTTAAAGTAATACCAAGATACACCTCCTTCCCAGGAAGTCCATAATCTATTGCCACAGTCAAAGTTGCATCCAATGTCTAGCGTTACAATCCCGTGCCACTTGTCCTCTCAGTGAACAGTTACCGACTCATTTTTCTAGGGCACACTCCCAATGTGCATCTGATTCCATTTGGAAATGCTAATGACCAAAAAAAATCTATTCTCGATCTTCCCTTCTCTTCTACACAGTCCCTCGGGCAATCTAGTCAACCCCTTCTATGCAGTCACTCACCTTCCAAGTTCTATTGGCACCCCCATCTCGAGCATTCCATCCCTTAACAAGGCTTCCTCACATCAGAAGATACAAATCCCAAGACATATACCTACCTCAAAACCATCATACCAGTCATAAGATGCTCATGGAAATCAATGGACACTATTCGACACCAATGTCCCACAATGGGCCTGTTCCGGAATGTTGTACTAGCATACTGCACCATTTTCCAATTCCTTTGTTGTTGCAAATTTTTGCAGTCGATTTCAATCACCCAACCGGGCATTCCATGCATTCTTGTACCAAGCACATAACTCCCATTAGATTTAAAATAAATTGAAATAACTTCAAATCATACGTTATTGGTAGCTCGTCAATAAGGTACATTTGCAATCATGCTCGCTTCCTGTCACAACAAGTCAAACTAGCATATTTGACCAAATCATCATGTATAAAAATATCACATCAGGTTAGCTCAAAACATAACGATCAAAATCATAAATCAATGTAACCTTCATAAACCATAAATCACATGTAATCATCATAAATTAGAGTCACAAATGATATGTGTAATAAAGATAAAATAAAACATCAATACTTATCCTTTCTACCTTTTTTCTTATTTCGTATGCACACCAGATCAGTTTCCACACCCGAAAAACACCCAGTGCCTTCTCCTCCACCAAGTGCACATACGCATAGTGTGCATCACACACAAACAACCACACATGCCATACAACACCATGCAACACATGCACCTACACCTACCATACAACACATACACCTACACCCAGTGTATGTATACGTGCACAATGTATATCAGAAGACATTCATCCTCACACAACATGCAACATCACAAAATGCATACACGTACACCCGATATACAACACAACTCATACAACTATACCCGATGTACAACACAACTCATACACCCACACCCAATGTATAACATAATACATGCACCTACACTTGATGTAAAACATAACATAGATATGTGTCTAGAGTGCAACACAATGATTGCATATGTCACGATACCATGACTACACAATTCACATACATAGTACTGCATGCCCACAAAACAACATGTACGACATACACTCAACACCACATGTACACTAGTACCACATGTACCAAGCACCACCTGCACAACGTGTGCATAACATCACATGTACATGACACAACCTGCACGTGTACACAATTCCATGTGTACACTGCACCATTGTACAATGTGTACACAATACCACATGTACATAGTACCACATGCACGACATGTACATGAAACCACATGTACACAATGTGACATGCACGACATGTACATGACACCACATGTACACAACGTGACATGCACGACATGTACTTGACACCACATGTACACAACGCCACATGCACGACATGTACACAACACCACGTGTACAACATGTACACAACACCACATGCACACAACACCACTTGTACAATCATACACACCACACCATATGTACATAGTACCACATGTACAACATGCACACAACGCCACTTATACATAGCACTACATTTCCAACATGTACATAACATCATCTATACATAACATTGCATATCCAACATGTGCACAACACCGCATATCCATCATGCACACAATACAATATGCACACAATACCGTATATCCAACATGTACTTAGCAGCATCTATACCCAACACTGAATATGCAACATTCATACAACACTATCTGTATTACACCATGTACATAACATTACATAATCAACGTGTAAACACACTAAATATACACCATACCGCATGCACACAACACCACAGGTGCAACAAGTACAACATATATGACATATTCACAATAGTCGTACCGCACATCCAAAACGACACTGAATCTTTACCAAGAAACCTTGCCTGCAGTGTCTTATCCATGCTTGTCCCAGCATGCCACAAACCACACTGCTTTCACTTTGCTGATGTATCCCTCAGTATAACCTATCATAACATAAACATAGGCATAATACAAGCATACAACATCAATTCATATCCACATGATATTGACCTCATACATTTGTCATGACTACTCTTCCCAATTAATTCCTCGTAAGACCAGGAATCTCTTCATGCCATTCACCTGCATAAGAAATCATTCCTCCACACAAACGATCCTTGACAACCCTATCAGGCAGTGACATAGACACATATATACATAAATATATAATCATTAGCATAAAACAATCATCATCCTGTCAGACAATGACATACATACATGTATACATATAAATGCTAGCATTAATAATCATGATCCATGACGACCCTATCGAACATGACATACATACACACCTACATGTATAAACATCAACATGATCATAACATAATAACTAGATATCAAGGTCAAGGTTAAGAGAACTTCCTTTATTCATTCACAACATTGAGGACAATCATTCCCAACATAGCCAAGGCAACTGACACCTCAGATCCATTTACTTTGCCTTTTTTTGGTTACCTTTCTCGTGACTATACTGCCACCGTCCATTTACCACAATGGATCCAACCAGTCCAACTGACTGTGATAGTCCTACCTTTTGTTGTGCTTACTCATGCACCAAGCTTCATCTGTGTCTTACATTATCCATTGAGTACCACACAACTCTCCCTGAGCTCCATTAACTTTCCTCTTTCCCAGACAATTCCCAAGACACTAAAAGCATAAAAGGAAAGAAAAGAAACAACCAAGAAGGAAACCATGAAACCAATAACGACACCACAACCCAAGTGGCATGGCCATGCACAAGACGCAAAAAAAATCGCAATCAAGCACAACAAAGCACCAAAAGACCAAAAGCACAAGACTAGCAACAAACACCATGACTCAATCCCCATGGTTCCCAAGGAAAGATCAACTTGAGCCTTCTTCAAAATTTCATGGAAATCTCTTCACCATGCAATCTTCAACATCATACTGCCATCTACACATAGCCATCAATGCATAAATAAATATAACAATAAACTGGTTACCTTACCTTGTTGTGCCAAGCACATTGCTTGTAATTGAACACATCCACACCATTTCTCAACAGACTCCAATTCTCTTGACAGATCCTCCTGCAACTAGAGACTGGATAATATACTTGTCAAGTACATGTTTGTGACTATAACACATATCCACATAATGTCAAATAAAATAAAGGTTAAGAAGACTCCCTGTATGCAAGGCACTCATTAGTTTGGAATTAGGGCTTCCAATCATAGCCAAAAGAATCCTTGCCAAATTCCTTTCTTTGACATTTTCCTTCCTGCAATTGAGTCTTACTATATATTGTCACGTCACCCAACTGTTAGTTATATAAACACATCAACTATTACCTTGTCAGGCTAATACCAACATGCTTCCTGTAACTGCTCACACATGTCAATCACATGTTCCAAATATCAAGACAATCATATCTATCAATTTGAAATCAACCTTTACCAAGACTAACAATCATGTCATAATTCATAGTAAACTCATAGTCTTGAGACATAATTCTACAACTATCACCTACTATAATCAAGTACATATCAACTATCTTAACACATATGTATAAGTACAATCATCTTAAAACAACATCATTGGAACACATACTCATATTATGCAATTCATGAAACATTCAACCAACTTGCAAACATACCATGTTAAATAAATCAACTGGGGGACATAGTAGAAACCAAACACTCAAACACCAATCAAACGACATAATTAAATATTCAAACACCAAATAAACGGCATAAGAAAGCTCGTACCTTAATGTACCTCAGGGGAGGTTATCTTGTCTGCACAATAAAGCTAGGTTAACACAATACAACTTCACAACATATCAACTCAAACATAAATAAGATCACTATATCCATAACACTAACTAACTAACATTTTCTCATCATAAACTCATAAGCATTTATCATTTATGCATAGCAATCACATATGTACGATCGGTCTAGATTAGTAACATCCAATGCAACACAATAAATCGACTCATGCCTGAATGTCGTAACCATAACCATATGCATAGGTCAAACCAGGTTAACACAATACATATAACTTCAAGATCTTCAATGCAATGAACATAACCATCATGGATATGACCAATCCAAATTACAACATCAAGATCTCAATGAAATAAGCCTAATTATTAAGTTAAGTGACATATAACAATAATCAGTTAACATATAACATGCTCATCAACAAAATATGACCTAATCATCAAGCTAACTACCATATAACAACAACAAGTTAACCTATAGCACACTCATCAACAACATATCATATAACATAATCATCAAGTTATCTAACCTAACCAACAATAACAATGCTTACAACCACATGTTACTATCATTCTCAACTATTCGACACATGTGCATATGACTACACTAATCAACTAGCATCTAGCATGTATGTAACCATAACATGAAAATACATCTACATAAACCTAATGTATATAACAATCCTTAACCTTCATACCTACAGGTCCAACATCCAAACCTATATGACAACATTCTCTTGCCTCGAGGTCCAAATGATGCAACTTCACTTTGATGATATGTATCTCTTGCTTTACCTCATTCAACACATTAACATCATAACATACTGTTAGGACTCCAATATGTACCATTTTGTTATATATTTTGATATCATTTTGCCCTCAAAACTATGAGCTTCAATGTCTTTTTCATTCACTATATCCTAAGGTATATGGAAACCTTCTCTTTATTATATGGTTAATCTGTTTTACATTTAATTCCATAATACTCTTATATTTTATCAACTATTGAAGTGCATTGTTGCTAACATAAAGTTGAAGATCGCAGATAAAGTTATATGCCTTGATGAGAACGAGCGGCTGTAGCTGAAACAGCTGACTAAGTTGCGGGAACAGCCAACTACTTGCTGAAACAGCTGGTCCCGTTGCTGAAACAGCTGGTCCCGTTGCTGAAACAGCTGGTCCCGTTGCTGAAATAGCTGGTCCCGATGCTGAAACAGTTAACTCAGCTGCTGAAACAGCCGACACAGCACGCAAATTCCGTTTTGCGTAATTTGCGATTCTGAAGAACTTTTTGTGGATAATAGCAGCAAGCCGAGGATATGGTTACCGGAATTATTGTAAAGATAGCATGACTGTTGTAACAGTAACTCTTTTCAAAGAAGAACAGAGTAGTTTTGTTTTGAACCGAATCAAGATATCCGCTCTTGTGTAAATTTGTAAATGATGTCTCCTCTTTAAAAAGAGGAGACATCATCATTAGAGGGGAGCGAATTGTATTTTCGAGAACAGCATTGTGTGAACAGGAGCTAGTCTCCTTCTTGTATGTACCAGTTTTCTTGACAGATGAATAAAGACCTGTTTTGAGCATTCTCGTTTAATTCTTTCTCTCGGGGAATCTTGTGAGAAGGAAAGGGCCCGCCTTCCTCACAAGATCCACCCCCTTTATTCTGTAGTTGTTTATTTCTTTGCATTATAGTTAATTCTGTTGCTGAAACACTAGTTACATGGTTTGTGATGCTCTGTTTCTTAGCGCTAAATGTATTGATTGCACGAGTGGATGATGAGAGCATGTGCTGAAGATCTCTGTACATAGAGATAGGGTCTTGCTCCCATTGATTACCTTCTTTTACTTGCAGTGTGATTGGAAACGAGAGGCCAAGTGCTGAAGATTCCTGTTCCTGGGAATAGGGTCTTGACCTCTTAAGGTTACTTCTTTTGCAGTGTGATTAGTGCCAGGCAGCAGGTGCTGAAGTTCCCACTAAGGAATAGGGTCCTGTTCCTGCTATAGTTGAATGATTTCTTTTCCCATACATTTATTTTCCCTTTGCTGTAACAGAGAAATCGTGTCTGCTATAAGTTAATTTACTTCAGCCTTAACTAAGTAGACTGTGAATTAGTAGATTGCTGAATTTAACAGTTGTGTGTGACTTTCTCTTACTACAACATTGAACTGCTTTTGAAATTGAGCATATCCAGTGCGTTATTACCTTTGGAATAAAAAGACCTTCTCGGGTTGACAATTTATGTGGAGCTCGAATTGTGAAAACAATTAGAGCGACCAACATTTTGGCGCCGTTGCCGGGGAAGGTAATTATAGATTTCAAAAAGCATTTATGTATTTGTCCTAATGTGCAGATTGTATGAGAGGACGAGGAAACCAGAAGAAAAATAACCGCGCAGGTGGCAAGGGCTGGGGAGGACGAAAAACGTTTATTGATGAGATTGTATCAAAAGCTGAATCATCACAAAGATTGAGTTCTCGGAAGTCAAAATTTCAGCGTTCCCCTCAGTCGGATTACAGAACAGAAGAAGTCGTGGGTCCTGAAAATACAGAAGAAGTTGTGGGTCCTGAAAATACAGAAGAACCAGCAGTCAGCGCTGAAGAATCAGAGGAAAGTAGCAGAATAGAAGAATACATCGAGGAGATAGTAGAAAGCGCTGGACGACCAGTAGGAAATATTGAAGAACCAATAGAGGATTCTGACGATCGAGAAAGTGCAGTAGGAGGACCAACAATGGAAGACAACAATGAAAATTTCCTCTTTGGAGGAGGACGTACAGGTCCTGAAGAAGAGAGAAGGGATGAAAATTCTCTTTCTACCTTGGGATTTCCCATCAGTGATCTGCCTGCAGGAACAATGAAAAATATCCCATTGTCTGCCCTACCTAACTTTCATGGTTTATCTACTGAGGATCCTGATGAGTTTCTTTTTGAATTTGATATTTTATGCAGAAGCTATGATTATGTTACTAATGCTCAAAAGTTGAAACTGTTTCCAGCCACCTTAAAAGGGAATGCCTTGAGATGGTTCATGAGCCTTGGAAGCCAGGTAATCACAACATGGGAGCAAATGAAACAAAAATTTCTGCTTAAATATCAGGACTACTGCCGGACGAGAGAGAAGAAGGATGAATTATTCAATATGGCACAAAAATCGGACGAAAGCTTGGAGGACTACATCGAAAGATTGCAATACAACATACAGAGATCCGATCATCCAGATATAAGTAAGGAAATTCGCAAAACAATATTACTTAGAGGGTTAAGGGATGATTGTTTAAACATGTTAAATATGCTTGCTAAGGGAGATATATCTAAAGAATCATATGATGAGATTTGTGAACTTGCTAAAAGATGTTCTAGGGGAGCTGCAAGAAACAGAATAAGAGATTCCACCTATTCAAGGGTACAGAAATCAGCCAATGGAGGAGCAACAAGAGCAGAGATAGGTAATTTGCTTGAAGAATTTAAAACTGAAATGCTAAGTTCTTTTGCTTCGCAGATTGACACTTTGCAGGTTAAGAAGAAGCAGGCTGAGGCAGAAGCAACTCTGGCTGTTTACTGCCCGAAATGTAGAGATAAACATCCACTAAGGGAGTGCCCAAGAGATAAAGCACCAGTTTGCACCCTTTGTGAGAAAGATCATGAGACAGAACAATGTCCATCTCTACCGGGGATAAAATCAGCGATGCAGCCAACAGAGGAAGAAGCTGAAGCAGTCTACCTTCTAACTCAAAGAAGACAGTGGCAACCTAAAGGGCAAGGTACGAATTCTGGTATGCCATTTAATCGTTGGAACAATTATTCTGCTTTTAGCCAAACAGGCTACCCCCCCTTCAACCAAATGCAATATCCACTTTTCAATCAAATGAGTTTCCCACCCATGCAAATGCAAAACCCTCCCTTTGTTGATCCTTCCATGTGGACTCCTTGGCCTCCACAGCAACCACCTCCTTTCAATCCTTGGAACCCAAGTTGGAATAATCAATCATACCCAAATCAGATGCCTCAATTCCAACAATCACTCTCTCTGCCATCAAATGCCCCACCAAACAACCAAATGAGACCCCAACTACCTGCGCAACCAAATCCTAACCCCAACAATAAAGCTGTGCAAGTTATTGAAATTCAGAATCAGTCTATATCCCCTACTATGAAATGTAATGATATTCACTTGAGATCTGGAAGAGTAGTAGAGCCTATTATTGATGATGTAACTGATTCAGATAAAAATGAAACCGAAAAGCAAAAAGAAGCTCAACCACCGTCTAACAAAAATGCTGAATTAACTGAACCTCCATTCCCCGAGCGTTTGGTTTTAACCAAAACAGCCGAAACACCTGCTTTTAATTTTATGGGGGAATTGCAAAATTTGTATATTAAGATTCCACTTTTACAAGCATTAAAAGATGTACCAATTTATGCCAAAACATTAAGGGATATTTGCGTGAAGAAACCTGGTAGGAAAACCAAGGATCCCCTTACAGTACATGTGATGGGAGACTTGTCTGCATTAATGTCCGGAAAAACCCCTCCTGTAAAATATGGTGATCCTGGCCATCCTACTGTTACAGTTCAAATAGGTAAAGCAGTAATCCCCCGAGTTTTGGTAGATTTAGGTGCAGCAATTAATATAATGACTCTGGAAACTTCACAATTGTTACAGCTGAATAACACAATCAGAGATACACCCACCATTCTAGAGTTAGCTGACCGTTCCACAATTAAGCCAGAAGGGGTTGTTGAAGACCTGCTCATATCAGTTGAATCCTGGAAATATCCAGCTGATTTTGTTGTATTGCAAACTAAAACAAAGCTGGGGGGACATCCCTTAATTCTAGGAAGGCCATGGTTGGCCACAGCTGATGCATTTATAAGTTGTAGATCTGGTTCAATGACAATTTCTAATGGTTATGAAACAAAGCAATTAACTCTTTATCCTCACGCTACGCCAGTAGTTAATAATGAAGATTCTATATGGATGGATTATGATGATAATGTTGTTCAGCCAATTCTAACTATAGGACAAGCTTTAACTCTTAAAGACAATACAGAAGATGAAATAATTAATAACTTTATTTGTGAACCTTCTTCTGTCATTGCTAAAACACACAATCAATTAACTGCAATTTTTGAAACTGATATACAAGAAAAGATTGAACCTGAAGATTCAGCTCAAACTTTAAACACGATCCCATCTAAGAGCGTAACGGTTGAAATTGAACCCGGTAAGACATTAAACATAAATCCTGATTTAACAGACACTGAAACAGAGCAGCTAATGAAGTTATTACACAAATATAAGGGGGCATTTGCCTGGGATTACACGGACATGAAAGGTATTTCTTCTGAATTATGTACTCATAGAATTTACATTAAAGAAGGATGCCGACCTGTTTGTCAACCCCAAAGACGAATGAATCCTAATTTACGAGAAATTGTTAAAGAAGAACTTCAAAAATTGCTTAATGCAGGGTTTATATACCCCATATCTGACAGTGAATGGGTTTCCCCGTTAGTAATTGTTCCTAAGAAAAACGGGAAATGGAGGGTATGTGTTGACTATAGGGCTTTAAACAAAGCTACCCAAAAGGATCACTTTCCCTTACCTTTCATTGATCAGGTGTTGGACAGTCTTGCAGGGAAGAAATTCTTCTCTTTTCTAGATGGATTCAGTGGTTATAATCAGATAAAAATTGCACCCCAGGATCAAGACAAGACCACTTTCACCAGTCCTTGGGGAACTTTCGCCTATAGAGTTCTCCCATTTGGATTATGCAATGCACCAGCAACCTTTCAAAGAGCTGTTATAGGAATTTTCTCAGATATGCTGAATGACTGTATGGAAATATTTATGGATGATTTTACCCCCTATGGTGTTTCTTTTGAAGAGGGATTACAAAACCTTGAGAAAGTGCTAAAAAGATGTATTCAAGCCCACCTTTCCTTAAGCACCGAAAAATGCCACATGATGATGAGTGAGGGAATAGTGCTTGGACATTTTATTTCATCTCTAGGTATTCAGGTAGATCCATCTAAAATATTAGTCATTCAGAATCTTTCTGTTCCTAAAACTCAAACTGATGTGAGAAGTTTTTTAGGACATGCTGGTTATTATAGGAGATTTATTAAAGATTTCTCTAAAATAGCTTCTCCATTGTTTGTATTGCTTATGAAAAATGCTGAATTCAAGTGGACTAGCTCTTGTCAAAAAGCTTTTGAAGAATTGAAGCATCAGCTGTCTACTGCTCCTATTTTGAGGGGGCCTGACTGGAATCTTCCATTTCACATATCCTCTGATGCTTCAGACGGTGCTATTGGAGCAGTCCTGGGACAAGAGGAAAATCATCTTCCTTATGCTATATACTTTATCAGTAAGAACATGACCTCTGCTGAGCTTAACTATACAGTTACCGAGAAAGAGTTCCTTGCAGTAATCTATGCCATTAATAAATTCAGACACTATATTACTGGTTATCCTACGTTTGTGCACACTGATCATTCAGCTATTAAATACTTAATGAACAAATCTGTTACAAATGCTAGAGTTACCAGATGGCTATTACTATTGCAGGAATTTGATATTACAATTATAGATCGGCCTGGTAAAGAAAATGTGGTGGCTGATTTTCTTTCACGGTTAAAAACTGATAATGATATTCCAGTAGATGATAGTTTTCCTGACGAATATTTGTTTGCAGTTTCTGCTCATTTCCATGGTATGCAGATATTGCTAACTACTTGGTTGCAGGAAAACTACCAGCACACCTGTCATATAGGGAAAAAAGAAGAATTGTTCAACAAAGTGCCAGGTATAGCTGGATCAACGGATGTCTCTTTTATACTGGGCTTGATCAGGAGATTCGAAGATGCATTAGAGAAGATGAAGTGTATGACATACTGAAAGCTTGTCATGATGGCCCTTGTGGAGGCCATTTTGCTGATAAAAGAACAGCGCATAAAATTCTGAGGATGGGTTACTATTGGCCCTCACTATTCAAGGATGCAAAGAAGTATGTAAGGGCTTGTGATAGCTGCCAGAGAATGGGTCAACCCAATCATAGAGACCAAATGCCACTAAACCCCCAGGTAGTTTCTGAACCATTTGAAAGATGGGCCTTGGACTTCATAGGACCCATTAACCCTCCATCCAATCAAAGAACCTATATATTAGTCTGCACAGACTATATGACTAAGTGGGTGGAAGCCAAAGCACTTATTAGAGCCAATGAAGAGGCTGTTTTGTCCTTCTTGTTTGAAGATATTTTCACTAGATTTGGAATCCCCAGAGAGCTAGTTACTGATGGAGGACCTCCATTCAATTCTCATGGTTTTAAATCTACTCTTCACAAATATCATATTCAACATAGAATGACTACACCATACCACCCCCAGGCCAATGGGCAGGTGGAAAGCACAAACAAAGTTTTAGAGGCCATTCTAACTAAAACAGTGAAGGACAACCGAAAGGATTGGTCCCAAAGGCTCCCTGAGGCATTATGGGCTTACAGGACTACTTGGAGAAACACTACCGGTTTTTCTCCCTATGAATTGGTTTATGGTAAAAATGCTATTTTTCCTGTGGAATTTGAAATTAAAACTTTAAAGACTGCCTTAGCTGTTAATCTTGATTTGAATGATGTGCAGACAGCTAGATTGCAGCAACTTTTGGAGTTGGATGAAAAGAGATTGGATGCCATTCACCAAAAAAACATGATTCATCAACAAAGGATGAAATGGCATGACAAAATTATCAAACACAAGCAGTTCCAAAAAGGTAATTGGGCCTTGCTGTATGATTCACGGTTTGAAAATTTTCAGGGAAAGCTACGCACACGTTGGCTTGGACCATATGAAGTAGAAGATGTCTTTCCAAATAGAACGGTAAGACTTGTAACAATTGATGATGCTAAAACACCTCTACTAGTCAATGGCCATAGGCTCCGTTTATATGAGCGCCCTGTTTCTAGAGAAGATTTCAAGACTGCTTGCATGACTGATATTCATTATCTTTTTCCAGGGGAGTCTTCTGCTCCTCACAGCACTTAATTTTCTGCACTATATTTTTAGTAGTAGATTAGATTTAGCACTAATAATCCCTGTCAAGGATTGGCATGTTACAATTGAATTTTGCAGATTCTGGAAAGACAATAAGGAGGACTGATTCATCATGAGAAGATCTGAAGCTTTAAATCAAGAAGCTTCCGCCCATCATTTTATCCTCTTCCCCAATCATTCCCACCACTCCCGAAATATCTTCTTTCAGTCTGCGTTACCCATCCCTTACTGTTGAAATAAACCCTTATCATTCACAGACATAAGTCAGTTATCACAATTTCCTGATTTTTCCCGTTGCTGAAACACCTGTTTCAGCAACGTAACACCAATTTTTCCCGTTGCTGAAACACCTGTTTCAGCAACGCAACACCAATTTTTCCCATTGCTAAAACTCCTGTTTCAGCAACATAACACCAACTTTTTCCGTTGCTGAAATACCTGTTTCCGCAACATACCATTGATTCTACCCATTGCTGAAACACCTGTTTCAGCAATACATTATCAATTTCCCCCGATTGATGAAACACCTGCTTCAGCAATGTATCGTTCGTTGTCAGTTGCTCAAACATCAGTCTCAGCAACTTGATTTTATCAAAGCAGCATCTCTCTTTGACGACATATAAGCTTTCTGGTCCTTCATGACCATATTTCAGATCCTTTTGGTGAAAAATTACTTGCAATATACCAGAATCAATTACACAGACCCTTCTATGATCATTCAAGGCTATTGCAACCAACACTTCGAGTTATTAATTAAAGGTAAAGTATGAGGTATATGGTTTTAATGTAATTCGGTTAAAACATATTAAAAGAGAAGATTTCATGTCATAAATGATTGCATATCTCCCCGCGTCCAATCACTATCATACCATACGTAGGAGGGGGGAATTCCAAAAATGGAATGATTATTTCGCATGCACCAACCTGCCGCCGGCTATCATACCCATTTTTGCCGTCATTTAGACTACGCAGCCATTGTTGCAACTACTAAGTCTGATCAGGGTCTGAGAGTACTGAATTGTGCTTCTGCGGAAAAACTCAGAGCTTTAGCCATGGGAAAGGCGGCCATTAGAAATGAACCCGGCTCCATAAGTCTTCTACAGCTCTTTCCTGAAGCATATCAGATCTTCCAACGAGCAGGGTGGACAGTATATTTCGAAAGGTTGGGAGATTTTAACGCAGAGGACGTATTAGAATTCGCACAGAACTTTGAAGGCAATTTCTCAGTGGTCCGAGGGGTTCGAATCTCAGTGACAGAGGATGACATAGTTCAGGTATCAGGGTTGCCAGCTGAGGGCATTCGCTGGTTCAGCAGGAAGACGGTCGTTCTTAACGCACAACAAGACTTTTTGCGCCCGGACGAGCAAGTGGAACCTAGAGGCCGCGGGGTCAGTCTGCATTCACTTCCTCAACCATGGCCATCAGTGGCAGAATTCGTCAAACACTACCTCACATGCGAAGGGCGTTATCAGGTAGTGTACAATCACGACTTTGTTCTGCTGAATCATTTGAGAAATGGAAGATTGGTTAATATCCCCTATTACCTGCTTGGTTGTATTAAAAATATGTCGTATTACTGTAAGCAAGCCAAATCTCCCATGACATCCCTTACCCATCATCGCTTATGTCAGCTGTTAATACAGAGGGGTTTTGCTCAGCAAAATCCCCCTCTGCAGGCCCTACCTGAAATTCCTTTGCAGGCCCCACCTGAAGCTCCTCTGCAAGCCTCACCACAAATTCCCCAACCACCTGAAGCCCCTTTGCAAACCCCACCCGAAACTCCTCAACAGGAGAAAACGTCCCAATTGTCTGAAAATCCTCATGAAGAACAACAGGAGGAAACCCTGAATTCTCCCGTCAACCCAACCCCGAGCTCGCCACAGTTAGCAGAGCTAACACCCTCTACTATTCCTGTCCCTAGTGATGATTCTCCAACACCCCCTTCTTCACCCATTAAGAAAAAAAGGAAAACCCCAGCAGTCACAAGTTCTAGACCGCGGACAAGGTCCACATCCAAAATTCCTATCTCTCCGCAAAACCCTGTCCTGAAGAAAAAGCACTCCCATTCGAGAAAAAGGAAAGGCAGCGATTTTGCTGCCTTCCTACCAAAAAGAAAGAGGACAAAGACTGTTGAGGCAGAATTTACCTCCATTTTCCCTAACCCTGCCACTATTGTATTGAAACCCTTATCCCCATCCCGAACTCCTCAGCCGGCTTCGTCCGAAGACACTGTCCCACAAAAATCAGTACCTCGGGATAATACGACAATGGTTATGGATCAAGAAGTGACTGCTCCACAAGAACCAGTCACTTGCCCAGCGACTGTAACACAAGAACCAGTCACTGAGGAAGAAGAATACACCAAGCAGGTTGATAACGGGAAATGCCCAGTGACTGTTCCACAAGAACCAGTCACTGAGGCAGCAGAATTTACAGAGCAGGTTGATATTGAAAAATGCCAAGTGACTGTCCCACAAGAACCAGTCACTGAGGCAGAGGAATTTACAGAGCAGGTTGTTAGTGGAGAATGCCCAGTGACTGTTCCACAAGAGCTAGTCACTGAGGCAGAAGAATTCACAGAGCAGATCAATACTGAAGAATGCCCAGTGACTGTTCCACAAGAACCAGTCACTGAGGCACAGGAACACAACAAGCAAGATGATAGTGGGAAATGCCCAGAGATTGAAATGACAGAACTAGAGACTGAAATGCCAGAACTAGAGACTGAAATACCAGAGCTCGAGATGGAAATACCAGAATTGGAGATTGAAGTGCAGGAATCCATTCCTAACCCGGTGGATGAAACACAAGAACCACCCACTGTGGTACCAGAACTGGAAACCGGAACACAAGATTCCATTCCTAACCCGGTGGATGAAACACAAGAACCACCCACTGTGGTACCAGCATTAGTCACTGAGAAGCAAGAATTCATAGGGGAAATACAAGCACCACTCACCGTGGTATCAGAACTAGTAGCTGAGGAACAAGGATTCATTCCTGACAGAGCACGAGGACTATTTACTGTGGTATCAGAACTAGTTTCTGAAGAACAAGAATCCATTCCTGGCACGATGGATGAAACACAAGAGGCACCCATTGTGGTGCAACAACCAGCTACCACTGTGCACCAGCAAAATATTCCAGCAGAAACAACTAGCATACAAGGCCCACATACGATGGCATCTCTACTGCAGGAAAATGAGTTCCTGAAGTCTGAAATAGAAGCCTACAAAGCTGAGTTAGCCATGGCTCGAGAGGCTTTTGAAAAAGAACTCAATCTCCATACATTAGCACAAGTAGCCTCAATGCAGAACAGGGAGACATGTATAGAATATATGTGCAAGGAGTGTGGCACAATTTATCAGAATGCAGGCTATAAAGTAGTTGAAATTTCACTCCCTGAGACAATTATGACAGAGGGAACACAAGAGGAATGCCCCACTGCTCCACAAGAGCCAGTAGGACCTCCTGTGATGCAAGAAGAAGAAGAAGAAATCGAACAAGAGATATCTCATCCCTTGGGGACTGATGCAGCAATCCCGGCAGAAGAAACATTGCCAGAGCACATGATTATTGATTCAGATATTCCAGCTGAGGAAACATCGCCAGAACATACTACTACTGAAACAGCTGTTTCGGCAGAAGAGACACTGCCTCAGCACACTACTGGTGCAAGTATCCCAACAGAAGAAATAATGCCTCAATGCATTTCCTCTGAGGCAGCCATACAGACAGAGGGAATAGTGCCTAAGCCTACTACTTCTGTTAAAAAGACACAGACTCGGCTATGGGACCCATTGGAACAATTCAACAGATGGAAGAAGGAACATGCTGAGAAACAGGATATAGTATTACAACAGCATAAGTTGCAATGGCAAAACTTTGTATACACTAACTGGGAGAACTTGGAGCAATTACTGCAAGAGCACAGGGAATATAAGAAGGAAGCCAGACAGTCTAAGGAACGGATAGCCCTGATGTTTTCATTGGTAAGGAAGTTGATGGTCACACGCAAACCTTCTGTAAATTATGCTCTTTTTCTTGCTGAAAGACTAGCTTATTTTCAAATTAAATCATTAGCACATGGTAGACCACATGAAGTATTGACTTCAGAAAAGTTTGTTGAGACCTTCAAGGAGGCCCCTGAAAGCGACCAGCATCTGCTGTGCGAACTCTACCTTCATAATGAAGCCATGCCTGAAGAAAGAAGAATTAATCTTATTCCAATTGCAGGGGACATACAAATTAGGGCATTTTCTTCATTTTTGTCTAATCAGCTCACTTGGCAGACTGCATTCAATACAAGCAGTCATAATGAGGAGAATAAACTCCTGTGGATTAGGCCAGAGCCGGCAAGCCCAGCCATGTTTATAGCACAGTACTATGAGTTCTTGCAGAAGCCAGGTATGAGCGAGCACATAGAGCAATTACAGGCTTCAATCCTTTTCAAGTGTCAAGAGCATATTCGAATGAAGGGTCCTGCTGCACTAAAGGCCAATGATCTCTTTTGGCAACATTCAGATAAGGAAAGACAGGACTATCATCCTTTTAACCCTCTCAATTTTCATGCTGCATTGTATAGAGTCCCTAAGTATATTGATTGCATTCAGCATTGTGGAGTCAACTGGATTGGGTATCATTTCCGTTTTCCAAGCTTATGGCTGCCTTCTGAAAAATATCAAAATCATTACTTGTTGACTGACGAAGAGGAAGCCTCGGCATGGCAACAGTTGCAGACCAACAGCGAATTTCGAGCTCCTACAGATGCCACTTTCTCCAGCTACTGCTTGAGTAATCTGCATTGCCAGTCCCAGTACTCAGACTCTGATTCAGACGAAGGGGTTGCCTGAGGACATGCAACATTTTTAGCTGGGGGGGATGTTAGGACTCCAATATGTACCATTTTGTTATATATTTTGATATCATTTTGCCCTCAAAACTATGAGCTTCAATGTCTTTTTCATTCACTATATCCTAAGGTATATGGAAACCTTCTCTTTATTATATGGTTAATCTGTTTTACATTTAATTCCATAATACTCTTATATTTTATCAACTATTGAAGTGCATTGTTGCTAACATAAAGTTGAAGATCGCAGATAAAGTTATATGCCTTGATGAGAACGAGCGGCTGTAGCTGAAACAGCTGACTAAGTTGCGGGAACAGCCAACTACTTGCTGAAACAGCTGGTCCCGTTGCTGAAACAGCTGGTCCCGTTGCTGAAATAGCTGGTCCCGATGCTGAAACAGTTAACTCAGCTGCTGAAACAGCCGACACAGCACGCAAATTCCGTTTTGCGTAATTTGCGATTCTGAAGAACTTTTTGTGGATAATAGCAGCAAGCCGAGGATATGGTTACCGGAATTATTGTAAAGATAGCATGACTGTTGTAACAGTAACTCTTTTCAAAGAAGAACAGAGTAGTTTTGTTTTGAACCGAATCAAGATATCCGCTCTTGTGTAAATTTGTAAATGATGTCTCCTCTTTAAAAAGAGGAGACATCATCATTAGAGGGGAGCGAATTGTATTTTCGAGAACAGCATTGTGTGAACAGGAGCTAGTCTCCTTCTTGTATGTACCAGTTTTCTTGACAGATGAATAAAGACCTGTTTTGAGCATTCTCGTTTAATTCTTTCTCTCGGGGAATCTTGTGAGAAGGAAAGGGCCCGCCTTCCTCACAAGATCCACCCCCTTTATTCTGTAGTTGTTTATTTCTTTGCATTATAGTTAATTCTGTTGCTGAAACACTAGTTACATGGTTTGTGATGCTCTGTTTCTTAGCGCTACATGTATTGATTGCACGAGTGGATGATGAGAGCATGTGCTGAAGATCTCTGTACATAGAGATAGGGTCTTGCTCCCATTGATTGCCTTCTTTTACTTGCAGTGTGATTGGAAACGAGAGGCCAAGTGCTGAAGATTCCTGTTCCTGGGAATAGGGTCTTGACCTCTTAAGGTTACTTCTTTTGCAGTGTGATTAGTGCCAGGCAGCAGGTGCTGAAGTTCCCACTAAGGAATAGGGTCCTGTTCCTGCTATAGTTGAATGATTTCTTTTCCCATACATTTATTTTCCCTTTGCTGTAACAGAGAAATCGTGTCTGCTATAAGTTAATTTACTTCAGCCTTAACTAAGTAGACTGTGAATTAGTAGATTGCTGAATTTAACAGTTGTGTGTGACTTTCTCTTACTACAACATTGAACTGCTTTTGAAATTGAGCATATCCAGTGCGTTATTACCTTTGGAATAAAAAGACCTTCTCGGGTTGACAATTTATGTGGAGCTCGAATTGTGAAAACAATTAGAGCGACCAACACATACCAATAGCAACATGATGACCTAAATTGCATACAATGACTTCACAAGGCATATTTGACCTAATATTCATGCATAACTATAACCACAACCATACATGCATAAAAATTGCATATATACATATAACATATGAGTACAAAACCATATACACACCATTCTAGCTAGAGTCCAATCATCAATGTATGACCATATGAACTACACAAACCGTGACCTCATGCATGAAAACAACAACCATATCACGTGCATTTGATAACATGTGAACACTAACATGCCTAACAATTAGGTCAATTTACAAAGTAAACTAACGCAGGTGTTTTATTTGTCAATCCAGGTTTGTAGACTTGGAAGCACGACCAAGGTATATGGATTTCAAGTAAAGTCAATCTCGGAAGGCAAGTCTCAAAGATTAAAGGAAATGCATATTACAAATAACTTCTAGGTTTAAATAAACCAAAAAGTCTCTGATTCAAGATGTAGTAAGCGAAGGAAGAAGCTCTTAACTTAGGAGGTCCTAGTTGTTCTTCCCCACAATATTGTCCTCAAGAAGAGAACTAAAGAGAAACAGTTTGTGATGTGTAGAAATCAAGAGAAGAGACTCCTAACTTAGGAGGTCTTGGTTGTCCTTCCTCATAGTTCTACTCCAACAATATTACCATTGCATCAAATAATAAACTGGAGTTCAAGAAACAATTCAAGAAATGCAAAACGATGATTTTTAATTGTGATTCATAATTTGTTAGAAAGAGAATTTAACTTAAATCCTTGGTTGTACTTTTGTATGCAAATTATATTTTAAGCCAAAACCATCCAAAAATCATAACACATCTAAGTAACTGAATCATAAAAATGAAACAAGAAATACTGAATCAAAACTATGCTAATTTATACAAAATTTAACCAAAGTGTACTTAGCTTGGTATGGGGGCCCTCCAACCTTGCCTTGTACACTTGAAGAACTCTATAGCTAAAGCTAATTTAATAAAGAATCCACAACATGAACATCAAATAGAACAGTAGAAATGATTCTTCAAATTATCTCAAAAGTCTCCAATAATCTCAATACAAAATTACACACCCTTGAATGGTCCATAAATTGTGTTTAAATAGGCAAATCATAAAAAAACTTTGCTATAATGGATCTAACATCCTTATCATTCCTAATCCATCCATCCAGGTCGAACTCATCAAGATTGTTTCACAAAATTAGGAAAATCCCACAAAATAAGAAAGCTACCCCTTTTTACTAGGGATTCCTGAATGACAAGTCAAGTTTGACCAGCGTTGATCAGGCTTGTTTTTTTTTTTTTTTTTTGACCGAACCAATAGGTATTTCTTCATCTGTGGTTCCCAAGATTTCCAAATATGCACTCAGATCTCGCCCATGTGTCCTGCACATATGACTTTAATGGAGTTATTACGAGAATTTTTAATGCAGTCCAAATTTACTCTTAAAACCCAATTTTTACAAAAATTTCCAAAAATTGAAAAACTTAATTTAGTTACCTGAATATGAAAAATAGGACTAAAATGAGGCATATATAAGTGAAATAATATGGAATATGGTGGTAAATAAATGGATTTAGGATAGGCAAAAATGACCAAAATTGAGGGCCAACATCTCCCCCTTGTTGATGTTCAAGCATGTCCTCATGCTTGCTTCCTCTGTTTGGATCTCCTGAGTGATGATGCCCCTGCTATTCCTGATCCTATAGATTTTTCTTGTGCAGCGTGAAGGAGAATGTCAATACCCTCATATTTGTCTTCTTTGTAAATGACAGTCTTAACTTCTTGTTTCTCATATTTGTACTACCATAACTTTTTCTCCTTTAGGCATTTGTAGGCTTGTTTGGAGATGAGGATATTCTGAGTCTCAAGCTTTTTAACCTGCTTGTTCAATTTCTTGTTCTCCTTGGTTATATTGTTGTTATTTTCTTTATACATTGTGTTCTCCTTTTTCAAATGTCTCTCCATGATCTTGCTGCCTTCCATCTTACTTGTCAGCTCTGATATTTTCTTAAGATATTCTTCACTGTGCAGCTCTTTAGATTCTTCCCTGTTCTCTTTGGCATATGAGTGAGATGAGGTGGATCCTACCCAAGCATCCTCAAAATAGGAGTATTTCTCTATGGTCTCTTCCTGAACTTCCTTCTCCAATCTCTGTATAATCTCATCAATCTTCTTTGATGTTTGTGGAGGCTCAGTTTCAATAAGTTCAATTTCTAGATCTTTTCCTTCGTTGCTTGGTTCCTCTTGTGATTTTCTTCTAGGCCTCCTAGGAATTGACTGAAAGGATTTCTCTTTTTCCATCATAACATCATCTTGCTTCTTCTTCAATATTGTCTTAGGATACAAAGGAGAATGCATGATATTTCTTGTTACATGCAACTGCTCAAACTTCTTTTCATTCTGTTATGAAACCAACTCACAAAAAGATAGAAAAGATAGATCAACCACTTAAAAATCATCCTCTTCGAGGGGGAAACCTCCTCTATATTACACAAATGAACAATTATTGGATGATACAAATGACAAGACCTCCTTTCTATATATAGGAGTCTAAGGGGTCCCAATACAATCAGAGCCTACATAACAATAATATTGTAGGGGCACAACAATAACAATAGTGGGCTTCTATGTGGCATAATAATACAATAAGGGGGTTGCACTAATAACAATAAGGGGTTACATTAGTAGTATAGGGACCTAACATGCCCCTCTCCTTCAAAAAGTGTTGTCCTCAACGCTTGAATCGTTCATCCTCCCATGTGGAATCTTCAGTGGGTAAGTTCTTCCATTTGATGAGATACTCTGAAATTGACCGATTTCGTGGATGTCGGGTTCTTGTTTCCGTGACTGCTTCAGGTTCCAATATTTTTTTTCCTTCCTCATCAAGTTCTGACAATATTGTTTGAACTGGGAGCTTCTCAGCTATAACCTTCTTTAAGCATGAAACCTAGAAAACTGGGGGCACTTAGGAAGATGCAGGAAGCTCCAATTTGTATGCCATAGTACCAATATTTTGCAACACCTTGTAAGGACCATAATACTTTGGTGATAATTTATTATCCTTCTTAGCTTGCTTGAGGTAAATTTTGTTTATATGTTTGTATTCGTAAAAATACCCAGTCACCTATATCAAAACTTCTTTCACTGCGATGTTGATATGCCTGTTGTTTCACTCTATTCTGCACCAAAGTGGGGTTATCCTTTAAAAGTTGGACAAATTGTTGTTGATGCTCGATGTGATCTTTCACTGCTTGCACCTTTTTCTTCTTGATATGTCCTTATATCTTAAGGGTTTGAGGAGTGGTAATTCCTACTAATGCATTACAAGATATGGTCGGATTCATTTCTTGATGCTCGACGTGATATTTCACTTCTTGAACCTTTTTCTCCTTGATATGTCCTTCTATATTGAGAGTTTGAGGAGTGGTAATTCTTGCCAATGCTTTACAAGATATGGTCAGATTCATTTCTTCTTTCTCTGGGGTTGGTTCCTGGTCTATATCCTCTTCTTTTGACATTTCTTGATCTTTTTCTTCCTCCTCTTCACAATCTATGTAAAATAATTTCTTCTTAGCACACTTATGACCTTTGGTGTATTTGCTATCACAACTGTAACAAAGCCATTTTTCTTTTTCTTCTTCCACTTGTAGGTTGTGGAAAGCTAGAAGAAAAATCACTTCCATATTTATAGTTGTGAGTGGTAGGATTCTTTGTTTCCATAATTGCGCTTTCAATTTTTCTTGCCAACCTGAATGCCTTCTCCAATGAATTAGGTTCCCAAAGACGAACCTTATGTTGAATGTTATCCTTTAAAGCCTCTAAGACATCAATCTTTTGCTTCTATGGAATATCATTTACCTTATATTCAATTTTTGGAATTCCTCAATGTGCTCTGCCATTGAACCCTTTTGTTTGAGATTTATCAATTGCCTAAAGAAGGTGTTGTTCTTTGTATCCTCATAATGTGCTATCATTTCCTTCGTGAAAATTGACCAAGTGACAAGTGGTTTACGAGAATAAGGCCCTTTATACCATAAAAATTGATTCGGTCCTAAATATAAAGATGTAATGTGTACCTTTTGTAATAGTTGCACACCATGTAGATTAAAATATTTCTCCATCTGTAGTATCCAATATAACGGATCCTTGCCATCAAACTTCCTCATATCACTTTTTCTTGATTTTAAGAGTTTGATATTGAAATGACTGTAACTCTGTAATTTTGAATCTCCAATCTCTGAAATTGTGTCCTGTGGTAGCTCTCCAAGTCCTCTTTCCAACCCCACCAGTATAATCAATATTGGATTCTTCAAGAAAGAGTTATGCCAAATCTCCTACGATGACCTGACTATAGACTGGTTCAATAGAGAGAATTTGTACGAAGTGCCACGTGTCACTTTTTCAACCTTCGGACCTCAAAACAATACACAGAAAACTACACTCCGTTATCTTTCAATAACTTCTTACGAAATTTTAATCTGATGCTCAGAGAGAAAGTTATGATGATTTTTCCACCCTAAATGTCTTGGATCGTATCTCTAAAAATATAGCGAAACAAGATATGAAATTCGGGCCCGAGCTTCACCAACATTTTAGATCAAATGGGTTTTAATTTCAGAGTTTGAACCTTTGTAAAAAATAAATTATAGCGAAAATTCCACGATGACTTGTTTGAGATGGAATTCTAGAGCTTGAGAAACCCCTAACTTCCGAATATCATATCTCTGACAATATAGCGAGACAATACTTGAAATTTGAACCCAAGGTTCAGAAATATTTCAGCTCAAATGGGTTTTTTTTAGCTTATGAAACTTTGTAGAGAAAACGTTATAGCGAAACTACCACGATGACCAGTTTGGAGCAGCGAAACCTAGAATCCAAAGCTCTGATACCAAATGTTATGAAACTAGCTCACAAAAAGATAGAAAATATAGATCAACGAATTGAAAATCAGCCTCTTCGAGGGGGAAACCTCCTTTACATTACACAAATGAATAATTCTTGGATGCTACAAATGACAAGACCTCCTTTCTATATATAGGAGTCTAAGGGGTCCCAATAAAATCAGAGCCTACATAACAATAATATTGTAGGGGCACAACAATAACAATAGTGGCCTTCTATGTGGCATAATAATAACAACATGGGGACTATATGGGCACAATAATACAATAAGGGGGTTGCACTAATAACAATAAGGGGTTACACTTGTAGTATAGGGACCTAACACATTCCCTATTGTTTGTTCTAAAAAATGATGTTTATCCAAAAAATCCTTACAAAGAAACCCATTATCCCTTACCTGATACTCAACAAGTATTTTGATTAGCCCATGATGATAGATATTGGCTTCCTTGGCTTTTGTTTTGTTCTTGGAATTCTCTATCATTTTGGTTAGGATTTTTGAAAAGAAGTAGGGTAAGTTGATTTTACAATCTCCCTTCATATGTTGAAGCAATTTGATATGATAGAGATATACCATAGTGTACCGATTATCACAAGTGAAGTACTTCTGGATAATCAAAACCAATTCTGACCATGGCTCTCTAAGCCAATCTCTTAGAATTCCTTTTGTCTTGTTAAAGGACCCCTTCCTTTGTTTCTCCAGGAAAAAGGTCCATCCCTTCTCTTTAAAATGAAATCCCTTGTGATACTCTTCTCCTATCAAAGGAAGGTCCAATGCTTGAGAAAGAAAGTTTGGGTTCAATGGTATAGAAAGGTAACCAACTCTGGTTTTCCCTTGTTCAAAATGCTCTATGAATTCCTGTGTGATTTTATCATTGTGACCATTGAACTTGTTAAGGAGAGCCCTGCCTGATATAGTTTCTCTACTGTGTCCTTACTCTAGTTTTCTATCTTGAAATCTTTAGGTTCAATTTTGGTTGCCATTTGCATCTGCTCTGTGTACCAATTAATATAGCCTTGTCCAGTAAATAACCTCATCATGAATATAACAAGCAAAAAATATATATTTGACCTTCTCATTCATGCAATCCTTGGATAAAAATCACGATGAATGTACTTACCAGACCTTTGTAGCTTTGAAAAAAATGATATTACTTCTTCTGCCTTTATATCTTCAATTTCTTTGTCTTCTTCTACAAATGGTATTAAAAAATAAAATCCTTTGTTTGTAAAACTGGGTAAAAAAACTTTCACTGTGTGAAAAACCATGTAAAAAAAGCATCTCCATTGCGAAAATCTCTCAATGTTTGCAAAATTGTGTTTAAAAATCCTCATCTTTTGCAAAATTGCCCATAAAAATCCATGAAAAACCTTCTCTGTTTGCAAAATTTCATTAAAATTGCTCATTGTGTAAACAAAAGTATGTTTTCTGTGTTTTTTATATATGCAAAATTTGGCAAACTGCATTTGAAAATGTATGAGGAAATCGTTTTTGGATACCTGAGATGCAATTGACTGTCGAAATATTGTAGAGATTAGGTTGTTAAGGTTTGTTTACTCCTGTTTAAACATACAGTCCTAGTTAAACTCTCTGTCTCCAGAAATTCGAAAATTCTTTGGTCTACAGGTGGCAGAGCCTTTTTAGGGTGACATAGCATTACTGATCTATGAATGAAGTCGTATTTCTCTCATAATATGACACATTTAAACAATAGCTTGATTTGAACCCTTTTCGAGAGAATAACAAAATCTTTGAAATCTTTTAATTGTTAGAGAAGAGCACGATATTTACTCTTACTTGATCACTGTGTGATTTATGGGATTTGATGGAGGATATGTCCGCTCAACGTAGAGGAAATCTCGGTTTGGAGCTCTCCTATTTTTAAACACGATTCTCCTCCTTATTTCTCCACGCAATTTCTCGTGTTATCTCTATTGCACAGGGTTCTCCTCTTTCCACACAGTTCCTCTTTCAATTTTTGCATATTTCTCAGTCAAACAGGGTTTGTCTTGTCTTGCCTCCTTTAGGTTGTGGATAAACGCAGTGTCCTTTGATTATGAGTTGGGTTATGATAAAACTTAGTTGTGATGAAGCGCAAACGATTTTCAACTATGCGTGCAACCCTTTGAAATGATTTTTGATCGTTTGTTGTTGCTTTTTTCGATTTGACTAGCTGACTGTTCACTTGTACCTTTGATTGCCACTTGTTTCAGTTGATGCATCGTGGTTTTATGCACATGTTATAACTCTATTCCCTTTGTACATAGCTTACCACTTGTTTAAACGTTGTACACTTGCATCGTAACACACTCTTATCACCACTTTGTAACACAAGTGCATGTTCCGACACTTGTTTTATTTCTTGTTAATGTTGCATCATATCTCATGACTGCTTGTAGTTTAGAGCTTTCAATACTCATCACTATTAGGACTAGTCTATGAATTTTGCATTGCATGCTTCCTCGATTATGCATTATGCTTGTTCATTATGCATTTTTAGATCCATCATACTTGCATTGCATGTTTCATATCCATTATTATGCCTGTATCATTACATACTTGCAATTTTTCATCATTTTCATATACTTATGTATTGATTTTTTTTGAAATGATGACAATTTTGGGTAATTTCAAATCAAATTCTTTTTGAAATAAAATGTTAAGTATATTTGTAATGATATTAGCTCTCTTTGTTTTTGTTTTGTAGGCATATGAGACTAATCCTTCTTGTTTTGTAGGCAATTTTTCCATGAGGCAAAAAAAAAAATTGGCCCAAAAAGGAGATGTGGCCAAAAAGTTTGGTAAAAAATGCAAATGAATGTGGTTGAGTGAATGATGAATTGATGAATGTAAGGTTATAATAGGGTTAATGAATGTAATAGGATGAATGAATAATGTATATAATGTAGGGTGATGTAAGATATAGGGTAATGTAGGATATTGTAGGATGCTATATACATGGATAGGAGTATTGCATATTCAAGTTTAAACTAGTTTATCAATCTTAGAAAAAATTTCAAAATCAAAGCAATTAATAATACTTTAAACTTACATTACTTTCATTTCACTTGATAGCTCATTGTCAGTGCTTTTCTTTTGTTGACGATGACCTTAGCTCTTTTGCCAATACTTGACCTTTTGCTAATGATGACAATTCTTTGACCTCAAAATGAATTCTTTTGAATGATTTTGATGGATTGTAGATGCTTGTAGTTGCTTCTCAGGTACCTTTGATGTTGATTTTAAGATGAATAATCAGGTCCCTTCTGCAATAACATATGACATTGATCTTGTTCAGGACCCTTAATGATAAATATTGATTATGATGTCTCAGGTCCCTTCTGTAATACAACTGCTTGACATTAAATCAATTGCATAGTTTGTTGGTTTATTATGAATCTTCTCCCTTGCTGATCTTGAGACTTGTCCTCAAGTATTTGAATTTTTGGAGGATGATTATTCAAAATGAAATTGAAAAACATAAAACAAAATTCATATTGGCCAAACAAGTTGGTTTTCCGATATGAATTCGAGTTTGTATTGTGCCAGTATCCTGGA
Source organism: Pinus tabuliformis (assembly GCA_031772625.1). Classification (NCBI taxonomy): domain Eukaryota; kingdom Viridiplantae; phylum Streptophyta; class Pinopsida; order Pinales; family Pinaceae; genus Pinus; species Pinus tabuliformis. The sequence continues at coordinate 28,241,887 of CM062810.1, read as the reverse complement.
TTTTCACAACCAAACTCCTTTATTATTTTTTAACTTTCTTTTATTTTTTATTCTGGAAGTAGGGAAGGCATATCACTATGTTGTTCCAATACTTCCATATTGTTTTCTGTTGAGACTCTGTTCATAAATTCTTCTTTATTGATAGGCTTATTATAAACTTTGAGTCTATGACCATTAACTAGAAATGAAATGGCAGCTTCATCAATTGTCTTAATCTTGACTGCTCCATTGTTAAAGATTTCTTCTATCTCATATGGCCCAAGCCAATTAGTAGTAAACTTATCTTTGAAATCTTTGTGAATCGAAAAGAAGTGCCCAGTGTCCCTGATGAAAAAATTCGTTTTTGATAAATATGTCATACCATTTGATTCTCTGTTGTTGTACTAATGATGTATGCTCAACTTCTTGTTGTTTGATTTCATCTAGTTCATTCAGCAACATAATTCTCTGTTGTTGGGCTTCTGACAAGTCCAATCCCAATTTTGCTGCAAGTTTAAATGTATGAATTTGAAATTCGATTGGTAACAAAACTTCTTTACCATATACCAGTTGATATGGGCTGAATCCAATAGTATTTCTCCATGTAATTATGTATGCCCATAATACATCTTTTAATTTTTCTGACCAATCTTTTCTATTCATATGCATTGTCTTTTTCATGATGTTTTCCAGAACCTTATTAGTAGATTCCACTTGTCCATTTGCTTAAGGATGATACGGGGTAGACTTTCTATGCTTGATTTTGTATTTTCCCGTAAGATCTCAAACAAGTTTATAAGTGAACTGTGATCCCTGGTTTGTAACAATTTGTCTTGGAACTCCAAATCTTACAAAGATTTCTTCAAAGAGGAATGAAACCACTGTTTCTTATGTTTCTCATGCCACTTCTTTTGCTTCTAACCATTTTGTAACATATTCTGTACACACTAAGATGTACTTCTTTCCATTTGAAAGTGGCTTAATAGGTCCCACAAAGTCAAGAGCCCATTATTCAAATGGTTCTATAAGTACTTGTGGTTTCAATGGCATTTCATCTGATACTACATGTCTTCCAATTCTTTGACATCTATCACATCTTTTGACATATGCCTTTGAGTCCTTGAAAATTGTTGACCAGTAGTAGCCAAGCTTGAGCACCTTGTACACTGTTCATTTATCTGCAAAATGACCACCACATGGTTCCTCTTGAGATGCTTTTAGAATATCAAGAATTTCATCTTCTCTTACACATTTTCTTATCAAAAGATCAGAACCAATATAAAAGAGGTCACCATTGACCCAACTATATCTAGCACTTTCTCTGATTATTTTTCTTTTCTACTAGCTAGTGAAATGAGATGGTAGTATTCCAGATGATAAATAATTAGCTACATTTGTAAACCATGGGGTTTTAGTTGTTATAGAAAATATATATTCATTAGGAAAGTTGTTTGAAACAGGAATAAGATCACCAGGAGAATGAAGTCTTGATTATCTTTTCCTGGTCGATCTAGAACAATGAGATTGAATTCTTACATTAGTAATAGCCATCTAGTACTTCTGTCTTTGGTAATTGTTTTGTTCATTAAATATTTAATGGCTGAATGATCTGTATGAATAAACACTTATATAATGCCTAAATTTATTGACTGCATGCACAACAACTAGCATTTCTTTTCCAGTTACTGTATAGTTTAATGCTGTCGGAATTAGATTTTTTCTTATGAAATAAATGGCATAGTTAAACTGATTTCGTTTTTGTCCTGAAGTTGCTCCAATGGTTGTATCTGATGCATCAGTAGATATGTCGAATGGAAATGACCAATTTGGTTCTCTGAGAATGGGTGCTATAGACAATTTTTCTTTATTTTTTTCAAATGCATTTTGACAGTATGTAGTCCATTGAAACTCAATGTCTTTTGCAATTAATTTGAACCAGGGTAAAACTATTTTGCGGAAGCTTTTAATGAATCTTCTGTAATAGCCTGAATATCCCAAGAAAATTCTTACTTCTTTCTGTGTTGTTGGTGGCATTAAGTTTACAATGATTTGTATCTTTGTTGGGTCTACCTTTATTCCAAAAGAAAAAATGTGGTGTCCCAACATTATCCCTTCAGTTAACATCATAAAAAAAAATTCATTGCTGATCTGAAAATGGTGCTTTTAGGCTTCTTGTCTAACTTACAAGATCCTCTCCCACTTCCAAAGCTTAAATATTCCTAAGTCTTTATGATTAACCAATGCGGAATTAAATATGTGCTTGACAATATAGGTGTATGCTGGTTTATTTTAAAATGTTTATGTGTTTTTTAAAATTCTGTTATTTATGTTGATACAACATATAGATATATATATATATATATATGTATGTATGTATGTATGTATATAACAGTAAACAATGCAGCAATAGAACAACACATAAGACAACAATTTAATTAGGAGTTCACCCAAAACTCTCGGGCTATGTCTCCGTGAGCTCTAGTCAACTCAACTAGGCTCTCTGGGATTATGGAAAAGTCCTTTTTACAAGCTCTTGGCTCAACTCCACTGGTTTACATAGAAACTATGGGTTTAGACACCATTTTATCCCCAGCCCTGAAGCTCTTAGGCTTTCTGGCTCTGCGCTCTCGCTCTGGCTCTGCGCTCTGGCTCATGGCTCTGGCTTCTCTGAGCTCTCTCTCGGCCTCTACACACCTCTGTGATTCACTTGACCTCCAAGCGATCCTCGGAAACCTTCCAGTGACCTTTTTGCAGCTTTGTTGCCAGTCAATCATGCTCTCAGGCTTTTTCGCTCTTTCAGCTCTCTGCGCTACTTGCTTATTCTCTGTTTCAGCAACAACTACTTTCTGTCTCTGAAATTCATGGCTTTTAAGCCAATTGGTGCTTGTCTGTTCATTTTCCCTCTCGGTCTCTCTGGATCTCGACCTCTATCTCTCAAATACCCCTCTTAGCGTTAAGCAATCATTGCTAACGTCTTCAGGGATGATCGCCACCTATTCTACAATGGAAGGGACCATCAGCGCCTTTGAAATCCCCAGAATGGTCGTTCTCTGCTTACACAGAGAAATACACTAAAACACGGGAAAAAACTGCAAAACTATCGTTTATCGGACTTCAAAAATCATTAATTCCGCCCTATATTCCATCGAGTCCGCCTTTAAATCGTTATCGCAAGTCGTGTTGGGCCTCAGTTTTGGTCTATTTTTGCTTAGGGAAACCTACTTAATCCTTATATTTTCCATCCATTTTCCATCACATCCATCTCATTTTGATGTATTTTATGCATATTCAGGTGTTTAATTTTAATTTTGCAATTTCTATAAGTTTTTATGAAAATTGAGTTTCAAGTGCAATTTTGGACTGAATCAGAAATTCCCGTAACAGCTATGTGGATGACATGTTTGTAGGACACTTGGGCTCGAGTTTGATGCATGGATGGACAACTTGGGAACTAGGACTAAGCTAACTCCACTTGGTTCGGCCAGAACAAGCTTTATTAGGCCCAGTCAAGGCTGGTCAAACATAACTAGTCACCAGAAAATCCCTAGGAAATAGGGCAGTTTTGAGATTTTATGGGATTGACCATATTTCTTGGGATGAATTGGATGAGTTCGACTTAGATAGGTGGATATGAGTAGATATGAGTGTTAGAGATAATATAGATCAGGTTGTTTCATTAAACCTCTATTTAAAGCCAAGACTTTGATGGCTTTTGTAAGGGAATTTGTATGTAACTGTTGTATAATTTGAGTTGGGAGCTAATTTGAAGAACTTGTTTCATTCCAATTTGTTTTTCATGCTTGGTTGATTTACTAAAGTTGTTGTAGCTGAGATTTCTTCAAGTGTGCAAGGCAAGGGTGGAGGGCCCCCACACCAAGCTAAGTACACTTCTTGGTTCAATTTTCATAGTTTTCATAGACTAGTTCTTGTTTCAAATGTATTTAGATGTGTGATGATTGTTGAATGAATATTGGTTTAATTCTAATCTACTTATGAAGGGACACAAAGGAATTTAAGTTAAATTCCCCTTCTAATTGATCTTGAACTAAAACTGAATTTCATTCTCTATTTCTTATTTGAAGTTATTTCTGCATTTCTGGTTTGAAGCAATGGTGATTGTGATATAGTAGGATTGTGAAGAAGGACAATCTGGACCTCCTTAGTTAGGAGCATCTTCTTCTACATCTTATGCATCATAAACCATTGTTAATTAGTGCTCTTAGAGTTATCTTCATGAAAGTAGTATTGTAGGGAAGGACAACCTGGTTCTCCTAAGTTAGGAGGCTCTTCCCTCATATATTACATAAGTGAACTAGAAATTGTTAAAATAGGTTTATATTTGTAATATGTACTCCTTTAAATCTTCAAATTTTATCTTCTAAACTTGATTATATCTGATGTCCATATACAGTGGATTTGCCTCCAAGTTTTACAAACCCGGATTGATAATTAAATGCTTGTGTTAATTTAGTCAATAAATTAGCCCAACATTTTGGCGCCACTGCCGGGGAGGTAATTATCAGCATAGTCAAATAGAAGATAAACAAAAACACTGAAAATTTAGTTAGTATACATTTCTCTTAGTTATGTTTCTTTATGTCTAGAAATAGAGATCCTAGAATTAGGTTTCCAAAACAAAACCCCCCCAATAAAAACATAAAATCAAAAAATAACTACAAAATCCATTTTCAACGACAAGATGATGTTAAAGAATAGGTTACAACACTACTCCATTCTTCAACATTCTTTCTCATCAAATCATTATGATCAGATAAATTTTCATGTCCAAACATTCATTAAAGTATATTTTTCAAATTTGGATATGAGCTTACTTATGATCTTGTTACGAAAATGGATGCATTGGAAATTCTCTTATACTTGAGGGAATGACTTATTTTTCTAAAATAGAATAGGATAGAATAGAACAAATAAACAAGTAGAATGAACTCACAATAAGACTTCCATAATAAATTTGTTTCAAACAATTTCTTCAAATCATTGTTCAATATTCATTTGAAAGGACTACATGGCAAAATGCAGTAAGACCAAGCCTATTTTGGGTAACCATATAGGATCATTTTGAAATCATGGTTTATTTTACATATCTCTTGAAATCTAGTTTTGGAATCCATTTTGAAGTTTTCAATTTATATCACAATAAAAATGTGATCAAAATCAAAACTAGGTCTCAAGTGAAATGTTGAAAACAGAGTTAGTACAACCTATATTTGAAGTGTCTAATGGAAACATTTTTATCTGAAATTCATAGGGAAGATATCCCTTTGAATCTAGTTTCCAAATCAATTTGAATCACTTCAATCAGGTATTATATGAAAAAGTTATTCTTGAAATACTAACTGCTTGTCGAAAAATCTGCAAGGTGACAATTCTAGGTCTTGACTGTTCATTGGCATATTTGAAATACAAAATCATATTATTTTCAAAACCTGTTTATATGGGAGATATATATTCAAGTCTAGTTTAAGACACAATTTGAATCATCCCATTTGGAGGTGAAATGAAAACGTTATGCCACATTTAGTGACTGAATGTCTTCAAACCAGCATAGTAAAACTCTGCCTCCTAGGCCTGTTCATCACCAATTTTGTGATATCAAGCCTAAGAATTTTTAAAACATGTTTCTACTGGAAATAAAACAATGAATCTACTTTAATATCCAAGTGGAATCACATTGATCTGATCTTTATAAAAGAAGTTACGCTTCAAATAGTGACTGTTGGTCTAGTTAAAAATTAACAAGCAGCTCTATCAAACATGGCACTCCTTATAATTTTTACCATATCATTTTAAATCATTTTGAAAACCTGTTTATACAGGGGGTATCCATATGAATTCACTTCAACTTGGCTTTGGAATCACTCTAATTCGATATAAAACAAATATTTTGTAAACAAAATACCGCTAGGAGGTCTAGGTTGGCCACCATTCCTCAAAGGCGTAAATAAATGCATTATGTTTGTCTATCATCTTTGTACTTGTTTTCTAAGAAATGCTTGTAATGATTTACATGTTTATTGGAAGAAGAGAGACTGTACACCTCTCTTCCTCCATCATCTAATGTTGTATTGCAGGCAAGTGCTATGTTTTTGCGGGTCATAGGAAGAATGAAGGAGTGAACTCCATGGATGAAGTAATTTTCAAAGTCAAATTCATATTCCAGAATATGAATACAAATGTTCAATTCAAAGAAAAGTGAAAATTCACCTGATGTTGAATTCATTGAATGAAACTCAAACTCTTGAATCTTGCTCTTAGATGCTGACCACCAACATCAACAAACCCTACAACATGATCGAGATCAAGGCAAAAAGACATGAAGACAATCATTAGAAGAAGCAGTCAAGTTCAGAACCATGTCAAGTCACATCAATCTCCAAAGAAGCCTTTCATATTGAATCATCATCATTTTTCCATGATTTCATCCATCATCCATACTGTATGTTAAGCTCCATGACCAAGCATGTTGAAGTCCAGACTTACTACTACATCATGACTTCGATATAACCTATTTTAATAAGCTTTTCATACTTCCCTACTCCATTACACCCCACCTCCATTCAGAAAAGAAAAAATAGAAAAAGGTCAAAAATAATAAAGGAGTTTGGTTGTGAAAATCCACGAAAGTGGCACAATAGAAACTCGAATTCATATCGGAAAACCAACTTGTTTGGCCAATATGAATTCTTTATTTTGTTTGAGTTTATAGGAATCATCCTCCAAAACAAAGAAGACTTGAGGACAAGTCTTCCCATCAGCAAGGGGGGAAGCTTCGCAAAAATAAACTTAGTTGTGCAGCTGAATTGACGACGAAACTTGTATTATTGGCAGAGGGACCTGAAATATTTTTGAAATCAATTGCAGAGGGACCTGAATGTTCACATACACATGTATATATTGCATAAAAATGTACATGACAGAAGGGACCTAAGTTATCATGAATCAATTGCAGAGGGACCTGAACTACATCAACAAGCAATGGACCAGAATCAATGAAGGATGCTAGAACATGCAACATAAATAAGCTCTATGTTTCTATCTATCTACGATATTCGATCAAGACAACTTCATCCAATATTGTTAAGGAACAACAACATTCATCCAATACTACAGGGAAGTACAAATACCGTAAGTGCACAATTTTGTTCTTGCAATTTTACATTTTTGTAGAAATTTTTAGACTTTGTTAAAATTGAGTTAATACCTGAATGCATATTTTATATTCATTACATTTACCTTCATCCTATATCCATTATTTTATACCCATTATCCTATATTCTACATTTACCTTTACCCTAGACCTAATCCAATGTACATATGTACATATTTTTCATTCCATAACCCTAATATGTCATTATCCTTATATTCTACATTCCCTTCATATATTCCATATTCATTTCAAAACCCTAACCCTAAGTATTTTTCTCCTAAGAAAAAAGGATCAAAGTGAGAATTTAAAAGGTTAAACCTCCACAAACAAAGCAAGCATTAGCCTTCTTGAAACAATTTTAAACATGACCTAAAAATGGTCATTTTAAAATTAAGGAAATCATTGCAATACATATGGAACATGTGTATTATAAAGAGAATTTAAATAAATAGAATCGAAATGATTTATTTTGACATGCTTATAATAGCGCATAAGAGAAATACTATTGGGGTATCATAATCTTCATATGATGGTAATGCATTGCAAACCCAATGAGAAGTGATGAATGATGAATGCAAGCAGCTGTAGGTATTGGCAAAGGTGCAAAACAAAATCATGGATCATGCAATCGATATGGTATCAAGGTAATGTACATATGACAGCCACGACAAGATAGAAGGATGGCTTCAAAAATGAATGCAAACAATAAACTGGATGGTGGCGACAACACGGTATAAACAGCTCTATTCAGCAGTCCAATGGAAACTATACATGGCATATCAGTCAAAATTATAGCAGCCTCAATATCACTGTCAAGTTTTCAAAAAGTCTGTAGTTCTGAACTTTTAAAAAATTATGCAGTTATGAAATGATGTGAGCAATGCTGATTAGCCATAGATGATACTCTGGGCTGTAGAAGGATATCCGAGCCGTGGAAAGAAGAAAATTACGAAGCAGACTGCCTAATAAACGCAGAAAGAAACCCTGTGTGGAGAAATGTGTAGCCACTTGCGTTCATACAGCACAATGAAAATATTTAACAATGAAAAAAATTTAAACACAGTTCCAATTATTAGTTTGATGGTTATGCACGACGTACCAGACAGCAGTGAAATGGTTAAAAACGTTTTTAGGAAATGGGTCAAAACGTTTTTAAAAAAACACAGAGAAAAAACCACGTTGCATTCCAGTCAGAGCATAACAAAGGTAATAAGAAAACAGTCAAACATTTTTTTCAAAAAAATAATAGTGAAAACCCTGTAAAGCTACAGTCGGGAGGACAGTAATTAGTAAAAACGTTTTGACATCAACCCTGTGAGTTACTCAAAATAGCTCTGCCATTTTGCAGCTCAAAAATATGAATTTGTTGCCATCACAGTCGTTGAGGGGCTCAGGAACAGGAGATGCCATTAGCATACAATTGAAAAGCATTAAACATTTTGACAGAGGAGGTAAGGATAAATATAGCTGAGACCGTGTAGAAGGTAATGCCAAGCCGTAATTTATGCAAAGAATCCCAGATTTTATGTTCCAGATCTCGTATGCATAAAATCCTCTGCCACCTGTAGATTTTGAGATACACTGCCACATGCTGCCTTCTTGTTTTGAAATGTTGAGAGAAGATTTTAAATTGAAATTTTCTTGCCTACACGATAAGCCAAAAAAATTCCAAGAAATCCGGAGGATGAGAAGGAACGTAGGTTAATTGAGCCACGTTGCAGAGGAAATCACTACAGTTCATCACAGCCAGGTAAATTGATTCTCCATGCAATCGCCGAGTTTATTAGATAAAACAGAGTGTTTGCATGATGACATCTTCAGATTAATTGCACGAGGAATGAGTTGTTAGCTATGATTCCGGTTCTCCACGCAATAAATTGTTTATTATGGTTTGGCTGCATGCTGAAATAATGAATGAAACGTTTGAGTGAATTTTTGAAATTGCTGAGCCGAAGTCTACACCTGTCCATGCGTTTTATGATCAAATAGTCCCGTTCCAGTTTGATGCATGAAGGGAATGGGTCTTTAAAAACACAGTGTGGGCTGATGTTTAAAGATTTGCATTCATATTTGCTAACGGTTTTCAATAAATTTGTAGAATCCATGGCCTCGAGACTCATTTCGATATTGGATATTTTTTGATGGATTTAAGCCTTGATCCATACATTGACACTATAAATAAAAATAGTTTTTGAAGGGAAAACTTCAATACGTTTGTTGGAGTCCCTAAATATTCACAATGGAATTTCTAAGATTTTGGTTTATTTGTGTCAGTGTGGCACTCACTACGTTGGTTAGGGTTGTAGCCATTGCCTATGGAAAAGAAGGAATTATCTCCATTAGATGCCAATGGACATTGTAGTAGGTGCAATTGATTGTCATATTTTGATTGAATTAAACAGTGCAGTGGTGTATATAGATCATGGAGCAATGAAATGACATATGACGATTGTATAAACAATGCAACGGTTTATATTGGTCATCGGAACAGTGAATGGAAAATTGTCATATGTCGATTGTCATGCTGAAGATTAGGCTTGCATAAAAATTTATACAAAGAACAAAATTTTTCCATCTTTCTTTTTACACACAGTGGGCAAAATGCATTTCATCCATGTATGGGCACAGTAAAAAATTCGAAACAGAGAAGGGATTTTTGATCAATTTTGGCAAGACACAGAAATTGAAGGCAGAGAAGAATGATTTTTATTTTCTAGATTTCGATTTTTGGGGAATATTATGTAGCTGAGCATAATTCTGATTTCCTTGTAGGTTGATTTTCATTTTCCAAAAATCAATTACTCAAAAGGTAGTGAATGAATGAGTGGTTATGTTGCATGCAGTGGTTACCTTGAGTAAATCTCCAGCTTTCAATTTTTGAGAAGGCGCAGAAGGTGAATTTGAAAACGATTATTCAGATTTTTAAAAAATTTTCATTTGAATAATTTGATTTCAATTGATTTCCAATCAACGAATCAGTCCCAGAAAGGCATTTTGATTTTTGAAAGCCACTATTTTTCGTTGCCTTTTTCTGAGTAAAATAACATGAAATTTGAAAAACGAAAACATGGGTTTTCTTCAGAACGAGCCTAATTAGACTCCATGGGAACAGTTTTCTCAAATTCATTTTTATTTGGGATATTTTTATGGTTCTTCCAACCCATATTTTGCAGATTGCATGGGTAAATCAGTGGCTAAATTGAGAGTGAATGCCTATACATAAAAAAATTGCTTCTTTTAATGAGATGTAAGGGAAACTGGATATTGGATGCTTTGAGTAAAATTGTTGATTTGAGAGGGACATGGATCCTATGTCAGAATGTATTGCAAAATTCAAGTTTTATTTGTTGTCTTCTCTAAAGCCGCTCATCCAGAATGATATATTGGTAAAGAAAGTCATCCACAAGAAAAGAGAAGAAGTATATGAAAGCATAGATATCCTTTTACAGGTAGCTCAAGAGAAATATTCAAGGGACAGAGCCATTGGTAGAATAGCAAGGGAGGTCAGCATACAGAGGCAGAAGATCAATGAGACAAAGGCAAGCATGAGGACATGCTTGAAGATCAGCAAGGGAGAGATGTTGGGCCTCAGTTTTGGTCTATTTTTGCTTAGGGAAACCTACTTAATCCTTATATTTTCCATCCATTTTCCATCACATCCATCTCATTTTGATGTATTTTATGCATATTCAGGTGTTTAATTTTAATTTTGCAATTTCTATAAGTTTTTATGAAAATTGAGTTTCAAGTGCAATTTTGGACTGAATCAGAAATTCCCGTAATAGCTATGTGGATGACATGTTTGCAGGACACTTGGGCTCGAGTTTGATGCATGGATGGACAGCTTGGGAACTAGGACTAAGCTAACTCCACTTGGTTCGGCCAGAACAAGCTTTATTAGGCCCATTCAAGGCTGGTCAAACATAACTAGTCACCAGAAAATCCCTAGGAAATAGGGCAGTTTTGAGATTTTATGGGATTGACCATATTTCTTGGGATGAATTGGATGAGTTCGACTTAGATAGATGGATATGAGTAGATATGAGTGTTAGAGATAATATAGATCAGGTTGTTTCATTAAACCTCTATTTAAAGCCAAGACTTTGATGGCTTTTGTAAGGGAATTTGTATGTAACTGTTGTATAATTTGAGTTGGGAGCTAATTTGAAGAACTTGTTTCATTCCAATTTGTTGTTCATGCTTGGTTGATTTACTAAAGTTGCTGTAGCTGAGATTTCTTCAAGTGTGCAAGGCAAGGGTGGAGGGCCCCCACACCAAGCTAAGTACACTTCTTGGTTCAATTTTCATAGTTTTCATAGATTAGTTCTTGTTTCAAATGTATTTAGATGTGTGATGATTGTTGAATGAATATTGGTTTAGTTATAATCTACTTATGAAGGGACACAAAGGAATTTAAGTTAAATTCCCCTTCTAATTGATCTTGAACTAAAACTGAATTTCATTCTCTATTTCTTATTTGAAGTTATTTCTGCATTTCTGGTTTGAAGCAATGGTGATTGTGATATAGTAGGATTGTGAAGAAGGACAATCTGGACCTCCTTAGTTAGGAGCATCTTCTTCTACATCTTATGCATCATAAACCATTGTTAATTAGTGCTCTTAGAGTTATCTTCATGAAAGTAGTATTGTAGGGAAGGACAACCTGGTTCTCCTAAGTTAGGAGGCTCTTCCCTCATATATTACATAAGTGAATTAGAAATTGTTAAAATAGGTTTATATTTGTAATATGTACTCCTTTAAATCTTCAAATTTTATCTTCTAAACTTGATTATATCTGATGTCCATATACAGTGGATTTGCCTCCAAGTTTTACAAACCCGGATTGATAATTAAATGCTTGTGTTAATTTAGTCAATAAATTAGCCCAACAAGTCGCATAGGCGCGGGTTCCTTTGTATTTGGGTTTATTGTTAAAAATCCCAAATACAAAGAAAATCCCGACAAAAATCATTTTTATCGGACTTCAAATTCTATCGAATCTTCCCTATAATCACATCCGGTCCGCCTTTTTCCGCTAGTGCAATCCCCACCATTGATCTACAGGATCTCCAATCCAACGGTCCATGTGAAATCTCAGGCGGCTTAGGAATACGGAGGTTACCGGCCCGAAAAGGTGGTTTTCCTCTCTCCTCTGCCAGCCACGCATCATTCACTATATGGGATCGGGCGGAGCCAACCTAAAACCGCTTTCCACCTAAGGCCCGCCCGAAATCCCGCCTACGGAACTCAAATTTCATTAATTACACCTTTATTTCCCCTTTGGGTCCAACTGTATTGCTTTGGGGGCTTTTTCCTTTGTATTTCATTTTTTACGTCGAAACACTCTTATACACGGGAAAGTCCATTTTTTCAGAACTCAAATATTATGATGCCGGGTTTATAAAACCCATCAGGTTCGACGATCGCATGTCGCCGATTTGATCCTAGCCGTCCATTCCTTTCGTGATCTGATGGCTGATTGCCCGTTGCGATCGCTATCACATATCGCATCACATACAGCCAGGGGTTCTGTACATCGCTTATGCCGATTCGCCGATCTGATCATTAGCGATCAGCGTATCGCATGATCGCAATCGCCGAGTCTAGGGTCACGATATCGCATGCGGGCCTGTCTCCGACCCGATTGATCAGATCAGTCAATCGAGGTTTCTTTTGCCTCCGCTTAAGTCCGATTTTGGCCCTTCTCGGATGCGATTTCCCTTTATAAGGGATTTTTTCCCATTTTAGGGGATTTTGCCTTTTTTTCTAAAGAACAAAGGGCAACTTCTTTTGGTGATAACTTCTGCATCCTAAGTTCATTTTTGCCCATTCAAGTTGTAGTGGATTCAGAATGAAAAGATCTCTTCAATGGGGCTATTTCCAAGAACTTCCTTGGAATTTCATTTTCCTCTGTGAGGAACACTCAGATTTGGGAGTCTATACAAGATCCATTTTGGATCACGCCTTCCCACTAAAAGAACTTTTGGTCTCCAAAACACTGATATATTGATCTGAACAGTAAATGAGAGTAACAACACCCTCTTCTTTCAGCCTCCATACACTTGCCTTGCATGGTGCCTCTAAACCAAAGCCTTTGACCACTTTCCTTCCTGGATGTGCTGGTCTTGTTGGGATGAATTGTCTTCTCCCTTGCCTTCCTGCAGAACTCCTGCTGAAATGGTCACAGAAGGTAGTTTGAACTTCTCTGCCTTGATCATTGATCTAAGGTGGCTCAAACAAATGTGAAGTACATCTGCTTCACAAACACTTTCATTTGTACCTGTTTGGAAAGCTGTCAACAACAACTGTTAACAACAACATAAATACAGACAACAACTGGATGGACTAAACTATTGCTTCAACAAAAGAAATAGATTTCACATCTTGTGAACACCTCCATGTCTTACATCTTCATTCAAATGATGGACTAGACAACAAGCCCACAAAACATGCATTTAAAACAAATGACCCTTCAAGTCAAGCATGTAGAAAAGGACCATTAGGACTCTTTTCAAAAGATGAAAACATTTCATCACTATTACATGCATGTTTACAACAAAGCATTCAACCCTTCAAGTTAATTACACATACATATTCAAATACAAGGAAAACATCAACATCCCTGTGTTCATGCATCTCATGCTCATGCATGCATTTCATCCTTCAACTTTCACTTAAGCACACTATACATTCGAAGCTGAAATGGAATATAATGTTGCAACAACAAAGTGAGTCTCATACTCAACCTTTTTCCATTCACCATCTTGGTAAAATCTTCAACTTGCATTCAATTACCACATAAATGCAAATAGATGCATTATATCAATACACCTGCAACTTTTAATTAGATAAGAACTCTAACCATTTCTTACCAATCCATTTCAAAGGTCCTTCTTTTGTCTGCACATCAGCATCAACATGTGAATCATTCTAAGACACATCATTCATGGAATCTTCCTTTCCATTTCTACCATCCTCTCTTTCCACTTTCTTCAGCTTTTGTGGAAGCATTGCTGGATTCAGAGTCCAGCATCTTTCAGAAAGATGCCCTTGCTTATGACAGTAAGTGCAACACATGTGCATCCTCTTGACAACATGATTTGCCTTGTCCAATGGACCTTTGGCTCCTTGCTTCTTTTCCTTCAAAAGTTTCCTGTATGTGGCCATTCTCTTCCAACATCTAGAGACATGATGGTTATCCAAACCACAAAATGAACATGCAACTCTTTTCCCATATTTATGTGGAAATTTATCATGCTTTGCAAAATTAAAAGGGAGATGATTAGAAACAGATTTATAGCTTTCTCTTTCACCTTTATTACCTTCATGAGGAGGTGAATTGAGTGAAGAAGTAGCTCCATTTGGAACACCATCAATCTCTTCAAGGCTATTAGAGTTTCCACAACTCTCTAGTTCAAGTGTGTGCTCCTGAACACCTGCATCCTGCAAATGATGTTTCAAGCTACTACATTCCTCCTGAATACAATCTTCACACTCTTGAGGTGGAAGACCTGCAATGCAACTCCTTCTTGGAGTTGTTTTAATGGTCTTCATGGTAGCTTTGGAACTCTCTCCATAAGCTTATCCATAGTAGGGACCCAATACTTAGGCCTTTTCTCAACTAGTATTGGCTCAACAATACCTTGTGCATGTTTACCCAAGCCTTTTCCTTCATAGCCCATCTTGGAAATTAACTTGGAACTTATGCCTCTGGTATGTTTTTCAAAAGAACCAATATAAACATTCTTAGAGGAAATTGAAGACAAACTGGAATTATTTACCTCTTCTTCAAGCTGATACTTGACCAAGGCTTCTTGTGCAACAAAGAGTTTTTCCTCCAGCTCATGCATCATTTCCAGGTTCATATTTGCAATTTGAAGTTGCCTCTCCATTTCCTGCAATTTATCAGAAAGCATCTGCTTCTCTTCCTCCAAAGAATTCAACTGCTCTCTAAGTATGCTACTCTTCCATCCATCCTCATACATTTCTCTCACCTTGTCCATCATGATGAACAAGTTTTGCTTCATGTCTCCATCAAAGAATCTTGTGATGAAGGAGGAATTTGAGGATACACTTGTAGAAGTAGTCATTATGCCAATGAACAAAAGAACTTCAACCAAGATTAATAAAGAGCTTATTCAACAACCTTTTGCAACAAACCTCTTGTGCTCCAAGGATTGCTTTGAGGTCCTTTGGGATAGAAGAATGCCTGCAGCCCTTCTTCCTTCTTGCCCTTCCTGGATTGAGCTATCAATAACTTTCCCTTCACCTCTACAAACTCAAACAAGAGTCAGTCTGCAAAAAAGCATACAATCAACCTATAATTGTTTAACCACCTTTCAGACAAGCAATCTTTGCTCTGTCAATCAAGCATTCTGATATAACCTTCTTTGAAGGTGGGGTTAACCAATATCAAGCTCTGATACCACCTGATATGAAAATGGTGCACCTAGGCTTCTTGTCTAACTTACAAGATCCTCTCCCACTTCCAAAGCTTAAATATTCCCAAGTCTTTATGATTAACCAATGCGGAATTAAATATGTGATTGACAATATAGGTGTATGCTGGTCTGTCTTAAAATGTTTATGTGCTTTTTAAAATTCTGTTATTTATTCTGATACAACATATATATAACAATAAATAATGCAGCAATAGAACAACACATAAGACAACAATTTAATTAGAAATTCACCCAAAACTCTCGGGCTATGTCTCTGTGAGCTCTAGTCAACTCAACTAGGCTCTCTGGGATTATGGCAAAGTCCTTTTTACAAGCTCTTGGCTCAAATCCACTGGTTTACATAGAAAAAATGGGTTTAGACACCATTTTATCCCCGTCCCTGAAGCTCTCAGGCTTTCCGGCTCTGGCTCTTGGATCTGGCTCTTGGCTCTGGCTCATGGCTCTGGTTTCTCTGAGCTCTCTCTCGGCCTTTGCGTGCCTCTGTGATTTCCTTAACCTCCAAGTGATCCTCGACAACCTTCCAGTGACCTTTTTGCAGCTTTGTTGCCTGTCAATCGTGCTCTTAGGCTTTTTCGCTCTTTCAGCTCTCTGCGCTCCTTGCTTATTCTCTGTTTTAGAAACAACTTCTTTCTGTCTCTGACATTCATGGCTTTTAAGCCAATCGGCGCTTGTCTGTTTGTTTTCCCTCTCGGGCTCTCTCGCTCCCGGCCTTTGTCCGCTCAAATCCCCCTCTGAGCGTTAAGCAATCATTGCTAACGTCTTCAGGGATGGTGGCCACCTGTTCTGCAACGGAAGGGACCATCGGTGCCTTTGAAATCCCTAGAATGGTCGTTCTCTGCTTACACAGAGAAATACACTAAAACACGGGAAAAATCTGCAAAACTGTCATTTATCAGACTTCAAAAATCATTAATTCTGCCCTATATTCCATCGAATCTGCCTTTATATTGTTATCGAAAGTCGCATAGGCACAGGTTCCTTTGTATTTGGGTTTATTGTTAAAAATCCCAAATACAAAGAAAATCTCGACAAAAATCCTTTTTATCGGACTTCAAATTCTATCGAATTCGCCCTATAATCACATCGGGTCCGCCTTTTGCCGCTAGCGCAATCCCCACCGTCGATCTACGGGATCTCCGATCCAATGGTCCATGTGCAATCTCGGGTGGCTTAGGAATATGGAGGTTACCACCCGAAAAGGCGGTTTTCCTCTCTCCTCCGCCAGCCACGCGTCATTCACTATATGGGATCGGGTGGAGCCAGCCTAAAACCGCTTTTCGCCTAAGGCCCGCTCGAAATCCCGCCTACGGAACTCAAATTTCATTAATCGTGCCTTTATTTCCCCTTCAAGTCTGGTTGTATCGCTTTGGGGGCTTTTTCCTTTGTATTTTGGTTTTTTATGCCGAAACGCTCTTATATACAGGAAAGTCCCTTTTTCCGGAACTCAAATATTATGGTGTCGGGTTTATAAAACCCGTCGTGTCCGGCGATCGCATGTCGCCGATTTGATCCTGGTCGTCCATTCCTTTCACGATCCGACGACTGAGATTGCCTGTCGCGATCACTATCGCATATTGCATCGCATACGACCCAGGGGTTCTGTACATCGCTGATGTCAATTCGTCGATCTGATCATCGGCAATCGGCATATCGCATGATCGCAACCGCCGAGTCCAGGGTCCCGATATCGCATGCGGGCCTGTCTTTGACCCAATTGATCAGATCGACCGATCGGGGTTTCTTTCGCCTCCACTTAAGTCCACTTTTGGCCCTCCTCCGATGTGATTTCCCTTTATAAGGGTTTTTTTTCCCATTTTAGGGGATTTTGCCTCTTTTTCTAAAGAACAAAGGGCAACTTCTTTTGGTGATAACTTCTGCATCCTAAGTCCATTTTTGCCCATTCAAGTTACAGTGGATTTAGAATGAAAATATCTCTACAATGGGGCTATTTTCAGGAACTTCCTTGGACTTTCATTTTCCTCTGTGAGGAACACTCAAACTTGGGAGTCTATCCAAGATCCATTTTGGATCATCGAGGGATAAGTTTGTCTCTATGCATCTCTTTAGAACTTTTTCAAGGTTATTTAAACAATCATCAAATGTACCTCCATAAATAGTAAAATCATCCATGTAGACTTCAACACATTCATGTATAAGATCTGCAAAGATAGCTAGGATTTCTCTTTGAAATGTAGCAGGTGCATTACATAATCCAAAAGGTAAAACATTATAACCCAAGGACAAGTAAATGTAGTTTTATCCTGATCCTCTAATGCTATCTTGATTTGATTATAACCACTAAATCCAACAAGAAATGAAAATAACTTTTTCCCTGCCAATGATTCTAGAACTTGATCAATGAATGGTAGTGCGAAATGATCTTTCAATGTTGCTTTGTTCAGTTCCCTATAGTCTACACAAATTCTCCATTTTCCATTTTTCGTAGGAACCACAACTAAGGGAGAAACCCATTGACTGTCAGAGATAGGGTAGATAAATCCTACCTGTAATAGTTTATGCAATTCCTCTTTCACTATCTTCTTCATCATTGGATTCATTCTTCTTTGTGGTTGTCTTACTGGTTTGATTATTTCATCTGTGTAAATGTGATGGATACATGTTTTTGGATGAATTCCTTGCATGTCTGTATATTCACAGGCAAAAACTCTTGAAAATTTCTGTAATAATACAATTACTTGTTGTTCTTGTGATGATTGTAGACTATTACCAATATTTAGATTCTTTCCATGATCGATTTCAATGGTTTTTCTTTGAGAATTGGTAATTGAGTTGACAGGAAAAATACTTTCAAATGAATTTTGTAATGATAGAACAATACAATTTTCCTAAAAACATTGATTTAAAAGATGATTTGTAGCTTCATATTGTGTTATTCGTAGCTGCTCAGAAATATCAGGTTCTGAGATAGAAAGGTTTATTAAATCCTCATTATCTTCTTCTTCTCTAAAATTAAAATTCTTGATTAATGCTTAAAACATGTTGAGTTTCTTCTTGTTGATCATCAGGCCATGATAGTAAAAAGGGAGATTGAGCAGGAGGATAGAGTGTAATATGTTTCCTTTCATCTCCATGTGCTATAATCATGCTTCCTGATCTGCATCCAATGAAGGCATCTGTTGTGGCTAACCATGATCTGCCAAGAATTAAATTATGGCCCCCTATATTTGTTTTTTGTTGCGAGATTAGAAAGTCTACATGGTACTCCCATGAATCCAAAGAAACAATGATGGCTTTAAGTATTCCTTACGGTACAACTTTAGATCTATCTGCTAGTTCTAAAATTGTATTAGTAGGTCGGATATTTGGAAATTTTAAATACTTCATAGTTTATGTTGTCATGACATTTATAGTAGCTCTTAGATCAATTAAAGTTTTAGGAACTGAAAAATTATTGATTGAAATTGTAACCATAGGTATCCCAGGATCAATATACTTTTCAATTGTTGTTTTTGCAGACATGAGACTAGCTAATTTGCTAATGACTTGGATTGTGGGTGGATCACTTTTCTTTCTGCCACTTTTCTTAATACATAATTCTTTTTATTGTTTTTGTATAGATTGGAATATCTTTGATGGCTTGCAACAAATAAATTTTGACATAAGAATTCTTTAATTCATCTAAGATATCAAATTCAGGAAGAGAAATTGAAGTTTTATGTTGTAGTAACCTTTCTGGGAAAGGTGGTGTTTGAGTCATAATAGTTTTACTTTTCTGAATTTGATTCTTTGGATTAGATTTTTCAGATTTTTCTCCTTCTTCAATTTTTTCTTCTATGATTGGTGAAGAATCTTTTTTTAGAACTTTTCCAGACCTCAAGTGGATGACTTGAATAGGAAGAATAGAATATGTAGGAAATAATGTTGTTTCTTCCACATTATATGCTGGCCTTTCCACTCTATTACTCATATTTGCTACTGGCTGAGTTGGTAATTGAGTTGGTCTGGGTGGTGGTTGGTTAGAAGGCAGCTGAAGCTATTTAGGTTGAGTTAGTGTAGGCATTGAATGTTGTGTGGATGTATTTTAATGAGGGGATTGCTGGAATTGTTGATATGGAAATGGTTGTTGAGGATATGGTTGCTGATGTGAATGTTGAGGATAAGATTGATATCGTTGTTGATATGGTTGTTGAGGGTAAATTGTTGGGGAGGTTGGGCTCCATAAGCATATATTCGCCAACTTTGTGAAGGTTGGTTTAGATTTTGCTGAGGAGGCAAAACCTGCCATGGCATAGGAGTATTGCATGAATTTTGATATTAAAAATTCTCAGGAATTTGTTGAGGAAAATTTTAGGATGTACCTGCAAAATGTGGTTGCCAAGCTCTTCTTGGTGCCATATAATAAAATCCTTGAGTTTCTTCTAATTGGCCTTCTTGCAACTCTTTTACTGTTGGACAATCATCTGTGACATGATTTTCTGTACAAAGTCCACAAAAATGTATATTATCCAAAGGACATCCTCGTAAAGGAAAAGCTTCTTCCTATACATAAGACAAAATATTGATAGTATTTGTTCTTCTTCTTCTTGTTTCTTATTTGCTTTCAATACAGCAACCTATGTTCCTAAGGTGCTCAAAAGATCAGTTTTAAAGTTTTCTAACAAACTCCCTATTTATGCTCTTGTTACTCCTCCTATTGCGTATTTAGAAGCTCTTGAAGTTATATATATATATTTTTCCTATTTTGGATTTACCCCTAGGATACTTCTGACATAATTCAGCAATTTCATCGAATGGTAAGTATGAAATATCTACTTTACCCATCACATCGATGATATCAAGATACTCATCTCATATTCCTTAAAAAAATTGTTCGAATGGTATCAGGATTTAAATAATGTTGTTTGGATTTTTGTAAGTTGTAAAAAAATCATTCTAAGTACTTTTCCAAACTCTCATCTTCTTGTTGAGACAACCTAAAAATATCTTCTTTTGAATCTCTAGGCCTACAATAGGCTTGATACTCCTTAAGAAAAATTTCTCTCATGTCTTCTCAAGAAGTAATAGTGTGTTCTCCTAATCCCATAGACCATTTTAATGTAGCTGCTTTAAGAGTAGCAGGAAAATGACAAAGCTTATGTGTATCGTTAGTATAACCATAAGTACGACATAAGATATCAAATCAAATTCAAACATGAATGAATCAGGATCTTCAGAAGACATTCCATAGAAATTTGGTAAAACTGAAGGTGGAATATTCTTCCTTTTTACCTCTTATCCAAGAATTTCCCTAGTATCTAAAATTGGGAATCAAAAAGTAGCTTCTTCATCATTTTCTATTTATACATCTTGTCTTCTCTTATGATCATATTCTCTTTTGGAATCTTCTTCTCTTTTCCTTTCTACTTCTCTTTTTTTATCTTCTTCCCTTTTTCATTGTCATTCTTTCTATTGCTTTTCATATTGTAACCTTTGTTCTGGAGTGAGTATTGGGATGTGAGATCCTTTCCCTTCTTCTGCCATATCTTTTTCAGCAGTTTCAAATGTTTTAGTAACAAATTGAGATTGTGTATTTTCAATTTGTTTTGTTTGTTCAGAAATAGTTTCAAAGATAGGTTGATCTATTTGTTCAAGAATAGGTTGATTAATTGGTTTCTTGTTTCTCTTTGTTTTCCATGGAAGATGTTTATGTTTGTTTTTGTTTCCCTTTAATTCATAATCCAACAAAGTTTTTCTTTCAACATGTGTTAACCTTTTTCCTTAATGTTGTTTTTCCTCTAACTCTTCCAAAGTTGGTTTTCCAACAATTTGTGTAATTAATTCAAAAGGAGGTAGTCCTGCTTCTACCAATGGTTTAGTAGTTGGGGGGTCTTGTTTTGTGTATCTACCATTTTTGTCTCTTTGTCTAGGCATAAATGACCATAACAAAAAATCCAATTTTTTTTCAAAATTATCTTCCTATTTTGATTAAATCTGAATGTGCTTTCCCGGCAACGAGGCCAAAAATGTCAAGTCAATTTACTAAGTAAACTAACGCAGGTGTTTTACTTGTCAATCCGGTTTTGTAGACTTCGAAGCACATCCAAAGTATATGGATTTTAGGTAAAGCCAATTTCAGAAGGCAAAAACTCAAAGATTAAAGGAAATGCATATTACAAATAAGTTCGAAGTTTAAAGAAACTAAAAAGTCTCTGATTCAAGATGCAGTAAGTGAAAAAAGAGGCTTTTAACTTAGGAGGTCCTGGTTGTCCTTCCCCGTAGTACTATCCTCAAGAAGAGAAACTAAAGATAAGCAATTTGTGATGTGTAGAAAGCAAGAGAAGAGTCTCCCAACTTAGGAGGTCCTGGTTTTCCTTCCTCACAGTTCTACTCCAACAACATTACCATTGCATCGAATCATAAACTGGAATTCAAGAAACAATTCAAGAAATGAAAAAGGATGAATTTTAATTGTGATTCATAATTTGATATAAAGAGAATTTAACTTAAATCCTTGGTTTTCATTTCGTATGCAAATTAGATTTTAAACCAAAACCATCCAAAAAGTCATACAGAAATCATAACACATCTAAGTAACTGAATCATAAAACTGAAACAATAAATACTGAATCAAAACTATACTAATTTATACAAAATTTAACCAAAGTGTACTTAGCTTGGTATGGGGTCCCTCCAACCTTTCCTTGTACACCTAAATAACTATTCATCTAAGTTCTTCAAATTATCTCAAAAGTCTCCAATAATCTCAATACAAAATTACACACCCTTCAATGGTCCATAAATTGTGTTTAAATAGGCAAATCATAAACAGATCTTGCTATAATGGCTCTAACAGCGTTATCAATCCTAATCCATCCATACAGGCTGAAGTCATCAAGTATGTTTCATAAAATTAGGAAATTCCCATAAAATAAGAAATCTGCCCCTTTTTACTAGGAATTCCTGAATGACAGGTCAAGTTTGACTAGTGTTGACTGGGCCTATTTTTGCTCAGTTTGACCAAACCAATAGGTATTTATTCATCCATGGTTCCAAAGATTTCCAAATATGCGCTTAGATCTCTCCCAGACGTCCTAAAAATATGACTTTAATAGAGCTATTATGAGAAATTTTAATGCAGTCCAAATTTACTCTTAAAACCCAATTTTTACAAAAAAATCCAAAAATTGAAAAACTTAATTTAGGTACCTGAATATGAAAAATATGGCTAAAATGAGGCATATATAGGTGAAATAAGATGGAATATGGTGGTCAAACTGGAATATGTTCCTTCAAAGGAACAAGTTGCACATATATTTACAAGGCCACTTCCACCTGAGTCCTTTGAATATCTCACACAAAAACTAGGAGTGGTCTCTGCCTTATCACTTTGTTATTTATTTTGACAAATCTTTCATGTTCAGGGGGAGTTGAGACTAAAAAGTATTATAGTTTACTTTTTGTACGTGGATCTCATGAAGGACAATCGCGTATATATGTGAGTTTGGTTCTGGGCAAAAGCATATGTTTCTCTATGATGAAGAAATAATGGGACAATCTCAAGGGGAGGTTCTGGCATATTTCAACCCAACAGTGAATAAGTCGGCATAGGTTCAGGGGAAGCATTTGCTATATTTCTAGAAGTACATTGTTGGCATTATGACTTCTTGAGAATTCCTTGTTACATAATGATGCTTATGATTGGTGATGTTGTTGATGACACTTTTGCTGCTGAAGTTTTGGATGATGACTATACATTGCTTAAGAAGTTGATTATGTTATGCTTATTTATGATGATGCTACATGATGACGATGTAGGATCCTATATGGTATATGATGGTTGTTGAAGAATCTCATGGTCTTGCTTTAATTTTGGTCATAAATGTCATATTTGTCTCTTGATGTAAAGGTCATGTGAAGACCCATGATGTAATCATTGTAAAAATTAGTCATGTTTGGACTATTTGGTTCAAGTTAATTATGTAAGTAATCCCATCATTTTGGGCATTTGATGTAATGTTGAGTAAAATATGTAACCCCGCTGTGTTGGGTGATTAATGTAAGCATGGGTCCTTGGTAATAGGAACAATCATATTTGGTTGAGTCATAGAGTCATGTACTTCCTTGAAAAACTTCTAGAAGATTCAACATATGCTCAGGGGGAGCATGGTCCATATTCATATTCAACAGATCAGCCCTTTTCCCTTGATGTCAAAGGGGGAGAGTAGCGTGGTGTTTGGAGAAGAATTCTTGGAGAGAAGCTTGGTATGTATACAAATGTGTTTATAGGTATCTACAGGAAGTGGTTTCCATCAAGTCCAAAGGGGGATATTGTTGGAATTATGACTAATTTGTTGTCCTTGATGGAAACCTACTTGATAAAGTTGTCAACATGATGGTTATGTAGATGCTACAGGTGATATAGACAAATGAATACTAGTTCAGAGAGAAAGGAATGATAAAAGTGAAGTTTGGAAAGTATACATGGGTCCTATGAATAAACGTCGCGTACATACACAGGTAAGGTAAAGAAAAGTTGTGTACAGTTTCTGAAGCATGGCATTTTCAATACCAGGGGTATTTACCATAGTATTGGCCCATAGTAATGAGTGGGACAATAGATATTTGATCCCGTCAAAGAATACCATCGACATTAACCAAGGGATTGGCCTAAGGTATTAGCTAAGGCCTAAACAATATAAGGATATGGAGATCAAAGTGTTAGGTGTGCAAGTTTTGTGATATGTATGGATAATTTGTTCTAAAACAGCTGTGCACCAAGGAGCAAGGAAAACACACAGATATGGAAAAATTTGAAGTATGGTATCATATGTACTTGCTTGATTTGTTGATTAAAAAATATCTAACTATGATATATTTGTGGTGTTAATGATACTCTAACATGAATATGAGACAGTAAGGGATGCGAAGTACATTATGTGATTACAAAAAAAGCATGACTCAATGATTTCAAATCTATACATTGGTTTTCCTCTGAAAGATCGCGCACATACGCAGATTTTCATCTGAATAGTCGCATATATTTTATGTAGTATGGACAGATCTATACGCAGGTGTCAAGTATGAAATGTGTTGTAGGTGAAACCACCCTAGGGATTTGGGTTGAGAACCCCACCAGAGCAGAGGGAAGACCACAACAAGAAATGCTCACGCAAACAATAAAAATGTTTTTTCTACTAAAGTGTGTAGGAGTGTCCTTACCCAGATGTCCTTCGTTTGGGTAGATCTCGCAGGGTGCAAACCCTAAGCTCCTCTTGATGTTCTCGAAACCTGAGAATTATTAAAATGGAACATACGTAGTGGTCGAAACATAAAGCGTGTTCATGATATCAACTTTAAATTATATAAATGAATGACTAATTATACATCAATATAAGATTCATAAATAGATTACAACATAATTTGATGCATAAACACATTTAATATCGAAAACAGAACAACATTCATTTTATTGAAGTTAGATACAAGTAAATTGGAGAAATACGACCTGAGTCCTTCTCCGGCTCCAAGCGGAACTGTCCTCTAGATCCATCCTTTCTCGGCCTTCAGCAATCTTCCTCCATCACCAATACAAGGATATCTTAAGCAAGATGGAGGATATCTATAACAAGCAAACAAGGGTTTCCTGAAGCTTTGGGGAGTGCAGGAGGCACAGGGATTCGTGAGACTCGATCAAGGATAATCTCACTATAGTATCAATATCTCATATCTTCTCCCTTAAGGCCTTCCCATGGAGGTTTATTTATACTTCTCCAAATTAGTTTTCCCATGGAGGTTTATTTATACTTCTCCAAATTATTATTATTATTATTATTATTATTATCAT
The DNA here is from genome assembly GCA_031772625.1 of Pinus tabuliformis. NCBI lineage: Eukaryota > Viridiplantae > Streptophyta > Pinopsida > Pinales > Pinaceae > Pinus > Pinus tabuliformis. Next base: position 28,216,494 of record CM062810.1, on the reverse strand, counting down.
TATTATTATTATTATTCTTTTAATTTTAATTTTTTTCTTTTTTCTTTTTTATTTTTTATTTTTTTCTTTATTTTTTGTCTCTTTTTTTTCCTTTTTTCTTTTTTGCTTTTCTTTTCTTTTCTTTTCTTTTCTTTCTTTCTTTCTTTCTTTCTTCTTCTTCTTCTTTTTTTCTTTTTTTTTTCTTTTCTTTTCTTTTCTTTTCTTTTTTCTTTTTTCTTTTTTCTTTTTTCTTTTCTTTCTTTTTTTGTTTTTTGTTTTTCTTTTTTTTCTTTTTTATTTTTTATTTTTTCTTTTTCAGTTGGGAAACAATTGGACCACGGGAAATAGGAGGTGAGTAACAGGTAAAACCCGTGAACTCCACCCGAAATTAAGGAAATTTAATTTTTTTTAATGTTTTAGCATACGTAAGTGAGTTTGATATATGCTAACCCACGTGTACACACTTTTCTCTCAGGGCAACGTAGCGTATAGGGAATAAAACACTATTTTTTAGATTTTGGACCAAGTCTGGAAGGAAGGGTTTCCCTAGGCCATAATCAGAGCATCAAATCTACCAAGGGTGGTAAATGGTGCTATAACAGATGCCCCCTAATATATGAGGTCAGAAGGGGTACATGATGGCCGAAATGTATTAAGTTTATGGAAGGAATCATGCCGAGACTGAGGAGGGTTCACCAGAATTCAACCTGCCAAGCCATTGAAAGAGATCAAAAAGAAACTGTTGTCTGAGGAGGGCATACCCATGCTCAGAAATAGTAAAGCATGTCCGCGTGTCAAGTACAAAAGCAGATCCAATATGCATATAAGTATAAAGGAACTGAAAATACATAATGGATCATCTGATCATAATCAAGAAAGTACACATCTGAATATCACATATAAAGAGCTAATCAATGATGTTGAAGTATGAAGTTGATCACTGAAGTCAAGAAACTGATCCAAATAGTACCAAGTGAACATGATGGAATAAATAATACTACACTGCAACTCGAGTGCCAGCATATAAGATGTCGTTGTAAGGAACTGCAACATATAATGTGGATGGTGTCAACTAGCAAAAATAGGAGAAACTGACAAGTGAACCAAGACATGCTGATGCAAACCCGAGGTCTTCACCGACCGTCGTGCCACATTTCTACACAATGGGAATGAATGATCTGAATTCGACCCTGTGAGAAATCGTTTGATTACCAGTAATTGATGTATACCGTTAACAAACACGAGACTACTCACCGATAATGATAATGAGAGTCAAGGTACCTAGTACAATCTAGCAAGTTTGAATAAATGAGTTGTAGTTGAACACTTGAAAGAATCTATCAATCAGGAGACAATGATGTTTTCCCACTATCGATAGAGAAGGAATATTCCACTGATGACTGCAAACCCTAAGGTACTGCAAAATGGACTCTAGATCTCTTTCCTAGAGAAATGAGCTGAAGTCGATGGGAAAAGATCCGCTAGAAGGAAGGCATTAAGGCATCCTTCATCAATCTAGCATGAGTGTAACCCGTAGGCCAATAATGTGGAAGGAATCAAACGAACAAAGATGTAGTAACCCAACCAAAACATGTTTCCGGTGTACACAAAATGTGGCTAGCGCACAATAGAAACCCTCTGAACCAACCAATAATGAAAGATGACACAGAGGCGAGGAATCCACCAATAGGGTCAAATGGAAATCAAGGCACTGCATGAATCCCAATGTGTGATAATAAAAGATGATGTCGAACACAAGGGAAACCACCCAGCCAAAGACCCATGATATTGATCGATGTTGAGCACAAGGTGACATATCAATAATGAAAATAGGGCCAGGGTGCGGCTCTAGATCTTCCCTCAGAGCAATTTGTCGTAGTCGATAAGGACAAGATCCACCAACAAGAAGTCAATGGAGACCTTCTCAAACCGGCACGAGCAAAGGACCAATAAAACGGATGTGATAATGAACATGACGCTGACGACCAAGGATGGCCGACTGAAAAATAGGTCAAGGGACACCACAGAGAGGCCAACTCAGGTTTACTTCCCTTGAACAAAAAACACGACTCAACTGTGACTACATGGCAGCATATGATAACTTTGTATAAGCAGACTCTCCATATGATTGGAAAAGGTAACCAATCGGAGGAGAACTGACTCGATAACAAGTTTAAGGCTCTCCTAAGTCAAACTAAAGCTCACCCCAATGGAGGAAAGACTTTCTTTTGAGAGCTTTGTTCAAGGGTGACACAACTGACTCTAGCTGTCATCAAATATGGAAATAATGTCCCGTCCCCGCTCTTTTTGGAATATATAATTTTTTTTTGTCTTTTTCTTTTATATGAAGCTTGAAAAAGAATAAAAGAATGCTATAGTACACTGGAAAGAACGAGTGTCAAAAAAGCAGATGCTATAGTTCTTGGGAGGGAAACATTCTTATGCTCAATGCAAGGTAGCGAAACTGGTCAAGGACACTCAAAGGGATGTTCTTTCCACGGGTAAAAGGATGTGTCAAGTTGCAGAGGCTAAGTGATTGCAAGGTTGATTTTGCAGAAGACATGGTCGATAAGTGGCTTAAACACGATTCCAAGTGAAGTCGGCTCAAGGCCAAAAGGTGCAAGTAGTCAATATGCAATGCAGTAGTACAACTCAACGCAAAGGAGCCTCTAGGGTATAAGGCCAGAAAGTAGCACAGAAGAATGAGAATGAGTCTTCAATGCACAAGTCATGGCAGAACTAAAGAGGACTCCCAAACCTACTCAATATAGCAGCATGGGTAGCCAATGTCAGCGAGGATCTAACTAAGATGCCCATGTAAAGGTTGGCTCTACCATCGCATCATGATTTTTAAAGTCGGCGAGTGAAAATGGTTTGCGAACCAAGATACGATGGGGTCGACCCTATGGCTAACGTATCGCAGTATGGAGGCTAGTATGAAAAATGCAACGGAAAGTGGTATTCTCTAACCTATATGCTAGTAAGAAAATGATACCTGCCATGACGGGTCTGCGGTCATGGGACCAAAATGATGTCTCGAAGAAGTATCCAAAATTTCCTGAAAAGACAACCCATTCTTAACACTCCAAGCCACAAGGTAAAAAAGTCCATAAGACAAAAATCAATTTTTGAAAAAATAATTTTTATTTTTCAACTTATATAAGGACTTTTGGACTCACAATTTTGTCATTTGTGTTTTGAGCAAGGAGCTGTGGAGACAAACCCAAACAAGCTTCCTCCAACCAATTGAACCATTCAAATCGCTCCAAAAATTCCAAGTAACCCTTCTATCATGCTTGTAATTATTTGTGATACTTTTTAAATGTTTTTTTCAAGTTTTAACCATAGGAAAATATGTCAAAAATTTCAACTTTGCGTACACGCAGGTTGAATACAGGTAACCCGCGTATACGAGGGCCCTACACGCGACTGTGTTAAAAGGAAAACCACATGTGCGCGAATAAAAACTTTAAAACATAAATCTAACGGTATAAAACTATTTTTTGGGTAGGATGACCATCACCTGGCGAGAAAGGGAGCATAGTGCTATAGATAATCAAGTAATGGACGACCAAAATTCCTTAGATGCGTTAAGAGGTTGTGGCTTGCTAATTTTTTTTAAAATGCCAAATATGAAAGCCAACACATGATTGCTTTATTTATTGATTCATTACTGGAGTGCAGAGGATGATGCATTCATGATCAATTAGATGCCTCTAAGGATCGAGATCGAATATATTTACTTCATTACCAGCCTATCTCGAAGGGGAGAGGTAGTGCATTCTACTGGCACAACGAGGGGTAGTCTTTCTGTAGAATATTATGTCCACATATACTATCCCAGTCATCCTGAAAAGATTGGAAGTTAGATTCCAATCAAACACGTAGAGAGATTGTCCTTGAAGATTCTACTATTTACCATTTCTGGGGTAAATGGTTCAGCTGCTTTGCATCAAGCCTAAAGATTATCTATGAGCCTAGCAGTGGAATGTCTCACCACAATCTTTGATTGGTACACATTAGACATCGATTGATTTTGGAAATGACTGCCATGGTCAGTGACAACCTCTCTAGGAATACCAAATCGTGAAATAATCTAATTGAAGAGAAACAAGGCCGTTGTTTCACTGTCATTTTTAAAAGTAGGCATGGCCTCAGCCCACTTCGTAAAGTAGTCTACAACTACAATGATATACTTGTGATTCCTAGTCGAAGGCAGATTACAAGTAGTAAAATCAATGCCCCACTTCGTGAAAGGACCGACGGTGATAACAGGGAAAAGCGGAGCTGGATGCGCGCGCATTTTCCGAGTATAGACTTGACAAGGATGGCATCTTTTGACTACTTCAATACAATCTTTGAAAATCGAAGGCCAAAAGTAGCCTGCTCGCAAATTTTTTTGGGCTATTGCAAGCCCTGATAGATGACCGCCACAAGCTCCACTGTGGCAATCATTAAGAACTAACTCAACTTCTTCCAAAGTCAAACAATGCCTAAGGATTGAATCAATCCCGCGACGATATAATGTGTCACCTATAATAACATAATTCTTAGTGAGGTGATGCAACTTTCTACGCTCATCTTTGGAGAAAGCGGGTGGAAACTTCGAAGTCTGGAGATATATAATGATATCCCCATACCAAGGATCTTGTGAAGAAATGAGAAATAAATGTTCATCGGGAAAATTTTCCTCGTGAATAATTTCTTCCTCACAAGGCAGCTCTGATATCAACTCTGCAAATACTAAATATTTCTTAGATTTAGCCGACATGAATTCGAGATCGAATTCTTGCAAAATGACAATCCATCTATTATATTTTCCCCCAATCACTCGCCTACTAAGAACAAATTGAAATGGATTGACAGTTGCTAAGACGAACGTTTTTTGAAGTAGAATGTAATGCCGAAGCCGCTAGACAGCATGGACAGTTACCAAAGCCAATTTCTTGATGGGAGAATAGCGTAGTTAAAGACCTACCAAGCCTCAACTTAGATAGTAGATTACATGCTCAGAGAAGGCATCATCTTCCTGAACCATAACCATGCCAATGGTTGATTCTGCCGCAGCGAGATACAAGAGGAAATCTCTGCTATAATCAGGTGGACTCAACAATGGAGCAGAGGTTAATGCTTTTTTCAAAGCATCAAAAGATCATTGTGCGAAATCATCCCATAAAAATGGGACTCCTTTCTTAAGCAAACACATAAATCCTTTTGTGATCTTGGCGTAATTTGCTATGAATCTTCTCAAGAAATTTGCCTTTCCTTGGAGACTTTGAAGTTGACGAATGGAAGACGGGGGAGGCAACTGAAATATTGCCTCAACCTTGAAGGGATCAACATGAATCCCCTCTGTTGACACGATGAATCCTAACAACTGACCAAATGTGACTGCGAAAACGCACTTATTCGGATTCAACCGAATTTTATAACAATGACACCGTTCAAAAATCAACTAAAGGTGTTTAGGATGGTCAATTCTCTTTTGAGAACGAGCAGCTAAATCTGTTGAAAAGTGTGCAACAAGAAATGCTAAATTTAGAAAGTGATAAAAATAGAACTACTAAAAATAGCACTTCTAAAAATAGCAGTTTGGCCAATGAGCATTTTGGCCACCTTGAGTGAGAGGTGAAACTGCTAAAAATAGCATCTTCTAAAAATAGCAGTTCTGGGTCCCTTCCTATTTATAGCAGCCCCTTGTTTATCTATAGGAAGTAAATTCTAATTTGGTCTTACCAGCAGTTTGGAATATTAATTAATTAACTCATCTTGAGTTAATTAGTTAAGGGAAAGCAAACTTGAAGTCTTTGTGAGAACATGCAATTCTAGAGAGAATGAGCTCATCATGTAGACATTTGACGAATTATCCCCTTTCTGGTTGCACCCTGTGGGCGTACCAGCATTAGAATTCGCGCGAGCAAGTAATTGTTAAAAAGGGTAAGTGAGAATAGCCTGGGAGCTAGAAGACCTCTGCTGCACTAATAAGTGATGAGCATCTTGGATCTTAGGGTAGAGATGAGTCAAATGATCCCAATTGCATAACTTGCATGTAAATTTTACCATTTTCTTGGACTCTTTCTTACCCTCTCCAACATCATTCTCTGGTTTGTTTGCATTGCCCTTCCCATCCTAGTTCTTCTTCCTTCCTCGTCCTTTCTTCTTTCCATTGAATTGTTTCCTTTGGGGTTAGAAGTTTTGACGGCGTTTATAGAAGTAGGTTGAGAAGGTATAGATGTGGATGGTGATGCCTGCATAGAGGAAGCAATTTGTAAAGACAACTGTTGCAATTGATTCAACAGGTTAACCGTGTTAACATCAGTTGATCCGACTAGCCCGTCGACGTGGGGACCTGTCTTCAGTTTGGCTATATCCACCTTGGATCTAGGAGCGTCGGGTAGAATTTTTTAAGAACCCCAGACTCATAATAGATCAGTTCTAACTACTGGGCCCTGAAAATAGTCTACTCCTCAGTGAAAACACCGGAGAGGGACCGTCCTTAGAGATCTCAAGTTGTAATGATTTGAGAAACCATCCAAGAAAGAACTATTGTGGAATATCGGCTTTAATGAGCCTCTTCCTTATCCTCCATTCTTGGATATGATCCGAAATATGAGCTTCCTGATCCTGTTGTAAATTAGCTAGAAGCTTAGTTCCGGCATCATATTGGATGGGTAATTGAAAATGGTTCAAAAAGATAGTAGCAAAAATGCCAAAAGAAGTGAAGGTGCCCCATGGCAGTTCTATGTACCACTTAGCTGCATTTTCGGTTAGGGTTCGTTCAAATAATATCAACCTGACTGAATCGTCTATCAGGGAGTTGGACGAACACCATAAGTGGAAAGTGGTTACGTGGTCATCCGGATCTTCACCAGTCTTCCCCTCGAATTTTCGGATATCTGAGGGAAGTTTGGTTGGGACTGGAGGCCAAACCGGGTTATACCTAATCAGATCATTAGTCAATTTAGTGAGATCTGGCAAGTTTAACGTTGCCAGAAAAGGGAGTCATGGCGGACCCTGAGGATTCCACCCGGTGTGGGCGGAACTCCCAATGTTCTGAAAAGAATGACCTGGATTTGTGAAGGCACCAGGTTGCCCGAAGTAATTCGTAGACCCAATTGAACCATAAGGAGCCCCTTTTGGTCCAGAAAAATTCGTAGTTTGACCAACTCCTGCCGAAAATCCTTCGTAACTAGTAAAGTTACCCCATAAAGAAGTGTTAAAAGGAGCAGAGAGCCCCTAATAAGGATTCCATGCGTTAGCATGGGGAGAAACGTTTTGACACAAATTAACAGAAGAATACGACATATTCCCCTATTGGCCGAAATAAGATTGATTCCCGGCTCCTAACCCACTAATCGCAGGGTTTGTCCAAATTTGAAAAAGATTATAACCTTGACCTGAAAAGGAAAAAGGCATAGATCCCACAGTTGGGTTGGAATGTGGTATATGACCACCCCTAAATGGGAAACCCTGAAAAGAAGTTGATCCACTCGCCATGGATGTGGAGGAAGTTGATGGAATACTCAACGGAACCAAAGGAACCGCGCTAGTCGACATTCCAAAATGGAAAAACCAATGCCAGAGGCTATAGCCTGAGAACTTCCACTTGAAGATGGAATGGAAGTAGAACCAAATATAGCAATGCTAGGAGTGACATAAGGTATAAAAATTGTTCCTCCTCCTTGTACAAATAAAAGAGTTTTCATACTCGTAGCACTTGTCGTGGTTGCCATGCTTCCAACAATGGTCATTGAAGGAAAAGATTGATATAAACCTAGGCTCGAAGTCCTGTTGATCGGAGTTCCGACGTATAATAAAACGTCTGGATGATCAGGAGGAAGAGGAGAATTAGGAGACGCAATAGACTTTGAAAGCTCTTCGACCTCGATATTATCTTCCAACTGGAAGAGGACTCAAGAAAGAAATGGAGTGTTCCTCTCTAACTCTCTACTTGTACCAGGTCTATCTTGTGAATCAATGACTCTAACCGGAGGATCAATCTTCGATGTGCATGTTGCCACAGGTTGAAAACCATTGGCAGTATTTCTCCTACGCCTTCGAGGAGAAGGCTCAGGACTAGTAGGTGATAGCCCACGAAGTCTCCTAGACCGACGAGCTGGTCGATCAACCACTTTGAATTATTTTAAAAATATATACTTAAAGACTCAAAAATGTTTAATGCTAGGCCAACTAGGAAAAAAAGAGCACTCTCTAAAAAGTCCCTAAAGATACAAGCAATCAAACAACTCTCAAGTATTTCTGCCCTAGGTGATTAGGACTGGACACCAAAATACAAGAAAGCCAAAATCAAGGGCCTTCCAAAAATAGACTGGGGTAATTATGCCCCGGGCCTACTAACAAAGGTATCAAAGGCAGTTACGCTGACCTCCAAACAACAACCTTTGCCAGTGCAAGCACCCAAGCTTCGCAAGGGTACCCTCTAGAAGTATTGTTGAGTGTGATGCAATGTTAGCGTCAGGTTCCACTAGATTCCCCTCCACAGCCACCTATGCGATCCCCAGGATACGAAAAGCTGGACGGAACAGTCGTGAGGCGGGATCCAAGAAGTAGGAGAGGGGGTACCTCTCTTCCTTGTCTTCACTCTCCCTCGTGCTTAAATCCTAGTCACGGAGCTTTCCTGGTCTTTCTAACGATATTGGGTTTCGTTCTTTATTCAACTTCTACATTTTTTAATTTGAGAGGCCTTGGAGAGTTAACTCTCCACTGACCTAATCCAAGGCCCTGATGAACCTAAACTTGTTGGTATTTGTTAATGACAACAATAAAAGTTCTAGTTCATTTTATTAATCGCTTGATTTTATATAGCTATTCTTTAAGTCAGGGGAATTACGAGAGTGAAACTGACGATGTTTTTATGACGCAAAAGGAATCAATAGAAAATTAACTATATGAATGCAATCATTTTCTTCGATGAAGAGTGATATCTACTTAGGTTCTACGAAAACTTATATATAAGAAAAATATTTTTCGTTTATTTTCTAAAACAATCCACACACACCCAAAAACTAAAAAGACTAATAATGCCTTAAAATGTAAACTAACCTAATGCAAATTACAATGATGATGCAAGATCGTAAACAACACTCATAAGAAAATGCAACTCTTTATAGAGACAATAAGCCAACTTAAAATGAATAGGGCAAAAATTTGAACCCAAATCTCTCTTCAAAGCAAGCAGAACAAATCGCAAAAGATCTCAATTCGCTTTTCAACACTAAAACAAAAGAAACCGAAAACCAAAAACTTGGAAAAAGAAAAACAAAAGCAATGTTTTTTGAGCTTTTTCTTTTAAGGGAACAAAACAACTTTTTGAGGTCACAAAAGTAATACTAAAAATCGAAAGATCAATAAATAGGCACAAGGAGTATTTCAATCTCGCAAGTTATAAACTCGAAAATGAATAAAACTTGAACAAGGAAGACTGCAAACTTGCACAAACTGATCCAACTAGCAGCAAAAGATTTCGACAAACTGACAAAAATGCCAAGAAAGAAATACTTTCAAACTTGTCAAAAAAACTGTCAAAAAAGCAAGAAAAGCAACAAGGCCATCAAACAAGGGAAATAAAAGCAAGGGACTTGAAATCCAAGCTGGAAACGAAATTGAAAACAATTTTCTGTTCTGGAAGACCAAAACAACCAAAAACTTCAGAACGAAGCCTTGAACCCAAGATACAAACTACAAACTTGCTTAAGAAGCAGTCCTAAGATAAATCTTTTTAGTGAGAAGGAGATTTTGAAAAATAAATCTTGTAGGAAAAATGAATTCTCCAGACAGTAGATGACCATACAACAGCATAAACCACCATGCAGTATACCTAACTAGGCAAAAAGATTTGAAAAAACAATCCAGAAATTTGCATACGCGACTGTGTAAAGACACAAAAGCGTGCACACGTGTTTCTAATATAGGAAACTCGTGTATACACGAGTCTACTTTAAAGAAACCTGTGTGTATATGCTATTGTAATAAAAGAAAACAATGTATATAAAGCTTTATTAGGAAAAAAAAAAACCAAGGTCTGATCAAGAAGACGAGACTTGATGCCTGGGACACTAATAGACCAAACAATACTGTAAAAGTAAGAAATCAAGAAATTGAACCCTAATTGTGAACAAACAACCCAAACCAGGAATAACAAGATTGTTATCCCAAGTGGAGTCGCCAATTCTGTTGTGGGTGAAACCACCCTAGGGCTTTGGGTTGAGAACCCCAACAGTGCAGAGGGAAAACCACAACAAGGAATGCTTGGGTAATCAACAAAAATGCTTATTCTACTAAACTGTGTGGTAGTTTTCTTACTCGGATGTTCTTGAAACCTAAAAATTATTCAAATGGAACATACAAAATGGTAGAATCATAAAGCATGTTCATGATATTAATTTTAAATAATATAAATGAATGACTCATTATACATCAATATAAGATTCATAAATAGATTACAACATAATTTGATGCATAAACACATTTAATATCGAAAACATAACAACACTCCTTTTATTGAAGTTTGCTACAAGTAAAGTGAAGAAATACGACTTGAGTCCTTCTCTGGCTCCAACTAGAACCATCCTCCGGATCCGTCCTTTCCCGGCCTTCAGCAATCTTCCTCCATCACCAATACAAGGATATCTCAAGCAAGATGGAGGATATTTATAACAAGGAAACCAGGGTTTCTTGAAACTTTGGGGAGTGCAGGAGGCACAGGGATTCGTCAGACTTGATCAGGGATAATCTCACTATAGTATCAATATCCCATATCTTCTCCCTTAAGTCCTTCCCATGGAGGTTTATTTATACTTCTCCAAATTAGTTTTTTTAATTGGGAAATAGTTGGGCCATGGGCAATAGGAGGGGAGTAATAGGTAAAACCCGTGAACTCCGCCCAAAATTAGGGCAATTTAATTTTCTTAAGTGTTTTAACATATGTACGCAGGTTGGATATATGCTGACCTGCGTGTACACACTTTTATCTCAAGGCAAAGTAGCATAGAGGGAATAAAACATTGTTTTTTAGATTTTGGACCAATTCTGGAAGGAAGGGTTTCCCTAGGTCAGAATCAGAGCATGATACCTACCAAGAGTGGTAAATGGTGCTATAACAAAATGAGAGTACATACACATGAGTGATTTATAAGAATCACATACATCTACTAGGGTTTTGCAAGATGAATTGATGATATTGGTTGGTTTGTTCTGTTATGTTTACTGTTGTCTGTCGGTGAAGTCTTTCTTATAATAATATGTGTTTGACAGTACTATTTAGGATGAATTGGTTATGAATTAATGGTTGACTAAATGATGATAATTTTGTGTGATAATCAATATTTGGTTCAGTGATTTATGTTTCCTTCAGTATGTGTTTGGGTGATTGATTCAGTAGTGCAGAGATTCAGATTCAATTATCAATACTTTGAGATCATTACGCAAGTATTCTTCAGGAGAAGTGTGTACATACACAAGTATGATCAATAACAGTAGCGTATACAATCTGATGCATGTTTGATCAGGGTTTGTAGTGGCAACAATTGGTTTTTGTGATGGGTAACAATGTTTGACTTGGTATATTGATGAGTGGGTATGCTTTGGTATGATTTATTTTGAATTGATCAAGTTGCATTGGTTACATTAGAAGATTTGATGATCCAGTATTTGAGTAGTTGTTTTCAGAATTTTTGAGAGTGGATCTAGTTTGAAACATTCTGAAAAGTGATCCACAAAGAGCTGAGGATAGCAGTATTCACAAAGGGGGTTATAGCTCCCTTCCAGTAGGAGATGGAAAACGCGAAAAGGTTGTAGCCTTTTGCAAGTAAGAGCATGCGTACTGGTTAAAGTTTGTGCCAGTACAATATTGTAAGAATATTATTTTTTATAAAATAAGAAGATAGAGACAACAAAAACGATAGTTTTCTCCCACATTGGGTTTCCACCTAAAAATCCCGGTGTTCATATGGTTGTGTGTGTTTGTCCTATCTGCTTCTTAACTGCTCATACTTATTGTTTAATTGATGGATAATGGAATAATAATGCATTGATTAATTTTGTATAGATGATAAAATAAGTTATCTAGATATACACATGTTTCTGTAGTAACAGCCATGTACATACACTAGTTTCCTTTACAACAATCGTGTATAATAATCAGAATAAGAAAATTGAAACTAAAAGTGCGTAAAATACTTATTCCCCCCCCCCCCCCCCCCCCCCCTCAATATTTTTCCTAGCACACGTCACAAGATTAGGAGAAAAGGGTTTGATGAGCCTACTGGCTAAGAGAGCGCAATGCAATAATTCTTAGATTAAAGGGTTTGAGCTGGCACAAGGTATGAGAACAAGGGATAACAAAAAATTGAATAAGAGTGGGATCAATCGAATGAGAGAGAAAGAGAAAGAGTGGGGCCCAAACATGATCCCAAAAATATATACAATCAAAATCATGAAAATAATATGAACAATCCTGGGAAATTGAAAGGGCATTAAAAACGAACATATAAGAACTGAAACGACATATTCAATGGCACACTTTTAAAGTGTGACAAAGGAGGAGTTACCTGTGAGATAACACTCGTGCAACCAAGGTTGAGAAGCTTGCCTTGTTCTCCAAAAGTGCACAGAACTCCAATGAGAGGAATAAGTGTGGAATGATCTCTCAAGTTGAACTCTTTATATAGGAAGAGACACACGTGTGACTAGGGTGGAAGTTATAATTTTTCTTAGCGCAAAACTTGACGATAAGGAGTGTCAACTATTACTAGAAAGTTCCCTAGCCCTATATCGAGGAATTGCTCCTAGAACATGTTCTTCAGACAAAGGGGATCGACTAGTGTTTGAATATGCGTTGAGGGTGCTTCCAGAAAGTGCGCTAGAGCTACTTCTAGAAAATTCCCTGGAGCTACTTCGAGAAATTGCGATGGCTTGTGTTTTGAAAGTGCACTAGGTTTGAGGAAAAGAAGTGTCTCATCAAGGAAAGTTTCTCTAGTCTTGTGAAAGCAAGCTGCATTGACACTTAGGGCTTTTTCAGGAGGAAACTTGAACACTTAGGAAAAATTGACCAAGTGTGAAATGACCTTGATGGCTTAAAAATAAAAGGAAGATATGACCATTAGGGGGCTCCAAAATTCAAATGAGGTCAAAATTTTGGAGGGTGTTGTAGCATCTACAACACTTGGCAATGGAAGAACCTCAACTAAGGATGTTTAGGTATAACTTTATGCATAAAGTATAGCCTTCAAGTAGTATTGATTCTTCCTATAGATTACCTTAGCTTCCCCACTTATGCCAGTTATAGATTTAGTCTCTCAAATTCCTCTTGTCGGCTTAACACACTTCATAAAAATGATCAGTCCTAATTGTTTTGATTAGGGAGAATGATCATATGAGTTTGTGAGTTTAAGATGTTAAGAGTTTTGGTATCAACTCTAATGTTTCCCCGCTGCCAGTAGGCCTGCTTAGTATCCCGACAAAGTAACTTCAAGGAATCACAAGCATTGCTTTGCTGCCAGCAGGCCTATTCAATACCCTGACGAAGTTGCTTCACCTCTCTATGCAGGAAGCCTTTCTCTTATTTCACCCTTTATTTATTTTATTATGTTATGCACATTGGCATTTTATGGACGTTTATTTTGCCAAGGTTGAAGAGTGATCCCGACATATTGTACGGGAAAGAGAGGTTGTTCCTTGCTTTACGAAGACTTATATATATACCTCTGAAATTAGTTTTCTTGCTTAACTTCTTTTCCTTTCCTTTCTCTACTCGATTGGGTTGACGTGTTAGAGAAACAATCCATATAACACCAATCCAAGGAATGAATATCCTAAAGTGGATACATGTATTGTAGATCTTTTAAAGCTTTCCATTTAAAATGAGTCATATTTTTTTGTCTAGACATCATCAATTTTTAAAGAGATTTAGGCCCAAACAAAGAAGGATATTAAGAGTTAGCCAAGCACTAGCAGTTGTCATAATGCCCTTTTAAAATTTTTCCAGATTAACTTAGAGCCAAATGATACATTTTTAACACAAGATCTTATTTATGTAAAATAATCAAGAAAGGAAGACACATGAACGGAAAGCGAAAGAGACACAACATGATATAAAATAGGAAACAACAATGAGAGACAAGAAAGACATGATCTAAAATATATCTTTTCCTTTCATATCTAGCCTAAAATCTAAACAGTAATATTAAAAATCATACATAGAGATCCCTCTCTATATCTGGAAGGGCTAGATCCCAGCTTTAAAAGTGGTTTGTGGTTACCTCTGCAGTTTCCTTTTCATCCTCAGAAAACTACAGAGTGTTAACAATAACCAAGCTTCTGCATCTTGTGACTTCTTCATTTCTCCATCAAATGTAGGAGGCTTTGCTTTCTTGAATTCCTCTGGCAAGTATTGGTTCTCATTCCTCCTATACAGATGGTGGCGGTGATGATGATGTTGTCTCTCTGATCCAGAAGTAGAATAGAACCCACAGTCATTATCCCTCCTATCAGGTGTATCCATGAACCTACCATCTCTGACTGTATCATCCCTATCAAACATGTATCCTGATTGAGACCTACTGCCATATGCACCATTAGTTCTTTCCTCTTGTCCATGACTGATCCTTAGCTCTCCAAGTTTGAAAAACTCTGAAGGATAACTGCATTAACCTCTGCTTGTTTCTCCTGTGCCCTAGCAAGTCTCTCCTGTGACTTAATTATTTTGTCATTGTCCGCCTTACAACTCCTTATCTTTGCTTTCAAACTTCTTAGTGTGTTTGCTATGTGAGGGGAGTACTCATCACCATGTTGCTCATCTGATCTATAGGGAGAATCACATGAACTGTAGTCTACCATATTTCTTGTCATCTTTGATCCTCTACTTCCTGTAAACATACCATGTCAGATAACCAAATATAAACAAAATCACACGTACCTCAATGAAGTTCAGGGGAGGCTATCTTGTCTGCACCAATTAGTCCAGATTAGCATAACATATGTATATATATAATGAAATCAACATACCAAACATACCAACATCATCAACCTATACATGACGACTCAACTGCAACAATGAATAATACCATGCATACATGAGAAACACATATACAACAAGCATGCATGCATGATAAACACATTCCACCCATCTAGTCCAAGTGTTGAACATGGGAACTCTGATACCACTTTGTAACCACCCCTCCCATGTCTACCTAGTTTCATCGACCTGCCAGGGTAAACACGAGAGGAAGAGATACTATGACATGACTCAACCTCCTAAGTACAATTAAGCAAGTGGAATAGACAAACCAAAACTTTACTGACCTTCCTTAGGAGCTACATGAACCCCAAGAGCTAAACCACCCCTCTAGGTGCCGAAACCCTGAGTTAACTTTCTTTTTTCAGTGATATGGACTCTTAGCCACAGGCACAACACTGCATAAATTTGACTGTAGTCCTCCAGTCGCATGCATAAGGCATTATACTTTTCCCATTTATGTTCCTGTGACCACGAAATCTGAGCTACCTTTTTAGGGCTAATGTTTATACCACTGACCATAACTTGATGAGACTTTCCAAAACAATAAATGACACAAAGACAAAGCCTTTTACAAAAAAATTAGTAAAGAACTTGACCTAACCAAGCTTAACCATGATAGTAATTTCGTCAAACATTTTGTGAACATGTAATCTACAAGTTATAAATGCATATCTGAACATAGGGGTCTCATACTTATCTAAAAATCACCAAGAAGGTCTAATACCTTCTCATAATTGTTGCAATAACAACTATCAGGTTATGCATTCAATAACCATTCATTTACCAATGGAAACATAACTCTATCATGAAACCATGCTTCTAACCATCATATAACCAGAATAATAACAATGATAGAACAAACATCAAATCCACATCATAACAAGTACATTTACTAATAATATAAGAGGAAATAACCCTTATTAACATATGCAAAATCCAACCAAATCAGGGACTTCCACGTAATGCCCGACATAGATTGGGTTGAACCAAATATCTCTTTCAGCTAATCACCCCCACGCCATATTCCAAGTATGAATGTGGGATCTCATGGAATAAACCAACAAACACTAAATCAAGGCTTCCAGAGACCAAACCACCTCAACCCTCAACCAGTGATTCCACCTCACGTTCAGACATCACTAACATCAACAAATCGATCTCTACCCAAGATGTCTAGGGATCTAGAGATTTTTTTCCAACCCGGATCTAGGACTAGTAACTCAATCCACAACCCCTACAAGGCTCTAGATCATTTGTCCAACAAAGGCTTGAGGACTAGTAACTCAACCCACCAAGGGCTCTAGAGCATTTTTCCAATTAAGGCTTCTATGACTACTAACTCAACCCAAGTTTTTCCAGGGATTCCATAACATTTTTCCAACCAAGGCTCCAAGAACTAATAACTCAACCCACAACCATAAGGAACATGAGCACCAATAAGAAAAACAAATGGGAAAATATACGACACCATGGCTATCCAGGAAATGGAAAGGCTAGGCAAAACCACTATCAATCTAGGAAATCATCCTTGCCAATGACAAATCATAACCAAATAACCACATGCATACACCATGCATGCCAAAAATAGCTATTAAATCATACATGCAACTCGGTACCTACAAATCAATCCAGTTGTAGTTGTTTATCCCATTGTCCCCTTGCACTTTCCTACTTTCCTTTGCCTTCTTTCTCCAAATCCAATGTGCTCCAAGAATTCTCCAAGGTTTCTCTAAGCGTGCAAGAATGTGTGAGAGAGAGAGAATAGAAGAGAGCTCCAAGCTATAACTAACAAAAATCCAAAACCAACAAAAGTTGTGAACTGATCCTCATAAGCCCTTTTATCATTGAGGCCTCTATTTTCTTCATTTTCCTTTAGTTTTCCTTCAATTTTCCTCACATGCAATTCTATGACATTTCACCTTTGTTTTCTCCTACTTTCCATTGTTTTTAAAATAAATGTCAATAAATGCCACTTTGCATTTCCAAAGCCTTTGCCAATTTCCACAGCCATGAATTAATCACCAGTGATCCCCATCACTATGTCTTTGGCCAACATTCAACTTCAAATATGTGTCCCATGAATTTGGTCTTATTTTTTCCTTTATTAACTTTATTCCATGAATTTTTAACCGAGGATGTTACAAAAACAAATTGCTACAAGAAACTTCTTGTTGCTACAAGAAACTTCCAACAAGCCTGTTTGTTGAGTTAACCTTCCAAATTCCCAAGCTAATCAAATAAAATTTTTGTGGAGTAAATTTTGTTATTAAATTCAATGCTTTTAGACCTCAATCCAAGTAGAATCAACTTGAAATAGTTTCATTAGCATGTGCTAAAATTCAACGAAAAATTACTACTAAAAACCAGAAATTTCAAAATAGTGAACTAGTAAGTTGATCTAAACACATTCCTAAGCCAATCAAGTGAAAATGCTATGGGGTGAATTTTTTTATTAATTTGGATGTTTTTAAACTTTAAACCAAGTGGAATAAACTTGAAAGAAACTAATTAACACGTGCTAAAATTCAACAGAAATTTATTATTGTTTTGCTACAAGATACTTCAAAAATTTCCAGCATTATGAACTAGTAAACCAATCCAAGTAGCTTAATACTGAATATGACTTTCTAGAGTTGTTCTAAGGATGCATCACACTTGTAAATATATAAATGACATGAAAAACCACTTACTTCAATCATTTAACCAATATAACCTACAACAAATGAAGCATGAATACTAAGTGCAAAAATAGGAAATGCAAGTGCACAAGACATTCAAAGAAGATAAAAAAAAAAAAATTGTACAATAGGGCTCTAAGGCTCCTGCGATAGCCAAGCCTAAGGATGTTCAAAGTCCTATGAATGAAACTAAGTCTAAGAAGCTGAATATTATTGGAAATGTATTCACTACTGAGAGGGGGGAGTTGATAGAGGGAAATGTTCCCCTAGGGCTTTTGGGTTGAAACCCTAGCAGACTGAAAGTTATCTATTCAAAGAAACATGCATTCACACAGCCATTATGCTATTGTAAGAAAATTCTATGATAAGGGTACGTACCTTTGGTCCTACGTTTAAGAAGGCCCTTAGGGTCCAAACCCTTCTTGGAGTTCCCTTCTTCTCTTTTGTCCTGCAAAACAAACAATTCAAAGAACACAACAGTACATGGACAAAAACTTATAAAGAAACCATCTTTATGTTATAAAGAAAGGTAGTTAGTTATGAAATCCAAGCAACCATTTACATATGAATTCTAAACATGAATATCATTAACATAAAGAAGATTCATTTCGGGAACCAAGACATGTGTTTCTTTTATTATTGACAAATAAAGTACATAAAAAGGAATATTTTCACCCAAGTCACCTTCAGCAGGCTCCAAGCAAAGCTTCCTTCCGGATCTGTTCCAGCCTCAAGCCTCTAACAAACTCCTTCCATGACTCTCTCCATGATGTCATAAATGGTGGATGAACATCAACACACAAGGAAACAAAGGTTTCATGTACAAAATGGGGGAAGTGCAGAAGGCACAAGGGACTTCAGACCTGGTCAAGGGAAAAATCTCAGCATAATAACCTTTCTCTCTCCTCTCTCCTCCCTTAGGCCTTCCCTTTGAGGTCTTTTTATACCATCTCCAAAGTAGTTTTTTAGTTAGGAGTTGGTTGGGAACAATTGGGCCATGGGCACTAACAGGTGATCAGCAGGTAAAACCCGCGATCTCCCCCCGAAAATAAGGAGTTTTATATTTTTTTTAAGTGTTTTAATACATACACGCGGGTTGGATATACACAGACCCGCGTATACACGCGTTTAACTCAGGGCAATGTCGCGTATAAGGGATAAAAAATTGTTTTTTAAATTTTAGGACCAAGTCTGGAAGGAGGGGTTGCCCTAGGCCATGAGTACAACATCACAAACCATAAGAGTGAGATTTGGAGCTATAACAGGAGTGAATCAATGGTGACTGTGTTTCTTAACTTTAAAATTCATTTTTCAATTACTGTAACACAATCTTCATTAACCCATTAGTAGATTAAATCATATAATAAACATATGATAACCATGTGAAATAACCAAAGAATCATGCACAAGAAGACACAAAATTTTATGGTGGAAAACCCTCCTCCTGGGTCAAAAACCACCCTTGTCGTTGCTACACTGCTCAAATAATTATATTAATTGTCAAGCAATTCAATTACATAGAATATATAAATGGATACTATCAGAGAGAACTATGATCCTCATCTACGACTCTACAAACACCCATATGATCAACAAGCCTTACCCAACACCCATTAGACTTATGAAGAAATATGTCCTCTGTATTGAATTTGTTGGAGCACCCACTCCACTCTTCTACTGACCCTCGTTTCACAATATTTCAAACTAGAGTCAATCTGAATCACTCAACCAGAACAACACAACAACCTCTAACAATATAGGTTTGAATCAATATAATAATCTCACCAAAACAGAATTGCACAACTCAGCCTGCCAAGCCACCAAAGGAGATCAGAAAGAAACACTGTCTGAGGCGGGCATACCCATGCTCAGAAAAAGTAAAGCATGTCTGCATCTCAAGTACAAGCGGATCCACTAAGTATACAAGTATAAATGACTGAAAGATACATAATGGATCATCTGATCATAATGAACAAGTACATGTCTGAATATCACATATAAGACTGTCAATGATGCTGAAAGATGCAACGGATCACTGATATCAAAGACTGATCCCAAAAGGTACCAACTGAACATGATGGAATAGGATGGTACTACACTACAAACTCAGGTGCCAGCATATAGAATGTCGCCATGACTGACTGCAACATATAAAGTGGAGTGGTATCAACTAGCAGCAACAAGAGCAACTATCAAGTGAACCAATGAATGCTTATACAACCTGAGGTCTTCACCGACCGTCGTGGTACATTTCTACACCATGGGAATAAATGATCTGAAGTCGACCATGTGAGAAATTGTTTGATTACCGGTGATTGATGTATACCGTTAGCAAACGCGAGACTACTCACCGATAATGATAATGAGCGTCAAGGTACCCAGTACAATCTAACAAGTGTGAATAGATGAGATGGAGTCGAACACATGTAAGAATCTATTGATTAGGAGACAATGATGGTTTCCCACTATCGATAGCAAAGGATTTGCCACTAATGACTGCAAACCCCAAGGTACTGCCAAATGGACTCTAGATCTTTGCCCCAGAGCAATGAGTCGGAGTCGATAGGGAAAGATCCGCTAGAAGGAAGGCATTAAAGCATCCTCCATCAATCTAGCACGAATGTAACCCGTAGGCCAATAATGTGGAAGGAATCAGACGAAAAAGATGTAGTAACCCAACCGAAGTACGTTTCCGGGGTACACAAGATGTGGCTAGCGCACGGTAGAAACCCTCTGAACCAACCAATAATGAAAGTTGACACAGAGGCGAGGTATCCACCAATAGGGTCAAATGGAAACCAAGGTACTGCACGAATCCCAATGTGTGATAATGTAAGCTGACGTCGAACACAAGGGAAACCACTCAGTCAAAGACCCATGGTACTGATCGATGCTGAGCACAAGGTGACCTATCAATAATGAAAATAGGGTCAGGGTGCGGCTCTAGGCCTGTCCTCAGAGCAAGGTGTCGTCGTTGATAAGGACAAGACCCGCCAGCAAGAAGTCAATGGGGACCTTCTCAAACCGGCACGAGTAAAGGACCAATATAACTGATGTGATAATAGACATGACACTGACAACCAGGGATGGCCGACTGAAAAATGAGTCAAGAGACACCGCAGAGAGGCCGACTCAGGCTAACTTCCCTTGAACAAAAGCATGACTCAATGTGACTATGTGGCAGCATATGATGACTCTGTATAAGTTCGCCATGCAGGAGGCACGAATGAACCCTCCATATGATTGGAAGAGATAACCAATCGGGGGAGAACTGACTCAATAAAAAGGTTATGGCGTACCTAAGTCAAACTAAATCCCACCCATGCGGAGGAGACTTTGTTTTGAGTGCTTTGTTCAAGGGAGACACGACTGACTCTAGCTGCCAACAATAAATGGAAATAATGTCCCGTTCCCGCTCTTTTTGGAATATTTAATTTTTTTGTCTTTTTCTGTTAAGCTGGAAAAAGAATAAAAGAATGCTATGGTACAGTGGAAAGAACGAGTGTCGGTGAAACAGATGATCTAGTTCCTGGGAAAGGAACGTTCCTATGCTTAATGCAGGGAGGTGAAAACTGGTCAGTGACACTCAAAGGTATGTTCCTTCCACGGGTCGAGGTGTGTCAAGCTGTAGAAGTCAACAGTATGCAAGGTTGATTTTGCAGACGTCATGGTCAAAAGTTGGCTTAAACACGAGTCCAAGTGAAGCCGACTCTAGGCCAAAAGGTGCAAGTGGTCAACATGCAAATGCAGTAGTACAACCCAACACAAAGGAGCCTCTAGGGTATAAGGCCAGAACAAAGCGGAGAAGCTAAGAGGAATGAGTCTTCAACGCATAAGTCATGGCGGGACTACAGAGGACTCCCGAGCCTACTTAAGTCGGAGCAGCATGGGAAACAAATGTCAGTGAGGTGCTAACTAGGATGCCCATGTAAAGGATGGCTCTACCATCGTGTCATGATTTAAAGAATCGGCGAGTGAAGATGGCTTACGAACCATAACACGATGGAATCGACCCTATGGCTGATGTATCGGAAAATGGAGGCTAGTATGCATAATGCAACGGAAAAATGATGTCCCTAACCTATATGCCAGTGAGAAAACGATACCTGTCATGACGGGTCAGCAGTCATGGAACCGTCTCAAAACTGTCGAAAAACGTCCAAAATGTCCTGAAAAATAAACCAATCTCGACATTCCAAGCTCCCAAGTTAAAAGGCACATGAGGCCAAACAAATTTTGAAAAACTTATAAAAAGAATTTTTGACTCACCATTTTTACCATTTGAGTTTGAGAGCAAAGGTTTTGGAGCAAAAGGAGCAAACTTCCCATAGCCAGATTCAACCGTTCAAATTCGTCAAAAACCTCCAAGTAACTCTTATACTTAGCTTGCAATTGATTGTGACAGGTTTTAAGATTTTTGATTGATGTTTCACCGTTGAACTTTTGTCAAAAATTTCCCCGCGGCATATACGCGGGTTGGTAATATTGAACCCGCGTACACGCGGGCCCTATACGCTACTGTGTGCATAGGGACCCGCGTATACGCCGCGAATCATTTTTAAACAAAAACTAACGGTTTTAAATCGATTTTTTCTCAGGATGCCTGTCACGTGGCGTGAAAGAGAGCATGCAGCGGTAGACAATGAAGTTATGAACAGTCCAGAAGCATTAGATGCATTACGGGGATGCGGTTTGCTTAAATTTTTCAAATTGCCAAATATGAAAGCGAACACGCGTCTGCTTGAGATGCTCATTGATTATTGGGATGTCTATGTGGAAGCCTTTATGATCGATCAGATGCCGCTCAGGGTAGAAGTGGAGGATATCTATTTTATCATGGGCCTTTCCCGAAGGGGACAGGTAGTACAGTCCCGGGGCAGGACACGGAGTAGCCTCTCGATAGAGAACTATGTACATATATACTGCCCGGGACATCCCAAAAAAGTTGGGAGCCAGATTTCCATCACACATGTGGCAATTTTATCACTTAGGATAATCTTGTTCACCATGGCTCGAGTAAACAGATCATCCTCTCTGCATCAGGCTTCACGGCAAAACATGAGCGTGGCAGTTGACTGTCTCACTACTGTGTTCGACTGGTGTACTCCTCTTCTGGCCAACATGAAGAGCCATCTCACTTCTATCAAGAGGGGTCAGACTAAAAACTTTGGACATGGGAGCATCTTGTGTGCTTTCTTTTTCGAGAAGGTTCCGCACTCCGCCCCAGGGTAGCAGTTTCCATCAGCACCCCACGTGATCCACGCATGGGCCGGTGGGCTGATCTGATGAAACTGGTGGGATCAACAGATCATCGCCGTAGATGACTACCCCTATGTTGGGCTGGATTTCCGAGGAGATCCTGATCTAGCGTTACCACCGAACGCAGCATGGGGCGAGATTGGTAAGATTTTTTGATTTTATAATTTTTTGGATTTTTCAAATATAATGATGAATTTTGAAAAATATTTTTGATGAGATTCAAATGACTGATATGATGATCATGTTCCAGACATCGGGTTGGTACGACCAGATGGATTCCCGCGGCATGGACGGCGTGGCTGAGAAGCCGAAGAGGCGGCTGCTGATACAGAACGAACTCTAAACAACGTCTAGCGACACTTGGCGAGACTGAGCTGCCAAGTACTAATGGTCGTCATAGAGGACCTTCCTAAGGATATGCAGCGTCATGTGGTTGGCATGCCACGTGACTGGGTTCGCATTTTTCGGCGTGTGTATAATGCTATAGTTACATACTTTGATGCTCATCCTGAGCCGAGGCATTAGATATGCCAGACATGATTATGGGCATTTGAGTCCCAATTTTGTATATTTTTTGGACACACATATGTACACTCGAGATGCTTTACTATATATATATATATATATATATATATATATATATATATATATAGTTTGACTTTTTGATGCTTGATTTTATTATGATGAATGATTGATGTGCCAGTCTAATGCCTGATTAGCGATAGAATCAGCTAACCAATTATGAGATCTTGGAATGTGAAAATAATTAATATAAGTAAATGATCTTTGCAACAACCTCACCCTTAAATACTGGCGATATAAAGATGGATCCCGTATCCGATAAATGTTATTTAATTGAGACACTATCAATTGAGAATCAAGGTACACTACCAACGAGTCGATCCCATGAGAGATTGCCTCAGATAATAAATTAATAACAGCAGTATACTCGGCCATATTGTTTGAAGCAGGAACGATACATACGCCTCTTGATGCCATTAATTGACCAATTGGATAATAAAGTACCCAAGCTGCAGAAGCAAGATTCCGAGTGTGCCGACTAGCACCATCGGCGAACCCAAAATAGACCAAATCATCCATCAACACCTGCCACAGCAGACCAAAAAGTGCTAATATCAGAAAACTCTCGATGATAAATGTACAAATATACATAAAGTACAAAGAAGCCATTGCCTGGCCAAAACTAAGCAAAGTACTTCTTTAGGTAGAGCCAGTTTCGGGGCTCCGCCAGTTTGTTTCCTTCAAAGTCGATTAACTCATATGACCCTTTTTCTAAAACTCGTTTAATAATGAAAGTACCGTACCACATAGGCTTAAATTTGCCTGCCCCCAAGGTGTCTTTATCTTGGTCATAGACCAAGACAAGGTCACCTTCAGCAAAGACTCGAGGACGGACAGACTTATCATACTGTGTTTTAACCCTTTTCTTATGAGCCTCATTCACCGTGGCGGCATCTCGACGCTGCTCATCGAGGTGTTCCAAATGAATTAGGCGCTCTTTGAGACTCGAAGTCTCAGGAAGGAGCTCAACAGCTAACTTAAGAGATGGAATTTCACATTCAACCGGAAAGATATATTCCATCCCATAAACCAACTGAAAAGGTGTAAAACCAGTAGCCGTTTTGACGGAGGTTCGGTATGCCCAAAGAGCCGAATACAACATAATGTGCCAATTGGACCGATTTTTATCGATCGTCTGTTGGAGTATCGTCTTAAGAGTTTTATTGACTGCCTCGACCTGTCCATTGGCCTGAGGATAATAAGGGGATGAATGCTCATGGCGGAAACCTAATTTAAGAGCCAATTCGGACATCAGTTGATTCTGGAAATGACTGCCATGGTCAGTGACAATCTCTCTTGGGATACCGAATCTTGAGATAACCTGATTGAAAAGAAACAATGCTGCCATGTCACTATCGTTCTTATAAGTAGGCATGGCCTCAGCCCACTTCGTAAAGTAGTCCACAACCACAATAATGTACTTGTGATTTGCCGCTGAAGGCAGATTACAAGTTGTAAAATCAATACCCCACTTAGTAAAGGGACCAACGGTGACAACGGGAAAAAGAGGAGCTGGATGCGCGCGCATCTTCTGAGTAAAAATTTGACAAGGGTGACAGCATTTGATCGCTTCCACACAGTCTTTAAAGAGTAAAGGCCAAAAATATCCAGCATGTAAGATGCGCTGGGCTGTAGCAAGCCCTGATAGATGACCACCACAAGCTCCACTCTGGCAGTCATTGAGCACAAACTCTGCTTCCTCTAAGGTTAAACAGTGCCGAAGGATTGAATCAACCCCTCGACGGTATAATGTGTCACCAATGATAACATAGCTTTTAGCCAGGTGACGTAATTTTCAGCGTTCATCCTTGGAGAAAGTAGAGGGAAACTTCGAAGTCTGGAGATAGACAATGATATCTCCATACCAAGGGTCGAGTGAAGAGATGAGGAATAAATGTTCGTCGGGAAAACTTTCCTCATAAACAGTATCCTCTCCACAGGGTAGCTCAGAAATCAGCTCCGCGAAAACCATGGATTTCTTAGACTTGGCAGACAAGAACTCAAGATCGAATTCTTGCAAAATGACTATCCATCTATTATATTTTCCCCCAATCACTCGCCTACTGAGGACAAATTGAAATGGATTGACCGCCGCTAAGACAAAAGTTTTGCGTAGCAAGATATAATGATGGAGCCTCTAGACAGCGTGGACAGCTGCCAAGGCCAACTTCTCAACCAGAGAATAGCGAAGTTCAGGACCTATTAAGCCTCGGCTCAAATAATAAATCACATGCTCGGCGAGAGCATCGTCTTCCTGAACAAGAACCATACCAATGGTCGATTCTGCTACAGCGAGATATAAAAGGAAGTCTCTACCATAATCCGGTGGAATCAAAAGCGGGGCAGAGACTAATGCCTTTTTCAAAGCATCAAATGACCACTGCGCAAAGTCGTCCCACACAAATGGAACTCCTTTCCGTAGCAAACGCATAAACCCTTTAGTGATCTCGGCATAGTTTGCTATAAACCGTCTTAAGAAATTAGCCTTCCCTTGAAGACTTTGAAGTTGTCAAATTGAGGACGGGGGAGGCAACTGAACTATTGCCTCAACCTTGAAGGGATCAACCCAAATCCCTTCATTGGAAACGATGAACCCTAACAACTGACCGGACATAACCGCGAAAACGCACTTGTTGGGATTCAACCGGATTTTATAAAAACGACATCGTTCAAAAACCAATCGAAGATGACTAGGATGATCAGTTCTCTTTCGAGAACGAGCAGCGAGATGATCCAAGTATGCCTCAATGACATGTTTGATGTCGTGGAAAGCATATGACATGGCCCGCTGAAAAGTGGCTCCAGCATTTTTAAGACCAAAAGGCATCTTTCTATATGCAAAGGTACCCCAGGGACATATAAAAGCTGTCTTATGTTGATCTTCAGGACGGATAGAAATTTGATTATAACCCGAAAAACCATCCATGAAGGAAAAAATTTCATTACCCGCACACTCGTCAATAATCTGATCAATGAATGGCGTGGGGTAATTATCTTTCGGACAAGCCTTGTTTAGGTCCCTAAAATCGATGCATACTCGGATTGTTCCTTGCTTTTTATCCACAGGGACTGGATTAGAAACCCAATCAGTAAGAGGAACAGGGTATATAAAACCCGCCCTTAGCAGCTTCTCAACCTCAGCTTTGATAGCTGCTGCTTTCCTAGGGTTAACCAGCCGAAGCCTTTGACGAACCGGTTTCTTGTTTTCATACGTCTTGATCTCATGTTGAACTATAGAAGGATCAATGCCAGGCATTTCTTCATAAGACCAAGCAAATACATCACGAAATTCCTTAAATAGGTCGGTGTAAATTTGAATTTATTCAGGGGAACACTCAATTCCGATGAAGATATTCTCGATGACGTTAGGGTCCCTAGAGATGTTTATAGGTATCGTTTTTGAAATTACCAACATATTTCCTTCAGCACGAAGGTGTGCTGGAGCCAAAGGGTTTGACACCATACAAACATCACTAGTGAGGAGCTCGGAGAATCTAGATTCTACTTCTTGCAATGGAGGAAGAAAGTATGAACGATGGTGTAAGTCCTCCCAAGGTCGATCTATACCCATCATTACTTCTAGGATTGCTTCTTCAGAAGGCAAAACCGAATCTAAGCAGTCCAAAGTAGAGGTAGAATCAAGGCTCCAAGCCGGGGCCACATGACCATCTAACTCCTCTTCGGAAAAAGGAGTAGAGTGGTTGTCTGCAGAGTCTACGATAGACTGATATCTAAGCTCAGCTGCAGATATAGGGAATGCCATTCCTTTACTTGTCCTTCAACTAATGTTGTCGTAGGTGAAGGCAAGGTCCAAGGGTCTGAAAAATAATGAGTTCGGAAGAACTCTTCTCGAGGAGACTCCTTAGATGATGAAATAGCATTGATTTTAGCGAAAGGAGAGGGAAGATCAAATGTACCCATCAATGAGGAATACATACCTACTCCTAAATTCTCAGTCGGCGGGCGAGGGTTATCCACTAAAGGGACAGTAGAGTCAGAGCTTGCTTGAGGATCGACTGGACAATAGTCCAATTGATTAACCTTAACGATTTTCCCCTCATGAGGAAAGAAAATGACACGAAACAGAGTCAAAACAACGACATCCATCTCGTATACCCAGTTCCTTCCTAATAGGAGATTATAGTCTAGGTTAGCGTCTATGACATCTACTTCAATATTGACGACCTTTCCCCCAACACATATAGGAAAGGCCGGGATAATCCCATGCGGCTATGAGAATGACCATCAAATGCAGTCAAGATGGTGGGTGAAGGAATAGCCGAAGGTGATCCAATAGCCTTCCAGCATGACATCGACATGACGCATGTGGAAGCTCCTTCATCTATAACGGTGCGAAAAATATTAATTTTCCGATATGTAGACTTTATTTGGAAATCCATATGATGAGGGAGTCGCTTTTTGACATTTAACATGTCAAAAGTGAGCACTAAAGAGTTAGCTGGATCGACTACTCCAATCGCGGAGAGTAAAGCACTTCTCTGAGTCGGACACGACTGGAGAACCTCTAAAGCGGACATGGCACACGGACTCTGAGCCAGATCCTCCACAATGGAGTAATTCTGGGCGGCCCTAGCATTAGGATTAATAGTCACGCGTTTAGCGGAACCTTTCGGTATCCGTGGTATAGTCTCAACAGGGGGTCGCTCAATATGAAGGTCAGTACTTCTGGGAACAGTTTTGTCCTTTGAAGTTTCGGCTTCACCATAATCACGTGACCGAGTAGCCACATGGACGTTAGAACCCATCATGAAAACATTTGACGATTTTTCCCCTTCCTGGTTGCCCCCTGCGGAGGTTCTAGGGTTTGAACTCGCACCAGCAAGAAGTTGCTGCCCTTGGGGAAATGGGTTGGTTAACACAGCTTGAGAACTAGAAGTCCCTTGTTGTCCTAACAAGTGCTGAGCGTCTTCAATCTTAGGGCAGAGATGAGTTATATGGTCTCCACTGCACAACTTGCATGGAAACTTGACTTTCTTTCTCGACTCATTTCTACCACCACCGGCGTTGTTGTCGGATTTATTTGCATCAGGCTTCCCATCCTGGTTCTTTTTCTTACCTCGTCCTTTCTTTTTCCCATTGGAATTTTGATTTCCTTTGGGGTTATTAGATTGGACGACATTAATTGAAGAAGTTTGGGAAGCGGGGGGATTAGACGATGTGACTTGGTTGTTAGAAGCAGTTTGCAAGGACAATTTCTGCAATTGATTCAACAAGTTCATTGTAGTTGTGTCTACTGACCCAACGATACCATCCGCATGCGGACCTGGCTTCGACTTAGCTATGTCAACCTTAGATCCAGGAGCATCTGGCAAGTATTTTTGTAGGATCCCAGACTGAGAGTAGATCAATTCTAATTGATGGGCCCTAAAAATGGCTTGCTCCTCATAATAGACCCCAGACATGGAGACATCCTTGGAGATCTCGGGTTGTAAAGATTTCAAAAACCACTCGAGACGGTACTCCGGAGGGATTTTGGCTTTAATGAGCCTCCTTCTCCGTCTCCATTCCTGAATATGGTCAGAAATGTGAGTTGCCTTATCCTGACGAAAGGTGGCCAGAAGTTCAGTTCCGGCATCATAGCGGACAGGCAACTGGAAGTGATTTAAGAAAATATTGGCTAAGTCAGTGAAAGATGTAAAGCTGCCCCCTAGCAACTCTATATACCATTTGGCTGTATTACCAGTCAAGGTGCGCTGAAAGAGTCTCAACCTAATCGAGTCATCGATAAGGGAGTTAGATGAGCACCACAAGTGGAATGTGGTTACATGGTCGCCTGGGTCTTCACCACTCTTCCCTTCGAATTTTGGAATGTCTGAAGGGAGTTTGGTTGGGACCGGAGGCCAGGCCGGATTGTACTTGATTGGGTCATTTGTTAACTTAGTGAGATCTGGCAAGTTCAACGTTGCCAAAAATGGAAGCCTAGGAGGACCTTGGGGATTCCACCCAGACTGGGTAGAACTCCCAAAGTTCTGAAAAGATTGCCCTGGAATTTGGGAGGCACCAGGCTGCCCAAAGTAACTGGTAGAACCAGCTGAACCAAAAGGCAAGCCTTGTGATCCAGCAAAATTTGGAGTTTGACCAACTCCGGCCATATAGCCTCCATAACCAGCAAAGTTTCCTCCTAAAGGATTGTAAGGAGTTGATAACCCCTGATACGGATTCCAAGCTGAAGCAAGGGGAGGAATAATTTGAAACGAACTAACCGTGGAGTACGGACTATTCCCTTGTTAGCCGATAAATGGATTCCCAGTTCCCGCGCTACTAACCCAGGGTTATTCCAACCTTGGAAAGGATTGTTGCTTTGTCCTACAAAAGAAAAAGGCATGGATCCTACCGTCGGGTTGGAATGTGGTATATGACCACTTCCGAAAGGAAAACCCTGGAATGAAGCCGATCCACCCATCATGGACGTAGCGGCACTAAACGGAACCGATGTAATACCCTGTGAGTGGGTGCCGAATGGGAAGAATCCAGTACCAAAAGCATTGGTTTGGGCATTTCCACTCGTGGACGGAATGGAGGTAGACCCAACTAAAGATGTGCTAGCAAAAGATCCAAACAAGGAAGCAAAGGAGATGGAAATGGTTCCTCCCCCTTGCACCGATGTTGGGGTTTGCATAGTCGTAGCACTTGTAGAAGCCATGCTTCCAGTAATGGTCATCGATGGTAAGCGCATAGCGTAACCTGGACTTGACGGTCTATGCGTCGGAGTCCCAACGTATTGCAATACGTCTGGATGACTAGATGGTAGGGGAGAATTCGGAGCCGCTAACGACTCTGAGAGTTCTTCTACCTCTATGTTATTCTCCGCTTGAAAGAGAACTCGAGAAAGGACTGGAGTGTCCCTCTCTTTTTCAGAAGTGCCAGGCCTTGCTTGGCCGCTAATGCCCCCGAGAGGAGGATCAATCCCCGATGCATCAACCGGCGTGGGACGAAACCCACCGGTAGTATTGCCTCTGCGCCTTCTAGGAGAAGGCTCTAAACTTGGTGGCGAAAGACCACGAAGTCTTCGAGACCGTCTAGGAGATCTATCAGCCACTTTGAATTTTTTGTTATGATCTAACTAAAGACTCAAAAAATTGAAAGCTAGGCCAACTGAGAGCACAGAGCACACACTATAAAGTCCCTAAAGATACAGCCAGTCAAACAACTTCCAAGTATTTCCGCTCCGGGTGATTAAGATCGGACACCAAAATACGAGAAAGTGAAATAAGGGGCCTTCCGAAGATAGTCTGGGATGATGAGGGCCCAGTCCTATCAGCGAAGGTATCAGAGGAAGTTACGTTGACCTCCTAACAATAGCCTGCGCCGGTGCAAGCCCCCAAGCTTCGCAAGGGTGCCCTCCAGTAGTACTGTCGAGAGTGATGCAACGTCAACCTCAGGTGCCACGGGATTCCCCTCCGCAGCCACTTGTGTAGTTCCCTAGGAGTAGCAACTATGGATACCAACTCGTCGCAGAAGCCAGGCGGAACAGTCGTGAGGTAACTTCGGACAAGTGGGAGAGGGGGTATCTCTCTTCCCTATCTTCACAAACCCTCGTGCTTAACTCCCAGATCCGGAGCTTTCCTGGTCTTCCTAACGCTATTGGATTTTCTCTCGTTATTCAGACTCCTATGTTTGACGTTTATATGGCCTTGGAGAGTTAACTCTCTACTCGCCTAATCCAAGGCCCTAAAATCCTAATCTTGTTGGTGTAACTGACTAAAACAAAAAGTTCTAGTGAATTTTAGTTAGCGCTTGATTTTATTAGGTTGTTCTTTAAGTCACAAGGTAACGGAAGTGAAACTAGTGGTGTTTTTTGACGCAAAAGAAATTAATAAAAACTTAACTACATGCACATGCACTTTTTCGTTTTTCGATGAAGAGCAATTTCTATAGGGTTCAGAGGTACTTCTAATAAAATACATTTTTCTTTTCTTTTCGTTAATTCACACTTCGCACTCACAAAAGCTAACAAAGCTATGTATGCCTAAAAGGGGATGCAAATCTATCCTAATGCAACAACTATATGTGGATGCAAGATTTAAAACTACTCTAAAAACAAAAATGAAAGTTGCTTGCTTATCAATTTTTTATCTTGCCACTTACAATGTCTAGATGGAACATGAGATGCTACCATTCATTTCGTCTAAACACTAAAAATGAGTTCTAAGACAAACATAAAGCACTTTCACTTCATAAAAGGAAACCAAATGAAAAGCAAGTTTAAGAAAGCAAAACTAAGATTTTCAAAAGATTTACTTCTGTAGGTTTTAACCCTGTACAGAAATTACCTGCATACAAATTCTTAAACAAAGAAAATAAACAATGCGAGAGCATAACCCATAAAACACATATGCACAGAGATTTTTCCCTGGATCCCAAAACCGGGACTACCAGCTTGATTTTTCTTTATGTTCCTTTCGATGTTACAATACATATTTATACATGCCGAAGCATCCAATACCATGGACCGAAAACCATCGCGTCCAATACCATGGACCGAAAACCATCGCGTCCAAAAAACATGTGCGAAAATCATGCACAAAACCATAGGTGGGTCCGCACAACCTAACATATGGTCCAAAACCAAAATTTTCCAGGGCACTGCCTCGGACCCCATAAAGTGGGGTTACGGGTGCCCTTCAAACCCCCTATTAACTACGTGGAAAGAATATAACACAACCCAACAATCTCCCACTTGTTGTTTTCTTTCCACAGGGGGCCACAGGAGAGCTTAGTCATTTTTTCAGCCCTGAGATTCCCATTGCTTCTCTGCACCAAGAGAACTTCTCAGAGCTCACAGATTTTGTCAATGCATCTACAGTATTCTTCAAAGTGTCCACCTTTACCAGCAACACCTTTCTGTCTTCTATCATATCCCTCACAAAGTGATACTGAACATCAATGTACTTTGTCTTTGAATGATAAGCAGGGTTCTTTGCCAAGAAAATTGCACTTTGGCTGTCACAATCTATTCTTATAGCTCCCTGTACTAACCCCATACTTGAACACAATATCTGCAACCAAACTGCTTCCTTGCTTGCATGAGTGGCTGCCATGTATTCTGCCTCTGTAGTTGATAGTGCCACTACAGATTGTTTCTTACTCATCCAACTGACTGCACCTCCAAATAGGTTAAACACATACCCACTTGTAGATCTTCTCTGATCCAGATCTCCAGCCCTGTCTGCATCAACAAAGCCATGAATATCCAACACTCTGTCCAATCCTGGTCTTCCTTGGTAGCACAAACAATAATCACTAGTGCCACGCAAATACCTGAAAACCCGCTTCACTGTTGTCCAGTGCTCCTTCCCAGGTTTTGACATAAACCTGCTCAATACTCCCACTGCATGTGCAATGTCTGGTCTAGTACAGACCATTGCATACATCAGGCTACCCACTACACTTGCATATGGAACACGGGACATGTCCTCTTCCTCTTCTTGTGTCTTGGGACACTGTTCAACAGATAACCTCACACCTACAGGAATAGGAACCTTCACCGGTTTACTATCCTACATATTAAACCTCTAGAGTATTGTCTCGACATACTTCCTCTGGTTTAACCAGAGCTTCCTCTTTGACCGATCTCTTTTAATTTCCATGCCCAAAATATAGTTTGCAGCACCAAGATCTTTCATGTCGAATTTGGAGGACAATTGGGTCTTCAAATCCTGGATAATTTCTTTGTCATTTCCAACCAGCAACATATCATCCACATACAAAACCAGATAAATAATACGGTCACCAATTAATTTAAAATACACACAATGATCTGCTTTTCTTCTGGTGAAGCCAAGTCCCCGTATAAATGTATCAAATTTCTGATACCACATCCTTGGTGACTGTTTTAACCCATACAGAGACTTCTTTAACTTGCATACCAGTTCTTTCTTACCCTTCACCGCAAAGCCTTCAGGTTGCTTCATGTAGATTTCCTCTTCCAAATCCCCGTGAAGAAATGTTGTCTTCACATCCATCTGTTCTACCTCAAAATCAAAAGCAGCAGCAACAGATAAAAGTAATCTAATAGAAGTTACCTTGGCAACAGGAGAAAAAATATCACCAAAATCAATTCCTGGCACCTGGGAATAACCTTTTGCTACCAACCAAGCTTTGTATTTCTCCACCTTTCCTTCTGCATTTGTCTTCTTCTTGAACACCCATTTTCTGCCAATGGGTTTCCTTCCAGCCGGCAACTCCACCAGGTCCCAAGCCTCATTTTTGTGCAAAGATGCCATTTCATCGACCATCGCATCTTTCCAGAGTTTTCCATCCTCTGAATCCACTACTTCCTTCACAGTTCTGGGATCATTATCAGTAACAGACAAAGCAAAATTTGAACTGAAAGCAGATGGACTATACCTTTCTGGCTGCCTTCTTTCTCGAACTGATCTTCTCACAGCCGGTCTGTGGCTCTTCATCTTCTGATTCCTCCTCTGCTGCAGAGTCTGATTCTTCCTCCTTTGGCTCAAACTCTATCTTCTCAGGTTCCTTTGGTTGGACTTCATGTTGAATAACATCTTTTACCTCTCTGAACAACACATCTCGGCTGTACACAACCTTCCGTGTGACTGGGTTCCAAAGCTTATAATCCTTTAAACCATCCTTATACCCAATAAAGGTGCACTTTTCAGATTTACTATCCAACTTGGTTCGTTTCTCCCTTGGAACATGTACATATGCATCACATCCAAATACCCTTAGATGTGAAAGAGAGGGTTTCTTACCAGTCCATACTTCTTGTGGAGTCTTATCCTCCAACGCTATTGAAGGTGATCTGTTGATCAGGTAACATGCAGTATCCACCGCCTCTGCCCAGAATTCTTGTCCTAACCCGGCACCACTGAGCATGCTTCTTGCCCTTTCCATCAACGTCTTGTTCATTCTTTCTGCGACTCCATTTTGCTGAGGTGTATATGGAGTAGTCTTCTGCCGTGCTATACCACACTTCTTGCAAAATTCTTCAAATTCCTTGCTGCAAAATTCTCCACCATTATCTGTCCTCAGCACCTTTATCTTCTTCTCTGTTTGATTTTCCACCAAAGCCTTAAATTCTTTAAACCTGTCAAAGACTTCAGATTTCTTCTTAAGAAAATATATCTATGTATTCCTTGAGAAGTCATCTATGAATGATACATAGTACACAGACTTACCCAGTGATGGAACCTTCACAGGTCCAAACACATCACTGTGCACAAGCTCTAATATCTGTTTCGTCCTCTTACCACCAGAGGGGAAACTCACCCGATTCTGCTTCCCATATACACAATTTTCACAGAAATCAAAATCCAAAGAGCTATTATTCATACCTTCTACCATAGCTTTACCATGAAGTATTCGAAGGCCCTTCTCTCCAATATGTCCAAGCCTTTGATGCCACAACATGGTCTTCTCTCCAGAGACCACTAGATTCTCTACTCCACTTTCAGGAACCATAGAACTATTGCACCCATCAACAATAGTGCTACCTTGCAGCTTGTATAGAGTTCCAATCCAAACTCCCCGCATTAATATCAGTGCTCCTCGAACCATCTTGCAGGTATCTTTCTCGAACACCGTCTTTACACCTGCATCATCCAACTTTCTTACAGAAATCATATTTCTGGCCAATGCAGGGATATGTAGAATACCCGGAAGTGTTCTAACCCTTCCACCTTGCAACTTCAACTTTACTTTTCCCCGACCAATGATTCTAGCCTTCCTATCATCTCCTAAGAAGGCATCACCACCATCGTATTTCTCATACTCGCAGAACCACTCTCTATGGGGAGTGAAGTGAAAGGATGCACCTGAGTCAATCAACCATGCCTCATGATCTACATGTGTACTTGAAGAAGCCAAGTACACATCCCCACCTTCATCTGACGTGGTTTTCGCCTCTGCAGAAGGAGCATCATCAGATCCCTTTCCTTTATCAAGAGCTTTAGATTTACAATCCCTTCTGAAGTGCCCTTCCTTTCCGCATTTCTAGCACACCACCTTTGTAGGTTTTCCTGGAGATTTAGATCTCCCTCTAGATTTAGATCTCCCACTCGATGACTTATTTTTGTTTCTTTTCTGGGACCGTCCTCGTACAAACAAGGCATCACCATTCTGGTTGTCCATATTTTTCCATCTCATCTCCTCCGTCAGCAAGGCTGAGACTATTTCATCAAACTGCAAAGCAGTTGCATTGCTACCTATTGCAATAACCATACTATCCCACGAATCTGGTAGAGAACACAACAGACTGATGCACTTATCTTCATCTGAAATTTTAATATCAACAGATAATAACTGACTTACCACAGTATTAAACGCATTCAGATGCTCTGTCACCAAGTCTCCATCTTTCATCCTCAAGTTATACGGCTTTTTCCGCAGGAACAGTTTATTCACCAGAGACTTAGATTGGTACAAAGTCCCTAACTTGACCCACAAAGCCTTTGACGTAGCTTCCCCTGATACATTCAGCAATACTGAATCCGAGACACACAATCGTATTGTGCTCTTTGCCTTCCGATCCAACTTCTTCCATTCTTCATCGGTCACTCCCGATGGTTTAGTACCCGGATCTACTGCGATCCACTGATCTTTATCCACCAACAGATCCTCCATCTTGAGTTTCCACAACTCAAAATTCTGACCATTGAACTTCTCAATCTCTATCTTTCCACTGCTCGCCATCTTCTTTCACCACCAGAATCGATCTCGCAGATCTCCCACTGAACAGGGTCTACCACAGGCCCGAGCGAAACCCCTCAGCAACAAAGGCGCCCCCTTGAAGCCAAAACAGCTCCGATACCAAATGTAGGTTTTAACCCTGTACAGAAATTACCTGCATACGAATTCTTAAACAAAGAAAATAAACAATGCAAGAGCATAACCCATAAAACACATATGCACAGAGATTTTTCCCTGGATCCCAAAACCGGGACTACCAGCTTGATTTTTCATTATGTTCCTTTCAATGTTACAATACATATTTATACATGCCGAAGCATCCAATACCATGGACCAAAAACCATCGCGTCCAATACCATGGACCGAAAACCATCGCGTCCAAAAAACATGTGCGAAAATCATGCACAAAACCATAGGTGGGTCCGCCCAACCTAACATATGGTCCAAAACCAAAATTTTTCGGGGCGCTGCCCCGGACCCCATAAAGTGGGGTTACGGGTGCCCTTCAAACCCCTTATTAACTACGTGGAAATAATATAACACAACCCAACATCTTCAAAGCAACAAACAAAAGAGTCTTTTCAAAACAAAATGCTCTCAACAACACTGAAACTTGTGATTGAAGAATAGGCAATTAAACACTTTTGTGAATCGACACCACACAATGGATGAAAACTCAACAAAAATAAATGTGTTTTCAATCGCTCTTAACAATCAAAAGCAGCAATGAAAGCTTTGGCAATGAAAACCAAAAAGATCAAAAAGACAAATTCCAAGAAAGTGTCAATCAACAACTTTCATGAAACAAAGAAGTGGATGGTCACAAAAAGCGATTTTGTCAAGCAAACAAAAAGTCACCAAAAGCAAGATTAACACAAAAATTGTGATCAATCTTCCTACCCTGATGAAACAGAGCAGCTAAGACTCCTAGCAAGAAATCTTGCGTGCTTTAGCGATGACGCTTGCAATCAACAAAAAACAAGACCAATACTCCTTATAATCAGAGAGAATTCAAAACAAGATGCTCGTTGTAAAACAAATAACTGATACTGGAAAATGATTGTTTCAGACTGACCCAAACCACCAGACAAACCTTCAGAGACTAAAAAGATTTATAAATCTTGAAAATTACAATATATACGCGACTGTACTGAAGTATAGATTGCGTGTATACGCAACTGTATCTGAGGAAACCTGCGTATACGCGGGTTCACTCAAAGAAACAAGCGTATATACGCCTCTGTATCTAAGAAAAACAGCGTATATGAAAAGCTTCAAGAAAAAAAAAAAAAAAAAAAAAAAAAACAAACTGAAGAAACTGGAAAAGCTTAAAGTTCAAGAACAGACCAGACAGTAACAGCAAGCAGACAAGGCAGCTGAGCCATGATTGGCTTGAAAAACACCCAAACTAGGAACAACAAGAGTGTTGTCCCCAGTGGAGTCTCCAATTCTGATAGAGGGAAATGTTCCCCTAGGGCTTTTTGGGTTGAAACCCTAGCAGACTGAAAATTATCTATTCAAAGAAACATGCATTCACACAGCCATTATGCTATTGTAAGCAAATTCTATGATAAGGGTACGTACCTTTGGTCCTACGTTTGAGAAGGCCCTTAGGGTCCAAACCCTTCTTGGAGTTCCCTTCTTCTCTTTTGTCCTGCAAAACAAACAATTCAAAGAACACAGCAGTACATGGACAAAAACTTATAAAGAAACCATCTTTATGTTATAAAGAAAGGTAGTTAGTTATGAAATCAAAACAACCATTTACATATGAATTCTAAACATGAATATCATTAACATAAAGAAGATTCATTTCGGGAACCAAGACATGTGTTTCTTTTATTATAGACAAATAAAGTACATAAAAAGGAATATTTTCACCTGAGTCACCTTCAGCAGGCTCCAATCAAAGCTTCCTTCTGGATCCGTTCCAGCCTCAAGCCTCTAACAAACTCCTTCCATGACTCTCTCCATGATGTCATAAATGGTGGATGAACATCAACACACAAGGAAACAAAGGTTTCCTGTACAAAATGGGGGAAGTGCAGAAGGCACAAGGGACTTTAGACTTGGTCAAGGGAAAAATATCAGCATAATAACCTTTCTCTCTCCTCTCTCCTCCCTTAGGCCTTCCCTTTGAGGTCTTTTTATACCATCTCCAAAGTAGTTTTTAGTTAGGAGTTGGTTGGGAACAGTTGGTCCACGGGCACTAACAAGTGATCAGCAGGTAAAACCCACGATCTCCGCCCGAAAATAAAGAGTTTTATATTTTTTTAAGTGTTTTAATACATACACGCGGGTTGGATATACACAGACTCGTGTATACACGCGTTTAACTCAGGGCAATGTCGTGTATAAGGGATAAAACACTGTTTTTTAAATTTTAGGACCAGGTCTGGAAGGAGGGGTTGCCCTAGGCCATGAGTACAGCATCACAAACCATAAGAGTGAGATTTGGAGCTATAACAGGAGTGAATCAATGGTGATTGTGTTTCTTAACTTTTAAATTCATTTTTCAATTACTGTAACACAATCTTCATTAACCCATTAGTATATTAAATCATATAATAAACATATGATAACCATGTGAAATAACCAAAAAATCATGCACAAGAAGACACAAAATTTTATGGTGGAAAACCCTCCTCCTGGGTCAAAAACCACGCTTGTCGCTGCTACACTGCTCAAATAATTATATTAATTGTCAAGCAATTCAATTACATAGAATATATAAATGGATACTATCAGAGAGAACTATGATCCTCATCTACGACTCTACAAACACCCATATGATCAACAAGCCTTACCCAACACCCATTAGACTTATGAAGAAATATGTCCTCTGTATCGAATTTGTTGGAGCACCCACTCCACTCTTCTACTGACCCTCGTTTCACAATATTTCAAACTAGAGTCAATCTGAATCACTCAACCAGAACAACACAACAACATCTAACAATATAGGTTTGAATCAATATAATAATCTCACCAAAACAGAATTGCACAACTCACTCACTCAATCACTGCGACAACCCATCAACAATACATGCAACAAAACATAAAAGATAATATGATGAGCACATGGCAAACAAACCTAAAGGAAATGATCTACAATCCTTCTTACACTATTACCATACTACTGCATAAGTTCTAAGTTGAAACAAATTTATGATGTCATCCTCTACCAAGCTCACACCATCACAATTTCTTCTCAATTGAACCAACCAAATAGACTCATAATCTCAATTTATTTTTAATCTTCAGTAATGGTTAAAGCAATTAATTCCAATTTTATAGTGGAGCTATGTTCATATGTTAGAAATGGTTCGGTTCATTTCTTCTTGACTCAATTAAGCAATTAACTTCATTTACTAATGAATATTCTCTTTTAACCATATTCTAGAAGCACAATAACCTTTTTCTGACCTTTACATGATGATTCCCGAGCAATAAAAGCCAGAAAAGAAAATAAACAATCGATGAGCACGAGGAATGCAGAGGAATTTTTACTCTGAGTCTCGATTGCACCCACAAGCCTGAGCCAAATCGACTAAAACTTGTTTTTGCTCTCATGTGGCTTGTCTCCAAGCAACTGGAGCTTTCCAGTCGCTCCCATGACCCATCATCCATGCAAATGGGGCATAGGATTAGGAAAACTCATCCAAAATCAACTTAGAACCTGATCAAACTTGATCCACTGCAAAATAATCTTCTGTAAGACCTCAGGGACACATTTTAGCCACTGCAACACTCCAGAAATCCACTGCCACAACTCCATCATCATCACAAGTGAAACTAGGTTGAATTTAATTTTATCCATCAGCTACTCCAACACTCAAGCCATCAAGCTTCACCATAACTACTCCAATATCTACAACCATCAATGATAGACCCCGCAAGCTGAAACCCATCCATGCACACACCAAGTACCATAATCATGACTTGAC
This sequence comes from Pinus tabuliformis, assembly GCA_031772625.1. Lineage (NCBI taxonomy): Eukaryota > Viridiplantae > Streptophyta > Pinopsida > Pinales > Pinaceae > Pinus > Pinus tabuliformis. The sequence goes on along the minus strand of CM062810.1, from coordinate 28,176,340 downwards.
AGTCTCCAATATTGTCAACTAGGTGTAGTAGCTCCATAATCTACTAAGGCATCCACACACCAACCAACAACTTGCACTAACATTTGCAACCATCAAGTTAAGGTCTGCAACAAATGCACAAACCAAGTACTAACTCACTAGCATAAGCCCAGTCTTGTACCAATCAACCATGTAGTATCTCATCCATACACTCACACACCAAAGATCATAAACCAATCAACGATGTGCATAGAAATCACATACTACCAGGTTGGCATTAATTCCAACCAACACCACTACTACTAGGTTGACATAAATTCCATCCAAAAAACTGAGCCATAATGCCAACAAACTGCCCCTTTGACATTGATGGTAACCCCATCTAAACCAACCACTTGGCCTCTAAAAAAATCCTCATTCACTCCCCCTTTAACATTAATGGAAAAGAGTCTACCTCATCTAAATAGTCATAGCTGAATAGAGACTACTCCCCCTGGACACTAGTTGTGTCTCAACAAGAAAAAATAACCATAACCATCCACATAGTGTGGGCAATAACATATCATAAATAGTAAGCATAACAACACATCATATACATCAGCAAGGTCAAATCATGATGCATTTATAGACGAAAACACTCCTCATGGCAACATGACATCAAACAATAGCAATAATAACTCTCTCTCTTGAAGCAGCAACATCAAATTCTCCATGAGCACCAATCTCAACCAACAATAGCAACACTCAACTCAATAGTAACATGAGAAATAATAACATATACCATGAGTAACAACACTCTCCATCAACAACATAGCATAACCATCAACAACATCAATATAAATGAGCAACAACACATCATAAGAAACAATAGCAACACCAATTATCTACTAAATAACACCAACTACATCAACCTCACTCTCCTACAAACCAACAACAACATAGTTTACTGACAACAACAAAAAACCATGTCTAATCAACAACATAATACTGGATATGCTCCCCCTGAGCATTATCATCCTATAACCAATGCCTTCTAGTTGAAGGCTACACCTCAGGGACCAAGGGACTGACTATAGAATCTGAATGATATACAATATATTACTGAAACAACACCCATCAACCCATATGAATGACTACCCTCATCAATGAATACTAGACATCAAGACTCTCTCTCCAACATACCATGAGAAAAGATATACGATACAATGTAGTACATGGATGTATAATGAGATACATGCCTATAAAAGACTATGACATGATATACAATAGCCCAAATATGGTTGCAACAACTCATGAAAATACCAACTTGTCGTGACTCATAACCTCCCTATCACCAACTCATCACAACATGATAAACTCAATAACTTAAACACTTGATTACATGGATTCATAAACAAGATACACGACTGAAACTGATAAAGTACAATATGAAGCATGTGATTATTACATAACCAAAACTTATGACTAACAAACATTTTGGCCAATCAACAAGATGACAAATAATCAAGAATATAAATCTCATCATGCATACAACAAGCCAAGCGTATAAGATAGAACCATAATCTAACAACAAATGAAATGATAGCAACAATAACCGATCATCATGATAAATGAGAAATAATAACATATAACTATGGCATCAACTAAGCAACATAAAACTCCAATATGTAGAAACAACATAAATATAGCTCATGTACTTCCAACAACAACATATGACCATCATCTCACATCATGCACATGATAGCAGCAATAAACATGTAAAAAATATGTGCAACATTTACAACAAGAGGCAACCATCCACTTAAGGTAGCAGAAAATTAAATCAACACATCTCACATCATGTGATAAGCCTCAAACTAATATGGAAACAAACCATGGATCCATGGAATAATAAATCTGATTAACAACTCATCCAACTAGTACCAACATATCATGTCACTGATAATCATCAAATGATATATGCATAATGCCAACAATTAAGCAACAACAAATAATCTTAACTTGGAGCAATAATAAACCATAAGGAGATCTACAAAATGCAGGATAGGCCAAGTATCCACCAATCTCCTCAATAGAGGCAATAAACATAGGTGAGGGATCATGAAATATGGTGACCAATGAATCAATATATAATAGTAATAACGTCACATCACATGTAGCAAAAACCAACAACAATAGAAAATCCATATGCATGCATATAGAGCATAAACACCACCAAATAAGCTAAATAAAAAATTATCTCATCTGCAAATGTATTGTGGCTTCTAATCATTTGAACGAATGCATGAATGCTCAAAATAACCATAAATATGAAAACAATCAAGTGCATGAAACTCATATAAGGCATATAAACTCAATGTAGTTCCCCTCAACCTCTAATAGCTCATGCAATGGCCAATGTTAGATAAGCATATCATCATGAGAAACATAGAAACCTCCTCTAAACAATCTTATGGACCAAGATGCCATCAATTAACCACTAGAAAATGATTTCATGTGAGATGCTCCCCCTGCACATGTGCCATCTCTAAATAATCTCTTGCAACAAACAATTGTCAGCGCTACAAAATCATGCAACTTAAATCTCATTCAAAACTTTCAATATGGAAACACATTTGATGATCCACATGCAAACCATGATGCAACCATATGCTCCTCATGAGACCAAGAAGGCCTCAATTTTCTGTGGGAGTGGTTTGTTGCTCCTTTCTTCTCCAAATTTTGTGAGGTTGAACTTTGGCATGCATATTCTTATTTGGCTTCTTGACTGGTTGATTTTGCAAGGCTTTCTTCCTTTTATTTGATTGTCTGAAACACATGGGAAGCTTGCAATCCTTAGCCTTATGGCCCTCATTATCACAAACATAAAATCTAATATGCCCAAGAAATGTGGGAAAATTTTCAGATCTATTGTTAATCTGATTTATACTCCTTGCTCCATAGGTCTTACAATCAACACCTTTGTGACCAAAATCATTGCATGAGAAACAATACCCACAAAAGAATTTTTTATACCTGTAAACTGATGGGAATGATATTTGAGGATACTCCTTCTTTGGCTGCTTATTTTACTTGAAATGATTTATCTTATTGTTTCTGTAGTTGGCTTAAATGTGCCTGAATTTTTGAAAGTTAAAACACTTAACATTTCTCATATCTTTCCTTGGCACATTTTTGGACTCTTGTCTTGGCACTTCATTTTGCTGGCGATTTTCTTCATTGCTACTCGAACTTTCTACTTTGGGCTCTTCATTTGCTCCCTTCTTTTCTTATGGATGTTTTTTTCTAATTATGATTCAAGTTTATCACAATGGTTGATTCGTTTCTTGAGATGACTACCAATCTCCTCTTCAATTTTCTTTACTTTCTCTAACTGTTTTTTCAAATTAGAAATTGTTGGACACATATTGTCATTGATGTCAATATGGCAATATTCGAGGAGCAGATAGAGATGAGAGGAGCAGACAGAGTCGAATAAGAGGAGCACACAGAGCCATCGGAGCAGTTGGAGACAGTGGGAGGTGTAATGACAGAATTAATACCGAGGAACACCACCATTCCCACCAAGAAGGAGCAGATTTTCTCAACTTACTCAGATAATCCGCCTGGGGTTTTAATTCAAGTATATGAAAATGAGCGAGCGCGAACGAAGGACAATAACCTGCTCGGCAAATTCAAGCTCACAGGAATTCCGCCGGCACCTAGAGGTGTCCTGCAGATTAATGTCTGCTTTGACATATATGCCAACGGCATCCTCAACGTTTCTGCTGAAGACAAGACCGCGGGAGTGAAGAACAAGATCACTATCACAAACGACAAGGGTCGGTTGAGCAAAGAAGAGATCGAGAAAATGGTGCACGATGCGGGCTGTCGGATCAAAGAGCAGCGGATCCAACAGTCGTCGCACGCGAAAGATGTGCGGACGATAATGCACGGGAGACGTACAGGTAGGTAGTAAGCGATATTCCCCGCACCACCCACCGAGGTTCGGTGGTATACGTACAAGGGCCAGTGATCCAGTCACAATACGACGCGTGGCAGATGAAAACCGCCGCCCCCGCAGGTTAACGCGTATGCAGGTTGCGCGATCAGGGCTTGCGACTGTCGTCCGATCATGTGACGGACGGTCAGATGACGAGGAAAGTGTGTGGGGTTTAACACTGCCCCTGCAGGTTAACGTGCGCGCAAGTCGTACGATCGGGGCTTGCGACTATCGTCCGATTGTGTGACGGACGGTCAGATGACGAGGAAAGTGCGCGGGGTTTAATCGTGCAGTAAACATAGCGGAGACCATCAGATCGTGGGCGATCGATGGTGGAGATCAAGGCGGATGGTTAATTACAAAGGTTTCCCACTGTTGTGACAGAGATTCTGCTGCAAATGAATTAACTTGGTTGTACTGCTAGAACAGTTGAGGCGTTGTTGTTAAACCCTTTCTTAAAGAATGTATTGAAGCATTGGATGATATGAATACCTTGTGACCACTATTCAACCTAATTGCTATCCATCTCGAATCTGAAGTGTTCTGCTGTGACCATTTAGAAATTGGGCTTATATCTTTTATTATCAGAAGTCTTTCAAAGGTATAAAATAGAGACATGTCTGTCGTTTATTGGTGCTACCAGCCGAAGCCTCTTTCAAAATAATAATTTATAAAATCCTTACCTAACGGATTTTAGACAGCTCGGCATTCATCGGCATATTGCCAGGAAACTTCTTCACTCACTAGAGAATGCTAGTGGGTCACTTTTTGGCCCAACTTATTTCTTTGAGAACAATCTCTATCTCAAACAATCATTAGAGTGGCTTTCATACTCCAAATTAGTCCCACAAGTACCCATAAATTTCTCGGAAGGACAAATAGAAGACAAAGACAATAATGAGAAGAATTGGTCACAGCGATCAAGGAGGGAAGCTGAAAGATCAAGCGAGGCAGAGGAATCTACAGCGACCAAGGAGGAAACCAAAAAGGCGGTGGAAAGTGGAAACGATCAGTCAGAGGTGGCTGAAACACATAAAAACATAAACACAAGGTGAAGTGTTGAAAAAATGTATGCATAATATGTAAGAGAGGAAGCCAAAGAACAGGCAAGAGGCAGGAGAGACCAGAGAAGCAGGAGAACTGGAGAAAGGCAGAAGCTCAGCAGGGTTGGGTGCAGAAAACTGCAACAAAACAGTTGATACTAAGATTGGGTTGGAGCCCAAGAGGTTGGAGCCTCAGAACTGAACAGGACTAAAGTCATTAGGGGTAGGTGCTCCTAAGTGCAGAACCACTGCAAAACAGAGTTGGTGCTCTAGAGGTTGGAGCCTCACTGAAGTCCAAGTTGGAGCTTGGCAACTATCCACAGTTAGATATATATTTATATTGTATTTATTTCATTGTACTGTCTTGAGTTTTTAATAAAAGCATTTATTCCAACTGCTAGTTTCTGTGTTCTATGTACACATATACATATTTATATATTCTTTTGGCAATCACTAGAATAAAGATTGTAAGAAATACTAATTCACCCCCCCACCCTCAGTATTTCCAACAATTGGTATCAGAGCAGGCTTCTTCATACTAGCCTAACAGCTTGAAGAAGGATCAGCAGCCATGATGAGAAACCACGAAGCATCAGGAAGACCTCCTTTGTTCGATGGCACTAATTTTGGTTTCTGGAAGAAAAGAATAACTTACTACGTAATGTCCCTTGGACCTGAAGTCTGGAATTTTGTTCAAAATGAATACAAAACTACTTCCACTCTTCCAACAGAACAAGACGAGAGGAAAGCATACATTGCAAATGCAAAGGCCATGAACTCCATCACTAGTGGAGTCACTGATTCCGAGTTTACAAAAATCATGCACTATACCTCGGCCAAAGAAATGTGGGAGAAGCTAGTTGGCTTGTACGATGGAGACTCAAAAGTCAAAAAGGCAAAGCTTCAAACTCACAGAAGACAATTTGAAAGTTTGAGGATGGAAGATGAAGAAGATATTGCAGCATACCTCCTTCGAGTAGTTGAAGTGGTAAATTCCCTGAAAGGATTGGACAAAAAAGTTGAAGAAAGTACCTTTGTTCAAAAGGTATTAAGGTCTCTTCCAGACAGGTTTGACTCCAAAATAAGCGCTATAGAAGAAGCAAAGGATCTAGATACCCTCAAAATGGATGAACTCCATGGAATTCTCACTGCCTATGAAATGAGGAAAGGTGGCCCAAGCTCCAAAGATGCAGCATTCAAGGCCTCAAGGTCAAAAAAGGGGAAAGAAAGGAATCACTGTAGTGATGAGTTAGATGTGGAATCCGAATTAGCTCAATTTGTACGAAAGCTCAAGAAAGGAGCTAAGCTTAAAGGCAAGTATCCTCTTATCTATTTTAAATGTGGTATAATAGGCCATTATGTAGCAAAACGTCCTCATAAACATGACAGTGATGATGAAGGAAATTCTAAAAGAATGGCAGATAAAAAGAAAGGGTTCAATAAGAAAAACTTCTTCTCCAATCAAGATGAGTCTGATGAGGATGAGTTTACGGTCATCAAAAGGAAATCAGATGAGGAAAGCAATCATGATGAAAGCCAAGAAGCATTATTCATGGCATTCACAGATGATGATGACTCAGGGCTGGAAGGAAATGTAGATGGACTGTTAATAAGTGCCATTGAAGAAAATGAGAAACTACGGAACAAAATCATTTCTCTCAAAGTGGAAAAAGAGGAAGTAAGAAGGAGAGAAGACCTCTTGGAAGCAAAGCTTAAAGAAAAGGAAGAGACTTGTGAAGAACGCGAGACCGAAATAGTGTCTCTGAGAAAGGAGTTGGAGCAAATTAAAAAGGGTTGTAAAAGCTCTCAAATACTTGAGACTATTCTGAAAAATCAAAAACCTCAACATGACAAGTCTGGAATAGGTTTCAAAGGAGAATCCTCAAGCACTAAGAATAATGTGAAAAGCTATGCCAATGCACTTTCCTACAATCCAAAAGATGAAAAGTGCACCCCAGATCCCAAGAATGAAGAGAGAATTACTCCAAAGAAGAATGTGGAGTCAAATCATGGACACTACAGCAAATACAAACTTGTACTCCACCAAGGGCCCATCGCAAATCCAAAGAACGAGGGAGGAGTAATTCCAAGGAAGGAAATCGACTCAAACAGTGGTTACTTCAACAAGTACAAAACCATTTTTCTTGGACACTGCTTTCACTGTAAAAACTTTTGTCATCAAGCTAGAGATTGTATGGCTCGCAGAAGTGAAAAGACAAAGCTAAAGGATAGAATAATCAACTCATATTCCCCCAAAGGGCAAGGACAAATCAAAACCTTTAATTCATTTGATCCCTTGACCAAATTTGATCTAATCTGATCTTTCTGCTACAATAATGGACACTATGAACAAGACTGCCCACTCAAAGGAAGAAAGACGAGTAGCAAGAACTCCAGCATGGACAAATGCGGCCTGGCTCTATATGCTCAAAATAATGGAAACCAGTGGTTTATAGATAGTGGGTGCTCCAGACACATGACAGGAGACAGAAGGAAGTTTGTCTCACTGAGAAAAAAGGAAGGGAATGTGTCCTTTGGAAGCGGATCTGGCAGAATTGCAGGAAAAGGAACAGTTACTCTGATCAATGGAAAACGAAAATCTCAAGATGCTCTGCTGGTTGATGGACTCAAACACAACCTCTTGAGTGTCAGCCAAATCTGTGATCAAGGACATAAGGTTGTTTTCAGCACCAAAGACTGTGAAATAAGGAACTCTGCCTCAGGGAAACTTGTGGCAAAAGGGGTGAGGACACTAGACGACATTTACATTCTGAACAAGAATCAAGAAAATAAATGCTACCTGAGTCAGAAAGATGAGAGTTGGCTGTGGCACAAGTGACTTGGACATACAAGCTTAGAAAATCTGATCAATATCAGCAAGATCAAAGCTGTACGAGACATCCCAAGGCTGTTCAAACCGAATCAAGCAGTATGTGGTCCACGTCAACATGGAAAGCGGACCAGAATCAGCCACAAGACAAAGGAACACTCTACATCGAAGCCCTTAGAGATCATCCATGCTGATGTATGTGGGCCAACTAGAAATCAAGCACTCCAAGGAGAAAGGTACTTTGTGTTATTTGTTGATGATTATACTAGAATGATGTGGATATATTTCATAAAGTATAAATCTGAAACTTTTGAGTGTTTCAAGAATCTAAAAGCCCTTGTAGAAAATGAAAAAGATTCAAAAATTAAGTGCCTCATAACAGACAAAGGAGGAGAATTCACATCAAACGAGTTTAGTGAGTTCTGTAATATTCATGGAATTAAAAGGGAATTCTCGGCTGCCAGAACACCTCAGCAAAATGGGGTATTTGAAAGAAGAAACTGAATAGTCCAAGAAATGGCAAGAACTATGCTATTAGCAGCAGACATACAACGTAGATTCTGGAGAGAAGCAGTAGGGACAGTTGTCTACACACTGAATCGAACTCGATTAAGACCAAATTGTGATAAAACTCCTTATGAGCTATGGAAAGGAAGACCTGCTTCAGTGAAGTACTTCAAAATATTTGGAAGCAAGTGCTTCATAAAAATAAATGATGGTTCACTAGGAAAGTTTGATTCTCGGGTTGATGAAGGGATATTTCTTGGATACTCTACACGGAGCAAGGCTTACAAGTGCTACAATTATCGACTGAAGAAAATAGTGGAAATCATTAATGTAAAGGTTGATGAAGATCTTCCAGAAAGGGAAATTGAAGAACATGAAGATGACTCTCTCATTGAAGAAGAAGAATCTAAAGAAGAAGAAATAGATGAGGAAGAAGAAGAGGAAAGAGAACCACCTAATACCCCTTCAAAGATGAAGTATGTCCAAAGACATCATCCAGAAGAGTAGATCATTGGCGATAGAGATGAAGGTGTGCAGACCCGAAGAAGGATATCAATCACACCGAAGAGAAAAGTCATTGCCCTCCTATCTATGATAGAACCAGAAACATTTTCAGAAGCAAGTAAGGATCCCCATTGGGTAAAAGCTATAGAAGAAGAAATGACCCCAATTGAGAAGAACAAGACATGGGAGCTGGTACCTTGTCCAAAGGACAAAAACATAATAGGAACCAAATGGGTGTTCAAAAACAAAATGAATGAGGAAGGACAGGTTATCAGAAACAAGACAAGACTTGTCTGCAAAGGCTATTCACAAATTGAAGGAATTGACTTTGAAGAGACATTTGTACCAGTGGCCCGTATGGAAGCTATCATGGTTTTCTTGGCATTTTCTTTCTCAAAAGGATTCAAAATCTATCAAATGGATGTGAAATCAGTGTTTCTAAATGGGGAACTCAAGGAAGAAGTCTACATGGAGCAGCCAGAAGGTTTTGATCTAACAGTAGGAAAGGACTTAGTTTGTAAGTTGAAAAAGGCTTTATATGGGTTGAAACAAGCTCCTAGAGCTTGGTATGCAAGATTGGATCACTATCTACAACAACAAGGCTTCAAAAAGGGAGTGGCTGGAAGAAATCTATACATAAATACAGATCAAGGTAAGTTACTAGTTGCTCTTGTTTATGTCGATGATCTAATTTTTGCAAGTAATAATGATGAAATGAGCCATGAATTTTCTCAAAACATGTCAAGAGAGTTTGAGATGTCAATGATAGGAGAGTTGTCCCACTTCCTTGGACTTCAAATATCTCAAACTAGAGCAGGATTGTGTATATCTCAAACCAAATATCTAAAAGACATGCTCAAAAAATATGGAATGGAGGATTGTGCACCCATGAGCACACCTATGACCACAAACTGCAAACTGAGCAAAGATGATGACTCCCCTCTAGTAGATGCAAATCATTACAGGTCAATGATTGGAGCCCTTCTATACTTAACAGCTACACGACCATACATTATGCAAGCAGTAGGAATGGTGGGAATATTTCAATCTACTCCCAAACAATCCCATTTACTAGCTGTAAAAAGAATTCTCAGATATCTGAAGGGAACTTCTGATTTCAATCTTTGGTACCCAAAGGACTCAACACTGACTGTAACTGCATACACTGATGCTAATTGGGCTAGAAGTATAGATGATCGGAAAAGCACTAGTGGAAATGCATTCTTCCTAGGAGACTATTTGGTATCCTGGCTTAGCAAAAAACAGTCATCCATATCATTATCCACAACCGAAGCTGAGTATATTGCTGCAACAGACTGTTGTTCTTAGATACTATGGATGAAGGAAGCTCTAAAAGATCTCGACATATGTATAGATCAACCAATTTCCGTCTATTGTGACAACACAAGTGCTATCAGTCTCAGCAAAAATCCTGTGATGCACTCAAGAACCAAACACATACCAATCAAGTATCATTTCCTCCGTGAACAAGTAGCTGAACAAAACATCGTCCTGGAATATATCAGTACTAAGGAGCAGATAGCTGATATTTTCACAAAACCTCTTCCTCGAGAAGCATTCGAACATCTGCGTCAAAACATGGGGGTTATTTCTTTATCATCACTCAATTTCATTCATAAAGATGTAGCAAGACAGGGGGAGCAATTTGATAGGGGGAGTCCATATGCATCCCTTTGCCATTGATGTCAAAGGGGGAGAAAGCAGAAGAATATTGCCATCAATAACAAAGGGAGAGATTGTTGGACACAGATTGTCATTGATGTCAATATGTCAATATTCGAGGAGCAGATAGAGACGAGAGGAGCACACAGAGCCATCAGAGCAGTTGGAGACAGTGGGAGGTGTAATGACAATATTAATATCGAGGAACACCACCATTCCCACCAAGAAGGAGCAGATTTTCTCTACTCAGATAATCCGCCTGGGGTTTTAATTCAAGTATATGAAATTGAGCGAGTGCGAACGAAGGACAATAACCTGCTCGGCAAATTCGAGCTCACAGGAATTCCGCCGACTCCTAGAGGTGTCCCGCAAATTAATGTCTGCTTCGACATAGATGCCAATGGCATCCTCAACGTTTCTCCTGAAGACAAGACCGTGGGAGTGAAGAACAAGATAACTATCACAAATGACAAGGGTCGGTTGAGCAAAGAAGAGATCGAGAAAATGGTGCACGATGCGGGCCGTCGGACCAAAGAACAGCGGATCCAACGGTCATTGCACGCAAAATATGCATGGATGATAATGCGCGGGAGACGTACAGGTAGGCGGTAAGCGGTATTCCCCGCACCACCCACCGGGGTTCAGTGGTATACGTACAAGGGCCAGCGATCCAATCACAATACGACACGTGGAGGATGAAAACCGTCGCCCCCGCAGGTTAACGCGTATGTAGGTTGCGTGATCGGGCCTTGCGACTACCATCCGATCATGTGATGGACGGTCAGATGATGAGGAAAGTGTGCGGGGTTTAACACCACCCCCGCGGGTTAACGTGCATGCAAGTCGCGCGATCAGGGCTTGCGACTACCGTCCGATCGTGTGATGGACAGTCAGATGACAAGGAAAGTGTGCGGGGTTTAATCGTGCGGTAAACATAGCAGAGACCGTCAGATCGTGGGTGATCGATGGTAGAGATCAAGGCGGATGGTTAATTACAAAGGTTTCCCACTGTTGTGACAGAGATTCCGCCACAAATGAATTAACTTGGTTGTACTGCTAGAACAGTTGAGGCGCTGCTGTTAAACCCTTTCTCAAAGAATGTATTGAAGCATTGGATGATATGAATACCTTGTGACCACTATTCAACCTAATTGCTATCCATCTCGAATCCGAGGTGTTCTGCTACGACCGTTCAGAAATTGGGCTTATATATTTTATTATCAGAAGTCTTTCAAAGGTAAAAAATAGAGACATGTCTGTCATTTATTGGTGCTACCGGCCGAAGCCTCTTTCAAAATAATAATTTATAAAATCCTTACCTAATGGATTTTAGGCTGCTCGACATTCACTCACCAGAGAATGCTAGTGGGTCACTTTTTGGCCCAGCTTATTTCTTTGAGCACAATCTCTATCTCAAACAATCGTCAGAGTGGCTTTCATACTCCAGATTAGTCCCACAAGTACCCATAAATTTCTCGGAAGGACAAATAGAACACAAAGACAGTAATGAGAAGAATTGGTCACAGTGATCAAGGAGGGAAGATGAAAGATCAAGCGAGGCAAAGGAATCTACAACGACCAAGGAGGAAGCCAAAAAGGCGGTGGAAAGTGGAAACGATCAGTCAGAGGTGGCTAAAACACATAAAAATAGAAACACAAGGTGAAGTGTTGAAAATATGTATGCATAATCTATAAGAGAGGAAGCCGAAGAATAGGCAAGAGGCAGGAGAGACCAGAGAAGCAGGAGAACTAGAGAAAGACAGAAGCTCAGTAGGGTTGGGTGCAAAAAACTGCAGCAAAACAGTTTATACTAAGATTGGGTTGGAGCCCAAGAAGTTGGAGCCTCAGAACTGAATAGGACTAAAGTCATTAGGGGTAGGTGCTCCTAAGTGCAGAACCACTGCAAAACAGAGTTGGTGCTCTGGAGGTTGGAGCCTCACTGAAATCCAAGTTGGAGCTTGGCAACTATCCACAGTCAGATATATATTTATATTGTATTTATTTCATTGTACTGTCTTGAGTTTTTAATAAAATCATTTATTCCAATTGCTGGTTTCTGTGTTCTGTGTACACATATACATATTTATATATGCTTTTGGCAATCACTACAATAAAGATTGTAAGAAATATTGATTCACCCTACCTCTCAGTATTTCCAACAATTGGTATCGGAGCAGGCTTCTTCATACTAGCCTAACAGCTTGAAGAAGGATCAGTAGCCATGATGAGAAACCACGAAGCATCAAGAAGACCTCCTTTGTTCAATGTCACTAATTTTGGTTTCTGGAAGAAAATAATGACTTACTACTTAATGTCCCTTGGACCTGAAGTCTGGAATTTTGTTCAAAATGAATACAACACTACTTCCACTCTTCCAACAGACCAAGACGAGAGGAAAGCCTGCATTGCAAATGCAAAGGCCATGAACTCCATCACTAGTGGAATCATTGATTCCGAGTTTACAAAAATCATGCATTGTACCTCAGCCAAAGAAATGTGGGAGAATCTAGTTGGCTTGTACGGTGGAGACTCAAAAGTCAAAAAGGCAAAGCGTCAAACTCACAGAAGACAATTTGAAAGTTTGAGGATGGAAGATGAAGAAGATATTGCAGCATACCTCCTAAGAGTCGCTGAAGTGGTAAATTCCCTGAAAGGATTGGACGAAAAAGTTGAAGAAAGTACCGTTGTTCAAAAGGTATTAAGGTCTCTTCCAGGCAGGTTTGACTCCAAAATAAGTGCTATAGAAGAAGCAAGGGATATAGATACCATCAAAATGGATGAACTCCATGGAATTCTCACTGCCTATGAAATGAGGAAAGGTGGCCCAAGCTCCAAAGATGCAGCATTCAAGGCCTCAAGGTCAAAAAAGGGGAAAGAAAGGAATGATTGTAGTGATGAGTCAGATGTGGAATCTGAATTGGTTCAATTTGTACAAAAGCTCAAGAAAGGATCTAAGCTTAAAGGCAAGTATCCTCTTATCTATTTTAAATGTGGTAAAATAGGCCATTATGCAGCAAAATGTCCTCATAAACATGACAGTGATGATGAAGGAAATTCTAAAAGAATGGCACATAAAAAGAAAGGGTTCAATAAGAAAAACTTCTTCTCCAAGCAAGATGAGTCTGATGAGGATGAGTTTATGGTCATCAAAAGGAAATCTTATGAGGAAAGCGATCATGATGAAAGCAAAGAAGCATTATTCATGGCACTCGCAGATGATGATGACTCAAGGCTGGAAGGAAATGTAGATGAACTGTTAATAAGTGCCATTGAAGAAAATGAGAAACTACGGAACAAAATCATTTCTCTCAACGTGGAAAACGGGGAAATAAGAAGGAGAGAAGACCTCTTGGAAGCAAAGCTTAAAGAAAAGGAAGACACTTGTGAAGAATGTGAGACCGAAATAATGTCTCTGAGAAAGGAGTTGGAGAAAATTAAAAAGGGTTGTAAAAGCTCTCAAATACTTGAGACTATTCTGAAAAATCAAAAACCTCAACATGACAACTCTGGAATAGGTTTCAAAGGAGAATCCTCAAGCACTAAGAATAATGCGAAAAGCTATGCCAATGCACTTTCCTGGAATCCAAAAGATGAAAAGTGCACCCTAGATCCCAAGAATGAAGAGAGAATTACTCCAAGAAGAATGTGGAGTCAAATCATGGACACTAAAACAAATACAAACTTGTACTCCACCAAGGGCCCATTGCAAATCCAAAGAACAAGGGAGGAGTAATTCCCAGGAAGGAAATCGACTCAAACCGTGGTTGCTTCAACAAGTACAAAACCATTTTTCTTGGACACTGCTTTCACTGTAAAAACTTTTGTCATCAAGCCAGACATTGTATGGCTCGCAGAAGTGAAAAGACAAAGCTAAAGGATAGAATAATCAACTCATATGCCCCCAAAAGGCTGGGACAAATCAAAACCTTTAATTCATTTGATCCCTTGACCAAATTTGATATGATTTGCTCTTTCTGCTACAATAATGGACACTATGAACAAGACTGCCCACTCAAAGGAAGAAAGACGAGAAGAAAGAACTCCAACATGGACAAATGCGGCCTGGCTCTATATGCTCAAAATAATGGAAACCATTGGTTTATAGATAGTGGGTGCTCCAGACACATGACAGGAGATAGAAGGAAGTTTGTCTCACTGAGAAAAAAGGAATGGAATGTGTCCTTTGGAAGCGGATCTGGTAGAATTGCAGGAAAAGGAACAGTTACTCTGATCAATGGAAAAGGAAAAGCTCAAGATGCTCTGCTGGTTGATGGACTCAAACACAACCTCTTGAGTGTCAGCCAAATATGTGATCAAGGACATAAGGTTGTTTTTAGCACCAAAGACTGTGAAGTAAGGAACTCTGCCTTAGGGAAACTTGTGGCAAAAGGGGTGAGGACACCAGGCAACATTTACATTCTGAACAAGATTCAAGAAAATAAATGCTACCCGAGTCAGACAGATGAGAGTTGGTTGTGGCACAAGTGACTTGGACATACAAGCTTAGAAAATCTGATCAATATCAGCAAGATCAAAGTTGTACGAGACATCCCAAGGCTGTTCAAACCAAACCAAGCAGTATGTGGTCCATGTCAACATGGAAAGCAGACCAGAATCAACCACAAAACAAAGGAACACTCTACATCGAAGCCCTTAGAGATCATCCATGCTTATGTATGTGGGCCAACTAGAAATCAAGCACTCCAAGGACAAAGGTATTTTGTGTTGTTTGTTGATGATTATACTAGAATGATGTGGATATATTTCATAAAGTATAAATCTGAAACTTTTGAGTGTTTCAAGAATCTAAAATCCCTTGTAGAAAATGAAAAAGATTCAAAAATTAAGTGCCTCAGAACAGACAAAGGAGGAGAATTCACATCAAACGAGTTTAGTGAGTTCTGTAATATTCATGGAATTAAAAGGGAATTCTCGGCTACCAGAACACCTCAGCAAAATGGGGTAGTTGAAAGAAGAAACCGAACAGTCCAAGAAATGGCAAGAACTATGCTATTAGCAGCAGACTTACAACCTAGATTCTGGAGAGAAGCAGTAGGGACAGCTGTCTACACACTGAATCGAACTCAATTAAGACCAAATTGTGATCTTTGGGCTCTTCATTTGCTGCCTTCTTTTTTTATGGATTCTTTTTTCTAATTATGATTCAAGTTTATCACAATGGTTGATTCGTTTTTTGAGAAGACTACCAATCTCCTCTTAAATTTTCTTTACTTTCTCTAACTGTTTTTTCAAATTAGAAATCTCTTTTTTCCAAATTAGAAATCTCTTCTTTGAAATTGTGCCCTCTCTATTCAAGAATCTAAAGAAGTTTCTTCATATATATTTTTCCCCATCTTAATATCTTCAATCAACCTTACTTGAGCTTTGTTTTTAGTTTTGAGGGTCACTATTCTTTTAATTTCTTCACCTTCAGATTCCTGCAATGGAAATACACCTTCCTCACTTTATGAGGAATCAACTTCAAAACTTTGATCGTCAAATTATTCAATAACCCCAAAATCATCATCACTAGAATGGCAAGGAAAATGTCCATGAGTGAAAATATTTTTGGCCATACCTTTCACCAACATAATAGGTTCTTCGGGTTTTGCAACATTCTTCGATTGTTTACAACTCTTCCTTTTATGGGTTTTCTTCCTCTTATTTTTTGCCATAGTCCCACGATATTCTCTCAAGATATCAAGATTCACCGAGAGAACCCCGCTCTGATTCCAATTGTTAGAAATGTATTCAATACTGGGGGGGGTGAACTAATAGTGACTATGTTTCTTAACTTTTAAATTCCTTTTCAATTACTACAACACAATCTTCATTAACCCATTAGTAGATTAAATCATATAATAAACATATGAGAACCATGTGAAATAACCAAAGAATCATGCACACGAAGACACAATATTTTCTGGTGGAAAACCCTTCTCTTGGGTCAAAAACCACCCTTGTTGTTGTTGTGCTGCTCAAATAATTATATTAATTGTCAAGCAATTCAATTACATAGAATACATACATGGATACTATTAGAGAGAACTATGATCCTCATTTACGACTCTACAAATACCCATCTGATCAACAAGCCTTGCCCAACACCCATTGAACTTATGAAGAAATATGTCATATGCATTGAATTTGTCGAAGCACCCACTCCACTCTTCTACTGACCCTTGTTTCACAATATTTCAGACTGGAGTCAATCTCAATCGCTCAACCAGAAAAACACAACAACCTCTAGCAATATAGGCTCAAATCAATATAAGAATCTCACCAAAATAGATTTTCACAACTCACTCACGCAATCACTGCAACAACCCATCAACAATACATGTAGCAAAACATAAAAGATAATCTGATGAGAACATGAAATGAAGGAAATGATCTATAATCCTTCTTACTTCGTTACCATATTACTGCATAAGATCTAGGCTAAAACAAAGTTTTGCGACCATCCTTTACCACTATAATCAGTTGAAGATATTCTACATAAATCCCTGCACAACTTGCACACACACCACAATTCTCTCGCTAACACTCTCCAAGCTCACACCATCACAATTTCTTCTCAAGTGAACTAACCAAATAGACTCATAATCTCAATCTATTTGTAATCTTCTGTAATGGTTAAAACAATTAATTCCAATTTTGCAGTGGAGTTATGTTCATATGCTAGAAATGGTTTAGTTCATTGCTTATTGACTCAATCAAGTCACTAACTTCATTTACTAATGAATATTCTCTTTTAACCATCTTCTAGAAGCACAATAACCTTTTTCCGACCTTTACATGATGAGTCCTAAACAATACAAGTCGGAAAATAAAATAAACAATGGATGAGCGCGATGAATGTGGAGGAATTTCCACTCTGAGTTTCGTTCACACCCACAAGCCTGAGCCAAATTGACTAAAACTTGCAGTTTCTATCATGTGGCCTGCCTCCAGACATCTAGAGCTTTCCAGTCACTCCCATGACCCATTCTCCATGCGACTAGGGTAGAGGATTAGGAAAACTCATCCCAAATCAGCTCAGAACTTGATCAAACTTGATCCACTACAAAAACATCTTTTGTAAGACCTTAGGGAACCACTGTAGCCACTGCAACACTCCAGCAATCCACTGTCACAACTCCATCATCATCAAGTGTCAAACTAGGTTGACTTGAATGCCATCCATCAATTGCTCCAACAGTCAAGCCAACAAGCTTAACCACTGCTACTCCAACATCTGCAACCATCAATGATATGCCCTACAAGATGAAACCCATCCATGCACGCACCAAGTACCATAATCATGACTTGACAGTCTCCAATACTATCAACTAGGTGTAGTAGCTCCACAACTTTCCAAGGCATCCACACACCAACCAACAACTTGCACTAACATCTACAACCATTAAGCTAAGTGATCTAGAATGGGGGTTTGATAACTTGTTATTGTTGGACATGGAATCCCGCCAAGGCATGTTTTGGGGCTCAAAGCCCAAGTTTTGACCCAATCTTGTGGTAAAGCTCCGCGAATTACAGGTGTGGGGCGCGAAAAGTATGATAGAGTCACAGGGTTGTCCGCCGTAGTTTTGTAATGTAATGTCGATTGGATAGACCTATCCATGGTCCGCATACCATGGGATTTTATCAATAGAGCAAGACTCTAAGTGTAAAGGAAAATTAGAAAGAGAGGAAGAAAGTCTAAGGAACTAAGTGAAGCGTGTCTTTGGGTCATAAAGTAGGAGAAGGCTCTACAGCTGAGTGCGCAAAGGCCTAGTAGACGTAGCTAAGTGCGCAGAGACCTAGTAGTCCGCAGCTGAGTGTGCAGGGCGGAGTCAAGTTTGTAACCAAGGAAGGAATTAATAAAGAGAAGTTTTATCATTATTTTGTGTATCTGTTCTTGGGTTAATGCATGTCTGATATAATTTGCAAATACACTGTTTATTTATTGTGCGCGCCTATATGAATGGTTTATGTTGTTAAATATAACTTAAATAACGCAAGTAGGCTAAAATAATCAACTAACATTGAAATACCAGTAAGGTCTTGGGTAATAATGCAGAAGCGCAAAATTCAACCCCTGAGTAGGGTTGCACGAAGGTAGTATATCAGGTTGCGAGGCACAGGAAAGTGCGCGAAGCAACCTGCGTACAGGGTCAAACCGCGGACCACTTGAACTCATCAGACATCTCCAGGGTGTGGAAACATGGTTCTAGCACCCTCCCATACTACTTCAGGTGAGACCTCAGTCCGCGCTGCGCAGACTGTTCCCAAAAGGGCCAGTAGTACCGGGATTTGTTTGGCTAACTTAATTGTGAACCTAGGTTAGGCCCCTATAAGACAACAAATGGTTCCATTGCCGGGACCGGGATCTGCATAGAGATGCCTGATGTCGTATCATTGGAATCTAACAAAGAAAGGAATTGAAGAGTGTTTGGATAGAAAGATTCAGGGTTCGCAGCACAGGAAAACACGAATATGTGATTATCAAAGGAAAATTGGTTAGATTGTTACCTATATATAGAAATCCACGAAATTTTCTTTGCATCCTTCCCCTCTGAGTTGTACGAGTGGATTGCGAAGCTAGAAAACAGTCAAGGAAGGTATAGGCTCGACAAACCTATTGTGTGGACTCCAGAGTTGGTGCACAGACTGGAAGCATCGGAAGATAAGATCACGCGCGCTATGGATCACTAACTCGATCGAATTATAGGAGGATTTATCACTGACTTTGCTATAGATACATCAGCCAACTATAGTGAGGGGGAACGCCGCTTCCTCAAAGGACCGCGAGGTAAGTATGTTAAATCTTTGAACACTTGGAGTAAAATGCTATTGTGTGAAAAGCAAGTTATGCGAATAAATTAATGTTTGGGGCTACACGAAGTGGGAGGATCTATAAAAACGAAGGTGGCACAGAACTAGAATCTAGCCCCTTGATTTCACATTTGCGAGAAAGCGAGGAAGAGCTCGCGAAGGTTTCACCAAGAAGTGCGATTAGTATGATAAAGCAATGAATTCCGTGCATACCACCCCCACCTACACCACCACCAGTTTCACCATATTCACCCCCGTCTTCGCCCACACCACCTCCGCCACCACCACAGTTCAATATGGCAAGCGCGATAAAGTTGTCGGCGTTCAAAGGAGTAGGGAATGAAGATCCAGACCAGTTTTGGTTTGTGGTAAGGGTTGTGTTATCACCCCAAGAAACTCTCCTAGGTTGTAGCTCGAAGATGCTCGGGAACATTACAAATTCAACTTATTGTTGCAAATGGATGAATGGAAGAGATGATGGTTGTTCAAGCTAGATGACCACTTCTACTTTGCTTGACTCCAGACATGCGTGAGAACCCCTAGACTAGAAGGCTTTAGACCACCAATTACTCACAATTTAAGGACTGGGTGAATATGGAGAATACTAACCACACCAGCAGATGCATAAGACCATGTGATGGCCGGCTGCAACCAGTAAAGAAGTCTGTAAATCTAATTTCCCAACACACAGACATGATGATAGCTCTCTGGCTGATCCGGATCTTGTGTGGAGGCCCCCAAGATCTAAAAGATTGAAATGGATCTTGGGAGGAGAGACCCCCAAGATCTAAAAACTTGCAATTTCCAGAAGAAAAATAAGGAGAATGCCCAATAAAAAAAAACCACAAAGAAACTTTCATTTAAAATAGTAAAGAAAATAAACCAGCTAGGGTGATGGTAGCTTATCTCTGAGAAGAGATGTGTGGCTACATGCTTCTGAACTGTAAAGGCTACATTGTGGCGGACAATCTGTCCTTTTACAAAATGTGACTTGTTACTTATAGTATTTTTCAGTTACAATACCACAGGTCAATTCCATGGGTGAATGAATACCATGGGTGTATTTTACAATACCACCGGCAGATGCCATTTACAATTCCATGGGTTAATGAATACCATGGGTGGATTTTACAATACCACGGGCAAATGCCATTTACAATACCATGGGTAAATTCCATGGGTAAATGAATAATATGGGTGGATGAGTACCATGGGTTGATGCCATTTTCCATTCGGATCATTCCTCCCTCCTTAAGAAGCAATGGTCCCCATTGCGTAAAGTTCCCTCCTGTGAAGCCTTTGTGGAATATGAAGAGCTACTGCAGATAAGGGTTTTATGTTGTAAACCCAAAACCCTGATAAACGAAGATCTGAGGATAGAGATACCCTGTAATGCTTGTGACCAACTGTGATTCTGACAGTGTGCGGCCTAGCAAATGGACTTCGATGACAAGGATTTTATGCGGTTGACCCATAACCATGATGTTGGTTGCTGATGAAGTAGCAGGTGCCTACATAGCCTGGGGTGGCAGGGCACCTCTCCAAATGACCCAAGCCGAATGTTGCTATGCTGAAACTGATGAATGTGAAGCAGGTGCCTACTAAAGTGGGGTGGGAGGGCACGTCTCCAATAGGAACCCACTCCGAATGCTGCTCCAAAGTTAAAATGGACATAACTTGGCCAATATAACTCAGAATATTTATTATAACATGTTTTTGGAAGCAGAAGGATCATTTTGCATCTTCCCATGAGTTGGAAATCCTTATTTGGACACTTCGAGATCTCAAATTCGCGCTGCAACAGTTCCGTCGTCACAAAAATTCTAATAAAATAGCTGATTTTAAATCAGCAATATCTCCCACATCCGAACTCCCATTCGACCCTTTTTTTTTTAAATTGGGTGATTTTTTGAGAGGAATCCAGATCTGGTATTTTTTTTTTGTAAATTTTGTACCAAATGTTTCAGATCTGATCTGGAGAGTCACCGCCCAAAAAAAATTCCTGCAAAAAAATGAAAAAAAAATAAAAAAAAATAAAAAAAATAAAAAAAAAATAAAATTCTTCCTGCTTGACCCAAGAAAGTGCTCTGTAGAGGTTGTAGCACATGCCTGAAGTTTGTTGAATATTGCTGCAAAATTTGAAACTGAAATATGCATCAAACCCTCATTCCCATGGAATCATAACCTGCTCTGATACCACTGATCCGGATCTTGAGGGGAGGCCCCCAAGATCTAAAATATTGAAATGGATCTTGGGAGGAGAGACCCCCAAGATCTAAAAACTTGCAATTTCCAGAAGAAAAATAAGGAGAATGCCCAATAAAAAAAAACCACAAAGAAACTTTTATTTAAAATAGTAATGAAAATAAACCAGCTAGGGCAATGGTAGCTTATCTCTGAGAAGAGATGTGTGGCTACATGCCTCTGAACTGTAAAGGCTACATTGTGGCGGACAATCTGTCGTTTTACAAAATGTGACTTGTTACTTATAGTATTTTTCAGTTACAATACCACGGGTCAATTCCATGGGTGAATGAATACCATGGGTGGATTTTACAATACCACGGGCAGATGCCATTTACAATTCCATGGGTAAATTCCATGGGTGAATGAATACCATGGGTGGATTTTACAATACCACGGGCAAATGTTATTTACAATACCATGGGTAAATTCCATGGGTAAATGAATAATATGGGTGGATGAGTACCATGGGTTGATGCCATTTTCCATCCGGATCATTCTTCCTGCTTATTAGGTGAAAAGAAACCTAAATAACGCATTCACTGATACATACAGGACTTTAACACAGAGGTAGGATGACAACTCCTCTAATGCTAAATATCAAGAGCTCGGAAATACAACATATCAGGCACAACTTAGGACAGAAGGAGAATGAAAAGTGAGCATTTAACAGTAAAAGAAGCTTGTATTAGCTGAAAATGAAGACGAGACACTACAAGTATCAAAATAGTCACAGTCTCCAGAAGTTGAACCTTACACCAAAACATCAACCATCAACCCTGATTACATCTTCTTTGTGGGTATACATAGAGTTTTATTACAAAGGCACTCGACCATTCAAAGTATTGAGGGGTCATAATTGACCACCAACCACTTTAACTGCCCGATGGAGCTTCTGAGTGCATTTGCTTGCTTCAGAGGATAATTCTGATCTTTTTCTTGCGCTCTGTTGTCCTTTTAGGTGGCTGGAGTATCGTATGGGATGAAGTCCCATAACTGTTAAATGCATTTATTTATTCGTGCTCTGTCCTTTTCCTTCTCGGCCATACTGTCGGCTGAATGCGGTTTTTGAGGAGGAAATGCACCTGGTACTGAAAACTGGTCACCTTCGTCCTTTCAGGAGCATGGAATGGTTAAGGTACATGGATTGTGCAGTGGGTGGAATAGTCGGATGGAGGAGCGAGACTAGCGGTCGGATTAAGGGAATAGACAGCGGGGATGAGTCCACGGGGATATCGAAGGAGGCGGGAGCAGAATGATCGAGGGCCATTGGATCTTGGTGGAGATGATCGGACGGCAGAGGAGTGATCAGGTGAGTTGCTTTATCAGGCGCGACAGGAGTCGTCGGATCGGGTTTTTGGTAATTTTGGACCTTTACGTATGGCAACGTGCGATCACGATCAGATCGCATCGCAATATCGCATCGGCGGAAGTCGAGGGGCACAACCTTGGTACACACATGGATGCAATTGCGACCAAATCACATCGCAGTATCGCATCGGCGAGGGGTGTGGCCTTGATACATACACGGATGCGATTTGCAATAGCAATTAAACTTGAACCCAGTAAAGGAATTAATCATTTTTGGGACTGATGAAGGGAGAATGAGCGGTGCAAGGGAAGGAGAAAATGACCATTGTGAGCTTCTTTTTAGCGGAACCAAGCGGACCAAGATCATCTCTGACTTTAGAAAATCAAAGATATGTAGCAGAGCTAACAATGGCTCCTTCTGGGGATGAGATCCTCCGTGTGAGGTCTCAAGAACTGTAGACCGTTGCCTTCCCTGTGAAAACCAAATTAGCAAAATTTCCTAGTGTTCAATTGGGCATGGAGTCTAACTAGGTCTACACTAAAACTGATAAAATAACATATTTACAGACTTAATACCAAAGGCCTTAAATGACACAAACTTTCAGAAATCGCCCATTAATTGGGCCATCAAAAACTCCCTCCCCTTCCATACTTCGCAATATGAAAGTATTTTTCCCTTGGATATGAGAAATGATAAGAGGCCATGTCCATAGAGCATCGAACTTCCCATGGTTGCCCTGTTTCTCTTTCAGTGCATCCCACTTAAGAACCAAGCCTCCAACCTGAAAATTATCTTCTTTTTTTCCTCCTGTCAAAAGCTTCTTTGATCTTCTTTTGATGTGTTGCAGACTTCTCAACCAACTGTTCTCTGATTTGATGTACCTCTGCTAAATCAATGATCCTTTTTTCCATGTCTTCTTCCTCATTCTGCTCTTCTGGCAAGAACTTCACCACGAGGAGGCTTAACTGAATCGGGAATACAGCCTCAGTGCCATATACTAGCTTGAATGGAGAATTCCCTGTGGATTTCTTGGTGGTTACTCTGTCAGCCCATAGTGCATACTTGAGCTTAGAATCCCAATTCTTTTTGTTGTCTTCCAACAACTTTTTAATTATTCTTATCAGGATTTTGTTGGAAGATTCTGCTAGGCCATTGCCTTGAGGGTAGTATGAGGTGGAATGAACCAGCTTAATGCCCATTGAGTCACACATGTCCACCAATTCTTTTGCCCTGAAAGCTGCTGCATTGTCTGTAACTAATTTATGCGGACAACCAAATCAAGCAAAGATATTCTCTGTCAAGAACCTCATGACCACATGATGATCAAGTTTTCTGGTAGGGATGGCTTCAATCCATTTAGTGAAGTAATATGTGGCTACTAAAATCCATCTATGCTGGCCACTGGAATGTGGATTGATTTCTCCAATGAAATCCAAGCCCCACTGCTGAAAAGGGCCATTAGCATGTATGGGTTTTAAAGGCAGGGACTTCAAGTGCTGCTTCCCTTCAAATATTCGGCACCTGTCACAAGATTTAACAAATGAGGAGACATAAAAAAATAAGGTGGGCCAATAGTACCCAGCTCTGAGGATTTTATGGTCTGTAGTTTTCCAATAATGATGTCCTCTACATATGCTGGAATGAAACTGTTGCATCACTTCCACGGATTGTTCTTTGTCTAGACACCTCAAAAGAATTCCAGAGGGGTCTCTCCAGTAGAGCATATTTTCATGAATGCAATATTTAGCTGCCCTGAGCTTAATAGTTCTGGCTTGGCTTGAACTAAAGCCTGGAGGAACTTCTAGCTTCAGCAAGAATTGAGCTATTGCAAAGTACCAATCGCAAGAAGCTAGATTTTCTGCCAATGACTGATTTTCCTCTGGTTCAGCTGTTTTTTCTTCTGTCTGACCCTTCTCTGAAATTGTGTTTATGAGATTTATGTCCAGCGTTCTACAATTTTCTTCAGCCATTAATCTGGCAAGGCCCTGACCTCTGACCAGTTTGGTGGGCTTCAATTCTATGTTAAATTCAATAAGCTTTGCAATCCATTTAGCCCTTCTTCCATCAGCGTCAAGCTGTGTTAAAACATCTTTTATTGAAGTAGAGGGTACATAAGCAATTATCTTGGAATGCAGAATGTGGATTCTGAAAGCTTTCAAAGATTTGATAAGAGCATATGCCTGTTTTTCAATGAGATCGTACCTCAGCTCGCATCCCTTAAAGTTTTACTGAAAAATGCCACTGGATGCTCTGAGCCTTCTTCATCTGCTTACATCAAAACTGTTGCAAGGGTGTCATCAGAGGCAAACGAAAATATATGGAACTCCTTGCTGTAATCTGGGCTGATTAAAGTAGGAGCTTCCATAATAGCTTTTTTAATGGATTCAAAGGTTCTTATTGCTTCATCAATCCATTTGACTTCTGACCCCCTTTTCAACATGGAGGTAATGTGCTTTACAAGATTTGCAAAATTTGGGATGAACCTCCTTACAAAATGTATCTTGCCCAGAAAGGACTGGATATCCTTCTTTGATCTTGGGACAGACAAGGTCTGTATTGCTTTTACTCTTTCTGGGTCAATTTTGACACCTGCAGCAGAAACAACGTGTCCTAACAACTTGCATTCTTCCAAAGCAAATTGTGACTTTTTAGGATTGACTGAAATCCCAAACCTTATACACTTCAGGAACACTTTCTTCAAATGCTACAAATGGTCTTGATAGCTGCTGGAGTACACTGTTATATCATCAAGGTAGATAAGGACAAACTTATCCTTCTCTCCTACAAATGCTATACCCATAGCCCTCTGAAAGGTGGCTCCAACATTCATCAACCCAAAAGGCATGTTGGAATACATAAAGGTGCCCCAAGGAGTGGTGAATGCAGTCTTCTCTTGGTCGTCTGGATGTACAACAACCTGGTTATATCCTGAAAATCCATCCAGGAAAGACATTACTTTGGCTCCTGAGACTTTCTGCAGTAAATGCTCCATCTTGGGTAGATGATAATTGCCTTTCTTAGAGCATTTGTTTAAGTTTTTGAAATCAACACAAAGCCTGATTTCTCCACTTTTCTTCCTCACTACTACCAAATTGGCTACCCATTTTGAATATCTTAGAGGGACTATAATTTTGGCAGCTAGTAATTTCTTGATTTCTTTTTCAATTAGAGGAAGGAGCAAAGGATTTATTGGTCTCAGCTTCTGCTTAAAAGGGATGGTGTCTTTCTATAAAGGGATTTTGTGTTGGATGTTCTTTTTTTCATATGTTTTCAGGTCACTATATTCCCAGGCAAAGACATCAGCAAATTGCTTCATTAGACTGCAGTGTTCAGAACTCTGGGAAGCGGACAAATGGGTGGATAGATTTATATATCTTGGTTGTTCTGGACTCCCTATATTATGCCTATGGACTGCAGATTGGTCTTCTTTTTGTGCAACCTTATAAGGCACATCATTCTGGTCAAACAGCTTTTCTAAAGGGACTAGGCCTTTAGGTATGTGGTTGTTGGGCAGTTGGACAATGCTATCTTTGCCAATTTTGTTTCTAAGCTGGGACTGGGCGCTTTTCTCCAAGGCTTCATTCTCATGATCAATTTTCATTTCAGAGAATTCATCAATGACTTGCAGAAACCTATTCACTTCATCATCATCTTCAAAAACTTTCCAATGCTGGACATTATCAGACAAGGATGGTCTATATTTCATTTGGACTTCATAAACTAGTCTGGGAGGCATGGGAGGAATAAACATGCTAGCAGACACAGCAAGGGAATCAGCAAGCTAATTTTTGGCTCTAGGGATGTATGAGATACAAAAATTATCCAAATAATCTTTGAGTCTCCATACCTCATCTCTATATGCTTTCAGCCTTGGGTGCTTTGCTTGATAAGTTTTGTTTACTTGCTGAATGATAAGGTCAGCATCTCCAAACACCTTTATGCTTCTGATTCCTCTGTCTTTGGCTGTGTTAAGGCCCAATATCAGAGCCTCATACTCTGTTATATTGTTGGTGACTTGGAAAGCCAGCTTAAAAGACATATTTGTGCTTTCCTGTTTTGGAGAAATCAGCACCACCCCTGCTCCTGCGGTCTCCCAAGAACATGCACCATCAAAGAACATTTCCCAGACCTGAACTCCTTGTTCTCCTTCAGCATGGTTTACTGGTTTCTTGATCTGCATTGAGGCCTTCTGGGATTCCTCAATTTGGAGAATACATGCTCCAAAATCGGTGTCCACAGCATAAATGGGATGATTAGAAGGGTTCTTCTCATCACTGATGATGTAGGCCAGTTGTGCTTCTCTGTACAATCTCCTGCTTTCTCCTCCAAAAACTGGGACAGTGGCATAAGATAAGTCATTTTGTAATGTTCCACCTAGTCTCTTAATCCACTCTCTGGACAGCAGCATGCCAAAATTAGGAGGGACATCTGCTACCACAACATCCATAACCATGCTCTTCATGGGCAGCTGGGTTAGGGTAATAACTAAATATTTAATTAATCCCATACATTTTACTTTTCTTGAATCAAATGAGAATAAGTCATGATATGGTCTGGTGATATCAAGGCCTAACTCTTCCATGATAGCTTTAGGCATCAAATTGTGGCTGGCCCCTATGTCTAGCAAGCAGTTATGGAGGGTCTTATCATGAATGGTCAAGGAGACATAGAACGATGGGGAGTTATTATTAGCAAGTTCGATCATTGGGCTAAGCACAACTACAGGCTTATCATCTTGCAAATTGACATAGTCAATGGAGGCTCATGAGGCTTTTAGCTCAAGAGCATCAAGGATAGGCTTTCTAAAAACTTCACTCTTTACAAGTTCTATCAGAGGCACATATATCTTTAACTTATGGACTTATGATTCAAAACTGAAAGGGGAAGGAGACTTATCAGGACCTCTTACCTCTTGAGCTGGTGCTTTGAGGATGACTGGCTCAGCTGCTAGTCTTTTATGTTTGATGTTCTGTTGTTCTATTGGGACAACAGCTCTTTGGGCAGGATTCTCCTTGACATTGTTTTCTTTTGACCTCAGATTATATCTTTGTTGTTCATCAGATTGCAGAACAGCTTTCCTATCCCACTCTTGACTGGTTTGGTCCTGCAGCAATGACTCTTCGTATGCAGCCAATGTCAAAAAGGCAGCATTGCCTTTATCTTCCATGCAATGAATTTCATCCTCTTCTTCAAACTGCTCCTCTTCCATGACTACGTTTTGGAAGGGAGCCTTCACTCTGCTCTTCATTGGCCTCTTTACCCCTCTGAATGATTTGCAGTTGTTCATTTGCTCTTCTAAATGGATTTGGATTTCTTGGAGCAAATGTGTTTGAAATCCTTGCCTTCACTGAACTTTTTTCAACCTTCAGCTTAGATATCTCAGCAGCCAATGATTCTATCATTTTAGTCATTTTATCTAATTTAGGCTCTGAAGATGAAGCAGAGGAAGAAGAAGCCTCGCCTCTCTGCCTCCTTCTGTCAGCATGACTTTTGAGCTTTTCTGCAGCCATGATATTAGACTCCACCTCAAGGGCTGCATCTTGCATTTCAGCTAGAGTGGCACATCTTCTTTCTCTTAACAGCAAGAAAAAATTAGAGTCAAAAGAATTGGCATAAGTGAGTTTGGCAGAGGTTGGGGTGGGCTTTACTTCAACTGGTATCTTATTCTACATACGGTTAAATCTTTTATTAAAATCAGGTAATGATTCCCCATTTTCCCTCTTGAGGTTCCCAAACTCGGTATAATAGTATAGCAGGTCCTTCTTATCCCTCCAATGTTTCAAAAATATATCATCTAATGCTTCAATGTCTACTATAGACCTAGGGGTCAACTCTCTGAACCACTTTCTAGCCTCTCCATCAAGGCTCTGGACAAATACTCTCATCCACACATCATACTCACTGATGTCTAGGTTATCAGCATAACTATAAAAAGATTCAAGGTGTTCTTCGGCTTTTACTCCTTCTGTACCAGTGAACTTAGGCATATATTTCTGATACTCTCCAGCAGGCATGGCATTCAAAGGAACAGGAAAGACCAGGGATCCATACCTAGCAACTATAATTCTTTCCATCTTTTTGGGTGCCTGCGGGCCTGCCATGACTGGGGTAGGTGGAACGATACTGGCAAATTGGATGGTAGGGAACAGTGAAATGGATGACAGGGAAAAAGGAATGTGATGGACTATATGGGAGACTTTCTTTAGACTAAGATCCAAAGGGGAACTACATGGACAAGGAGCTTTATGAATCTCTGAAGGTATTTCTTCACTAACAATGATAGGCTCTATGTCTTCAAACTGTTTATTCTCAGCTATAATATTCTCTTGCAGAGATACATAATATTTCTTAGGCTTACCTAACCCTGATGCTCATTTCTGCGATATTTTCCTCTGCTTAGCAATATTCTCGGGGTCAGGCACTAGGTCAGCTGGTGATTTCTGAGGATTTCTTCGGGTATGCCTCTCGAACTGAGCCAGAATTGTAACGTGGAGTCGCCACTAGGTTGGTTCTCCAGTAGAGTCGCCATAAAGATGATTACAACCAGAAATGTGTCCAAACTTTGTCTATCTTCAAAGCTGGAACTATGTTGTTTTCCCAAGGAAGTTGAGCTTCAATCTCCTCTCCCCGGCAACGGCGCCAATTAATGTTATCACCCCAAGAAGCTCTCCTAGGTTGTAGCTCGGAGATGCTCGGGAACATTACAAATTCCACGTATTGTTGCAAATGGATGAATGGAAGAGATGATGCTTGTTCAAGCCAGATAGCCACTTCTATTTTGCTTGACTCCAAACATGCGTCAGCACCCCCAGACTACAAGGCTTTAGACCACCAATTACTCACAATTTAAGGATTGGGTGAATATGGAGAATACTGACCACACCAGCAGATGCACAAGACCATGTGATGGCCGGCTGCAACCAGTAAAGAAGTCTGTAAATATAATTCCCCAACACACAGACAGGATGACAGCTCTCTGGCATTGGGTGAAAAGAAACCTGAATAACTCATTCACTGATACATATAGGACTTTAACACGGAGGTAGGATGACAACTCCTCTAATGCTAAATATCAAGAGCTCAGAAATACAACATATCAGGCACAACTTAGAACAGAAGGAGAATGAAAAGTGAGCAATTAACAGCAAAAGAAGCTTGTATTAGCTGAAAATGAAGACGAGACGCTGCAAGTATCAAAATAGTCACAATCTCCAGAAGTTGAACCTTACATCAAAACATCAACCATCAACCTTGATTACATCTTCTTTGTGGGTATATATAGAGTTTTATTACAAAGGCACTCGGCCATTCTAAGTATGGAGGGGTCATAATTGACCACCAACCGCTTTAACTGCCTGATGGAGCTTCTGAGTGCATTTGCTTGCTTCAGAGGATAATTCTGATATTTTTCCTGCGCTCTACTATCCTTTCAGGTGGCTGGAGTATCGTATGGGATGAAGTCCCATAACTATTAAATGCATTTATCTATTCGTGCTCTGTCCTTTTCCTTCTTGGCCATACTGTCTGTTGAATGCGGTTGTTGAGGAGGAAATGCACCTGGTATTGAAAACTGGTCACCTTTGTCCTTTCGGAGCATGGAACAGTTAAGGTACGTGGACTGTGCAGTGGGTGGAATAGTCGGATGGAGGAGCGAGACTGGCCATCGGATTAAGGGGATAGACGACGAGGATGATTCCACGGGGATATCGGAGGAGGCGGGAGCGGAATGATCGGGGGTCGTTGGATCTTGGTGGAGCTAATCGGACGGCGGAGGAGTGATCGGGCGAGTCGCTTTATCGGGCGCGACAGTAGTCGTCAGATCGGGTTTTTGGTAATTTTGCTCCTTTACGTATGGCAACGTGCGATCGCAATCAGATCGCATCACAATATCACATCGGCGGAAGCCGAGGGGCGCAGCCTTGATACACACATGGATGCAATTGCGACTAGATCACATCGCAATATCGCATCGGCGGAAGCCAAGGGGCGGGGCCTTGATACATACACGGATGCGATTTGCGATAGCGATTAAACCCGAACCCGGTAAAGGAATTAATCGTTTTTGGCACTGATGAAGGGAGAATGAGCAGTGCAAGGGAAGGAGAAAATGACTGTTGTGAGCTTCTTTTTAGCAGAACCAAGCGGACCAAGATCATCTCTGACTTTAGAAAATTAAAGATATGTAGCAGAGCTAACAGGTTGTATGGGAAGCGCAGGGAGTTACGGATGACAATATAAAGAAAGCAACGCTGGTCAGTGCTCTTCAAGATCGCGCACTGACTTGGTACATTAAGCATTCCAATGACAACCCGAACGCAGGGATCACGGATATCCAAGCTGCACTAAATAAGGAATTTAGCAAGCCAATATCAGAGACACAATCGATTGTTGGATTTAAGGAAATCGCGATGCTTCCAGGAGAGACCCCCTAGGAACTGGATCAGAGACTGAAGTGTACAATTCGGGAAGCCAATATGAGCTTGACAGATGGGCAACACCACACATGGTTTGTAGCATCGCTGACGCTGCATCTAAGGAATGCGTTGTCACAGTAGAAGCTAACCACTCAGGCCGAGGCCTTAGAGATCGCAATGAGACTGCACGAGACTCCGATACAAGATCCTAACCAAGGAGTTCAACATATCCACGCGTAGTTGAAAAACTTGTGCCTTGAGATGTAGAGTTTGAAACAATACAGGACAGCTCGCCCAGAAGCGCGCAAGGAGGTATGGTGCATAAAGTGCAAAGGCCAGGGACATGACAAGGACCATTGTCCAGTCTTCGTGAACTACCTAGCGCAGGGAGGACCAATGCCATTGAGACTAGAGGTACAAGCAGGACCGAGCACGTTGCCTGCATTATGGTGCGTGATTTGTCAGATAGGAGGAAAGAATGCTACAGATAACTGCCATCTATTACAAAAGTATACACAAAACTCCCAGCAATTGTTCTGTAATTTCTGCAGGTCAATAGGCCACGATGATCGTACCTGTAGAAGTTATGAACTGATGATGGATCAGACTCCTACATACAGAGTTCAGACCGAAACTTGGGCCCTCGATCAAAATGTAGGGATGGCACGCATTGGATTTCAGGGGCGCAGACGAGGTCGAGGTGGAATGGGACCACGAAGAGGTCATGGACGTCTGATCTGTTACAATTGCGGAGGGTCAGGGCATTATGCCGGCGATTATACAAATCCGACAAGACCATCATGCTTATATTGTACCTAGTTTGATCATGAGACAGAGGACTGTCCCACGCTGATAGCGAGGTTGCGCGATAAAGGA
Source organism: Pinus tabuliformis (assembly GCA_031772625.1). NCBI lineage: Eukaryota > Viridiplantae > Streptophyta > Pinopsida > Pinales > Pinaceae > Pinus > Pinus tabuliformis. Next base: position 28,144,152 of record CM062810.1, on the reverse strand, counting down.
GCGCTCCAACCTCCCCCGACTCAGAACCTACAAATGATGAGGTTTGAGCTGCACGAGGAAGACCCGAATGTAAATATCATGCTCCGAAGTAGCATCACAACAAGAGATGAAAAAGGCGAGTAGCATGAAGAGAGTACCTGGGTTCATAAGGCTCCAACAAAGGAACCAGAATTTGATTTAGAGCGTTCTAAGGAGACATTCATGGAGGCTAAGAAGAGCTTCGCGGATGCCTCCACTTCAGGAAGTAAAGACAAACTGGAACCGGAAAGGGACCCATCAATACTCACTACATTTTTGGAAACATGCATGAAACTGCTGCGCGACAGCAAAGCTATGAAGGGGCCACAAGGACTCATCACTAGATGCGTTGGAACCACGCCAGGAGAACCGCGTGTAGTCCGGAAGCTCAGGAAGCACACAACGCGAACAGGAAGGGAGATGAGATTGACCACGCAGATCGGGGAATATGAAATGGATCAAGTAATTTTGGATCTAGGATCAGATGCGAATGTCATGCCAAAGCAGACATGGGAGCGCATGGGCAGGCCTGCACTGGCGATGGTCTCCTATTCAATTGTGAATGGCGAACCAACAAAAGATCCTACCTATGGGAAGATTGTAGGGAATAACAGTGGATATCGAAGGTGCGAGCGCGCTCGCAGATTTCGTAGTGATAGAGATTGTTGATGACAGTAATCCCTATCGCACTCTACTGGTAATAGATTGGGCCACTGACATGAATGGAGTGATAAATCTAAAGAAGCGCAAGATGATCGAGAAAAAGTCACTACACGTAGTGGTACCTTTGGACCCTGCAGAAGGATCGCGCTACATAGAGCCAGTGCGCGACTACGATAGCGACGACAATCTAGATTATATCTACAAGATAACCGCACGGGAGCAGGACTGGGTAAATCCAACAGTGGACGACAGACTCTCGTGGCAGCGTGAAATCTCCTGCACCTTAGATTCGGACGAGGAGATAAAACGATGGCAGAACCAGTTACACGAGGTAACCATGCTCAACTATAACATGATGACAAGGTTGTTGCATTGCGTGGCAATAGAGGAAAGAGATCTGCCTAGGTATGACGGGTTGAGTGAGGTGGATGATTTCTTGGACAAATTTGAAACAGAAGTACCGGAACAACAAAATTTCAACGCTCTGAATTGGGTACTGCGCGCTACACCCGCAAGGTGGTGGGGTATGCACCAACAAAATTTTGAGGACTGGCGTGAATGCGGAAGGATGATGCGCATGTGGTTTGGAAAGCCTCAAATGTACATGAAAGTCAAGTATGACAGACGGAACAGCCCGTGCACCCACCTTTCCAGATGGGTACATGCATACGGTGTGCAACTTGCAAAAATGCACACCATCCTCAGGATATAAAACACAACCGACAAGCAGGAGTGGGCAAGACAATGGCGCGTGTTATCACTCAGATTTTCCTTGAAGTTGTAAGAAGAAGGAAAACGGTCCGAGGTAACCACAAACCAACTTTTAAGTACAGAATCTAGCCAATTTGTACTCAGAGAGGGCTCTCTCTTTAAGATTTAGCTTTGTTTATGAGATATTAGGCTAGCTATGAAAGCTTGGGGGTTTTTATTGTGTTTGGTGGTGGAATTTAAGAGCAAATGGATAGAACAGAGTATCTCAGGGCATTGGGCTATGGAGTCAACTGAAGATGGCTTAGCTGGATTAGGTTGATTCAACAAAGGAGGGATTCAGAGGGCAAGATAGCTAAACAAGAGACAAATGGTAACTTGAAAGGGTGAAATGGTCTTAAAAGGGAAGAAGGGAAGGTAGGAATCCTTCAACAAATTCCAAGAGGAGGGAAAGTGGGTGATCACTAATAAAAATCAATTAAGAATTTCTTATTAAATGACCACAATGATAAACTAAGAAGCAGGGAGAAATTAAGAAGTCCCTACCTATGATAGTTTAGAAGAAAACATTTAGAATATAAACGATTTTAAAGACAGATTGCAGTAAAGCATTTTCTGAAATATACTTTTTCGTTTATCATTCAGACATGAAACACATGTGAAATATTTAAACAGGAAAACAGTAATAACATGAGATATAGAATACTTATTTGTCCATTGTTTGAAACATGAATCCTGTAAAAGTCATTTGCTTTATTACTTCTTCCAGCCAGCCATACAAAAGTTGTTCAACAACACTTCTATTCCAAAATAATGAGTCTACAGAAATGCCTAAGAATCCCCCTCAGTACTTCGAATGAAGAAGTACTTATACAAAAATTTACAATAAAATATTTCATAACTGAGAGAGATATAATCTAGGAAGACTAACTACATTTTACATAAAAGTAGAGACAGATGGTCTTGAAGATAGAAACTAAAAGTGAACTGATAGTTTGATGTCCCTGTTTTTGTGAATGAGCTGGAGGCAGGCCCTATGATAGAGTATCTCGCTGTCTTGCTCGTAATTCTGTATTGGCTATTTGCTTTTCATCTTCTTACTGATACTCTTTGACCTGTTCTGATACTCTTTACCTGCTTTATCCTTGTTCACCTTCTTTTACCAAAATTAACTATGGTAAATACTTCAATTTTATTTTTTTTACCAAGGTAAATTATAAAATTTATGTCATATATGTCCACCAATCATCCCTTGGTATCCTGGTCCTTTGTAGCTTCTTGAAGATTTCATCAGCTTCTGTGTATTTCACGAAATTGGGCTGTACTGGAAACAAATGTTTCAATTCATGCTCAACATAAAAAAGGTTCTATAGACTGTCATAGAAAACTCTGCTTGTAGGTAGTGCCTTGGGTGCAGATGCACTAGCTAATGAACTGGCCTAGTTATTTGCATACTGACCCAATTTTTCGACACAATCTTCATGCCTCATCAATTTATCATTAATAACTAAAGGACTGGGAAGTCCTTTACTCTGTAAAATGCCAAACTTTTCCATAAATTCATCTATATCCTCCTGCATGTTCTGACATTTTCTTTCTAGGTTCTGCATTAAAGACCTTTTGGTTAAGACCTTCTTGATTTCTAGGATAGTTCTAGTCCTATCCTCAATATTTAGCTCTTCTAGCTGGTGCCTGGTCCTGCTGTTCAAAAAGTTTATCAGCCTGATAGCTTCCTCAGGCTTCCCTCCTAGCTCTTCCTTGGTCTTTTGAATTTCTTGAAGAGAAACTTTTACCAGTTCAATCTGTTCAAAAATGATTTGTATGGATGACCAAACATCATTTATTGATTGAGTGATGTTGGTCCATAGAATTTTCCTAATATCTGTTAAAGGCTTTTCAAATGTAAGGTCTTTTTCTAATGTTTTTACTTGTTGAGCTAAGCCTTTATTTTTCTTCACTTCCTCAGCAAGATTAATCTTTGAAACATCATACTTCTACTCTAAGGTGAGAAATTTCTCCTTTACCTTTTGGAGTTCAGAAACTTGGAGTTTCATTTCCTCCATTGACTTGATTAATTCTTTAGTACTCTGACCTGAAGTTTCTGTCTGTGATGTTTATGTGCTTGTACCTGTAACTGCACCTGTGATAACTTCTGTTGTGGCCAAAGGGACATTTGGGGCAAGAGCTGTTGCAAGTGTGGGTGGGATTGTTGTGGAGACCACTGGTATTACATTTTGAGGCTGAGAGGTCGACTCACTCTGCCTACTTTTTAGTGATTTCTCTAATTCCTACTCAGTATCCTTCAATTGTTCATTTAGCTTGAGGACTAGGTCCGTAAGCTCTTCTTAGTACTTCTTTTGAATAACTTCAGCAGTTTGTGGATGCCTTAGTGGAGGTAACTTTAACTGCTTTCTCAAGGCAGTTATGTCTTCATCTTTCTTCTTTATCAAGGCCTCTGCAGCTTTTACATCTTTTGGGTTATGACCCAATCCAATAATCAACTCCTCCAGTGATTTGATTATGTTGTCCTTAGCCTGTGAGGAGGCTTTTTCTAGTTGTAGTTGGGCAGTGGTATTGTTCAATGAATTCTCTAATCTGTGTGCCATCATGGATTTACTTTTCAAGGTGGAATACACCATCTCCCCTGTCTGCTTATGTAATTCAATTTGATCTAGAGGGTGAATGTCCTTGGCCATGACCTCAAAATCAGTTTTGAGGTAGTCTGCAAGTGACTGAGGCTGTTGTACTTTGGGCTTAAAAAAGCTCATCTGCATTTTGCCTTCCTTGATGTCATAAGCTGACATCAACCTAGTCTGATTGGTAGGAGCCATCTTCAAATATTGATTGTAGACTTGGGCCCTTAATGGTTCATTTTTGGCCTTTATCTCTTTGAATTTTTCTTTGATGTCCAGGGACTTGTTAGTTGAAGGCCTTGTCACGCGGAATGAGTTGATCTTGCAGACAAGATTGACCTCCCTAGTATCTAATGATATCTAGTGACAAGAAAGCCAATCAAAAACTATCTTTCTCCAAATATGCAATTTATAAATAAAGGTAAACAAGTGTTTTAGGCCTACCTTGGGTCCAATGCAAGTTTATGGAAGCCTCGCCCCTTTGATCCAAATGAGCTCCCTTGTAGCGAATCTGCAAACACAAACAAGCAAACAAATTAAATAGCACCTGAAAAACCAATATCATAAAGCATACCTATCATGATGATCAAGGAATTCATGAAACAAATGACATAAGACAATTTGTTGAGAAAAATGAATCTGATTGTATTAATTCAAATCAAAGAAGAACTTTACAACCTGTGCCTTGATGTTGTACAAGCTCCTCCCAGGGTCCAACAAGAAGTCTCCTCTACTTTGACAAGTTTCACTGTCTTCCCGATGAAGCCAAAAGTGTCATGTTCAAGAGTGGTTACAAAGTATGATAAAGAGGCTCATTTTTCTCTCTTTTCCCCCACCATTTCTGGCAAGTACCTCTTTATTTTAGACAAGCTTGAGGAGGATAACATTTGCTTGATTATAAGCTCATCCTTCGGATGAGTCCAACTTAGTTTAAATTCGAACCCTAAGAAGGAGTGGTCCGTTCCTGTTTGTAATTGAACAGGTCCTTTACTGTTAAATTTTAATGAGTCCAGTATAGGAGAAACTCGGCGTTTTTCAATTTTAGAGAGTCTGAAAAAAATTAAGAAGACTCCATGGTTGACCTTTTTCGTAAATTTGTGTCTCCCAAGCCTGAAAAAGTATAAAATAATACTTGAGAGAACCGCTTGATCATTACGACCAAGGAGTACTTTTCGTAATTAGTTCCTCTGATCCGAAAAAGTAAAAAAGCGATCAATGACACGTCGTTTTATAACCAATATCGAATTTGAAACGACAAAAATCCGGCAATCTTTTCATGTTTTTACGGTCAGAAAAGGGTTGTAAGTGGACCGTCTTTTTAATTCCTTTTAACGAGTTTAAAAAGAAAAACCCGGCGATCTTTGCATGTTTTAGGAGTCAGAAAAGAGCTTAAAGGTGACTCTAATGTTTTTTTGTCGAAAATGACCGATTTCACCTAAAAAATCCATTATCCTGAACAAAAACTCAAACATTACTCATACTTGTTTAAAATGGATAAAAATGCTGCAAAAGTTACCTTTCTAAAGTGAAACATAAACAAATTATCGACACATTTATTCAAAAAACTTATAAAAAGGGCTTTCGTCAATTCATTTTTATAGTTTGAAATTTGGGTGAGAAAATAGAGCTTTTGGTCAGAAACTTCCCATGAAGATTGCGGAAAATCCGTCCGTCGGAATCGAGCGTCGTCTCCTCCAGGTAACCCACATCATCCTACTCTTCGAATTCATCCATTTCAAATTTGTTTTTAGGTTTTAATTTCATTTTTTAGAGGATTTTTAGGCTAGAAACCCACGCACGGGGGCCCGCAGGCACAACACAGGTAGCCTGCGGACCCCGACTTTTTCTCAATGGGGAAAAAGTCAGGGGTCCATACCTGCCGTGAAGGCAAGGTGCTTTCCCACACATTGTCTCTAACAGAGAGGGTGCGGTCCCCGCAACAAGGGTTTGTAACCCTAAATTTCTCAAAATTCACCCAAAAACTTTGCTTTCAGACATTCTAATTCACCTTTTTGTTGGATGTAGAGTATACATCATGCTTGATTGGCAAAAACGGGAGCATGAGGACGTAGATTTTGCCGCGATAAATCATCAACCTTCAATCGATGCATTGAAGGCATGCAACTTGTACAAATTCTAGGCCATACCTGGCATGAGGGCCCAGGTGAACTTCTTGCAGTGGTTGGTAGATAGGTGGAGCATACAGGACCAGTGCTTCTTCAATGGTGGTCACCAGCTCGAAATGGAGCCGGTAGACATATACTTTTTGACTGGTTTGCCTAAGAGAGTTGAACACTTGACTCTATTCGGGACTAGGCCAGGTGGCCAGTCTGTCGATAGCCTCCGGCTAGAGTGCTGTAACAAACAGACTAGAGACAAAGGGATAGACATCAAAACCATACCCCTTCCTGAACTCATGGTAATCGCGTTTATTATTACCAGGCTTTGCGGGAGTGCAGCACTACATATATCCACTGGATCCCAAATGCGGATGGCAGTTGACTGCTTTCGTGGCACCATCTTCAACTGGTGCGATGCTGTGTTGGCTAATGTAAAAGGCCAACTGACTAGAGCCAAGAACAGACAACTGAAGACCTTTGGATATGGTGCTTTAGTCGTGAGCTTTAGTCTGGAGAGGGTCCCAATGTTGGTCCCACAGCACCTCACTGTTGGAGCTGGACTTCCTCGAGAGCCCAAATTGATGCAATGGGTTGCAATTATGGCCCGTCATCCTGAGGAGGGGACAGAGGTCGTTCGATTCACACCTGAATATTTCCATTGGTTGGAAGACCAGGTTTTTGCTATTCAAGACTTTCCTTACGCTGGGGTAGATTTTCGCGGTGACCTAGACATGGCTCTTCCACCAGGAGAGCAGTGGGATGACTCAAGTAAAATCATTTTCAACATTTTCCTAATTTAATTTTTTTGTTTTTATCTCGTCCCAAAATTGATAGTAAAAGTTTCAAATGCAGATGTGGGTCCATAGCGACCAGCCACTCCTCGGCCTTACAAGAGGAAACAACCAGCTGCAGCGGCACCAGCCCCACAGGATGAATCAGCAGAGACCTTGGCCGAATTGGAGAGCCATCTAGAGCGTTTGACAGGAGACAGTCCAGAGACCGGCATAGATGACATTCCTTGTCAACTACAACGCTATGTGATTGGGGTCCCAAGACCTTTCAGGAGGTTCCTTTGTAAGGTGGCCCGTACAGTGGTTTCTTATCGAGATCATCACCAGTGATAGGATGATCACCTATTGTAGACACATATGACATTTTTGCTTTTTATACTATCATTTTTGCCGATCATAAGGTGTTTTTCAACCTATGATCGAGGACGATGTATATTTTGACACACTCCTATATTATACTATATCACTATTACCAACTTATCTTGTAAAACATGTTATGGAATGTTTTTAAATTTATTTGTATAATTATTGCAAATGTCTACTTAACATTCGAGAAGCAATTGCATCTGCTAATGTATTTAAAGATCTTGGAATATGCTGATATTCAATATAATCAAATTCACGTTCCAAGAGACGCACTCTCAAAAATAATCTCAATAACACTGGATTTCTAATGGCATATACTCTATTAAGCTGTAATACAACGAGTTCAGAATCTAACCTCACTATCAAACTCCGAATCCCAAATGAAAAAGATTCAAATAATAACTCAACCACTGCACTATACTCTGCAATGTTGTTCGTTGTTTGACCGAGGCTTACCCCATGAATATATACCAACTCGTCAGAGGGCAAATAGATAACCCAAGCTGCAAAAGAAATGTTCCGTGTATTACGACAAGCACCATCAGCAAAACCAATGTATGTTTGAAGAGGCGTCGACATCTGCAATATCAAGAGTAAAACCAAGATAAGTAGGAATAATGACGAAAAACACTCTCTAAGCTAAGCACACTTTTAAAACTAAAACACACCAGCTAGAAAGAAAACTATCCTAACTAAAAATCTCCACACCCATTTTTAAGCATAATACCTCTTCAGGTAAAGACCATTTCTGGGTTTACCTAAAGAGACCCCGTCAAATTCTACCAATTCATAGGCCCCTTTTGCTAGCTTTCGCTTGACAACATAGGGACCATGCCACATAGGTACGAATTTTCCAGCGCCTAATTTATCATTTGCTTGATCGTACAATAAGACTAGGTCTCCTTCCGAAAAATTTCGAGGGGTCACATTTCGATCATACTGAGCTTTAATATGTTTTGCATGAGTTTTGATCGCCAATGCAGCATCACGTCGATTCTCATCTAGCTGAGCCAAGTATAAAAAATGTTTTTCCTCTTTGGAAGTGGCTGGAAGTAACTCGATGGCCATTTGCAATGACGGGATTTCGCATTCAATGGGTAACACAGCTTCCAGACCATAAACTAGTTGGAAAGGAGTGAAACCTGTTGACGTTTTTACTGAGGTTCGATACGCCCAAAGCGCTGAAAATAGCATGTTATGCCAATTCAACCTGTGAATCCTAATGATTCGTCGAATCATGATGACTAGAACTTTGTTGATGGCTTCGACCAGACCATTAGCTTGTGGATAATATGGAGTTGAACTATCGTGACGCAAGCCAAGCTGTCCTGTAAGTTCAGTCATCATAACGTTTCAAAAAATGACGCCCATGATCAGTGATAATCGCTTGTGGAACACCAAACCTAGAAATTATATGATTGAACACGAAAATCGCAGTTGTTTTGCCGTCTGCCTCAAATGTAGGCATCGCCTCGGCCCACTTGGTAAAATAATCTACCGCAAGGATGATATACGCATGCCCCCCGGCCGAGTGAGGGTTACATGTAATAAAATCGATACCCCATTTTGCAAATGGACCGACGACAATTATAAGGTGGAGAAGAGCAGGTGGAGCGCGCATCTTTCGATCAAAGATTTGGCAGCTATGGCATTTGCGGACCGCATTAATACAATCTTTAAACAAAGACGACCAGAAGTAGCCAACGGGCAATATCTTTTGGGTTGTGGCATACCCAAACATATATCCGCCACACGCTCCAGAGTGACAATCATTTAGAACCCTTTCAGCTTCCTCATGAGTTAAACAACGTCGAAAAACAGAGTCCGCCCCACGACGATAAAGAGTATCTCCAATAATTTTGAATTGTTGGGAGTGGAATCGTATTTTTCGATGTTCTGACCTTGAAATTTCTGGCCGAAAGGATTGGGTCTGGAGATAAACGATGATATCCCCATACCATGGATCTAAAGTGCTGATTAGAAACAAGGATTCATCCGCAATGGGCTCCTCCGCCACAGTTTCTATGTCAGCACGCGGGAAGTCACACATTAACTTCGCAAAAACTAAAGATTTCTTCAACTTAGACTTTTCAAATTCCAAGTCGAACTCCTGTAGGATGACAATCCATTTAGAGTACTTGCCCTCTAGCAATTGCTTGGTCAAAATATAGATCATAGGGTTGCAATAAAAAATTACTGTAGTTTTACGTAGTAAAATGTAATGACGAAAACGTTGGACAGCTTGAACAGCTGCCAATGCCAATTTCTCCACATGTGAATATTTTAGCTCAGTTGGATTTAAAGTTCGACTAAGGTAATATATCACATGTTCAGTACCAAATTCATCTTCCTGAACTAACACCATTCCAATGGTGGAATGGGAGGCGGCGAGATACAAGAAGTAGTCCTGGTTGTAGTTGGGAGGATGCAATAATGGTGCATGGGTCAACGCGTGTTTTAGTGCATCAAAAGATTTCTCAGCTATCTCATCCCAAAAGAATGGAGTATTTTGTTTCAACAACTGGGTAAAACCCTTTGTAATCTCGGCGTAGTTAGGAATGAATTGACGTAAAAAGTTTTCTTTCCCTTGCAAACTTTGGAGTTGGCGAAGACTCGAAGGAGGAGGCAATTTGACAATAGCTTCAACCTTCGAGGGATCGACGCGAATGCCGGCTTTCGAAACAACAAACCCCAGTAACCGACCCATTTCTATACAGAAAACACATTTGTGTGGATTCAACCTAATCCGATAATGCCTACACCTCATAAAGATTGCTCGTAAATGGATGAGATGATCAGCTCGATGTAATGAATGAGTAGGAAAATCATCGAGATAGGGTTGCACAATGTGCTTGATATCATGAAACGCATAAGACATGGCCCTTTGAAAAGTTGCCTCGACGTTCTTAAGCCCAAAAGGTAATTTGCAATAAGAAAATGTCCCCCATGGAATATTGATTTGATTGTAACCGGAAAAACCATCCATGAAGGAAAATATTTCGCTGCCAGCACAATCATCAATGATTTGATTGATATAGGGAGTTGGGTAATTGTCTTTTGGACAGGCTCGATTAATATCACTATAATCGATACATATTCTTATTGTCCCTTGCTTTTTGTTAACAGGAACAATATTCGATACCCAATCCATTAATGGAATCAGATAAATGAAACCTGCTTTGAGTAATTTTTCAACTTCTGCTTTAATAGCAGCAGCTTTTCTCGGGTGGATCTGACGCAAACATTGCCGGACGGGTTTAGCGTCCGAGTAAGTTTTGATTTCATGAACAACAATTACAGGGTCAATTCCTAGCACTTCCTCATATGACCAGGCAAACACGTCGCGGAATTCTTGAAATAGGGCCTTATATATTTGAATTTCATCTTCCGTACACGAGGCACCTATATGAATGTTTTCAACAATTCCAGGCTTAACCGAAATATCAATAGGAATAGTTCGAGAAATGTTTCCCAAATTTAACTCTGAATCAGGATTTTTCATTGGATTCTGAGGTTCCTTGACATATTCAGTCATAAAAATTGATAAAAAATCATTTTCAAAACGATCAGTCTCGGGTAAAAACGAAGATCTATGATGAGGATCTTCCCATGGTAAATCATCGACACATAGGATTTCACGAATTTGCTCATTAGTGTGAACAAGTTCGGAAAACGTTGTTGAATGCGAGTTTGATGTTGAAAGTGATTCCTCATGGACCACATTCATTAAGTCAATTTTGGTTGAAGATGGGTCGGAAAACGACTGCACGGCCGGATACGCAATTTCATATGGACTCAGGAGCATAACATCACCAAATGAGTCTATCTCAGATTCAGAAGGTACGATCCAAGGATCGTCATAAACAATAGTGTCTGACGAAATCATATGAATGGTTGCAGTAGAAGACAATGCGTTGATAGGAGGAAAAGGAAAAATTCCCAGTAAACCAGCATCTTTAACTAGTCCTACTCCAACATCCTTATACGGGATAATCGTTTTGCCGACATGCTGAATACTTTCAGAAGAGGCTGGGTCGGATGAAAAGTAAGTCAGCTGGTCTATAGTTATGATCTTTTTATTATGAAGGAACTTTATAAGCCGAAAGACTGATGAAGCGACAGTTGTCATAGCGTAAGACCAACTATGACCCAAGAGAAGGTTGTAATCTAGAGGGGCATCAACCACCTCCACATCTAGATTAACAATTTTTCCTTCTACCCCTATAGGTAAATCCTGTAGAATGCCAAAAGGATGAAACCCATGGCCATCAAAGGCCTTTAGAATCGTCGGGGATTGATTTAGTGAAGGAGAACCAAGCGATCTCCAACACTGTATCGACATAATACACGTTGAGGCTCCCTCATCAATCACAGTGCTATAAATAGGTCTGCTTTTGACTAACACTGGGATCTGGAAAGCCATTTGATGAGGTAAGCGCGGTGTACTATTTTCTAGATCGAAAATTATAAGGTTCGAGTCCTGAATGTCAACAGCTCCTATAGCCGACAATAGTAATTTACGCTGTGCTGGACATGATTGTAGCACTTCTAAAGCCGACATTGTTGAAGGTGAAACAACCAAATCTTCAACAATGTTATAGTTCTGAGCCGCTCTCGCATGTGGATTGAAAGCTGACTTTCGAAGTATACCCTTGGCGGGCGGTTTGATTACTAAGTCTGGATTAGGTTTCTCGATCTGTAGCGGATCGGAACCGGGAGCTAAGGTTGATGGGTTATAATGAGAAGATTATGCTTCTTTACCATCAACAGGGCTTTTACTTCCATAATCATGTGATCGAGTCGCAATCCTAACATGGGACATCATCAGTATGGGTTCTTCGTTGGCATTTGAGGAAGAACCTATCATCTTACTGTCTTGACTTGGAAAAGGATCCTTCAAAACAGCAGGCGTTTGGGAACCTTTGACAATTTTGGCAACCTCTGCTCGATGAGGGCAGTCTCTTGTAAAATTCTCTTCGTCACAAATGAGACAAGGATAACGAGGTTTGCTTTTCTCATCATTTGATTCCGCTTTTTTTGGTTTCTCTTTCGAATTTTTATCTGTTTTATTTTTCTTCTTCCCTTTCTTCTTACCGCCGGATTTTGATTTGGCTGTAGATGACTCTAAAACATGAATATCGGCGGAAATTTCCGCGGAAAAATTTCCTGTCGGGGAATCTGGCAAGGTTATGATAGGAGAAGAATTCTTGGAAGACTTCTTCTTACTTTTGGTATTAACCATACCAATCATGCCATCAGCGGCATGAGACCCTGAAGGAGCTGCAGCGATTTGATTTTGCTTAGGAAGATCGAGGATTTTCTCGTGTAACATACCTGACTGCGTATAAACTAAGTCAAGGTACTGTGCTTGAGCAATTACTTGCTCCTCAGTAACAACTCCGGCCTTAGCTACATCCTCAGTGATCTTCGGCAATAAAGATTTTACAAACCATTCAGCTAAGATCTGATCCGGAATAAAAACCTTCACTAAATGTCGTCGACGTCTCCATTCATGAATGTGATGTGAAATGTAAGTGGACGTCGACTACTTTAATGAAGTTAATAATTCCGTGCCATTGTCATATTTGACTGGCAACTGAAAATGAGTTAAAAACGAAGTAGCTAACTGACTAAAGTTATAAAAAGTGGCTCGCGGTAACTCAATGTACCACTTGGCCGCAAGACCAATTAGAGTGCGCTGGAAAAGTCTTAAACGGATTGAATCATCTGAAATGAAGTTAGAGGCACACCAGAGGTGATAAGTCATCACATGGTTCGACGGGTCCTCTCCTGATTTGCCTTCAAACTTAGGAATATCACTAGGCAACTTATTCGGCATTGGCGGCCAAAACGGAAGATAGTTAATGGGATCGTTTGTAAGGCGCAACAAGTCAGGCAAGTCCAAAGTTGCGATAAACGGTAACTGATGATTAGGGTCCCTAAAACTCTGGGTCATGAGACTAGCCCCAGGAGGAGGATATCCAGGATAACTAGGAATTGGAATTGCATTTGGGATATTATATCCTCCCGGAAAACCAGGATTAATCGAACCGTACTGGGGTTGTTGAGGTTGTTGATATGTATACCCAGGGTACGGTTGATACTGATAAACTGGTTGTTGCATAGCAGGACCGAATTAGTACTGTCCCTGGTACGATTGATAAGTAAATTGAGGTTGACTTGTGACAACCGTACTTGAACCAGGTTGTCCTACAGGCATTTGAACCGAAGTTTGAATTGTGGATCCATACTGAGGTAAATATGTCTGAGGAGTTGATATAGGAATAGTAGAAACCGGAGCTGTCGATACTCCAGAAGTAGGTGGGGTAGATTGAACAGATGTTGCAGTAGTTGCAACAGCCGTTTGAGGCGGAGTACGAGGCGTACTAGGCCCAGGCTGAGAAACTACAGAAGGTACAGAAGTTTGAATAGTAGACTGGACAGGTTGTTGGGGTGAACCAGAAACTAAGGGTTATCCAGTTTGAGATGACAATTGTACATTCGGTTGCAAGACCTGTTGAGCTTGAGATGGATCCCACACTAAGTTCATTCCGGGGTACGGACCCATAACAGGTTGAGAATATTGAGGACCATAACCGGGTTGAGGGTAGGGTTGATAATTCAGAGATACATTTCCAGTTCCTTGAGCATATGATTGACCTGAAGGTGGTTGGAAACCTTGGTTCGAGTACTGACCTTGAGGTTGATAACCCTGAGGCACGTACTGATACTAGGGTTGACCTTGAGGTACATATTGATACTGGGGTTGACCCTGAGGTACATATTGAGTCCAGGGTTGACCTTGAGGAACGTACTATCCCGTAGGTATGTACTGTCCTTGAGGTTGCCCCCCAAGTGCAAATTGGGTACCTTGAGGTTGCCCCCCAGGCGATAATTGAGGACTTTGAGGCTGCCCCCCAAGCGGTAATTGGCCACCTTGAGGTTGAGGATTAGGAATAGTACCTGTCATCATGAGAATATCTTCTACACTCAACGGCTTAGTACCATTATTTCCAGTTAATAACCCTTGTTCAATGGGTTGAGGAGATGCTCCCGAAAAAGTACCAATAAGTGGCTGATACCCAGAGGGAACAGAAGGACCGTCGTACAAAAAGGTTTCTGGAGATTGAGAAAACATGGACGAATGTCTTGACATATTTAATAGAGGATAGTAACCTTTAGGTGTTGGGTGATAAGGAATACGAGGTGGTGAAAAACTTAGTCCCGGGTTTTCCAAAAAATTAGTCAATGAAAGATACCAAGCACTGCTCCTAGGTGGACTGTAAAAGAATGATTCACGCTCCCTAAGTTCTATAAGAGGTTGATTTTCAGGGATAGGGATACCTTCCTCTTTCGGAGTAGCAAGTTCTTCAATAGCTATAAGTCCAGAAGGAAGATTTTGGGTAATTATTCTTTCTACCCTGGGTGAACCAGGACCAATAGAAGTTGGAGAGGTAAATCACAATGTTGGAGTAGCAGCAAATTCAGTTTCAGGTTTGGATATTTCAGGTTCCTCACCTAAATCACTAGTAGATGAAAAGCTACCAGCAATTTTGAAAAAGGACACAGATTGTGGATTATAATCTACTACTAGAGCTTGAAAATCAGGATGTACCACCAAAGAAGACTCTCCTTCTTCAGGTGACCCAACTCTACTGTCTCTAGGAGTTACGAGGGCTCTTAACCCTTCAGGCTGGCTCGGTGAAAACACAGGAGGTTGGCCCCGAAGTCTACGGGACTTCCTCGATAATTCAGCCACGATTAAATATTTTAACTACTTCACACGAAAACAAAGTAAAATCTCAATGAAAACCACCTAAAGCCTCTAAAGAACCAAACAAATTTGAATCACACGCCTAAAGAATCTAGGAGATCAAACCACACACAAACAGTACTTTCCGTACTGAAAACACTAGTTGGTCCAATGTCGCAGAGTTCAATATAGAAATGGCGGTTGGAACAGTTACCCCGACAACCTGCTTAATGAATAGACTGGAACAAGTTCCTCCACCAAACCGTCTCGAGTGAAGAGAACCCCCCAGAAAATCCAAGTGAGTCTAGTCGACGTCTGCTCCAGGTACAGTGGGATCTTCCCTCCACCGTCATCTTAGGAAGAATCCTATAGAATATGGTCACTATGGTTACCAACGGAAACAAATATACCTGGGGGAACATTCTACGATCCGATACGCACACAAGGGCAGAGTAGCAAGCTCAATCCCCTTGAAGGCTCCTTGACATAATCCAAGGTTTACCAACAAGTGACCCCAGGCTCCTCGACAATGGTTAATCTGAGGTTTACCGTTTTTAATACGTGAATATCTGGCATCGTTCCTAATGAGGAAGGATTGATTCCCACACTAGTTCGGACACGATCTCGTGCTTCTCCTTTAAGAGGAGCTTTCCCAGAGCATAGATGTAACAATTGGATTTTTCTCCTACCGCAAGATATAGCTACTTGTTTGTTTTACTATCTTGGAGAGTTAATTACTCCCTACTCCAAGACGCTAGCCTAAGCTATGTTGGTGTAATAGAGCCCTAGAAATAAAAAGATTACTAGATAGATTTTACTTTAAGCGTTATTTTTATTGGTTTTTGTTTAAGTCAAGAGGTGCGGAGATGAAATTAATGGTTGTGAAGAATCGACTCAAAATCACTAAAAAATGCACTTAAGATGATAAGCAATATTTTCCCTTCAATGAATTTCTAGCTAGGAAAGAGTTTGAGAATGCAAATACTTGTAAACACAAATCTTTCTTAACAAACAAATCAAAAGAATTTGTCTTTTCCAATGCACTCAAAACGAGACAACTAGTTATTTTCACAAAAATTTCCTTTTTCTTTCAAACACTCAAATACTACAAAAACAAACTTTTTCCAAAAAGATTTTTTTATTTTTATAAAACACTCAAAACTATGGAAAATTCTAATCTTGAGATCTATAAACTATAAAAAACTATTTAAAGTAAAATCTTACAAGATGTCTTTTCAAGGATGTTTTACTTAGCTATAAGCAAACTAAGGACTAATTTGTCCAGAATCACAAATCAGTCAAAAAACAACCAATTTTTGTTTTCTTTTATAAAAATGAAATCCAAACTTTTAACACAAGTCTTTTCGAAGTTTCGCAAAGAGAAAACACAAGGTGGATTCCTCAACAAAGACAAATTTTGCAAATGGTCAGACTCCTAAGAAGGCCAGTAAAAACCAAGGTGATCTATGATCCAGGTGGATATTGGTGGCCACCTGCCAAGTCCACCTGGACCCCCACCATTGTCTTTCTCAGCATTTTCAGTTTCCTTAATTGTAGCACAACTTACTATTTTTAGCAGTTTTTTGGGTCCTGAACTTCCGGAGCCGTTTTGAGGCCCTAAACGACGTTTTTTGGAGAATCCGAGGGAAACATGGGTCCATGGAGTGGATCGATGTTGCCTGTTCCAACAATGGTAGTACTCAGATAGATATTTCTAACGAGCTATTGTATGCGTCAAACGGAGATCATATGCCAAAGTTACAACCCCGGGAAGTTGATGTACCAATTTACCCCAAACGGGGCTCACAGTTTGGCGTTTCATCTCCTAGGGTTAGGTTTTGGAATGTTAAGGGTTTTCCATTGTTTCTCAACAATAAATAGGCCTTCGAGCCTCATTGTAACACAGTTCAGAGGCATGTAGCCATCACATCTCTTCTCAGAGATAAGCTACCATCGCCCTAGCTGGTTTATTTCCATTTCTGGTTGTAAGCATATTTCAGTATTTTCCATTAATGAAATGAAGTATTATTTCTGCTGCATCTTTATGTATATGGTTATCTCTGTAATTTGTTGCATTCTTGTTTAAATCCGGATCAGTGGTATCAGAGCGGTCTGCTTTTTCTCTGTTTTTCTTTGCATGTCCCCGACAAGGTCGGGATATAAGGAGTTAGGGCTTGAACTGGTTGAACCTTTGCAAGACCAGCCTCGCAAATCCCGACAGCCTCCCATGGCAGACGAGAAGAAAGACGAGGGGGCAAGAGATCCCATCAAAATCTTGCTCGAAGAAGCCCTCGAGCGACAACGGAATGCGATGATGGACAGCTTTGCCCAGATCCTTCAGCGGCTACCCAGAAGCGACGCATCAGCTTCCAGCAGCTACTCTGGAAACGCCACACCCTTTAAGGTACAAGTTAATTTTGAAATCCCCATATTTGAGGGTCAGATAGACGCAGATGCCGTAAATAAATGGTTAAATTTGCTAGAGGGTTATTTTTCTGTTCATGAATTTTCGAGTCGGGAAAAAATTGTTTTTGCTCTCCTCAAAGCAGCCCCCCACATCAAGGACTGGTGGGAAACCTACTGCGAGCAGAAGGATGAAAGTACTGGCTCACTATTTTCAGCCGTACCCACCTGGGATTCGTTCCGGGATGCCGTCAAAGAGCAGTACTACCCTGTTGGAAGCTATGAGGATGAATACATAAAGTGGACCACGCTACGGCAGGGAAGGGACCAAGACGTGTCGGAGTTCACCAATATTTTCCATACCCTTCACACAAAGTTGGGTATCAAGGATTCGGAGCAACATTTGATACTCAAATACCTTAGCTGCCTGCACAAGTACATCCAGGAAGAAATACAATTCCTAAACATCCCCTCGCTCGGCGCAGCATACCGATACGCCGTCAAGGTCGAGCAGAAGTTTAAACAAAAGAAGCGGGACTTTGGATCTGCAAATCCAAAGCAGGGGAAAGGTGCCCCGAAACCACAGAACAAAGGACATAGCCAAGGCGGGACAGCCCAAGACAACCAGCCAAAGCTGCAAGCAAAGAACAGCGCCGCGAAGCCGAGAAAGGACACTGGAAAATGGTGCGAGTTCCATAAGAGCTCCACTCACAACACAAGTGAGTGTCGGGCCAAGCAGTCACTGGTGGCTGAGCTAAAGGTTTCAGAATCAGATGCATGTTCCGACTCTGAGTCAGAACCCGATAAGGGGTATGAAAAAGGGAATCAGATCATTGATGCAGATCCCAGCACCACTGTTGCTACCACAAAGATCCAGAAAAATGAACCCGAAGATCCAGAGGAGGAGGAGCGTCTCTTCCACTCTCAGATGTGGGTAAAGGGCTCCCCGATACAGTTCATTGTTGATAGCGGGAGTGAAAAGAACCTCATTTCGGCAGAGGTCGTGAAGCGGTTGGGCTTACCGACCACAGCACATCCACAACCATACACCATTGGGTGGCTTCACTAAGGACGAGATCTTCGCGTGAGCCAGCAGTGTCGCCTTCCATACAACATCAAGCCCTTCACGGATGAGGTATTGTGTGACATTGATACCCTTGAAGTTTGTGATGTATTACTAGGACAACCATACTTGTGGAAGCGACATGCTGTGTATGAATCAAGGCCCCGTGCTGTTATTATTACATTGGGAAATAAGTTGTTCAGGATACCAGAGGAAGCACCACCTGCCGCCATCTCTTTGATTACTGCAAAACAATGTAGTAAGATCATTTCCAAAACCAGGAAATTTGTTTTCCTGATGATACACCCTCAAGGAAAGAAGAAGACAGTGGCCGCGGCCTCCAGACGGGGTCCCTCTGCACGACAACTACAGATGGACAAGATTGTGGAGGAGTACGAGGACATCTTCACCTCCCCGGCAGGGGTTTCTCTGCACTGTCAAGTCAAGCACTCCATCGATCTGACCCCAGGTGCGCCGCTACCCAATGGACTAATTTATCGGCGCTCCGTTCTGGAGAACAATGAAATCAAGAGGCAGATTCAGGAGCTCCTGCAGAAAGGTCACATCCGTCCGAGTTCATCGCCCTGTGGGAGCCCGATCGTGTTGGTACAGAAGAAGGATGGGATGTGGAGACTCTGTATTGACTATCGGGCGCTGAACAAGATAACTGTCCGTAATAGGTACCCGATCCCGCAGATTGATTACCTCCTAGACCAACTAAAGGGGGTGAAATATTTCAGCAAGATCGATCTGAAGTCAGGATATCACCAGGTACCAATCGAACCCTCTGATGTGTGGAAGACTGCCTTCAAATCCAAGGAGGGCCTCTTCGAATGGTTGGTCATGCCTTTCGGATTGACGAATGCTCCTGCAACCTTTATGAGGTTAATGGATGACATCTTGCGGCCATTCACCAACTCCTTTGTAGTAGTATACTTGGATGACATTCTGATCTTCAGCCAGAGTTGGGAAGAGCACCTCCACCACATCCGACAGGTTCTCCAAACAATGCAGCAACACAAGCTATGTGCCAATTTGGAGAAATGCACTTTTGGCATGACCCAGGTTCAGTATCTGGGATACATCATTGATGAACAGGGGGTGCATGTCGATCCAGCCAAGATCCAAGTCATTCGGGATTGGCCCTCTCCAACCACTCTAACAGAGCTCCGCAGCTTTCTAGGTCTTGCCAACTTCTACCGCAGGTTTGTGTTGGGGTTTTCTCATATTTCTTGGCCCTTGAGTCAGGTCACCAAGGGAGGGGCGAAAGCTAAATTCTTTTGGTCTGAATCTCAACAGAAGGCATTCATGGAGTTGAAGGATCGCCTCTGCACGGCACCAGTGCTCGTGTTACCAGATCTACAACAACCATTTGAGGTCGAGACAGATGCCTCTGACTATGCTATTGGGGCAGTCCTTACTCAACATGGACATCCAGTGGTATATCACAGTGAAACACTTTCAGACACAGTCCGGAAGTACCCCACTTATGATAAAGAGATGTATTCCATTGTACAGGCCTGCCGACAATGGAAGCATTACATTTTGGTGAAGGAAACGGTCATCCACACAGACCACCGACCCCTGCAGTTAATACAGACCCAAGGGAAATTGCAGAATGATCACCATCAGAAGTGGTCTACATACCTGCAACAGTTCCACTTCTAAGCTCTAAGCTACTACAAGACCAAAATGAAAACCAAGCTCGACAACCAAAACTTCTAGGAATTTCACCTAAAACCCTAACACCAATGGAATTAAACCAAGAAAAGTTCCTGACAATTCACATGCAGGTCTGAGCAGGGGATAACAACACCTAAACAAAAACTAAGCTGACTAAAAGAGAAAATCTCAAGTTTTCCAAAATTTTGACAGGGTCCGCAGGCCCGCAGTTCACACAGGTGCGGTACCGCTCTGTGTGAAAAGCAAAAGTGCGGATAAGTCCGCACTGTGTTGCAAGCCGAGGGTGCGGTCCTCTCCCAAAGTTATGAAAAACAAAAAATAATCCAAGATCTACTAAATCTACCCAATTCCACACACAACAAGCCAAAAACAGAAACAAAAACACAGTTTCTCAGGTCAAAGTAAAGCAAATCAAGAAATCAAGTCCCTAGTGGAGTCGCCATTTTGTCACACGGAATGAGTCGATCTTGCGGACAAGATTGACCTCCCTAGTATCTAATGATATCTAGTGACAAGCAAGCCAATCAAAAACTATCTTTCTCTAAATATGCAATTTATAAATAAATGGAAACAAGTGTTTTAGGCCTACCTTGGGTCCAATGCAAGTTTGTGGAAGCCTCGCTCCTTTGATCCAAATGAGCTCCCTTGTAGCGAATCTGCAAACACAAACAAGCAAACAAATTAAATAGCACCTGAAAAGCCAATATCATAAAGCATACTTATCATGATGATCAAGGAATTCATGAAACAAATGACATAAGACAATTTGTTGAGAAAAATGAATCTAATTGTATTAATTCAAATCAAAGAAGAACTTTACAAACTGTGCCTTGATGTTGTACAAGATCCTCCCAGGGTCCAACAAGAATTCTCCTCTACTTTGACAAGTTTCACTCTCTTCCCAATGAAGCCAAAAGGTATGTGATCTCTCCTTTCAAGCTTAACTAGGAAGTCTCAATTCCACCAGCATTTACCCTCAAAAATGTTCAGCTTCTAACCTCCCTAGCAACCAGCCCAATGCCTTAATTTATAGTGCAATGGAGGGAAGTTACTAGGTCCTCCTTCAAAGGGATAAAGCCCTCCTTCAAAGGGATAGCTCCTCTCATCAAGGGATTAGCTCCTTCTCTTTTGGGATGCATGAACCACCTAAGAGCGAACAATCCACGTCAAAATTCCTTCTAGAATCATCTAGAATTAACCCAAAGCGAGTTTTTTAGAATAAACTTGCGACTTTTTGACTTTCACAGGGGTCCGCAACCACTCCTTTAGAGACAGAGCAGGCAGGTCCACAGGTAATGTGAACAGGGGGTGCAGGACCGCAGGCAACAGTGAGAGAAAGTGCGGAACCAGAGCTTTGTTGATTTTTAATGTCTTTCTCTCATTTTCAAAGCTTGACATGAAGAGCTGAGGTCTGAGACTTGCTTAGGAGGACAGTATAAGTGATGATAGACCCATACTGACTGCAAATAGTCATGGTGACGATATTTTTGTCTAACAGGCCTGAAAGATGAAACTTCAGCACTTTGTTGTCTTTCCAGCTCCTATCTTTGTGAGCTAGAAGGTGTATCACTTGCTGGGAAAGTATGGTGACTGTCTGCACCTTATTTCCTCAAACTCCCTGTAGTTTCTTCAAGAAATTCTTCCTCTAAATGAGGATTTAGCCTGTGCCTCTTAGCGCCAGGCTGGTCTGTAGGGCCACTGGCATGGGTAGCTACTTCCCTGTCTCTCTTTAAGCTCTTTTCCTCATTCAGAGGACTCTGCAACACTGGGGGATCTCCCATGTTAACTTGAGTTGGGTGGGTCTGTGTTTGAGCCTGTTCTTGAGAGATTTCAGGCTGCTTTGACATGCTTGATTGGCCTGTTGCTGGAGTGTTGTTTCCTTGTTCTTTTTCCTGTGATGGTTCTGCAAGGGGTGCACTTGTTTCCTATGGGTGCCTTTGAGAAGTATCTATTGTTGAGGCACTAGTCCCGAGTATTGGCTTCTAAGAAGTCCCAACCGGCACCTATTCAAAAGAGTCCAGGTCAAGTGTCTTTTCTATATTTTTCATTACATTTTCTAAATTGACCTGATCACTATCCATCTCTACAAGAGTCCCTTCCCTCCATTCATCCATGTTAGCATATTGCTCAATTTCTGGGATTTTGTGATGAAAAATAGTGATAGTCTATTTTTCATCCTCCTCTCACAGATGAAACTGTGGGGGTCATATTTCCAACCAAATATTTTATTTAATCTCATGTGGTCTTCTAGGATTATTTTTGCTGCTTTGCCTGCTTCTCTATTGTTGTAGACAAATGGGCCTAGGTGATCCTTAATTCTCAGTTGTGCTTTCTTCTTGGCCTTGGTAAAGTGAATCTGATCTGAGTTGATCATTTGTCTATAATATTCCAAAGCAAACAGTCTCATTGGAACATATTTTGGTAGCTTAAATGGAGGAAGCTCACAACCATATACCCTAATTTCTATGTGATTCTGGTACAAGTACCAGTCACCTACCCTGTATTGTTTTGATAGCTGAAGGATCCTTTTGATTTCATCACTAATCCTAGGAGGAGGATTTCCTATCAGCAAGGTGGTCGCTGGGTGGACAAACTAGTCAATGAATTCATTATATGAATAAGGGCAAGCAAAAGATTCGTGGAAGATAGAAGTCCAAAAAATGACTGACCTTGGATTACCCTTTGTATCAAGTTTCTTGATAGAAAATGGGAACTTGTCAGACTGATAGTAGAGGATGAGGTGATATATGAATGTGGAATACTTGAAAACCTTTTCATTCTCCAGCCTCATGAACTGGTCATGGATTTTCTCAGCAATAAATGCAGCATAATTGTACTTGACAGCAGGGGGCTGACCAGGGGTAAAGATGGACATCAACACTAGGGTCAATTCATCCACAAACTCACTAGTGTTGAATCCCATGACTGCAGCTATCATATCAACTATAATTTTGCCTGTATCTGTGAAGAAAGCTGACATATAAGGAGGGGGATCTTTGGGTTAATGGTTCTTATCCAAAAAAGTCTGACAGAGGCAATTGAGCTCAAATTGGGATAATTTAGTTGATTTTTCAAGCAAATATCCAAGGGAAATGGAGGTGAGGACTTGACTAGGATGAAATTGCAGCATCTCATTGATTGAGTCTGCAGTTATTGTGAAAAGGATTGTTTGATTGGGAGACATCATTGCTCTTAGGTTGGGGTCATAATTTGCATGGCACTGATGGATAATATCAAGGAAAATGTGTACAGAGGGGAGAAAGTACACTGGGAGATTGGATTCCCACAGTCCTATGGCATCATAGCCATTCAAGTGATTATCTCGGCATTGGCAAAATACTTTCAGGTGGTCTTTATTAGTAGTTAGGCCTTTTATTTGAAAATATTTATCTCCCAAGGGCAAATAATCCAAATCACGGTGAGGGGTGGTAATGGGTGCAATATTTAGGGCCGCAGGGGTTTCCATTCTGGTTCTTGTGGATTCAGACAGGAAACTGGGGTTTTTTAAGTGAAATTAATGAATCAGAGGGTCTGGGGAACTTGAATTTTAAATGCAGCAGCTGAATTATGGTGAAATTTGGGGTTCTTTTTAATTAATTTTAGAGAAAGCAAGTATTCACAGGGTTTTTTGACGGGAAGCTGCTAAATACCTGTTTTTAATGAGGGCGATGGAATGCGGGTTCACTGGGTGTAGTGGCAGATTCTTAGTGGAATTGACTGCAAGTTTCCAAGGTGGTTGGCAGTTGGGTGCATGAGCAGGTTGATTTTCAATGTTCAGGTTGCTGCTTGCATGCGTTCGTAGAATAGGACGACAATCAGATTGCTTTTGTTTTTTATATAAAGTCAAAATTTGGCGAGTTTCGGGATTTGGACAGGTGGCGTCAGTGGGCGAACGATTTGAAATTTTGTCATTAGCGGAAGGTGGTAAGTAGTTTTTATCACACCGCTGATGGAGGGGAGGTGGTATTTGGGCTAGACCGAGCGATTCCATACGATGAGCGATGTGTGGCGATGGCACTGTTCATAAAACCGCTCGCAATCGCATGCTAACATTCGATCGCGGAGGACTGTGCGATATGCATGACAACCGTTGGATGTGAGGGGCTTGATCGGACGACTATCAGGGAGGTGAAGTGACGGGAATTTAATGAGGGTGGGCCCAACATAATTAGAGTTTTTTAATTGCATCGAGAGTGACGGGATTGGTGGAAAAAGTTATTAATTAACCATGGGGGTTAATTAATTCTTATATTTTATATGGCGGGGTCGGGTTCTTAATTAGTTACAGATTAACTAATTAATCCCAATTAGGAGTGTATTATGGTTATATTTTAACCGAGGGGCGGGATATATAAGAATTTGGGGTTTTTTCATATTTATAATAATACGGGAGTGGGTAGATTTTTATAGGGGAATTACTTAATAATATAAATTAGTAGTTAATATGACATAATGAATGGGAAAAGCGCTAAGTTTATGTGTGTATTTAAAACTTAGGCTAAGTGAAAAATGGGAATGAATGACTTATGAAGGGGTGTGATTATTGATGAATACGCTTAAGTACTTAGGTATTATAAATTATTGCGCCGAGGGTTCGGTCCCTCCAAAATTCAGAGAAATGCTCTGAGCCCCTCTAATTTGATAGATACCTTGACACTTAGGGAAAATTAGTGAAAATTTAGGGGTAATGAGTAGGGAAGTTAATTATTTTGACTTTGCTTGCTTGATGTGTCTTCCATGTGATACATGCCTTTGCTTTATGATGAAAGTAAAAAGATTTACATATTTAGACATATCATTCACCACATATTATTCTGCAACCATCATTTACCTACCCTACCTACTTAACCTAGCATTTTTACTTCTTTATTAGGGTGCACTTAGACTGACAAACCCTTATCAAACATTCTTTTCTTTTACATGGTAATGCTTATCTAAGTCTATACTTATTACATCCAAAGGCTCAGATTAAACTGTTGAGCTCCTTTTTTCACTCTACCTATCTACTTATCTGCCAAGATTAAACTGTTTGGTCAGATTTTTATTCTTTATTTCTACAACATGAAATTGAAATATGAACTAGCCAAGTTTAAACTATTTGACTATTCATGAATTGTGGCATAAGTGACAAGTTGCACATAATTGTTTATTATACAAAAGTGAAAAAGTAGTGGCATTTAGACTTGCACACTTCCCTGGTCTTTCTTTTTGTTGGGGTTCATTTTCTTTCATTTTTTGACCATCTTTTTATTCTTTTCACCCTTTGATTTTTGTTTTAAGGTATACTGTTATATACCTAGGGGGGATAATATGGGGTACCCAAGGTAATAATGTAATAATGGGATGGGCCATAGTAATAAATAAGGTGGTTAACCCATGTCATGTAAGGGACCACAAGTAGTTAATAATAATGTAATGGGCCCATGGTATTAGTTGATGGTATGAGGAAACCATGGTAATGATGCATGGTATTGTATGTATGAGGCCTATATAAAGGCTAGAGACTCCACATATGAGATGAAGAGAAGTATTATTGTATGAACAAGCATATGGCTTGTGGAGTGTTCTCCTTCCTTAAGGAGTGAATGTATGGTGTTTCCCTACCTTAAGGGTTTGATCAATAAAGTATCATTTCATATTATTTCTGGGTTTCTTATTGTTTCTTGGTATATTTGCATTATCTTGTATTCTTATATCAGATCTATAATATTCTGGGTTAGATCTACAACAATTGGTATCAGAGCTAATATTCTTGGGTTAGATCTACAACAATTGGTATCAGAGCTACAACAAGTGGTATCAGAGCTACAACAAGTGGTATTAGAGCACTTTCTTGGGCAAACCGTGGAGAATTTTTTTTCATTTTTGCAGGGTTTCTGGGGCGGCGAGTTGCAGGTCAGATCTGTACGTTTTGGTGAAAGATCTATAGAATCTAATTGCAGATCTGTATTCCTTGTGAAAAAATACCCAAATTCAAAAAAAAATCAGTTGAATCGGAGTCCGGATGAAGGAGATATCGCTGATCTAAAAATCAGTGGGGTTGCAGACAATTTTCAGGGCAGCGAGTTTTGCGGCGCAGATCTAGAAGTCCTGGTGCCAGATCTGCAAGATCTAATTGTAGATCTGGAATATTTGGGAAAAAACACATGATTTCAAAAAAAAAAATCAGTCGAATCGGAGTCTGGATGAGGGAGATATCGCTGATTTAAAATCAGATCTTTTTGCAGAAATTTTGGGTGACGCCGGGAGCGTAGCAGCGCAGATCTGGAATTCTAGTGCCTGGATCAGGATTTTTATCATATGGGCAGATGCAGAATGATTGTTCCATTTCCAAAAATAGGTTATAATAGAGATTCTGAGCAATATTGACGGATTTGTGGCCATTTCAAATTTTCGCCAAGTTTTTTCAAAACCCTCTTCATGGCTTCTAGCAAGGTTCTATATTTTACAGGAACAGATGATGGTCCTACTATTGAATAATTTATACAAAGATACAAGTCCTCACATGGGAAATATTGGAGGCTTCCAATAGTATGTAGTATGAGAGATGAGGCTAAAAAGTGGTGGTTATCACTTGACCACCAGCAGATGGTCAACATTTCAGATGCAGAATTTGAAAAACTCTTTTTGGACAAATGATCTCGGGCTAGAAAAAAGGAGAATGAGACACATAAGGGTTTAATTGCTACGGGTGTCTCTTTATTGCAGGTTCATGGATTGATTCAGAAGGAGAAAATCATTGTGTATATAAATCCGAGTTGCAAGCAAAATCTCATAAATATCAACTTAACAAAGAAATTGCAAGTCCCAGCAAAACAAATTGAACATACACAGGTTGATGATAAGGATGTTCAAATCTATAAGGATTTGAAGCTTTCTATGGATATGTGTTTCATGGTAATTTTTATGCTTCAGAGATGGATAATATCGATGTTGTTTTGGGATATCCTTGGATGGAATCGGTGGGTACTATCAATATTAATGTGCAGAAGAAATTCCTGAAGCTATGGTATAAAAAGAAGAAAATTACATTACAGGATATTTCCATCCATAAACAGGTAGAGCACATGGAGGCTGAAGCAGAAGATGTTCAAGGGACCGACATATCAGATGATGAGCCTTTGATGACCGACAATCAAACACAAACAGAGGCTGCAGAAGAAAAGGTTACAGGTGATGATACATCAGAGGAGGGCTTAGTGGTTGAAGTCATATTGACAAAGAAGACACCACAACAGGCACCACAGCAGGGTGAAGTCAAGCAAAAGCCATCGTGGGTTAAAACTTCAACATATCATCAC
Source organism: Pinus tabuliformis (assembly GCA_031772625.1). NCBI lineage: Eukaryota > Viridiplantae > Streptophyta > Pinopsida > Pinales > Pinaceae > Pinus > Pinus tabuliformis. The sequence continues at coordinate 28,116,650 of CM062810.1, read as the reverse complement.
CCACATCACCCAGCGAGACAACCATCAAGATGGAAACCAAGTAGTCACATGACAGATAGCGAGGAGAGAAGATCCACCTACTACACATCAACACAAAAGAGCTGCCACGGTCAACTTCCATCTCAAGCGAGCGAGGCACCAGCGAGATCGAGGGTTCACCTTTCTCTTGGATGGTTAGATGCACGTGCATGGTACCAGTGGACTACTCTTTTGAGTAGATCTTATTATTTGTGTTCTTCCCATGTTTCGGGGACGAAACATGCTTAGGGGGGTGGAATGTTATATACCTAGGGGGGATAATATGGGGTACCAAGGGAGGTACCCAAGGTAATAATGTAATAATGGGATGGGCCATAGTAATAAATAAGGTGGTTAACCCATGACATGTAAGGGACCACAAGTAGTTAATAATAATGTAATGGGCCCATGGTATTAGTTGATGGTATGAGGAAACCATGGTAATGATGCATGGTATTGTATGTATGAGGCCTATATAAAGGCTAGAGACTCCACATATGAGATGAAGAGAAGTATTATTGTATGAACAGGCATATGGCTTGTGGAGTGTTCTCCTTCCTTAAGGAGTGAATGTATGGTGTTTCCCTACCTTAAGGGTTTGATCAATAAAGTATCATTTCATATTATTTCTGGGTTTCTTATTGTTTCTTGGTATATTTGCATTATCTTGTATTCTTATATCAGATCTATAATATTCTGGGTTAGATCTACAACAATTGGTATCAGAGCTAATATTCTTGGGTTAGATCTACAACAATTGGTATCAGAGCTACAACAATTGACTCCACATATGAGATGAAGAGAAGTATTATTGTATGAACAGGCATATGGCTTGTGGAGTGTTCTCCTTCCTTAAGGAGTGAATGTATGGTGTTTCCCTACCTTAAGGGTTTGATCAATAAAGTATCATTTCATATTATTTCTGGGTTTCTTATTGTTTCTTGGTATATTTGCATTATCTTGTATTCTTATATCAAATCTATAATATTCTGGGTTAGATCTACAACAATTGGTATCAGAGCTAATATTCTTGGGTTAGATCTACAACAATTGGTATCAGAGCTACAACAATTGTTGTAGATCTAACCCAAGAATATTAGCTCTGATACCAATTGTTGTAGATCTAACCCAGAATATTATAGATATGATATAAGAATACAAGATAATGCAAATATACCAAGAAACAATAAGAAACCCAGAAATAATATGAAATGATACTTTATTGATCAAACCCTTAAGGTAGGGAAACACCATACATTCACTCCTTAAGGAAGGAGAACACTCCACAAGCCATATGCTTATTCATACAATAATACTTCTCTTCATCTCATATGTGGAGTCTCTAGCCTTTATATAGGCCTCATACATACAATACCATGCATCATTACCATGGTTTCCTCATACCATCAACTAATACCATGGGCCCATTACATTATTATTAACTACTTGTGGTCCCTTACATGACATGGGTTAACCACCTTATTTATTACTATGGCCCATCCCATTATTACATTATTACCTTGGGTACCTCCCTTGGTACCCCATATTATCCCCCCTAGGTATATAACATATACCCTCTTTACATTTTTTAATTTTATTTTTATTTTTTACAAATATGGAAAACCTTTGCGACAAGTAAAGGTATGAACATATTACATAGCTAAACCAAGTCAATCATAATATATGACATCTATTGGTATAGGGGCATAACAGTTCGAACGACGACCAAGAAGTATGGTAAGACTAAGCACGTAGAAGCATATTCATGTAGAAGCTTGTGACAAAGTATGTGAAGCACTGAACGCGGTCTTGTTGGGCCGTTAATATGCCATTATTATTATCACTTGTGAATGCTTATTCCACCCATTTCTACCATTCTTCATCACGTCATTTGTCATGATTTATCATATAATTCTATTTTACGATGATTTATGCTCTTATGTAAAAATATTATTTCTTCTCCTTTATTTCTAATAAATTGATGATTATGCATGATTTTATCAATGATAGTTTCAATAAATTGGTTGTAACATCATTCACCATTTTTAAACCTCCAAGATAATTTCTAGATTGAAGATTTGATCATTAAATGTGCCAACTCAGAAATTCGCTGGAATAAGAAGTGACAATTTTGCGGTTGAGATTCTGAGCAAATGAAGAAGAATTTGGAAAATTTGGAACATGGGTTTTGTCCAGAATGGACCCAATGAACTTTATTGAAGAACGGTTTGCCAAAATTCGGCTTGTACTGAGAAAAACGCAGGGTTATTTGAGCACGTTTTTCTCAGATTTGTTGTTGCGGCCGTCCTCCAAATCTCAGCTGCAAAGCCAAATTCGCCTTGCTCTTGTTGATCAATTGGTTAGAAACAAACCAATTTTGTAATAGAAATCATGTTGTACTTATCTTTATTGTAACTTCTCTCTGATCTCTCTCTATTTAAATGAAAATAGAGATCAGAGATGGGGAAAAAATGATGGATTCGAATGATGGAATTGAGGATGAATTAGAGATTCAGAATTGAGGATGGTAGAGAGAATGGATAATGGTTGAGATATGGAGAGATTTCTTGTTGTAATCCACTGTAACTCTGCTTTGATATTTTAATATAAATCTGGTTGCCATTCCATCTTTGATCCTGAAGTAATCCAGCAGCATCTGCTGGCGGCTAAGGGCCCAGCCTCTGGTGGATTGTGCTGCTGTTGTATATTATCTCTTTGGTTTATGCGTGGTTTTCATTATTAACTTTATTTGGTAATCTGGTATGTTCTATTATTTTACATCACAGTTCTGTTATATCTGATTTATGTTCAATTGAGTAATATCGTTCTCTATGACAGGAATGTCGTATTGATTCATCTTGACTTGGTAACACATTGTTGTTCTTTTAATCATTGATATAATGTTTCTAGTCCTTACGGAATGTATTGTTGTTCAATTATAGCATATCCTTGTTGTAACACGCTTTAATTGGTATTACTGAATTCATCTTAGAGACTATATTTCCTTGCGATTGCTAAATCTATGAACGTTGTTGTTCCATTCCAAAATACAGTCGTATTCTTTATAACTAAGACTGATAACCGGATTACCAAGATAAGATTACTATTAAGGTGTGCCATGTGTTAAGTCATTGTGTATTTATATTTGACTTTCCAACGTTGTTTCATATTCCATCATTAATCAATGTTGTTCTATTTCCGTGTGCTGTCCGATTTATTCTTAAAGTAAAGATTGCTATTAATTTGGCTTTGTTGTTGTTCATTTCCATTAATTAGAGTTTGTTGTTCAGATTTCTTTAATTACAGTTTGTTGCCCATTTACTTTGTTGTTCATTTCTGTTGATTAACTGCAATAGTTTGCTTTTAAAGAGTTTTCCTAGTTTACTTTCAATGACAGCTTTAGTTCAATTTCTATTTCCTTTTAATTGCTTTAAAGTAGGACTGTCAACTGTAGAGAAAATTGGTTATTGCTTCCTCATTCCCAGATTGATTGTCTTGTTCTAGTTTGATTTCAATTGTATCAATCTCTAGAGGAATGAGTTATTTCTACTGTATCCTCGATTGATGTTTGCTGAGTGAATAGTTGGATTTTAGAGCATTTGAGTTTATGTTGTTGTAGTTAGATTTCTTTTCAAGCATCCATTTACTTTTAAGCACTATACTGCAAAACATTACTCTTGAGTAAATAGCTGCCTCAGACTGAGTACACTCTTGAAATAAAAAGTCGTCCCTGGGTTGATAATTAATGTGAAGGTAATTAGGAGTTAAAAGGACACCTTTTTATCGCTCCACATTTTGGCGCCGTTGTCGGGGAGAGTGTAGCCATTTCTAAAGAGTAGTGTGAATCTTATGAGTGCCTGCTAGGAGAGAATTGGGTATTAAAAACAGAAGGTAAGAACCTGCGTACGGAGCATGTAACAGCCCTGCTCCCCCACCCACTTTCCGGCAGATTTGTTAATTTTTTTGGGTAGAAATAGATGTTTGAATTTTTGTGTGAATGACTAGAAAAAAGATAGAAATTTTTTAAAACGAATCACATGATTTCACTCAAGTGGTGATGTAAGCACCACCCATTTCACTAACTAATTGACAGGAACATTTGAAGAAGGAGCCTCGAAGAAACACATGAAAAACATCTTATATTATGGTAAGAAATGGCTCACGTTTCTACTTTTGAATTTCCTATCAAAGATCTAGGAGAAGTGACACAAATGCACATAATTCCCCCATCTTTACCAAATTTTCATGGTTTAGCAAATGAAGATCCAGATACATTCTTATTTGAGTTTGAAATACTTTGTAGAGGATATGATTATTGTACAAATGATCAAAGATTGAAAGTGTTTCCTCTTACTCTAAAAGGAGTAGCTCTCCGATGGTTCATGAACCTAGGTGGGAATTGCATCCAATCATGGGAGGACATGAAGAACATATTCTTGAAGAAGTACCAAGACTATTGCAAATCCAATGAAGATATTTTCGGTATGATACAAGGGGAAGATGAAAGTTTGGAGGACTATGTAGATCGATTTCAATACAACCTTCAAAAATCAAAATATAAGCATTTGGAAAAAGAGATCTTAAAAACACTCCTTCTTAAAGGAATCAAAGATAAATTTTTAGAACTCTTAAATCTGATAGGAAAAGGTGATGTTTTTCAGTTGTCATATGATGATGTTTGTGAATTGTGCATAAGGTATTCAAGAGGAATCTCCAAGGCTAGTAAGAATTCTAGAGATGTTTGTTCTTTCTTTTCCAAATTTGCTACTAGAATAGGAGACATAAGAGCTGAAATCAATGATTTACTTGAACATTTTAAAGTTGATTTATTACCTCTCTAAGTTCAAAATTGGATGCTTTGCAGGTTCATAAAAATCAAGAATTTGATGAAGTGTTTTTCACTCATGACTGAAAGGAGCATACAATAGATGGTTACTCTTCCTTATCTAGGATGGAGGTATCATATCAAAGAGGTGAGGAAGCTGCAACAAGGTCAAAACCATGGAAATCATGGCCTACAGGTATGGTTCAAAACACTTCTTCTCCATTTTCTTACTTGCATAATCCATTATGGAATACTCACATGTTAGAGCAGCCATGCGAATCGCAATATAACCACCACCAATCTTGTCTACAAGTTTGGCACGGTTCACCTTATGATTACATGACTACTCTCCCTCATCTTGTAGCACAAGCACATTCTCCATATTCTCCACCAGCTCTTCCACAACCACCTGCTTGCATATCATATTCATCCACTCAACCCAAATAACCACATCATCACAATGCTCCATTCCTTACACATTTTCCTGCTCAACTAATTCCACACTCTCACCACAATAAACCAGTACAACATGCTTACAATGTTGAACTGCCAAATTTACTCACCCTTCCCACCCATTCTATTTCACATGCGCCATTAGAGAAAACTTACAATGAGATTCATAATGTTTCAAATTCAAAAATTGTAGAAGCTATGGAACAAAATGAGGTTTCTTATAGTATGTATCAACAAGCCATTTTAAAAGCTCAAGAACTTCATGATCTAATGGATATGAGAAATCAAGAAAGTAACGGATACATTGAAGATTGGTTTCACTCCATCATTTTTTTGCAACATCACTCTATGCTTCAACAATTTTTGATACCATTTTTTCAAGGGAAGTTGGCTTTTCATACCCTAATTTTCATTAATATGCATTTTTCAAATTTGGGTATGTGTATACGTAAAGCCTTATTTCTAAAATGGTTCCACTGGAAATACTCTTATACATAAACATATTCGATTCTCAAAGAAGAGTAGGATAGTGGAAAAAATAAAATAAATAAACAAATAAAACAAACACATCTTTTTTATTGTTATTTTTGTAAAGCTAGTTGTTTTTTGCTGCAACATGCTATGGAAATCAACATCGGTGATAATTTTTTTAATTCATTTGTGTATGTAGATGACTTATAATGGAAATAATAGTTCTACAAACACTCATATTCACTTTTATCACCAATTTGAAAAAATGCTTGAATATCACATTTTTTTGGCTTGCGGGCTTGATGAAATTTATGAAAAAAACAGTCGGGACAGTCATGTTTTGAGGGACCAAAATGCAATATTTTTAAAACCTATTTCTATCCTAATTAGCCCTTAATGTCTAATTTCTAACGCAATTTGAATCACTCAATTTGGATTTGAAACGAAAAAGTTCAAACCAAAACATTAACAGGGTGTCTAGCAGGCAGCTTAGGAACAGAGTTGGGACAGTCAGTTTTTGGAGGCCTAAATGAATGAATTTTTAAAACCTTTTTCTATGGTAGATTCCCCTATGAATCTAGTTTACAATTCAATTTGAATCACTCAATTTTGATATCGTATGGGGAATTTATGATCAAAATACTAACTGTCTATCGTAAATCAGCACCCTTAAAACTATGTCTTTTCCGAATGTTCCTTATAGTATTTGACCTATCAATTCTTCTTGTCTTCAAAACCTGTTTCTATTGGATTTAAATAAATGAATCTAATTTCATTTCCAATTTTAATCATTCGAATCTGACATCAAACGAAGAATCTATGCTTAAACATTCATTGTTGATCTAACCTGGGTAATCGAAAATGACTCTGTTATGCAGGTTGTTCTAAGTAAAATTGACATATAATATCATTGAATTTTAAAAATTTGTTTCTATTGGAGATATACCTTTGAATTAGCTCTCATCTAACTTTGAAATCACTCAATTTGGATGAAAAACAAATAAGTTGTGATTAAAACACTGCTGGTTAGTATGGTCGACCACTGCTCTCCCGCAGGTGACAAATAAATTGTACTTTGTTATTCTCTCAATGGATTTGTTATACAAAGTAACTAATTGTTGTTTTTTTGCATAATTATTGGATTAGGGGAGCCCAATCACCTCTCTTTCTCCATGATTTAATGTTTTATTGCAGGTAGACACTCGTTTTTTTTGCAGGTCCTAGGAGAAAAAGAAGGTCAATTTATGGACAAGTGATTCTTGAAAGAAATTTTAATGAAACAAAGGAATTTCATCCAATTCATTACCCAATGGATTCATAATAGAAGAAACGAAGAATTGATTTCCATTCGAAGATTCATGTCTTATCACTGCTGCCAAAATATTTTTCAAAAAGATAATTTTTTTTACGTAATATCATAGTTGTTGTAACTTAATTTACATATTGTTTTTAAATAAAATGTTGTTTCTTTTCTGATTTCTCTTATTTTTTTGAGTTTCAGGTGTTGCTTCATCCTCAACATCAATGCAGTGAACAACTAATTCATTCTTTGCGTGCTTGCATTTTATGATTATGCATTTTGTTGTTCCTTTTCTAAAGGGACAACGTTTGTGTGCACTTTTGTCGTTTCTGTTGTTCCTTTTTTCAAAGGGATAACATTTTCGTTTTGTTGTTCACTTTCTAAAGGAATAACACCTTTTGGGTCATCCATTCATTTTTCTTTTCCTTTTTCACGGTTCATTTTGTTGTTCCTTTTCCAAATGAACGGCACTTGCGTTTTTGTTGTTCCTTTTCTAAAGGAACGACATTTTTAGTTTCTGCTGTTCCTTTTTTAAAGGAACGGCATTTGCATTTTCACATTTTTTCGCATGTATTTTTTCTTTTTGGTGTGCATTTCCTTTGTTGTTCCCTACAAAGAACAACACTTTTTTTGAGTGTTTTTGTTGTTCCTTAAAATGAGCAACACTTTGGAAGTATTTTCGAGAGCAACCCTTCCTTCCTCTTATGGAATTATTCCTAGTTCATCTCAACCACATTTTACTGATTCCCTTTCATGGCATAAAGCACACTACTTTTATGAGGACAAGAATTATGGATTCTTTTGAAGCAAGTTAATATCATTCACATTATGATCTTTAATAGGACAACTCCTTGATGATAGCTTATTTTCAAAAGGGACACAATTATTTATATACTACTTTACTGCATTGTTTTCTATTGAACATGATGTTGATTGATCACCTTAATACCATGCTGCTTCCACCCTTCCTGGTTATAATATTCTCTGTTTGTAATAAGTGAGATTATGGGTATATTTTTTTCTATTGACATGTTCAACTTCTTCCACCCTCCCTGCTCTTAAAGAGTACTGAGCCTCCCTCTTTTTATCATAAAAATGTGTAATAACAACAAAATTTTGTTCGCAGATGGAGGATAAGGGGTCTCATTACGAGCCAGCCTACCATGTTCATAAGGCTGTAACAAAGTGACATTCCCATTATGGCCACCACACCAGGGTTATGATCCATTGGATAGCCAAGTTATCCTTGGAACAGGAGGTCTCATCACGAGCCGGCCTTATCACTTTTGCTACATCCCAGTGAATGGCAGTGTGGTTATCTAGTTACCACACCAGCACACTGATCTCTTCTGTAGAACAGCACTGTAACTCTCCATTTATAAACTGAGGATCCTGGTTCATATGGGTTAAGAAGCAACCCTGCCGAGGCTATGGACGCCTGCTGGCAGCAGAGGCTCTGCTTATGGTATTGAAGTTATATTTTATCTTCAATTATCACTATAATACCCTTTTCTTATTCTTTCTTTTTATCAGAGAAGTTATATCCTTTCCCTATTTTGAACCTTTATGCATGAAAAATTGTTTTATGATCAATCGCATCATTTTCAGCTAGCATACTATCAGTAAAGCATCTTTTTGGCATATTGTTGTTCTTTTTCTCTTTTTTCATAACTTATCATCAATCCAAAGCGTCCTATCTTTTATTCATAACTATCTTTATATACTCTGCTCTCATTATAACCATAACTCTCATCGTCCTATCATTGATATGTGTACTCTACTGTTGTATTGTTCACTCCCTTGCCTTGCCGTCAGCATAACACCTTTCATAGGCTTTATGGTCATGGAATCCCTTTTTCAATTGGAGGGGGGAATGTATGCATTATGGGTTGCATGCGATATGATCACTGCACTCTGCCATAACTTGTTGATTTGATCAAATATCTGATTGAAAGTTTTGCATGCATCTTATCTATTTCTATTCAAAATTAACACTATGGATTCAAGAACATTGTATGCAAAATAGTGCTTTGTTTACAGGAGAACAACAAGTATGGGCAAAACTCTATTCACAGCATGATCACACAATTGCAACTAACAAAATAGGCTCGAGCAACTCGCGAACATGAACAATTCTTCAGACATGATGTGCTTACCTGGATTCCACCTTTTGCATCACTTTCAGCACCAACTCTGCCTACATCAGCTTCAACATATGCCAGTCATATATGCCATTCCACATTTTTATTTTTGGAGGTAAGATAGCATAGTTTTCTGATTTATTACAAATTTAGGAGAATTTCATAAAAATCCATTTTGAGCATTATTTATCATCCTTCAGTCCACATCTGTACCACTTCCCATTTTTCAGCGACATATCATCTTTCAGTTTGGGGGAGTGTTGCTTTCATTTCTTATAACCATGTTATTCATATTCTTTATCATCCATTGTTATTCTTATTCCTTCTCAACACCTCCCTTATTCCATGTTGTTTTACACACAGCATAGAATTCAACAGCTGGTAGCAACCACCCTATTTGTTTTCTAGCATCGCATGAGGGCATGCTAATTCTTCAGAGAGGGGGAGGAATTGCTACACATGATGGATGTTTTCTACTTTCTTCCTCATTTAAGGCATACAATTTCATTTTTACACAGTGCAGAAATTGATGAACTCAATTCTTGTGATTTCTGGAAAACACAAACGTATCATTAAAATATACAAACCTAGACAATTTCAAGTTATATTGGTTCATAAAATTTCGGAAATCATGCACTGTCACCTACAACCATTTTGTTTATATCTCATGATCCGTGCATCAAAACGATCTGATTTTTGGATCATAGAGGCATTCATATATTGTAAATTTACTTGCAACATTTCAACAAAATCTGGGTTGTAGTTTTTGGGAAAACGGTTAATGAAGGTTGATGTCACTTATATCATATTTTGCTGCAACTTCATATGCACATAACTTGAACGTCAATGTAAAAAATTTTATGCCTTCATCAAGAGCGCTAAAAGTGAATATTCATTAATTAAGGAAAAATTCATTTGTTCTATCCATTTCATGAGCTGGGATGAACAAATTTTTTTTATTGCTTGGTTAACACATGGGTTTTGTCTTTGGGTTGCATGAGGACATGCAATATATTCGGTGTGGGAGTATGTTGGGCCGTTAATATGCCATTATTATTATCACTTGTGAATGCTTATTCCACCCATTTCTACCATTCTTCATCACCTCATTTGTCATGATTTATCATATAATTCTATTTTACGATGATTTATGCTCTTATGTAAAAATATTATTTCTTCTCCTTTATTTCTAATAAATTGATGATTATGCATGATTTTATCAATGATAGTTTCAATAAATTGGTTGTAACATCATTCACTATTTTTAAACCTCCAAGATAATTTCTAGATTGAAGATTTGATCATTAAATGTGTCAACTCAGAAATTCGCTGGAATAAGAAGTGATAGTTTTGCGGTTGAGATTCTAAGCAAATAAAGAGGAATTTGGAAAATCTGGAACATGGGTTTTGTCCAGAACGGACCCAATGAACTTTAGTAAAGAACAGTTTGCCCAAATTTGGCTTGTACTGAGAGAAAAGCAGGGTTCTTTGAGCACGATTTTCTCAGATTTGTTGTTACGCCTGTCCTCCAAATCTCAGCTGCAAAGCCAAATTCGCCTTGCTCTTGTTGATCAATTGGTTAGAAGCAAACCAATTTTTTAATAGAAATCATGTTGTACTTATCTTTATTGTAACTTCTCTCTGATCTCTCTCTATTTAAATGAAAACATAGATCAGAGATAGGGAAAAAATGATGGATTTGAATGATGGAATTGAGGATGAATTAGAGATTCAGAATTGAGGATGGCAAAGAGAATGGATAATGGCTGAGAGATGGAGAGATTTCTTGTTGTAATCCACTGTAACTCTGCTTTGATATTTTAATATAAATCTGGTTTCCATTCCATCTTTGATCCTAAAGTAACCCAGCAGCATCCGCTGGCGGCTAAAGGCCCAGCGTCTAGTGGATTGTGTTGTTGTTGTATATTATCTCTTTGGTTTATGCGTGGTTTTCATTATTAACTTTATTTGGTAATCTGGTATGTTCTATTATTATACATCACGGTTCTGTTATATCTGATTTATGTTCAATTAAGTAATATCGTTCTCTATGACAGGAATGCCGTATTGATTCATCTTGACTTGGTAACGCATTGTTGTTCTTTTAATCATTGATATAATGTTGCTGGTCCTTACAGAATGTATTGTTGTTCAATTACAGCATATCCGTATTGTAACACTCTTTAATTGGTATTACTGAATTCATCTTAGAGACTATATTTCCTTGCAATTGCTAAATCTATGAACGTTGCTATTCCATTCCAAAATACAGTCGTATTCTTTATAACTAAGACTGATAATCGGATTACCAAGATCAGATTACTATTAAGGTGTGTCGTGTGTTAAGTCATTGTGTATTTATTTTTGACTTTCCAACATTGTTTCATATTCCATCATTAATCAATGTTGTTCTATTTCTGTGTGCTATCCGATTTATTCTTAAAGTAAAGATTGCTATTAATTTGGCTTTGTTGTTGTTCATTTCCATTAATTAGAGTTTGTTGTTCAGATTCCTTTAATTACAGTTTGTTGCCCATTTACTTTGTTGTTCACTTCTGTTGATTAACTGCAATAGTTTGCTTTTAAAGAGTTTTCCTAGTTTACTTTCAATGGTAGCTTTAGTTCAATTTCTATTTCCTTTTAATTGCTTTAAAGCAGGACTGTCAACTGTAGAGAACATTAGTTATTGCTTCCTCGTTCCCAGATTGATTGTATTGTTCTAGTTTGATTTCAATTATATCAATCTCTAGAGGGATGAGTTATTGCTACTGTATCCTCGATTAATGTTTGTTGAGTGAATAGTTGGATTTTAGAGCATTTGAGTTTATGTTGTTGTAGTTAGATTTCTTTTCAAGCATCCATTTACTTTTAAGCACTATACTGCAAAACATTACCCTTGAGTAAATAGCCGCCTCAGACTGAGTACACTCTTGAAATAAAAAGTCGTCCCTGGGTTGATAATTAATGTGAAGGTAATTAGGAGTTAAAAAGACACCTTTTTATCGCTCCACAGGTCCACCTTGTGAAACGAACTAACTGGGACCTATGCGTACCAGTGGTTCTCTGGGCTTACAGGAACATGTACAAAACCATGACCGCGCGGGCACTTCCGAAGTTGAAGTATGAAGCAGATGCTATAATCCCAATGGAGCATGCAAAGCCTAGTCCGCACACGGTAGCAGCCATAGATATGAGGGTTCATGAAGCCCTGAAAGGAGGGATCGCACAGCCGCAAGAAATAGAACGCATGGGACTTGAGGAAGAAATCCAATAGGGAAACCTTAGACTCCACAAACTTGAAGAAGAAAGGGTACGGTTAAGGAAGAAAAGCGCTTTGATGGACGCAAAAGTCAAGAAGATGAAGAACGAAATAAAGCAAGATTTTCTCGGCAAAAATACCAGAATGATAAGGCAAGGTGTGTGCGATCCTGATGAAAGGGTTAAGGCCTATTGCCACGAATTGATCAGTCTAATGCCTTGGCTTAGACTGCATATTGCTAAGCATAGTGACCAGGGTAGCGCGTTGCAAATGTTGAAGCGCGCGATGTCGACCGTAACAATACAGGGTGAGGGTTCTCTATGAACCATGGCGGAGGACAGGATAGATCTCTATGTGGGTGGTGTGACCACCTGACTAGTTGAGGGAAGGATAGTCTTACCACTCCAGGTAGTTGGAAGGGAGCATGAGATTATAAACTATTTTGCCTGGGAGCTGCACGATATTGGAGATGCGCGCAGAAGCAAAGAGTCACAAGGTCCGTGACCGCGCATGGGGGGTTGCGCTGCCATGCGGGTTGGCCAGAAAGTGACTGTTGAAGTCACTATTCACAATGGGATGCTCGACTTGAGGCCAAATGGAGTGGGCGATATGCATTGAAGACGCGATTTATGGGTAAGATTTGGGAAAATCTACCGTCAAAAGCATTACTAAACCGGAATTGGGGGGAACACTCGAATTCGAATTCAAAAAGCGTTATAAAATACAAAGGGCTGCCCAACAAACAATACTTGGTCATTTGCGAATTGAGCGATTGAGCAGAGCCCTGAGTGTTGTGAGCCGAGCGTTGATTGAGCCCCTAAATTCGCGAGTGATAGATTGCAGCACAGATACGATGACAACTGCTCAGGATGTTATGGACATAGCAGAAGTGACCGTCGAGGAGCCCGCACAGGCACTAACTATGGGGGATGTTCCAGAAGGTGCCAAGATTGTGGCAAAAATCTCGAAATCACCACACACGCCAAGACCCAAGAAGGATAAACAAGCAATGGCTCCCGTACGTGTGTTCCCATGGAACCCGCTACGCAGCTGTTATAGCTCCAAATCTCACTCTTGATGTTTGTGATGCTGCACTCATGGCCTAGGGCAACCCCTCCTTCTAGACCTGATCCAAATACTTAAAAAATAGTGTTTTACTCCCTATACGCGACATTGCCCTGAGCTAAACGTGTGTGTACACGGGTCTGTGTATACCCAACCCACGTATATGTCTTAAAACACTTAAAAAAATTAAATCTCCTTAATTTCGGGCGAAGATCGCGAGTTTTACCTACTGATTACCTATTAGTGCCCGTGGCCCAACTGTTCCCAACGAATTCCCAACTAAAAAACTACTTTGGGAGAATTATAAAAAGGCTTCAATGGGAAGGCCTAAGGGAGGAGAGAATAGAGAGAAAAATCACTTTGTTGAGATTATCCCAGATCAGGTCTGAAGATCCTTGTGCTTCCAGCACTTCCCTCATTACAGGAAACCCTTGTTTCCTTCAGTTATGATGTCTTTTCATTTGTTGAGATATCTTTGAGTGAGTTATGGAAGGAGCTTGTTGAAGGCTTGAGATTGGACGAATCCGGAGAACAGTTCCGCTTGGAGCCTGCGAAAGGAAGACTCAGGTGAAATAATTCCTTTCTGTACTTTAGTTATCTATAATAAAAGAAACACTTGTCTTGTTCTTGATATGAATCTTCTTCATGTTTATGATATCAATGTTATGATTTACAAATGAATGATTATTTCAATTGCATAACTAACTTTCAATATGATATGAAGTTGATTTCTTTATGATGTTTAGTCCATATACTGTTGTGCTTTCTTGAATTGATTGTTTTGCAGGTTGAAGGAGCAAAAGGAACTCCAAGAGGGTTTGGACCCTAGCTGGATCTTCCCAAACGAAGGACCCCCAGGTGCACCTCTCTTCGCGTAGTTTGTTTATATTAGCATCATGGCTGTGTGGAATGCTTGTTTTTCTTTATAGATAACCCCCGCTCTGCTAGGGTATTAACCCAAGACCCTAGGGGACACTCTCCCTTAACAAAATTGGCGACTCCACTGGGGACAATAGTATTGTTGTTCCTAGTTTGGGTTTGTTCAAGCCAATCAGGGCTCAACTGTTTATTTGCTTGTTGTGACTGAGTAGTCTGTTCCTGTAGGAACTTGAATTGTAAGTTTGATCAGTTTCTTCAAACTGTTTTTTGTTTTTTCTTGTAATCTGTTATATACGCTATTTTTCTAGTTTACAGAAGTGTATGTATGCAAGTTTCCTCAAGTCAACCCGCGTATACGCAGGTTTCCTTGGGCTGAATAGTGTATACACGTAGTTGTGCACTAACATAGTCACGTATACCCTAAAATTTTCAAGATTTTTCAAATATTTTTGTTTCTGAAGATCTGTCTGCTGGTCTGAATCAGTCCTGAACAGTTACTTTTTTGTGTTAGTCTTTATTTTTACAACAAGTATATGATTTCAAACTCTCTCTGATTGTGGAAAGTGTTGGTCTGGTTTTGTTTTGTTGCAAGCATCATCGTTTTTGTTTAAGCACACAAGATTTTTTGCTGGAAATCTTGGCTGCTCTAGTCTTCCAAGGTAGAAAGATTGATCTCAATCTTTGTGTCAAATTTTGTTTTGGTGAATTTTTTGTTTGCATGTCAAAACTACATCTTTGTGACCATCTGCTTTTCTTACTTTCCGAAAGTTGTTGATTGACACTTTCTTGAAAGTTGTCTTTTCGATCTTTTTGGTCTTTGTTGCCAAGCTCTTGTTGCTGCTTTTGATTGTTAAGAGCATCTTGAAACACATTTTTTTGTTGAGTTTTCACCCGTTTTGTGTTGTTAACTTGCAAAGTGTTTTGTTGCCTATTCTTCGATCATAAAGTTTCAGTCTTGTTTAAGAGCACTTTTGAAAAGACATTTTTGTTTTTGCTTTTGAAGAAAACTTCTTGAAAACTTGGTTTTGCTTTCTTGAACTTTGTTTTGATTTAGTTTCTTTTTGCGAGTGAAAGTGCATTTTTGTTTGTCTTGAAACTTGCTTTTAGTGTTTGGATGAAAATGAGCATTAGCAACTTATATTCTATCTAAACATCTTAAGTGGCAAATTAGAATTGATAAACAAGTTACTTTCATTTCTTGATTTAGAGTAGTCTTAAGTTTTGCATCAACATGTACTCATTGCATTAGGATAAATTTGTGCATCTTTTAGGGCATCCATAGTTTTGTTAATTTTTGTGAGTGTGAAGCTTGAGTAAAAGAAAAGAAAAGAAAAATTTGTTGCTTTCTTAGAAGTTCCTCTGAACCTAGTAGAAATTTCTTTCATCGAAGAACAAAACAAGTGCATTTGCATATAGTTTGGTTTTTATTAATTTCTTTTGCGTCAAAACACCACAAGTTTCACTTCCGCTTATCCCTTGACTTAAAGAACAACCCATTTAAAAACAAGCGCTAATTAAAATACACTAAAACTTTTTTATAATTGTCAAGTTAGACACACCAACAAGTTTTAGGATATTTTAGGGCCTTGGATTAGGCGAGTGTAGAGAAAACTCTACAAGGCCATTCAAATTGTCAAAAATAGGAGTCTGAATAGTGAGTGCAAATCCAATAGCGTTAGGAAGACCAGGAAAGCTCCAAATCTGGGAGTTAAGCATGAGGATTTTTTAAGATAAAGAAGAGAGAAGACTGTTCCGCTTGGATTCTGACACGAGTTGGTAACCTTAGTTGCTTCTCCTAGGGATGTACATAGGTGGCTACGGAGGGGAATCCCGTGGCACCTGAGGTCGACGTTGTATCACTCTCAACGGTACTATTGGAGAGCACCCTTGCGAAGCTTAGGGGCTTGCACCAGCGCAGGCTGTTGTTAGGAGGCTAGCGTAACTTCCTCTATTACCTTTGCTGGTAGGACTGGGCCGTCATTATCCCAGACTATCTTTGGAAGGCCCCTTACTTCACTTTTTTGTATTTTGGTGTCCGGTCCTCATCACCCGAAGGGGAAATACTTGAAAGTTGTTTGACTAGCTGACATCTTTTAGGAACTTTTTAGTGTGTGCTCTATGCTCTTAGTTGGTCTAGCTTTCATTTTTCTTGAGTCTTTAATTAGATCTTAATAAAAAAATTCAAAGTGGCTAACCGATCACCTAGACGGTCTCGAAGACTGTGTGGTCTTTCCGTGGCAGATGACGCATCGGGGATTGATCCTCCCGTCGGGGGCATTAGTGTTGAGGACAGGCCTGGTACTTCCACAGAACAAGAAAGGAACACTCCAGTTCTTTCTCGAGTTCTCTTTAAATTGGAAGATAACATAGAGGTAGAAGAACTCCCAGAGTCGTCAGCGGCTCTGAATTCTCCCCTACCTTCTAGCCATCCAGACGTATTACAATATGTTGGGACTCTGACGCATAGACCATCAAGTCCAGGTCATATTACGCACTTACCATTGATCACCGCTACTGGAAGCATGGCTTCTACCACAAGTGCTACAACTATGTAGACTCCAACATCTGTACAATGGGGAGGAACTATTTCCATTCCCTCTACATATTTATTTGGGTCTTTTGCTAGCACATATTTAGTTGGGTCTACCTCCATTCCTTCTACGAGTGGAAATTCCCAAGCCAATGCTTTTAGTTCTGGATTTTTCCCATTTGGCACCCATTCATAGGGTATTCCATCAGTTCCATTCAGTGCCTCCACATCCATGATGGGTGGATTGGCTTCATTTCAGGGTTTTCCTTTTGGAAGTGGTCATATACCACATTCCAACCCGACGATAGGATCTATGCCTTTTTCCGCTACAGGACAAAGCAGCAATCCCTTTCAAGGTTGGACTAACCCTGCGGTTAGTGGCATGGGAACTGGGAATCCGTTTTTCGGCCAACAAGGGAATAGGCCGTACTCCACAGTTAGCACGTTTCGAAGTATTCCTCCCTTAGCTTCTGCTTGGAATCCTTATCAGGGGTTATCAACTCCTTATAATCCTTTAGGAGGAAGCTTCGCCAGTTATGGAGGTTTTTCGGCTAGAGTTGGTCAAACTCCGAGTTTTGCTGGATCACAAGGTCTGCCTTTTGGTTTAGCCGGTTCTGCGGGTTACTTCAGGCAGCCTGGTGCCTTCCAAAATCCAGGCCATTTTTTTTCAGAACTTTGGGAGCTTCGCCCAGTCTGGGTGGAATCCCCAAGGTCCTCCTAGGCTTCCTTTTCTGGCAACGTTGAATTTGCCAAATCACACGAAATTAATGAATGATCCAATCAAATACAATCCAGCCTGGCCTCCGGTCCCAACCAAACTCCCTTCGGACACTCCAAAGTTCAAGGGGAAGGGTGGCGAAGACCTGGGCGACCATGTAACCACATTCCATTTGTGGTGCTCATCAAACTCCCTTATCGATGACTCGGTTAGGTTAAGACTTTTTCAACGCACCTTGACTGGTAATGCAGCTAAGTGGTATATAGAGTTGCCAAGGGGTAACTTTACATCTTTCGTCGACTTAGCTAATATTTTCCTAAATCATTTCCAGTTGTCCGTCCGTTATGATGCTGGAATTGAACTTCTGGCCAATTTTCGTCAGGATACAGCAACTCACATTTCTGATCACATTCAAGAATGGAGATGGAGAAAGAGGCTCATTAAAGCCGAAATCCCTCCGGAATACCATCTCGAATGGTTTTTGAAATCTTTACAACCTGAAATCTCTAAGGATGTCTCCTTGTCCGGAGTCTATTCTGAGGAGCAAGCTATTTTTAGGGCCCAGAAATTAGAATTGATTTATTCTCATCTGGGATTCTACAAAAAATCTTGCTTGATGCTCCTGGGACTAAGGTTGATATAGCCAAGTCGAAGCCAGGTCCCCATGCAGATGGTATCGTTGGATTGGTAGACACAAATGCGGTGAACTTGTTGAGCCAATTGCAACAGTTGTCTTTACAAACTGCTCCTAACAACCAGGTCACATCGTCTAACCCTTCGTCTTCCCAACCCTCTTCGGTTAATGTTGTCCAATCTGCCAACCCTAAAGGAAATCAAAATTCCAATGGGAAAAAGAAAAGACGAGGTAAGAAAAAGAGTCAAGATGGGAAGACTGAGCAAATAAATCCGGCAATAATGCTGATGGTGGTGGAAATGAGTCTAAAAAGAAAGTCAAGTTTCCGTGCAAGTTATGTATTGGAGACCATTTAACTCATCTCTGCCCAAAGATTCAAGACGCTCAGCATTTGTTAGGGTAGCAAGGGACTTCTAGTTCTCAAGTTGTGTTAACCAACCCTTTTCCCCAAGGGCAACAACTGCTAGCTGGCACAAATTCAAACCCTGGTACCTTTGCAGGGGGCAACCAAGAAGGGGAGAAATCATCAAATGTTTTCATGATGGATTGTAATGTCCATGTGGCCACTCAGTCATGTGATTACGGTGAAGCTGAAACATCCAAGAACAAAACTGCTCCCGGTAGTACTGACCTTCATATTGAGCAACCCCCTGTCGAGACTATACCACGGATACTGAAAGGTTCCGCTAAACGCGCGACTATCAATCCAAATGCTAGGGCCGCCCAGAATTACTCCATTATTGAGGATCTGTCTCAAAGTCCATGTGCTATGTTCGCTTTAGAGGTTCTCCAGTCGTGTCCAACTCAACGAAGTGCTTTACTTTCGGCGATAGGGGCAGTTGATCCAAATAACTCTTTAGTGCTCACTTTCGACATGCTGAATGTCAAAAAGCGACTCCCTCATCACATGGATTTTCAAATAAAGTCTACATACCAAAAAATTAACATTTTTCGTACCGTTATTGATGAAGGAGCTTCCACATGCGTCATGTCGATGTCATGCTGGAAGGCCATCAGATCGCCTTCGGTTCCTTCACCTACCCTCCTGACTGCATTTGACGGGCATTCTCATAAGCCACATGGGATTATCCTGGCCTTTCCCATATGTGTTGGGGAAAAGTCGTTAATGTTGAAGTAGAAGTCATTGATGCTAACCTAGACTACAATCTCCTCTTAGGAAGGAACTGGGTATACGAAATGGATGTCGTTGTTTCGACTCTGTTTCATGTCATTTGCTTTCCTCATGAAGGGAAAATCGTTAAGGTTGATCAATTGGATTATTGTCCAGTTGATCCTCGAGCAACTTCGGACTCTATTGTTCCTTTAGTGGATAACCCTTGTCTGCCTACCGAGAATCTAGGAGTTGGGATGTATTCTTCATTGATGGGTACCTTTGATCTTCCCTCTCCTATCGCTAGAATCAATGTTGTTTCATCAACCAAGGAATCTTCACGAGAAGGGTTCTTTCGAACTCATTACTTTTCAGACCCTTGGACCTTGCCTTCACCTATGACCACATTAGCTGAAGGACAAGTTGGTGGAATGGCATTTCCTATGTCTGCAGTAGAGCTCAGATATCAGTCTATCGTCAACTCTGCAGACAGCCTTTCTACTCCTTTCTCTAAGGAGGAGCTAGATGGTGATGTGGCCCCAGCCTGGACCCTTGATTCTACCTCCACTATGGACTGTTTAGACACGGTTTTACCATCCGAGGAAGCAATCTTAGAAGTAATGATGGGTGTACATCGACCTTGGGAAGATTTACACCATCGTTCATATTTTCTTCCTCCATTGCAGGAAGTAGAATCTAGGTTCTCCGAGCTCTTTACTAGTGATGTTTGTACAATATCAACTCCTTTGGCTCCAACACACTTTCGTGTCGAAGGTAATATGTCGGTAATTTCAAAAATGATATCTATAAACATCTCTAGGAACCCTAGTGTGATCGAGAATCTCTTCATCGGAGCCGAATGTTCCCCTGAAGAAATTCAAATTTACACCAACCTTTTTAAGGAATTTCGAGATGTATTCGCTTGGTCTTATGAATAAATTCCTGGCATTGATCCATCCATAGTTCAACATGAGATCAAGACGTATGAAAACACCAAACCGATTCGTCAAAAGCTTCAGCTGGTTAATCCTAGGAAAGCAGCAGCCATTAAAGCTGAAGTAGAGAAGCTGCTCAAGGCGGGTTTCATATACCTTGTTCCTCTTACGAATTGGGTTTCTAATCTAGTCCCTGTGGATAAAAAGCAAGGAACAATCCGAGTGTGCATTGACTTTAGGGACCTAAATCAAGCTTGTCCCAAAGATAATTACCCCACGCCATTTATTGATCAGATTATTGATGAGTGTGCGGGCAATGAAATTTTCTCCTTCATGGACAGTTTTTTCGGTTATAATCAGATATCTATCTGTCCTGAAGATCAGCATAAGACAGTTTTTATATGTCCCTGGGGTACCTTTGCATACAGAAAGATTCATTTTGGTCTTAAAAATGTTGGAGCTCCTTTCCAGCAGGCCATGTCATATGCTTTCCACGACATTAAACATATCATCGAAGCATACTTGGAGGATCTAGCTGCTCATTCTCAAAAGAGAACTAATCACCCTAGTCACCTTCGATTGGATTTTAAGCGATGTTGATTTTACAAGATCCGGTTGAATCCCATAAGTGCATTTTCGCGGTTACATCTGGTCGGTTATTGGGGTTCATTGTGTCAAATGAAGGGATTCGGGTTGATCCCTTCAAGGTAGAGGCAATAATTCAGTTGCCTCCCCCGTCCTCAATTCGACAACTTCAAAGTCTTCAAGGGAAAGCTAATTTCTTAAGAAGGTTTATAGCAAACTATGCCGAGATCACTAAAGGATTTATGTGTTTGCTACGTAAAGGAGTTCCATATGTGTGGGATGACTTTGCGCAGTGGTCGTTCGATGCCTTGAAAAAGGCATTAGTCTTTGCCCTACTTTTGAGTCCACCGGATTATGGTAGGGACTTCCTTTTATATCTCACTGCAGCAGAATCAACCATAGGTATGGTTCTCGTTCAGGAAGATGATGCTCTCACAGAGCATGTGATTTATTATTTGAGTTGAGGCTTGATAGGTCCTGAACTTCGCTATTCCCCTATTGAGAAGTTGGCTTTGGTAGCTGTCCATGCTGTCCAGCGGCTCTGCCATTATATTTTGCTACACAAAACTTTTGTCTTAGCAACGGTCAATCCATTCCAGTTTTTCCTCAGTAGGTGAGTGATTGAGGGCAAATATAATCGATGGATAGTCATCTTACAAGAACTCGATCTCGAGTTCTTGTCCGCCAAGTCTAAGAAATCCATGGTTTTTGCGGAGTTAATCTCCGAGCTTCCTTGTGGAGAGGATTCTATTTATGAGGAAAGTTTACCCGACAAACATTTATTCCTCATCTCTTCACTCGACCCTTGCCATGGAGATATCATTGTCTATCTCCAAACTTCGAAGTTCCCCTCTACTTTCTCTAAGGATGAACGTCGAAAATTACATCACCTGGCTAAGAAATATCTCATCATTGGTGACACATTATACCATCGAGGGGTTGATTCAATCCTTCGGCGTTGTTTAACCCTAGAGGAAGCAGAGTCAGTGCTTAATTATTGCCACAGTGGAGCTTGTGGTGGTCATCTTTCAGGGCTTGCTACAGCCCAGCGTATCTTACATGCCGACTATTTTTGGCCTTCGCTCTTCAAAGATTGTGTTGAAGCGGTCAAACGTTGTCACCCCTGTCAAATCTATACTCGGAAGATGTGCGCACATCCAGCTCCTCTTTTCCCCGTTGTCACTGTCGATCCTTTTACTAAGTGGGGTATTGATTTTACAACTTGTAATCTGCCTTCAACAGCGAATCACAAGTACATTATCGTGGCCATAGACTACTTCACGAAGTGGGCTGAGGCCATGCCCACTTTTAAAAACGATAGTGAAACAACATCATTGTTCCTTTTTAATCAGATTATCTCAAGGTTCGGTATCCTGAGAGAGATTGTCACTAACCATGGCAGTCATTTCCAGAACCAACTAATGTCTAAATTGGCTCTTAAATTGGGTTTCCGATAGGAGCACTCGTCTCCATATTATCCTCAGGCCAATGGACAGGTCGAGGCAGTGAACAAAACCCTTAAGACGATCCTGCAAAGGATGATCGACAAAAATCAGTCCAATTGGCATCTTATGTTGTATCCGGCTCTTTGGGCATACCGAACCTCCGTAAAGACTGCTACAAGTTTTACATCTTTCCAGTTAGTTTATGAGATGGAATCTATCTTTCCTGTTGAATGTGAAATTCCATCTCTTAAGTTAGCTATTGAGCTCCTCCTAGAGACCTCTAGTCTTGAAGAGCGCCTCCTTCATTTGGAGCATCTCGATGAGCAGCATCGAGATGCCGCCACAATCAATGAGGCTCATAAGAAAAGGGTTAAAACTCAGTATGATAAAGTTGTCCGTCCTCGAGTCTTTTCTGAAGGCGACCTTGTCTTGGTCTATGACCAAGATAAGGATGCCTTGGGGGCAAGCAAGTTCAAACCTATGTGGTATGGTCCCTTTATAATTAAACGAGTTTTAGAAAAAGGGGCGTATGAGTTAATCGATTTTGAAGGAAACAAGTTGGTGGAGCCCCGAAACGGGCTCTACCTCAAGAAGTACTTTGCTTAAGTAGTAGCTAGGCAATGACTTCTTTGTACATTTTGTATGTTTGTGCATATCTCATCGAGAGTTTTTTGATATCGACACTTTGGTTTGTTGTGGCAGGTGTTGATGGATGACTTTGTCTATTTTGGATTCGCCGATGGTGCTAGTCAGCACACTCGGAACCTTGCTTCCGCAGCTTGGGTAATCTACTATCCAACTGGTCAATTGATGGTGTCAAGGGGAGTATGCATTGGTCCTACTTCAAATAATATGGCTGAGTATATTGCCGTCATTAATTTACTATCCAAAGCAATTTCTTATGAAATCGATTTGTTGGTAGTCTATCTTGATTCACAATTGGTAGTGTCACAACTGAATAACATTTATCAGGTAAGGGATCCATGTTTATATCGCCAGTATTTAAGGGTGAGGTTGTTGCAAAGATCATTTACTTACATTAATTATTTGCACATTTCAAGATCTCATAATTGGTTAGCTGATTCTATCGCTAATCAAGCATTAGACTGACATTTCATTCATTCATCACAATAAAATAAAGCATCGAAAAGTCAGAACCGTATATATATATATCATAAAACATCTCGAGTATACATAAGTGTGTCCAAAATCATATACAAAAATTGGGACTCAAATGCCCATAATCATGTCTAGTATATCTAATGCCCCAGCTCAGGATGAGCGGTTAAGTATGCAACTACTGCTTTGGCCACGCGCTTAAGAATGCGAACCCGGTCTCGTGGCATGCCAACCACATAACGCTGCATATCTATAGGGAGATCCTCTATGGCTTCCATCGGTACTCGGTGAGTTAGTCTCACCAAGTGCTGCTAAACAGTGTGTGGAAGTCGCTCTGTGTCTGCAGCCGCCTCTTCGGCCCTTTGGCCGCGACGTCCATGCCATGGGAACCCATCTGGTCGCACCAGCCCAATATTTGAAACATGATCATCATATTAGTCATTTGAATCCTATCAAAAAATATTTTTCAAAATTCATTATTATATTTGAAAAATCACAAAAAAATCGTAAAACAAAAAATATTTGTTACCTATGTCACCCCATGTTGCGGTCAGTGGTAATGCTAGATCAAGATCTCCTCGGAAATCCAACCCAGCATAAGGGTAGTCATCTACGACGATGATCTGCTACTCCCACCAGGAGAAGAAGTCACTGTCGAAAGTAGTCCGTGGGACATCCCCACCTCCTAGACGTTTCATCAAGTCAGCCCACCTGCCCATTCGTGGATCTCGTGGGGTGCCCATCGAAACCGGTACTCTAGGACGAAGTGCTGGGACCCTCTCAAAGAAGAAAGAGCACAAGATATCCGAAGTTTTTGGTCTGTCACTTCTTGATAGAAGTAAGCTAGCTCTTCAGGTTAGCAAGAAGAAGAGTACACCAATCAAAGATGGTGGTGAGGCAGTCTACCACCAAGATTATGGCTAGCCATGATGCCTGGTGCAAAGAAGCTTATCCGTTCACTCTAGCTATGGTGAACAGGATTATTCTCAAAGATAAACTCTCCACATGTTTGATTGGAATTTGACTTCCAACCTTTTCAGGATGACCCGAGCAATAGATATGTACGTAGTCCTCGATAGAGAGACTGCCTCATGACTTTCCCGTGGAATGTACTACCTCTCCCCTCCGGGAAAGGCCAATGATGAAATAAATATCTTCAACCTCTATCCTGAGCGGCATCTGATCAATCATAAACGTGTCATCCTCGATACTCCAATAGTGAATGAGCATGTCAAGCAGGCGGGTGTTTGCTTTCATATTTGGCATTTTAAAGAACTTTAACAAACCACATCCTTGTAAGACATCCAAAGCATTAGGATCGTTCATAACCTCATCATCCACTAAGGTATGCTCTCTTTCTCTCCAAGTGACTGGCGTCCTGAAGAAAAAATGAATTTAGATTGTTAGATTTTTTTTTAAGTTTTCGCGGCGCATATGCGGGTCCATTTTACACACAGTCGCATGTAGGGCCTGCGTATACGCGGGTTTAATGTATCCAACCCGCATATACACTGCGACAAATTTGTTGACAATAATTCAACGGTAAAACTTAAATTAAAAATTCTAAAACTAATCACAATTGAATGCAAGATAAGTTTAAGGGTTACCTGGTGATTTTGGGACAATTCGAACGGTCGATTTTGGCGAATGGCAACGCTTGCTCCTTTTGCTCCACTTCTTTGCTCTCAAACCAAATGGTGATAATGGTGAGTCAAAAAACTATTTTATAAGCTTTGAAAATGCGAAATTTTTTCAAATCTTGATTTGGTTTTGTCTCATGTAACTTTTAACTTGGAATGTCGAGAATGGCTTGATTTTCAGGACATTTTGGACGCTTTTTCGACAGTTTCGAGACGGTTCCATGACTGCTGACCCGTCATGGCAGGTATCGTTTTTTACTGGAATATAGGTTAGGGAAGCCATTTTTTCCGTTGCATTATGCATACTAGCCTCCATTTGCCGATATACTTGCCATAGGGTCGATTCCATCGTGTTATGGTTTGTAAACCACCTTCACTCACCGATTTTTAAATCATGACATGATGGTAGAGCCATCATTTTCATGGGCATCGTAGTTAGCACCTCACTGACATTTGTTGCCCATGCTGCTTCAATCTGAGTAGGCGGGAGTCCTCTGTAGTCTCGCCATGACTTATGCGCTGAAGACTCATTCCTCTTTGCTTCTCCGCTTCGTTCTGGCCTTATACCCTAGAGGCTCCTTTGTGTTGAGTTGTACTACTGCATTGCATTTTGACCATTTGCACCTTTTGGCCTTGAGCCGGCTTGAATTGGACTCGTGTTTAAGCTAACTTTTGACCATGACGACTGCAAAATCAAACTTGCTTGCCCTTTGCAACTTGACACACCTAGACCTGTGGAAGGAACACGCCTTTGAGTGTCTTTGACCAGTTTTCACCTCCCTGCATTGAGCATAGGAATGTTCCAATCCCAGGAACTAGATCATCTGTTTCACCGACACTCGTTCTTTCCACTGTACTATAGCATTCTTTTATTCTTTTTCTAGCTTAAAGAAAAAGACAAAAAAAATTATATATTCCAAAAAGAGCAGGAATGGGATAGTATTTCCACTTATTATTGGCAGCTAGAGTCAGTCATGTCGCCCTTGAACAAAGCACTCAAAAAAAAGTCTCCTTCGTATGGGTGGGATTTAGTTTGACTTAGGTACACCTCAACCTTGTTATTGAGTCAGTTCTCCCCCAATTGGTTATCTCTTCCAATCATATGGAGGGTTCGTTCGTGCCTCCTGCATGGCGAACTTATACAGAATCATCATATGCTGTCACATAGTCACATTGAATCGTGCTTTTGTTCAAGGGAAGTTAGCCTGAGTCGGCCTCTCTACGGTGTCTCTTGACTCATTTTTCAGTCGGCCATCCCTGGTTGTCAGTATCTTGTCTATCATCACATCAGTTATATTGGTCCTTTACTCGTGCCGATTTGAGAAGGTCCCCATTGACTTCTTGCTGGCAGGTCTTGTCCTTATCGATGACGACATCTTGCTCTGAGGACAGACCTAGAGCCGCACCCTGGCCCTATTTTCATTATTGATAGGTCACCTTGTGCTCAACATTGATCAATATCATGGGTCTTTGACTGAGTGGTTTCCCTTGTGTTCGACATCATCTTACACTATCACACATTGGGATTCGTGTAGTACCTTGGTTTCCATTTGACCCTATTGGTGGATACCTCGCCTCTGTGTCAGCTTTCATTATTGGTTGGTTCAGAGGGTTTCTGTCATGCGCTAGCCACATCTTGTGTACGCCGGAAACGTGCTTCAGTCGGGTTACTACATCTTTTTTCGTCTGATTCCTTCCACATTATTGGCCTACGGGTTACACTCGCGCTAGATTGATGAAGGATGCCTTAATGCCTTCCTTCTAGCGGATCTTTCCCTATCGACTATGACTCATTGCTTTGGGGCAAAGATCTAGAGTCCATTTAGCAGTACCTTAGGGTTTGCAGTCATTAGTGGCAGATCCTTCGCTATCAACAGTGGGAAATGATCATTGTCTCCTGATTGATAGATTCTTATAGGTGTTCGACTCCAGCTCATCTATTCACACTTGTTAGATTGTACTAGATACCTTGACGCTCATTATCATTATCGATGAGTAGTCTCGCGTTTGTTAACAGTATACATCAATGACCGGTAATCAAACGATTTCTCACATGGTCAACTTCAGATCATTATTCCCATGGTGTAGAAATGTACCACGGCGGTCGGTGAAGACCTCAGGTTGCATCAACATTCATTAGTTCACTTGACAGTTGCTCCTGTTGCTGCTAGTTGATACCACTCCACCTTATATGTTGCAGTCATTCATGGCGACATTCTATATGCTGGTACCTAAGTTTACAGTGTAGTACCATCTTACTCCATCATGTTCATTTGGTACTTTTGGGATCAGTCTTTGATATCAGTGATCCGCTTCATCCTTCAACATCATTGACATTCTTATATGTGATATTCATACATGTACTTATTCGATTGTGATCAAATGATCCATTATGTATTTTCCAGTGCTTTATACTTGTATACTTAGTGGATCCGCTTGTACTTGATATGCGAACATGCTTTACTTTCTCTGAGCATGGGTATGCTCGCCTCAGACAATGTTTCTTTTTGATCTCCTTTTGTGGCTTGGCAAGCTGAACTCTGGTGAAGTCCTTCTAAGTTTTTGACAGGTTTTCTTTCCATGCACTTACATAATATATTTCGGCCATCATGTACCCCTTCTGACCTCATATATTAGGGGGCATCTGTTATAGCTCCAAATATCACTCTTGATGTTTGCGATGCTGCACTCATGGCCTAGGGCAACCCCTCCTTCTAGACCTGATCCAAATACTTAAAAAACAGTGTTTTACTCCCTATATGTGACATTGCCCTAAGCTAAACGCATGTGTATGTGGGTTTGTGTATACCTGTTGAAGCCCCGAAAATCGGGTCGACAACAAGGGGGATACCCACCCGGTCCGGACCTTGGTTGGCAGCTCCTTATCCATTTGGTATAGCGGGTCCGACTAGGGATAATGGGACAATTTTCCCAATCTAAGGGTGTGTGTGTGTGCAGAATTGGATGATGTTGATCTAAGAGTACTTAAAGCTAATTTAATTCAAACGTTTAAACTAACTCTATGCTATTGTAATCTAATGAGAAACAACATATCTAATCTACGCTAACCCGGGGTGTATTTCTTCTATTAGCGATCTAAAGAGATTTCAAACAATAACTGGTAATAAAGATCATTCAGCTATCATAAGAATAGAAATCAATTAAGATAAACCACTTTGCATAAAAAGTTAGGCAAAACAGTTGTGAACAGCATATCGCATAATAAGTCATTCATATATCAGACATAAATAAATGGCTCCACCGTACAGAAGTGCCAAATGGTAACTCATACATTCATGCAATAACATATAAACAACTGAAAATTGTATATCACTTTAAGAATATAAGCAGAAATAGCCAAGAGATAAAAGTACCATTTATGACTAATCCTACTCATAAGCTTCAAGCAAAAAACGATTTATCTCTACTTGTTCTAACATCTACTAAGAGTACAAAAGTGCAACATCAGTAGAAGACATTAAATGCAAACATTAATAAATCTCGATCCATCCATTCATCAAAACCTCCTCTGAGGGTGCAGAAGTGCATGTTCCGAGGACAAGTTTTTGACAAATTTCTGGACCCTTCTCTAAATGCATGAGAAGGGTTAAAATACTATTTCCTAATTCTAATAATAGTTTATTTACAAAATTTAGGATGCAGTTTTCAAATGACTGTCCTTTTTCTAATCTAATTTTAAAGAAAAAACAACATTCTAAAATAAGGCTACTTCTGAATTTGGTCTTTAAAGCTGCAAGTATTCATCATGGGCTTGAGGAGAGTTGGCTGGTTGACTTCTGCGCTGAGCTGGGCTGCGAAAACAGAATCTATAAGAGCTGGCACTACTTTTTCGGCTGCGTTTATGATGCATTTCACAGTCATCCATTGACTATGCGGCTTGACCAAATATGCCCAATAACACTCCCAATTTAACCTATTTAATGCTTGAATCGCTTTTCCCTTTTTCTGCGCCTTCTGCTTCCATTCTGCTTCCAGTTGTAGTTTATTTGGTAGATACCCCGGGGTGGTCTCTGATAGGTCTGGGTTCTCCGCCACAAATTTCTTAACAAATTGTGCATTGTAAGTCGCCTGCGGTTCAGGAAGATGATACATAAGCTTTAAATCTTGTGCAACGAATGATCCGATGAGCCCTTGCCCTTGAATCCTGAATTGTCTGTTGTCCATGTTTGCATTGTCAAGTATCCACTTGATCATATCCATATATGGTAGAATTTTGGGCCTTGCTGCTATCCGATGAAGAAATGAGCATGCTAGCTCTTCTAAGGACGCTTCGGAAGGGCGTTGTGAGCCCGCGATAGCAGTAACCTTCATTATTCTGGGATTCTCTTCTTCAAGTAATCTGTACATTCTTTCCCACATCGATATCCCTGCGTCTTTGTTATAGGCTATGTCTATATACAAAGGTGCCATTTCTTTCGTCTTTTCCTTAGCCTCAGAGCCCTGAGTTCTATTTTTCTTCCCCATTTCTTCCTGCGTATGGCTGTGTATCGTCTTTAGCTCTCCGTTCCTGCAGCTCACAAGTGCAATGGAAATGACTGATCAAGAAAGGTGATGGGAGAGTTTTAAATGCAACAGATATATCAAACATGCCACCTTACGTGAAGTAATTCTTTACAAAAGCACGCGTCTACATTTCATTTAATAGCTGACAACTAATCCCTTTACTATCATTAAAAGCGCATGATCTTGAGTCAGATTATGGTAAGTGGCTTTTCTTAAATAGCGCGCCCAAAGGATTCGTGATGAAGTGATTTATGATTTGCTTACGTAACACCGCAGATCGCGCCATCGCAAATCACGCCATCGTAGATCGCGCAATCATATGAATATAATATCGCAGCGATCGCAACATCGCACGTCACAGAAGTTTAATGTTTGCCAAACCTTGTCAGCTCATTTCTGCGATATGCGATCTTGCGATCAGTGTTATCGCAGATCGGTAAATCTTGAAGTTTTTTCCTTATGAGTATTACTTTATTGCGATGCGATATTATGATTAACACAAGAGTCTTGCGCATACTGATATTATAGAGAAATGGAGGCATTTCCTATATTTTTTGCAACGCGGCTTTAAAGATATTTCCCTTATCATAGACTTAGGTTAAAAATATTCAAAGGACCTTTCTAAGTTTACGATGGTAACCTTATTTTGAAGAAAGGAAACTCTTGCTCTTTTTCTAAAATTTAACTAAGGGTCCCCATTCATTTAGTATTTTGGACAACACTTAAATGAACAAAGGGGGGTTGTTGCTAGCCACAACAATACCCAACCCACGTATA